>OY288245.1:55718073-56318073 GCA_958450325.1 Agrostemma githago | reverse complement strand
GACATTACAACTGTATTACTTTTGAAATTAACAAACCAAACAAAAAATGGAATTCGAAATGCAAGATACCAAATATATATGTATGTACTCATCTTACCTCCTGCAAGTTGAACAGGAATTTTCGACTGGAGCACAGACGAATCTTCAAGAAACATCACCATTTGAGCATGTACATGTAGAACAGATTACGAATTAGTGTTCAGTTATTTTGCATGATAGTATAAATATTGATTTGGGATGAATTTTTGAATTTTAATGAAATGAAATGGTGAGCAATAGGATGAATTTTTGAATTTTAGTGAGAGAGTGAATTTTGGTGAAAGATTGAGAGAAAGAAAGTGAATTTTGGTGAAAGATTGCGAATGGTGAGCAATTGAGAGAAAGCAGGTAGCTTTTGGTGATGGAAATGATGAAAGATTGAGTGAGAGTGCTCTGCTGTTGCTCTGCTCCTGTCTGCTGCGGCCTGCTACTAGTCATTCCACGCAGCACACCTCCTCTTTTTTTTTTTTTTTTAATTGTGATTAATCTAGGCCATCCATCCAACCCAAATCAAGGGCCATAAACACAACTTCCCAACTTCCCACTTTTACCCAAACTCCCTTGATCCTTTTTCTATATATATATATATATATATATATATATATATATATATATATATATATATATATATATATATATATAGAGAGAGAGAGAGAGAGAGAGAGAGGATCAAGTGAGTCCGCCTTTTAAAATTGAGTCCGTGAGTCCTCACCACATCTCTTGGATTAGAAAGAGATTGATGGTTGTGATTTGTTTGAGTAATTAAAGCAAGTGACTATATTTGGTAAATATCTCTCTCTCTCTCCTTATATTACTCATCATTTAATATCGCTTCTATAAAAAATAATTACCGTCTCTCACACACGTATTCCTTCGCAATTAAGATTTTTATTTAAAAAATAATTAAATTGTTATTATATAGAACTAAAAATAATAATTTACCGTATATCTTCTCCTCTCCTTAATTTATTTTGTGTTACTCTTATTGTATAAAACTGTTACTCTGTTTAAAGTTTAGTGTTACTCTAACGAACATCATGCAAATATGCTTAAATTGATTTCATAGTTGTATGCCCCCAACACTGAACATAATTATTAATTCAACATATGAATAATAATGTTACTCCAACGTTACTAATATGTTACTCCAATAGATACTTTGTGTTACTCCAACGTTAGAAGCGTGTTACTTTAATAGATACTTTGTGTTACTACGTTAGAAACGTGTTACTATAATAGATACTCTGTGTTACTTCAATGTTAGAAACGTGTTAATCTAATAGATACTTTGTGTTACTACATTACAAACGTGTTATTCTAATAGATACTTTGTGTTACTTCAATGTTATAAACGTGTTACTCTAATAAATACGCCTTACACATAATTATTGAATGTGTTTCCTATTTTGTTGGATGTTCACTCCTTCAAATTAGGAAACAATATCTTGTTTTTTAATGCAAAATCTCAATCCATCTCATCCATCCATTGTATTATCATCCAATGGATTATAGAAGGACTTAGGGACTCAAATATATAGAAGGACTCATAAGAACCCTCCTCTCTCTATCTCTCTCTCTCTCTCTCTATCTCTCTCTCTCTCTCTCCCTCTCTCTCTCTCTCTCTATATATATATATATATATATATATATATATATAGAGAGAGAGAGATGGGATCCGGTCCGAACCTTAGTTCGGTCCGAACCGTCCGAACTATATAATAAACAAAAAAAACACGCGCAATTTAAAACATACGCTCCTCTTACTGACATTCTTCCCCAATTCAAAACCCACGCGATTCAACCCTCAACAATAAGTCTCATAATCGACTCTCAACAATCAATCGATTTCTCAAGCAAGTAATCAACAGCACGATCATCTCATCTCATCAAGGATTTGCCGCCATGGATGATTCCGGTATTTCTCCACTGCTTCTTCAATTTACTGCGATTTTTTTTTGATGTTTTGGTTATTTAATACACCGCAATTGATAATTTCTAGTATTTGATAGTATTAATTTATGACTTGATGATTCGTCTGATAGAATCGTTTTAGTTAGATTTTCCGCCATTTTCATAATCGTGAAATTTCTTGAATATTGATATCGATACTGTTTTTTTGGTAATTTGATATCGATATCTTATAGTATTTGATTAATTGTGCATTTGTGCTTAATTCCAAAACTGTTAGTGAGATTTTCCGCCATTACAGCTAATTCTTCATCTTCCGGTATGATTATTAACGATTATTTTGAATCTCGTCTATGATTCTGTTGCCCCAATTCCGAATTGATTGCTTTCTGTGCTGTTTTTTTTACCCAGAATTGATTGCTTTCTATGCTGTTTTTTATACCCTTTCATGGGTTGTAATTTGTAAATTGTTTGTGCTCAAATTCTATGGTTGATGTTTTGGGGGAAGAGGGGTAATTTTGTGTTTTTTTTGAAAAAACTGGAATTTTCATGGAAATTATTTGCATACTTTCGTGGATGATTATTGACACTCGAGACGGTGTTATGAGGAATTAGAAAAGCTGTATTGATTGGTGAAATCAAATCATTGGGTTTGTGGCAATGGTGTAAAGAAGCTGCCGTTGTAGGATTCTCCTCCTATCAGGTAAAACAATGAGTCTTCATATTCGTTGTCAAAATTATAAGCTGAATGAGTTCGTGTTACATGTATGACCGTTGATGGATTCATATCCGTACAATGTTCTTTATCGTAAAGTTGTTAAGCTTTGTCGTAAAGTTTGAGAGCTTTGGACTTCAGTAAATGGTTTTGAATAGGGAACAAGCTTTTGGATGAATTCTTCATTTGGTTTATCAAGGATATCGATCTTTAATGTGATCTTTTAAAATGAAATTATATCATTCTCTTGTAGGTTACACTTTTAAAGGCTCCACTTATATATTTTGAAGGCTCCACTTACACTTCTAAGAAGTGTGAGAAGAGACTAATAGTAGTGTAAGTATAGACTATAGAGGTGTAATTATCTCATTCTCTTACAGGTTACACTTTTAAAGGCTCCACTTACACTTTTTGAAGGCTCCACCTACACTTCTTAAGAAGTGTAAGAAGAGACTAAAAGTAGTGTAAGTAGAGGCTATAGAGGTGTAATTATCTCATTCTCTTCGCGGTTACACTTTTAAAGGATCCACTTACACTTTTTGAAGACTCCACTTACACTTCTTAAGAAGTGTAAGAAAGAAGTGTAAGAAGAGACTAAAATTAATGTAAGTAGAGGATATAGAAGTGTAATTATCTCATTCTCTTGCAGGTTAAATTTTTTAAGTTTAATTTTGTAATTGCAGATGTACATGTTCAAGTAACTGACGAAGATTCACAAATGGTAGAAGTAGATGCTTGTGAGACACTTGGTTCAACGATTCTTATTGATTCTTCTTTTTGTTTGTGTCGACTCATATGAAAAGTTCGTTGTTAATTCTTATTACTTTTTTTATAGTGAGCCCGGAAGAAGTCGTTGCTGAAACTCCAATTCAAATAGTGCCTTATTGTCGAGAGGAGCATACGCCGTATGTTGGGATGAAATTTCCAAACTTAGACAAAGGCGTAGAATTTTATAATGAATATGCCAAGTATGGTGGTTTTACTACGAGGATAGATTCATCCAAAGTGGTAGATGAAGTTACTACACACAAGACGCTTGTGTGTAATAAGAAGGGCATTAGTAAACACAAGGGAAAAAAAAAGAAAAAGAGCAATTATAAGAACTGGATGTTTAGCTAGGGCTTCTTTTAGGAGGGTCGATTATGCAAATTCTACAAATTCATTCTCCCTTCCTTAGTCTGAAGCTCCTCATTCAAAATTTCACTTCTTTGTATACGGTTATACTCCTTGTACTCCGTCTTATTATTTCAAGATTCTGTTTCTTTTTTTCTCAACTGATTCTTCAGAGTTCAATAATACCATGTGTGCATACGAGTATATAATAACACCAAAACAAATTTTACAAGTATAAAAGCAGATATATAATCTGATTTTAGAACTAATCACTACCCATTTATATATATAGTAATCTCAACTTGATTTCCTCTCTTTCTGAATTCTCCGCACTTTTTCTTTCATGTTGTAGTAATTCTGCCAAAAAAAAAAAAAAACTAGTTTACAAACCAGAAAACCAAAAAAAATCAAACCATTATTCATTCTCTTAATCAATTGACTTATTGATTGTCATCTTTAAATCTTTGTTGAAATGATAATGTTAGAATCCTGATAGCTTGTGTTTACTTCGGTACAAAATTTAGTCATAGTCGTACTCAAAAGTTAGTCGTAGTCGTACTTGCGAGTTCATCGAATTCTATAATATCGCTTACTAAAACGACACCTCAAACACGACACCCAAAACGCACTATAAAACAGAATCGCGAATTTTATAATGTCAAGACGCATAAAACGACAGCAAATTGGCAAGGACGTATACATATCGAATCTGATTTCTGATTCAGGGAAACACGAAAACTGATCAACAATCAAAGCAACCGGAATCTCGTCCCTCATCTTTATCGGGGATACGACACTTCACCCTGTCGAAAGTATGATGTAAGCTTTGTAGACGGCTATACCAATTGTAATCGACCTCGATACTCAACACGATGCTGAAGCTTCCCGAGCTCCCGTCTCTGGTTATTCTCTATTGTTTGATTTTTGCACGTTTGGCGCTGTGATTGACTAACAACCTTACTGGTTTCGAGCCATCCTGAGGAATACCGGACCTATCTTCTGAAACTTCGTATAGAAATTCATCTGCGACATCACCATCTTCATCAGTTTTCAGACTCGTCGCATACCATCTCAGACCCTGAGATTTCATTCATCACATCATTGTACACTCCCCAATCAATTAGAAAAATGGATTTACAGAACTTTTCATGATTAACGAAACATAATCATTTCAACATAACAAATCGATTTAGATTTAGGAATCGAAAAACAGAGAAGAATGAGTGAATTGATTTAAATCGATTCAACAAACAGATTGGAGAAGAAATCGATTTAAATCGATTCAACGAACAGATTTAACATAAGCTAACTCTGACCCTACAGTAGCGCGAAATTGATTTACTTGAACATGTGTTTGGATGTAATTGGGGAAGAACGGTTAGGGATGAAGCGAATTGGGTGGGGATAAAGCGAATTGGGATGTACAGTGGTTTAAATCTTTGGATGAAACTAGATGAAAACCGAATTGGGGATGTACGTGGTTTTTTTTTGCGTGTTTGTTTTTCTTCCTATTTGTAGACACCCGCATTTTGACCGCCAGGTGTCTATGGCAGTTTCCAAAAAACACCCGATGATGATCGGACGCTAACGTGTTTCTATGCGCTCGGATACGGGCTCAAATCCATTAATCGTTGGCTAACACACTTACGGAGTACAAATCTCACCAAACGGACCTCAAATCCAGGCCCAGTGGATCATTCCGAGTCAAACAAGACTAATTTGGGTCAAAACCGACACCGAAAATAAAACCGACTTTTAGCGACCGGATTAAAACCCGGTCAAAGCCGTTTCCGAGTAGCTCACCCACGATCCACCTCCAAACGGGCCATCAAATCAAGTCCGTCAAGGCACAAAACCCTAGACACCAAAGTGCCCTAGCTTTGCCTATATAAGCAACCCCATGCAACACACAAAAACAACTTTTGACAACTTTTACAAACCCTAATCAACTTTCACACACACTTTCAAAACCCTAATCAACATCAAAATTCAACCCTAATCAAGATCAAATTCAAACCCTAAACCTAGTTTTAGGAATCAATCCCGAGCCACCACAACTTAACCTCCATAAAACCTCGAAGACTCTTGTGTTAAAGCAATGGTTACGAGTCCGCACCGAGACAAGAACATGTAGGTTGAGGGTGTCAAAACCCTCTCTTTTCTTCCCTTCCTCTCTTCGTCCTCCTTTTCGCGTTTTTTTCGTTTTTTTATTATTTTGTTTGTCGCGTCATAATATCGATAATACTATTAACATCAAAACATTAAAATACTTATGGATTTGTGTCGAACGTGAGTGATGGTCGGATAACGAAAACCGCATATACAAGTGTACTGCACACGCGTCGTCGGTCGCTTATCCCATCACCCCGATCGTTTGATTATTGAAATAAGTTAACTTAAACAATAATTCGTTTTTTATTTTTGTAGTCATCATCATCGATTTTGCATTCATCAATTTTTTAAAATCAATTTTAATAAGGGTCGAAACCCGTTGACACGGATCCGACATCACAATCCCTAGGGATTTATTTCGATGTCGGAGAAGTCGAGGGAATCAAGTCCTTTTTTATTCAAGTAAAGCATCGATCTTAGATTCGATACCAATTCCATAATTGGATATCGAATCTAACGATCAAGTCACATAAATTAATTAACGTGATTTGTTCATATCACGATAATTAATTTAAGACGACTAAAATTGGTCTTTTTTTATTTTCACTCTAATATTCCATATCGATTCAAATAATCGAATATGGGATACGATGGGTATTCAAATTTAGAATCGGGTATAAATTCAACAATATTTATATTCGGTTCAACAAAATTCGCGATTTATAAAAAACCAAGTCGAACATAAATTGTGCAATATTTATGTCCGATTCGGTAAAATCGTCGAACTATCAAGAATCAAAAGCAATTTCAAAATCAACAATTAAATTGCAAACGAACCAAGTTCGTACAGGTGCCACTCGACCGAGTGCCTTAGTCACTCGATCGAGTGACACCTCAAAATCAAGTCAGAATGCTAATTACGATCACCACTCGATCGAGTCTTACAGTGACTCGGTCGAGTGGCCATGTACTCGACCGAGTTGGTCAATAACTCGGCCGAGTATGGTCATAAACGCAAAACAGAAATCTTTTTTAAAGGTCTACTCGATCAAGTCTATTGACCACTCGATCGAGTGACCATATGACGACTAAAACGTGAGTCGTACATTATTCTATTTTTCAAAACTCGATAGTATTTTACGACTTAGGTCAACATGTGTATAATTAATCACGTGTATACTATCTTTTCAAATCATGCATCCTCATATTTGCATCTTTTCAACTCAATTCATCATTTCCACAAACCATTATTATTCGTTATATCGTTATATCGTTACTAACGCGTTTTTTGTTTCTTTTGTCAGTTTAATCATTATTCGTTTATTATACTAAATGAACCCGCATGCTAAAATACAACTTTGACGTTAATTTTAGTTGCATTAAATTGACTTAGAAACCCTTTCAACTCCATTCGCATGTTTAGGGAAAATAAATCTTTGCATATCATTTTCCCGTTTTACTAGCACGCGTATTAGAAAGTCACTCGAGTTCTTAGTAGAGGCCGCTAATGTGCAGGCGGGGTTGGGTGTCCTTTGTGGGCTTCCCAACACGTACCCTCACCCCTTACTCAGAACCTCGGTTTTCGGATGCCCGAAACCGTTGGCAAACGAGAGTCATTCAATACACAATATCCGATAACGTCGGTATTGGTATCAAATGCAAAGGGACGAGCCCAATAAACTCTGACATCGGAAATGGGCCGTATTTTGTATATGGACCACTACGACATAGAGTGGGCTCGAATGGTTCCGAATAACCACAAAATTCGGTGGCGACTCCACATAGACCTAAATTTCAATTCGATCCTTCTCATATGGAGATTCATTCGCCTACCCAAACCCGCGCGTGGCCGCGTCGGGGTGGACCTATGTCATGTCCACAATTTGGCGACTCCGCTGGGGATTAACTGATGCGTGACTTACCATCGGCATCCTCAGGGTGAGACTCGAATAGAAATCGTTTGACGAATACAATACGCGTTTTAGTTCTACGGTTCATGCATAACCCATATTTTCCCGGGCCGGTACTCGCGACCGGCGTCCCACTATACCGTTGATGTACTCCAATATGGATATGTCAAAAGGTGTCCATAGTCGATTCGAGTGGGTTTCGCGGCATGTTCTAAGATCAACTCGACTTAGGAAGTGCGTCCCGATCAATGTCTAGAATATGTACACTGGTATAGACCCCCTATAGACCGACCGAGACTTAGTATAGAGCATACATGGCGTCGTTATAATGCTTTTGTGACTACGTGCTACTTGGTTTCTGAGTTGTTTTCAAAAAACCGTCAATTTTTCAAAATTGCATCCTTTTCAAACTATTCGATTTCAAAACCCGGGACACATACCGAATTTAGGACTTATGATTTTACTCAAAACAGCTTATTTTCTAGACGGTATGCTGCCCAATTCAAAACTCGAAAAAAATTTCGAACTTTCAAAACCCGTGGCCCAATGACTTTTCGTCCTTTTTCGGAAATTTGGGCCATCCACCGAGTTTACTCGGTCCTTTTTTGCAAAAATCATCAATTTTCAAAACCTTCCACTTCTAGGACTTCCCATATTTAGCAGTGTCGGGTCGTGTCTTAAGTTGTCAAGGTCTATAGCGTCGAAACTCTGTCGATCTTACATCACGAGTTTCTTCCCCTTCCCAGTCCGCCTTATTAGACTAAGGCAAGGCCCACCTACGTAGGACAAACCCCTACAAAGGAGGGCCCGTCAACACAATCAAATCCAAAGTCTAGGGATGTCTCACGTGAACCTTTCCTTCGAACAAGACTCGGCCCACATGCCGAATTCTAAGGGAGGCCCACCTTTCACAAGTCACCCATTTAGGTGTCTTTTCCGAGTCAACCTTTTACAAGGCATATCCCTATAACAAAAGGTTCACGGTCCTTACGTCTAAGGGTCACTCGTCCCACACTCGAGTCTTAACAAAATTATCAATCCCACTTGGGGGCTGCTCCTTAGCAGGGCGATCAATCACGGTTGCCCTAAGGGTCATGTCTTACACGTGTCTCACGTACTCCACCTTCGAGTCACTTAGGTGTCACACCATCTGAGTCCTTAGTCTCACTTGGGGGCTACTCTCCGACGGATTGATTAATCACAGTCACTCCGAGAATCGCACCCTACACATTTGTCTTAGGGGAGTCTAACCCGAGTCAAACTGGAGTCGTCTCTCCTCTTGTGCTATTTCCTATGCCTTGGTGAGTTTGAGTTCCGAAGCAACCTTTCTGATTACGCGGTATTCTTACAGACAGGCCACCCGTAACCAGACGCCAACGCAAGATGGATGAATTGAAAAACGCTCTGACCAAGATCGAGACCCAACTGGCTGCCATCCAGGCTAACCAAGCGAGTTTATCCACCCGTCTAAGCACCGTGGAGAAAACGGCCCCAGTGGAAGGAGCTGAGCCCACTGGGCCCATAGCCGAGTTGATCAGTGTTGTTCGTACGCTCGAAGAGCAAGTCCACTTATCGACGAACAACTCGATCCACACCGAAAATGCTCGTACTTATTCACCTTTGAATGACGAGCTACCTGCCAACCTCAACTTAACGGGAATTCCTATGTTTGAGGGTACCGAAGACCCGGTCCACCACATCCGGGCTTTCAAAGACTTCATGGCGGTCAAAGGGGTAAAGTCCACCATGTTTAAGCACTTATTTCCTTCCTCCCTCGAGAAGCACCCCAAAGCCTGGTACTACAGGCTCGATTCCAAGAAATACCCGACTTGGGATGATGTGGCAACGGAGTTCGCTCGGAACTACGCTGATAATATCGAAATCCAGACTGCAATGCGTACTCTGGAAGTGATGGCCCAAGAGCCAAAAGAAGGGTTCACTAAATATCTTCAAAGATGGAGGGCCGAGAGTGTAAAGTTGGTAGACAAGCCCAACGAGAAGACACTAGTGGAGGCATTCATCAACAACCTCCTACCTTCTTACCGCGTCCATCTTAGGTATGCCGGCATTTCAAACTTTGCCGTACTTACCGAAATGGGCATTAGAGTTGAAGACGATCTTCGATATAATGAAGATCTGGGCGAAGCTTCTACTGAAGGCTATACTGGACATCAACTCGATTCCTTAGAAGCCGACGACTAATGACAACATCATCCGAGAGCCCGGATTTGATTTGAGTCCGAGTCTGAGTCCGAGTCTACGATGTACTATTTCTTTCGAAGTCAAAGTCAAAGTCAGAGTCAGAGTCAGTTGTATTCTGTCCTCTTTTTCAAAATTCAATAAAATCAGCTTTCAATATCCTTTCTCATATATACTTTCTTTATGTGTTTCCGAGAACATGATGAACACCATCATACACTGTGAGCACACGCACGTGGCTATTATAGGCACATCTATAATGACTGCAGGAAACCGAGCCCGTGTTTTCTTTTTATCTATTCCATGTCTGGTATAGAAAAACCACATAACTACCCGTAGCAGGAGCAGTATCGAATCCTGTGACAAATCTAGGTAATCTCCTAGTTTGGGTTCAAGACGGGAGGCAAGCCCATTTCCCACAATAAAACACCCCTCCAATAAGACTGACCAATCCCTACCTTAGGTGTTAGTCTGACCGGCAAAAAAAAAAGAAAAAAAATGAAAGAGCACTGGACAAAAAAATCAAAAGTCAAAAAAAAAGAAAGAAAAAAAAAGAAAGGGCCAAAGCAAAAAGAAGGCCATCAAAAAAAGAAAACTGGACACAAAAAAAAAATCGAAAGTCCATGAAAAAAAAAAAGCAAAAGGCCAAAACAAAAGCAGGCCATCATCAAAAAAATTCAGAATACCCATGACCGTGGTCAACGGTCAATTCAAGTGAAAGCCCCACGACTAGGGTACGGTCAAAATTATCAAAACCCATGATCGCGAGGTCAATCAAAAATCAAATACCCATGACCGTGGTCAACGGTCAACTCAAGTGAAAATCCTTTGACCGTGGTACGGTCAAATTCAAAATTATCAATACCATCCAATAGGGGAGTGACAATCAAGCTGGTCAGCTAACACCACATCTAGCCTTCCCACATTACAACCCTCAAGACCTTCCCGAGACCCAGGCCAGAGACAGCCCGGAATTTTGAGGATTCAAGCTCCATAGCATACCCCTAACAATTAGGGCCAGACATCAAAACCAGATCCCGCATTATCAAACCGGCTCTCGAAGCCTTAGCTCCACAAAAACGAGCTCCAGATTTCGAGTTATCAAGGCCATTTACTTCATTATCAAACCGGCTCTCGAAGCCTTAGCTCCACAGAACCGAGCTCCAGATTTCGAGTCATCAAGGCCATTTACTTCATTATCAAACCGGCTCTCGAAGCTTTAGCTTCACAGAACCGAGCTCCAGATTTCGAGTCATCAAGGCCATTTACTTCCTAGCACCACATTCCCAAATACATCAAATCCCGAGAGCAAAACTCGTTAAAATCCCCGAGAGCAGAACTCGTTAAAATCCCCGAGAGCAAAACTCGTTAAAATCCTCGAGAGCAAAACTCGTTAAAATCCCATCCCAATTTTTCACATCCAGACCAGTTACCAACCCCAAACACGGGAACTCAACTTGCAGTCGGCATAGAACATGCCCAAATAGTTCACACCGCCTCTGGGGGCTACCCCGGCGAACGCTCACAGTCACATGATTAATATCCTAACCATTCAAGCCCTTTGATCAAGACATCACTGGGAATGCACCTAGCATGCACCGTCGTTATGGCTAGTTACACACAAAGTCCTATTAGTTTAGGCACCATGATATATCTTTCAATCCACTGAACTACGGTTTGGTTTGATTTCACCACACGTGAATACGTAGGCAGCCTTTCAACAGAGGCACAACCACCCACATTGACACACATTCAAAAAGCGCCATTATTCCGGTCACGACACCATCATGTTCTCAACAGCTAGCTTTGTCGTCCTGGGGGCTTCTCCTAGGCAGAAGTTCTCCATCCACTCACAAAATAAAGATAAATCCAAAAAAAATCTAGCCTCCTTTCTGTAGGGTGTCCTAGTACTCGGCTCAGTCGAAGACAAGAATCTGTCAGGACTCGAGGCAATACCCACTTTGGAAATGTATCCTAAAATAGGAAATCCAGAAGGACACCAGACTAAAACAGTCTCATTACAGGCTACTGCAATCCCCCCATAACATATCTATCCCATTTCGATGTGCGACCGTGTTGCCACTCGCCTAGGCTACAGGATAGCGCGACTTAAGAGTTTTGTTAGGCGGCCCAATACCCTACCGAATCACGGTCCAATCCTTAGAGAGTCCAGTCTGTGTCAGTCAACTCGTCCTGTCGTATCCAGAGTCGAGTCTGTCGGTAGGTCTCTCTCTTCAGATTCCACTTTGAAATTTGCAAAATTTAGCCATTTGAAAAAAAGATCTTTTTCGACAAGGTCAGATTTCAGTCTATTTAAACTGCGAATTTCTTTTGTATCCCTTTTGAAAACCTAGCTCGTGATTGCTTTCAGGATTTCAAATTCAAAATTTCAAAAAACTTCAAAAATCATTTTCCCCAGCACGAGTCATTTTACTACCTACGTGTTGCATACATTTTTATGTGACTTATACAGGTACGACTCAAGCGAAGACATGCAAGTCATCAAATCTCCCCAGCAGCATTCTCCGGGATAGCACGGGATGGGCCAACACACAGGCACACCCAGGGCTTACGCGACAAGCCCAAATTCCCCACGGAGTACAATCATCAAGCTCAGGTATGATTTCTGTCTTGCGGCTGGCGAGCCCTTCACGCGAGTCCAACGGACTATAAACGACCCGACCGGAAGTCTACCAGGTCTTAACGGGCTTGGTAGCTACTCTGACTTTCGCCTTGTCCAAGCCTCAGTCAGAGTGGGGGCTCTGTAGACACCCGCATTTTGACCCCCAGGTGTCTATGGCAGTTTCCAAAAAACACCCGATGATGATCGGACGCTAACGTGTTTCTATGCGCTCGGATACGGGCTCAAATCCATTAATCGTTGACTAACACACTTACGGAGTACAAATCTCACCAAACGGACCTCAAATCCAGGCCCAGTGGATCATTCCGAGTCAAACAAGACTAATTTGGGTCAAAACCGACACCGAAAATAAAACCGACTTTTAGCGACCGGATTAAAACCCGGTCAAAGCCGTTTCCGAGTAGCTCACCCACGATCCACCTCCAAACGGGCCATCAAATCAAGTCCGTCAAGGCACAAAACCCTAGGCACCAAAGTGCCCTAGCTTTGCCTATATAAGCAACCCCATGCAACACACAAAAACAACTTTTACAAACCCTAATCAACTTTCACACACACTTTCAAAGCCCTAATCAACATCAAAATTCAACCCTAATCAAGATCAAATTCAAACCCTAAACCTAGTTTTAGGAATCAATCCCGAGCCACCACAACTTAACCTCCATAAAACCTCGAAGACTCTTGTGTTAAAGCCACGGTTACGAGTCCGCACCGAGACAAGAACATGTAGGTTGAGGGTGTCAAAACCCTCTCTTTTCTTCCCTTCCTCTCTTCGTCCTCCTTTTCGCGTTTTTTTGGTTTTTTTATTATTTTGTTTGTCGCGTCATAATATCGATAATACTATTAACATCAAAACATTAAAATACTTATGGATTTGTGTCGAACGTGAGTGATGGTCGGATAAGGAAAACCGCATATACAAGTGTACTGCACACGCGTCGTCGGTCGCTTATCCCATCACCCCGATCGTTTGATTATTGAAATAAGTTAACTTAAACAATAATTCGTTTTTTTTTATTTTTGTAGTCATCATCATCGATTTTGCATTCATCAATTTTTTAAAATTAATTTTAATAAGGGTCGAAACCCGTTGACACGGATCCGACATCACAATCCCTAGGGATTTATTTCGATGTCGGAGAAGTCGAGGGAATCAAGTCCTTTTTTATTTAAGTAAAGCGTCGATCTTAGATTCGATACCAATTCCATAATTGGATATCGAATCTAACGATCAAGTCACATAAATTAATTAACGTGATTTGTTCATATCACGATAATTAATTTAAGACGACTAAAACTGGTCTTTTTTTATTTTCACTCTAATATTCCATATCGATTCAAATAATCGAATATGGGATACGATGGGTATTCAAATTTAGAATCGGGTATAAATTCAACAATATTTATATTCTGTTCAACAAAATTCGCGATTTATAAAAAACCAAGTCGAACATAAATTGTGAAATATTTATGTCCGATTCGGTAAAATCGTCGAACTATCAAGAATCAAAAGCAATTTCAAAATCAACAATTAAATTGCAAACGAACCAAGTTCGTACAGGTGCCACTCGACCGAGTGCCTTAGTCACTCGATCGAGTGACACCTCAAAATCAAGTCAGAATGCTAATTACGATCACCACTCGATCGAGTCTTACAGTGACTCGGTCGAGTGGCCATGTACTCGACCGAGTTGGTCAATAACTCGGCCGAGTATGGTCATAAACGCAATACAGAAATCTTTTTTAAAGGTCTACTCGATCGAGTCTATTGACCACTCGATCGAGTGACCATATGACGACTAAAACGTGAGTCGTACATTATTCTATTTTTCAAAACTCGATAGTATTTTACGACTTAGGTCAACATGTGTATAATTAATCACGTGTATACTATCTTTTCAAAACATGCATCCTCATATTTGCATCTTTTCAACTCAATTCATCATTTGCACAAACCATTATTATTCGTTATATCGTTATATCGTTACTAACGCGTTTTTTGTTTCTTTTGTCAGTTTAATCATTATTCGTTTATTATACTAAATGAACCCGCATGCTAAAATACAACTTTGACGTTAATTTTAGTTGCATTAAATTGACTTAGAAACCCTTTCAACTCCATTCGCATGTTTAGGGAAAATAAATCTTTGCATATCATTTTCCCGTTTTACTAGCACGCGTATTAGAAAGTCACTCGAGTTCTTAGTAGAGGCCGCTAATGTTCGGGCGGGGTTGGGTGTCCTTTGTGGGCTTCCCAACACGTACCCTCACCCCTTACTCAGAACCTCGGTTTTCGGATGCCCGAAACCGTTGGCAAACGAGAGTCATTCAATACATAATATCTGATAACGTCAGTATTGGTATCAAATGCAAAGGGACGAGCCCAATAAACTCTGACATCGGAAATGGGCCGTATTTTGTATACGGACCACTACGACATAGAGTGGGCTCGAATGGTTCCGAATAACCACAAAATTCGGTGGCGACTCCACATAGACCTAAATTTCAATTCGATCCTTCTCATATGGAGATTCATTCGCCTACCCAAACCCGCGCGTGGCCGCGTCAGGGTGGACCTATGTCATGTCCACACTATTATATATAGTTCGGACGGTTCGTACCGAACTTGTGGTTCGGACCGGATCCTAAATCTATATATATATATATATATATATATATATATATATATATATATATATATATATATATATATATATATACCTACTTTTAACGTCTAAACGCCTTGGTCTATATTGACAAGTCGTAAGCAGAACGGATATATTGGTATATATAAATAAGACAAGTCATAAGCAGAACGGTTATCGTTATTATTGATAGTGAATTTTGAAAATAGCTCAAAGAGAGTGGCCATCTGATTGTTGGTCAGAGGCGGGATAAGGAGTGCTCTCGGGACAGATTCCGAGACTCCCACAGGTGTGGCTAGAGGAAGGGGGGTTATAGACTCGATTCTAGTACTGGACCCTCTAGACTTGGACTCAGACTCCGACTCTGACTCTGACTCAGACTCGGACTCAGACTCAATATCCGACATATCTCTTTCACCGGTAGTCAGCTTGTAGACTCGACCCTGGCTGTCGATCCACTTGATTGTCTTTCTCCAAGCCCTTTTCCCAGTGCCAGCATAGACTTCGGAGATCAGCTTGGTTGGATCGAACCTGTTACTGCGGAGGATCAGTCTCACTAGTTCCTTCTTGGGAGTCGGGATGACCTTGTCTTCCCCAAATAGAAGCCCCGGCATGGGCTCGGTATTGCTCGAATCTTCCTTCGACTCGGCCTAGATGAGGGCAAAGATGTCATCCAGGATGAAATTGCATTCCCGAGCCAATTTGGTCTCGGGATACGAGATGGTGGGCTGAAGGAGGCCCATTTGAATAGCACCGAACACTGGAGTGACAAACTTGATTATATTTGCTCGGTTCACCTCTCCTTGGGTCATGGTGTAACCCAAACCGAAACGAGATCCCCCGTCGTTTAGAACCTCGATAATCTTCCCAGCTGGAAGATATGGCTTGGAAGTAGCCCCTGGCAGGTAGCCCAAGTTCTGCAGCATCGTGTCGATGCTAGTGGTGAAATAGGGCTTGAAGAGATATTCCTCTTCAACCATCCCCACGAAATCGAATCCACGTGGGTCATTCTGGCCCGCCGTGTTGCAGTTTGCCACGGTTATGGGGGTAGCCTCGAGAGTGATGACACCGTCTTGTAGAGGCATTTTGATCTTCCTGTGAAGGGTAAAGGATACGGCTTTGACCGCGTGAATCCATGGTCTTCCCAATAGCAGATTGAAAGATGAGGTGACATCGATCACCTGAAATTCTAACTCTTTCTCTATCGGGCCGGTTATAATTGTTAGCTTGATGGCCCCAGCAACGGATTTAGGGCTTCCGTCAAAAGCCTCGATAGTTTGTGATGTTGGGAGATAATCGGCCTCGGTGATGCCGAGGGCCTTAGCTGTCCTTAGGGGAAGGACGTTTACAGCAGACCCGTAATCAATCAGGGTCATCGGGAGATATTTTCCCCGGCAGATCACCGCAATATAGAGGGCTAAGTTGTGGGCCGTCCCGAATGGTGGGAGGTCGGATTCGGAGAAGGTGATAAGTGGGTCTTCTTCCTTGGATTTGCCTTTAAGGTGAGACAAAATAGTGGCTACCATTTAAGTGGGGGTAACCAACGAGTCGACCTTGATTTGATCGAGGGCCTTAGTAAGTGTCTCTCAATGTACTTGTGAACTAACCAAAAGCTGCCATATGGTCAGATCCACTCGAGCCCTTTTCAGCTGTTTGACCAGAGCCGTATCAGTGTTCGGCTCTTCAAGGGTTGATTCGGCCTTGGCTGGCTCGGCGACAGTGTCGGAGGTGGGCCGCCCGGCGGCGATGTGGTGGTTGCTAGCCAAGGCTTTGCATTTAGCCTTTCGGACTTCCTCAGGGGTGATGGGGACAGCTTCCCCCTTGGGTAGGTACACATCGTCATTGTCATTCCATATCCCATTAATTCGCGGGGCGAAAGGTGAAATTAGATGGGAACAGTCGATCACATCTTCAGAAAAGATGGCATGAGTGCTGAACGGGTTTTCCTTATTGCTTGGCTTGTCTCCGGGCAATGGTATTTTCCCGCTCTCGATCAAGTCCTGGATAAGATGTTTCAGTTTCCAGCACTTTTCCGTGTCGTGCCCGTTGCCTCGGTGATAATGGCAATAGGCCTGGATGTTATAGCTCTTGGACCGTTTTTCGATCGGGACTTCCGGAATCGGGCCTATCGGTTGGATCAGGCCCTTAGAAGATAACCTTTGGATGGCGTGAGCCTAGGTAGTCCCTATATCAGTGAATACACGAGTCGGAGTATTCTTTTTGGTCGAGGTATCTAGTAGATTGACCTCGTCAAAGATGCTACGGGCCGCAGTTGTAGTTGCGGGCTTGACGGAGGACGAACTGGCTCCTTGATATCCCTTAGCAGAGGCCTTAGTAAGGCTCTCTAACCTCAAATCGTCTTCGATTCTTGTACCCATTTCAGTTAAGGTGGCGAAATTGGGTATGACGGCGTACCGGAGATGGACCCGGTAAGAAGGGAGGAGGTTTTTGACAAAGGCCTCCACTAGGACTTTTTCGCTGGGCTTGTCCACCAGCTTCACGCTTTCAGGCTCCACCTCTGAAGGTAATTGGTGAAACCTTCCTTGGGCTCTTGGGCCATGACCTCCAGAGTACGCATAGTAGTCTGGATCTCAGTGTTATCCGCGTAGTTTCGGGCGAACTCCGTTGCGACATCGTCCCAAGTTTTGTATTTCTTGGAATCAAGCCTGTAGTACCAGGCTTTCGGGTGCTTCTCAAGGGAAGAAGCAAAGAGATGCTTGAACATTGTCGACTTGACCCCCTTAACAGCCATAAACTCTTTGAAGGCTCGAATATGGAGTACCGGATCTTCAGACCCATCAAACATTGGCAAGCCCGTCAAGTTGAGATTGGCGGGCAATTCATCAGTCAGGGGCGAATAAGCCCGAGCGTTCTCCGTATGGATGGTGTTGTTGGTTGACAAGAGAACCTGCTCCTGCAGCTTGCGGACCGCGCTGGCCAGTTCAGCTAACGGCCCAGTAGTCTCGACTCCACTGTTAGGAGTTCCTTGTTCGACTGCGCTCACGCGGGTAAGGATGGCGATCTGGTCCTCCCTCATCCTCGTCAATTGTTCCTCTAGATTAACCAACGAGGCTGTCAACTCATCAATGGCTTCTTTCGTCATGGTTCGGGTGAAAGGCGACCTGTCTGTAAGAATACCGCGTAATTAGCAACTAAACCCGAATCCTAGAACAAAAGTACATCCCGAGCAAGGGAGAAGAAGACTAGGAAGGAAATGACTCGGAAAAGACACCTAGACGGGTGACTTGTGAATGGTGGGCCTTCTTTAGGATCCAGCTGTGTGGGCTGGGTCCTGTTTGAAAGGAGGTTCACGTGAAACATTCCCCCGAATTTGGACTCGATTGTGTGAACGGGCCCTCCTTTGTAGGAGTATGTCCTCATAGGTGGGCCTTGCCTCAATCAAATAAGGCGGACTGGGATAGGGAGGAAACCCGTGATATAAGAACGACGGAGTTTCGACGCTAAAGTCCTCGATGACTTATGACACGACCCGACACTGCTAAATACGGGAAGTCCTAAGAAGAGGAATTTTTTAAATAGATTTTTTTGAAAGCCCGAAAAATTCGGAGGGGAAGTCCGGCCCTTTTTTCGAAAAAAAAACGAAAAGGCGACCCGGGCGATGGTTTTGAAAGTTCGAAAATATTTTCGAGTTTCGAAATGGGCAGAATACCGGCTAGAAATAGGCTATTTTAAGTAAAATTGTAAATCCTAAATTCGGTATATGTCCCGGGTTTTGAAATTGGATATTTTGAAAAGGATGCAACTTTTGAAAAAGATGGATTTTGAAAAAGGATGTCATGTGGATCAAGTAGCATGTAGTCATGGGAGCAGTATAACGACACCATGTATGCTCTTAAACTAAGTCTCGGTCGGTCTATAAAGGGTCTATACCAGTGTACATAGCCTATCCGAGAATCGGGGCGGACTTCCTAAGTCGAGTTGAGCTTAGAACATGTCGTAAAACCCATACGAATCGACTATGGACACCTTTGACATATCCAATTTGGATTACATCAATAGTATAGTGGGACGTCGGTCACCAGTACCGGCCCGGGAAAATATGGGTTATGCATAAACCGTAAAACTAAAACGCGTATTGTACTAGTCAAATGATTTCTATTCGAGTCTCACCCTGAGGATGCCAATGGTAAGTCACGCATCAGTTAATCCCCAGCGGAGTCGCCAAATTGTGGACATGACATAGGTCAACCCCGACGCGGCCACACGCGGTTTTGGGGAGGCGAATGAATCTCCATATGAGAATGGATCGAATTGAAATTTAAATCGAAGTTGGAGTCGCCACCGAACTTTGTGGAGTTCGGGCCCGTTCGAACCCACTCTATGTCGTAGTGGGCCGTGCACAAAGTACGGCCCATTCCGATGTCAGAGTTTATTGGGTTCGTCCCTTTACAATTGATACCGATACCGACATTATCGGATACCATGTATTGAATGACTCTCGTGTGCCAATGATTTCGGACATCCGGAAACCACGGTTCTGAGTAAGGGGTGAGGGTACGTGTTGGGAAGTTCACAAAGAACACTCAACCCCGCCCGCACATTAGCGGCCTCTACTAAGATATCGTTTGATTTTGAAATACACGCGCTAGTAATACGATGAATGATATGCAAACATTGTTTTGCCTAAACATGCGAAAAAATTGAATGAGTTGCTATGTCGATTTAATGCATCTAAAATTAACGTCAAAGTTGTTTTAGCATGCGAAGTTCGTTTAGTATAATAAACAAATGAAGAAAAGAAATTGCTAAAAACATGAACAAATGAGTTAGTAACGGTTTGCAAAATTGAATAAAAGATAAAGATACGATGATATGCATGATTTTGAAAAGACAGCTCGCGTGATGGATAAGCATGCGTTGACCGAGGTCATGAAAATATTTATCGAGCCTTGAAATATGCCGAAAAACCCGCTGTTTTGTTTAAGAAACGATGTTTGAAAAATTAGAACGAAATTGCTTTTTATGTCGCGGTTTGAAGGGGCTCGCGCGACTCGCTTAGGAAGGGCGCGACTCGCACGGGTCAGGCGACTCGCCCGGGACGCGTGCGGCTCGCGTGACGGGCTGTTCTCGAGATCGTTTTTTTAGAAAATCGATAGCTTTATTAAATGGCATACAAATATAGCATGGTTTATACTCGACTTAATTGTGCGATATTCGTTATATTCGATATTCGATTATGGAATCGATATCAAATATTCGGAATGATTTTTAGAAAAGATGTTTTGTAAATCGTTTTGAAAAATTGAACTAAAAAATGATGTTTGATTCTCTCCGCGTTAAAAATCGTTGTATTTTGTTTTTAAAATCATGTGACGATTTTTTAGCATTAATGAGATTAATTTAGTTCTTTTTAGATACGATATTCGACTATAGAGTCTATATCGTATTTTAGGAACGTTTGTTTTATATGAAAATAGTTTGTAGTATCGATATTAGAAAAGAAGAAAAAAATGTGACGATGAGCCATAAAAAAACGGACCGACGACGCAACAACTAAGAAAAAACGACGAGAGGAGGAGGAAGAGAAGGGAGAGAACGGGTTTGATTTTACACCCTCAAGCTACATGCTTTGTATTCTCGGAACGAGGCTCGCCGGAATGTGGCTTAGACACGGGAGCCTTGAGATAATGTCAGTGAGTTATGGTGGTTTTGGACGTGTGAGGTGTCGGGCGAGGTGGCCGGTTCTCTCGGGGGTAAAGCGGCGTGATCTCGGGTTTGTATTGTGTGTGTTTGATGTATTATTGCTAATGAATGTCGGTGTTTTTTTGTAGTTATGATAGATGCAAAAAGCGTATCTATTGTGTTGTGCAAGGGGCCTATTTATAGGAGAGCTTCCCGACCTTGGCTAGGAGAGGTAGTTTGACTTGAATGACAAGAAATACCGATTTGGATAGGAAAAGTAAGAAGTCGAGTGGAACGAGAACTCCGTTTCTTAGTGGAGAAGTCATGGAACTCGGCTGGAAAATGGCTGCTCGGCCGAGTATGCCTCGTACTCGGTCGAGTGTTCGGGTAGGATTCCTACGGGAGAACGAATTCTATCCTTAACGACATTGTTTAATATTTTTTGTAGCTAATTTTTGTAGTGTTTGACACGGCTGACACGTGGGGTGACACGGCTGTTTTTACGTCTCGGAAAATATCTTTGACCGGGTTTTGACTCGGTCACTAAAAGACGGTTTTGCCCTTGGTGTCGGATTCGAACCAAATTAGTCTTATTTGACTTGAATGACCCACTGGGCCTGAATTTGAGGCTGGTTTTGTGAGATTTGTACTCCGTAAAAAGCCCAAGCCAAATGCCGATGATTTCAAGCCCATATTCGAGTACGTTAAAGCATCTTTGCGTCCGATCATCATCGGGTATTTGTCGAAAACTTCTATAGACACCTGGCAGCCAAATGTGGGTGTCTACAGTAACTTATTGGATTAATCTACGACCCATAAATAAAATAACACGCAAAAACCAAAACACAAAACACAAGAACGAAAAACAAACTTCACAAACAAATCACAAGTTTTGCAAATCAAAGTCACAATTCTAAAATCCAACTAAAATATAGAATATGAATACTAATATTACTAAATCGGTTGTAAAAATAATTATTACATATTTTTCGGCCTCGGTCCATGCTATGTCGGGATATGCGGCGGAGATGGAAGACGTTCTCCCATGAAATTATTGACAAATGCATACAAGTCTCGACCACTTGCAAAAACAAGGGCTAGGGGCGTCCTAATCGCCTAAGTGACATAGTGGAACGATCCAAAGTAGAAGATAAGAATATCAAAAATACTCGGGGGAGGAATCGTCTTTCTTTTTTTTTTGTTTTTTTTTTTTTTTCTTTTCATTCTTTTTTTTTCATTTTTTTTTTCTTTTCTTCTTCTCCCCCTTATTCTCTTGTTTTTGAGGATTTTTCTTTGTTTGTACATATTTGATGTTTGAGTTCATTTGAATGGGAAGGAGTGCAAACTCAATTTCAATCATAATCAACTCTTATTTGTGGAGTATTTTTGTGGAATAATGGATTGTAAAAGGATAAAAGTCACTTGGGTCATAGTCACCTAGACGAGCATACAAAGTCAAAATCACAACACGGGAGGTGGAAGCATGGTGAACACAAGTGAAATACACACCCTAGCGACTTATAGTAGGAGGACAATCAATATCTTCTTTCTTTTAAAGAAGAGTCCAAGCACCATGACATGGCACTACTCTTGAGCATAATTTTGAAATCCTCATCAAAGAATTAGGGTACTAATCTAATTGGTCAATATTCAATTATAAGAGAAATAAATAAAAAATGTACACAATGTAATTAATAGTATGCCCCCAAAATGAGGGTGAGCATTAAACAATAATTGCATTTACAATGCACATTTACCCAATATGGAGTACAATTTTCAATTACATTGAAACTATATCTACACCCTTTCGTTGTTCTATAATTGTATCTTCCCATCTTATTTGATAGTTTAACTAGTTCATTTGATAATGCTTTCTACGTCATCTCCATCATCCTGCTCAGCTTTATATTTCTTTGCTTCCTCAATTTTCCATACAAAATTCATCGCGATGTCATCATCCAAAACAACCCACCTTTATCAAGCCCTTCAACTATTAAACTTTATGTCCCTCACGCCTCTTCCGATCATCTCTTTTCTTGGTTGATGTAACTTGAATCTCCAATCTTCATTCATCTCTATTCTTAGTTGAATTAAATTGAATTCAAACAAAAAAATCGAAAATTTGCTGCATTACAATCACTCATCTTTCTAAAGGTAAGGAGAAAGGCATGAAATCAAAGACAATAAGGAGTTCGAATCAATTGAGTTACTTATTATTGATATTGAGGTAATGTACTAGCATGTACAACTTATTAATCTTGAAAGTTCGTAAGAATATTGTGTAATACAATATACTAGGTTAATACCCGTGCAAAGTTGCACGGGTATATATAAAAACTTATGTAGGTTATCATGTTTGGATATCAAACTTTAACAAAAATAATTTATCATATGGAAAAAAAATACGCTTAAATAACTTGAATTATACACAAATAAAAAGTTAAGCAAAGATACATGCTTAACCTGTAACTATTATCATGATATACACATATCTCATATGTTTGATACGATTATTCGTTGAGTAATTAGTCTTAACTTATGTTTTATAAAATAATGGAAAATTAACTTTTAATAGAACTAAGTTGATACGAAAATCATAACCCAAAACATTTTAAGAATTGTGAATAGAAAATAGACCTCTAATTGAAATCATCTCAAGGAAAATCAAGGTGTAACATTAAAACGATAGGTGTGATTGTTATCATAAATACGTATGTACAGATTAATGTCATAGTAGTCGTATAATATGCTCCAATTCCAATATTCCAAATAAGTTTTTTTCATTAGTAAGTATGCTATCATAACTAATATCCTTTTTTTATAAATTCTTATTGGTATACCCGTCTAATATTATTTTAATCTACATAGTTATTTTATTAACACCCGTCCAATTTTGCATGGGTATTAACCTAGCTATTAAATAAAAAAACATTTTAGACAATGTGTTATCTATGTTAGATTATTAGTATAAAAATAATTTAAACCGCAATTAACATAATAAGTTGTTCTGTCAACATATCTATATTTATGGTGTTTTCAAATGTTTTATTCCGTGATAAATTATATTACCGTCAAATGTTATAAACTTTTGTCATTGACATTTTATCAGATGTACATACCAAAAATATCTTATTAATATGAAACTTTTGATTACTACAAAGTTTTATATTAGATTAATGGTTATTATAAATTTTATAATAATAATAATATATATATATATATAGAGTGAAGATCAAGTGAGTCCCTTTTTCTTTCTTGAGTCCATGAATCCTATTCTTAGCCATTGATCTAAACAAGATGAATGGTTGAGATTGCATATGCTAATTAAGGTAGCAACTACCAAATTTTGGAAAAAAAATAAAAAAATCCTCTTCCTCCCTAGATTAGCACCAACTGCAACCTTCTCTCTCATCTCATTTATTTTTTTTGCATTCAAACGCCCGCTTAAGAAAACCCTTCACCTTCATCTCTTCTCTCATTTCGCTTAATTTTTTCGCTCAACTCAAGCACAGCCTTACACTCAATTGCTCAACTTCAACTTCAACTTTTGCGCTCAACTCAGGCATACCCGAGCACTCAATCCTTCAACTCGCACTCAATCCTTCAACTCAACTCAATCGCTCGCTCAACTCTAGGATTCTCGAGCACTCGCTCAACTGAACTCTATCGCTCAACTCAATTCAATCGATGTCCTCCACTCGAGCAAGGTTATTATTTTACTGAAGATCTAGGTTTTGTTTACATCTGTGTTATATTTCATTACCTCTTTCGCTAATTATTGATTCATTAATTTTGATGCGTCTGTGCCATATAATTAATTTTTTTCACTGAAGACTGTTTTGCTATCTGGGTTTTCATCTGTTTCGTGTAATTGAATTCAACTACAGACGAACATATATCGAATGTTACTTTAATGCACATACGCTGTTGCTGTAATAAACTTGATGTGTTACTGTAAGGGGTGCTTCGTTACTGTGTTTGTTGTACGGTGTTATTTCAAAGACAACCATGTGTTACTGTAATGCATAAGAGGTGTTACTTTAACTCTCATCTTCGTGATACTTTGAATCCTTGTAAACCCTCAATTGTGTACATTTGTTACTCTAATCTGCTTCTTATGTTACTCCACACTTCTATTGGCAGACAGGAACACTGTGCGATCGCAATTGTTGGAAAACGTAGCCAAGTATGAGAACACTAGACAAAAAATCATCGACGGTCCCAAGAGCAAGCCAACAAAGGGCCGAAAAAAATAGCGTGTTTACTGAATCATGTCATCTCTTTTGTAACTACGATTTAATGGTCTCTATTCTTTAGTTACCTGTTTAATTACATTGGTATTTTGACTATCATCAATACATTGAAGCTGTGAAACTCTGTTACAATGACCAGCTGCACCTGTTACTCTAATTCACTGTTGGTGTTACTATGGGGATTATTGAAATTAACACAATTTTCTTTGGTCTCACAATCTGTGTGTTACACCGAAGCACTATGTGTGTTACTTTAATGAACAAATTATGTTACTTTAAGTGATTAATGCCGTTAGTACAATGATATTGCAATCACCAATATTGGTACTCTTTCAATGAATGAACAACACTGCTGTCCTCAGTTATTTCAATGCATTTTTTCTGTTACTGTAACAAATTAATAGTGTTACTTCAACGCACATGAGATGTTACTCTAACCAAAAACACATTTATTAAATAAATATAGTGTTAATTGCAAAAATGTGTACAACATTAGTTTTTCGTGTAAACCAGGAAAAAAGAAAAAATTCTTGTAATGTCAAAGAACACGAGTATTATCAAAACACTTGTTCATCCTCGTCTTCCTCTGTGTCTTCTTCAGTACGGAGTGATAACCTCACCCACATCTCTGCACCATTCCTGTGCATTCGGCTCTTTACCAATGCTTCCTGCCAAAAATTAAGAAAAGTCAGGCCCATGGGCATAAGTGTTACTGTAACTCCTAAGTTGCGTTACTTTAACTCTAAAAAGATGTTACTCCAACGTCAGCGCCAAAAACCCTTTTTTAGTGTTACATTTTTGTGTTACTCTAATTAAAATTAGGTATAACTGTAATTCATTACTTGTGTTACTTCAATGCCATGTATGCTTCAACATAAAGCAAAACAATAATATCGGTGAAACAATAATATCAATGAACCATAATATTAATCCATAATTAATCAAACGAATTAAATTCCACCTTTTCCAGTGTTGTCTTGTGCGTTCGCATCTCTGGCGCAACTACCTGCACAAAATCAAACAGCGTTACATCAATGCAAATAATGTGTTACTGTAATTCATAAGTGGTGTTACCTTAACGTGTACAATACGTTACTCTAGCATATCATAAAAACCCTTTTCCTGAACGTTCATTTGTGTTACTGTAATTGCAATTAAGTGTTACTTTAACTCAGAAGGCATGTTACTTCAATGACGAATCTGCGTTAACTGAAATCAAAAAAATAGAATCAATGGATATCAGGGAAAATCTTAATAAAAAGCATAAAGACCTGTAATCTATAAAGATCGAGATATCAAAATACCATTGATACGAAACTGTGATATCAAAACGCAATGACATCAAAAAAACGCAAATTGATACGAAACTGTGATACGAAATGACAATGAAAGCACTATAAACATGAAGATCGACGTAAAAAAAACGCAATTTGACGCGATAAAACATTGATATGAAAACGCAAATTGAAAGAAATATGACTATTGAAATCCATGAAGAAAAAACGAATAAAAACGTGAATGAAACACTGAAACTCACCATTTTTATACTCGATTAGTTGCTTATCAACCGTTGAAGACGATGATGCGGTCATTAAATCCATTGTAGCAGAATTTCGAGTTCAAAATCGATGAATGAGCGTGAATGAATCAGAGTTTTTTTTTTAGGTGTAAATGAACGCGGAATGAAAATTGAACGTGATAATAAACGTGAATGATAGGAAGTTATTGTTTCCTAAATTCTTGTGAGTTATTTTAGGAACGTAAATCTTCCTTTTTTTTTAATGGATGCATCTTGTCCATCCATTCTCATCCCATCCAATGGATGAGATGAGGACTTAGGGACTCACAAAGAGTAAAGGACTCATAAGAGCCTTACACCCATTGAGGCACAATCTAGATCATTACATTAAGATGGAACATACATCCAAATAAGTGTTATATACACTAAAAAAAACTCATTATATACGTTATTAAACTCACTATATATATACACCCTTAAGAACTCAATACATACAGTAAAAAAATTGTCATATACACTCAAATAGTTATTATGTACACCAATTAATCAACAATGGAACATACATCAAAATAACTGTTATATACACTAAAAAACTTCATTATATACGCTATTAAACTCACTGCATATATATACACTTAAGAACTCAATATATACAGTAAAATAATTGTTATATACACCCAAATAATTAATATGTACATCAGTTAATCAACAATGAAACATACATCAAAGTATATGTTATATACACTAAAAAACTCATTATATACGTTATTAAACTCACTACATATATAAATTTAGGAACTCAATATATACGGTAAAATAGTTATTGTTATATACACTCAAATGGTTACTATGTACACCAATTAATAAACATATATACACTGAAGTAATTGTCATATGTACTTAATTATTTGATATAGTAGAATTGCTATATACCCTAAAAACATTTATTATGTACACTGAAATTGTTTTTATATACACCAATTTTATTTTAATATTAAAAAAATGATTTTTTTTTTCGGGATTTTTTTTCTTTTGGGAAAAACAATGTCTGGCAAAAAATGTTCATTGAATCATCTTCATCATCATGCTTGTTTTATTTTTCATACTTTTTTTTTGTATTTATAAAATTATTCATCTTCATTATCCAAAAAAATGAAGGTTGAATATGGATGAATGGATGTTGAATATTTAATGAATGTTTAGATATTTTCATTTTTGTAAAGTCATAGTCGTTCATTCATCCATATATATTCAACTTTCATTTTTTTTGTGGATAGTGAAGATGAATAATTTTATAAATACAAAAAAAAGGTATGAAAAATAAAACAAGCATGAAAATGAAGATGGTTAAACGCATGATACCCTAATCCCAAGGTATTCTACAGCTGCGTGATTCTACAACATAATGAGTGTGACTATGCAACATACTGAGTGTGACTGTACAACTTAAAGTGTGTGACTATACAACTTAAAGTGTGTGACTTTTTTCAGGTATTTTTTTTCTCTACGTTCAAGTTTCCACGTTCGTCAAATCCCTACTTCCGAACCTCGATGATTTTCGGGTATTTGTTTTTATCTTTTTAGAGCATCTTTAAAATAATTAATCATCTTCATCCTCATGCTTGTTTTATTTTTCATTCCTTCTTTTTTTTGGTATTTATAATATTATTTATCTTCATTATTCACAAAAAAAATGAAGGTTGAATGTGGATGAAATAAAGTTGAATATTTAATGAATGTTTAAATAATTTGCTCTGATTCGTATGTATAATCATCTTTCTAATTATGAATGTGACTTTGATAATGATGATTGAAGAATAATTGCTCGTATGGCTTTTATTTTCCATTTTACGGTTTCAGTTTTGTAGTCACACACTTTAGGTTGTATAGTCACACTCATTATATTGTATAGTCACACTCATTATATTGTAGAATCACACAAATTCTTGCAGTGATTAGTGTATGTAATCATCTTTGCTAATGATGATTGAAGTATAATAAGTACGAGTATAATTTAGTTGTACAGTCACAGAGATTATGTTGTATAGTCACACAGTTGAAGTTGTATAGTCATACTCAATATGTTGTAGGATCACAGTCATTATGTTGTAGGATCACACAGTTTATGTTGTATAGTCACACAGTTAAAGTTGTATAGTCACACTCATTATGCTGTACAATCATGCAGTTGTAGAGTCATTGTAGTCACATATTCAGTTGTGTTGTGTGATTTAGATTGATTGTGTGTTTTGTTGCAACGAAATAGTTGGTGGAAAGAGAAATGTTGGTAAAAGGTGCGGTGGGAAGAAGAAGGTCGTGGAAGATACAGCGACCGACCACGTAATTGGACAATGTATTGTTGCGCACGTACCGGAGACAATCGTTAAGCTCTTGTGTGTTTATGTGAGATAAAATATTTGTTTTAGGATGAACGTACTATGTGTAAATGATGTTTGGTGGGTTAAAATGTTTGTATGTTTGATGTACTTTATGTAAAGGATGGACTTTGTCCAATGTAAATATATTTTCATTGCTATTTTCTGGTTTCATAATTAATCACGCGAGGTCTATAGCAAAATCACTTATCTGTGTGACTATACAACATAATTTCTGTGACTATACAACTAAATTATACTCGTACTTATTTATACTTCAATCATCATTAGCAAAGATGATTACATACACTAATCACTACAAGAATTTGTGTGATTCTACAATACAATGACTCTACAACTGCATGATTGTACAACATAATGAGTGTGACTATACAACTTTAACTGTGTGACTATACAACATAAACTGTGTGATCCTACAACATAATGACTAAGATCCTACAACATAACGAGTATGACTATACAACTTCAACTGTGTGACTATACAACATAATCTCTGTGACTATACAACTAAATTATACTCGTACTTATTTATACTTCAATCATCATTAGCAAAGATGATTACATACACTAATCACTGCAAGAATTTGTGTGATTCTACAGTACAATGACTCTACAACTGCATGATTGTACAGCATAATGAGTGTGACTATACAACTTTAACTGTGTGACTATACAACATAAACTGTGTGATCCTACAACATAATGACTGTGATCCTACAACATAACGAGTATGACTATACAACTTCAACTGTGTGACTATACAACATAATCGCTGTGACTATAAAAATAAATTATACTCGTACTTATTTATACTTCAATCATCATTAGCAAAGATGATTACATACACTAATCGCTGCAAGAATTTTTGTGATTCTACAATATAATAAGTGTGACTATATAATATAATGAGTGTGACTATACAACCTAAAGTGTGTAACTACAAAACTAAAACTGTAAAATGGAAAATAAAAGCCATACAGTCAATATTCTTCAATCATCATTAGCAAAGTCGCATTCATAATTAGAAAGATGATTATACATACGATTCAGAACAAATTATTTAAACATTCATTAAATATTCAACCTTCATTCATTCATATTCAACCTTCATTTAAATCTTCGCAACAATACATTGTCCAATTACGTTGTCGATCGTTGTATCTTCCACGACCTTCTTCTTCCCACCGCCCCTTTTACCAACATTTCTCTTTCCACCAATCTTTTCGCTGCAACAAAACACACAATCAATCTAAATCACACATACAATTGAATATGTGACTACAATGACTGTACAACTGCATGATTGTACAGCATAATGAGTGTGACTATACAACTTTAACTGTGTGACTATACAACATAAACGGTGTGATCCTACAACATAATGACTATGATCCTACAACATAACGAGTATGACTATACAACTTCAACTGTGTGACTATACAACATAATCTCTGTGACTATACAACTAAATTATAACATTCATTAAATATTCAACCTTCATTCATTCATATTCAACCTTCATTTTAATCCATATTTAATCTTCATTTTTTTTTTGGATAATGAAGATGAATAATTTTATAAATACAAAAAAAAAGGTATGAAAAGTAAAACAAGCACGAAGATGAAATGATTGTGAAGGTATTCTACAGCTGAGTGATTCTACAACATAAAGAGTGTGACTATACAGCATAATGAGTGTGACTATACAACTGAATATGTGACTACAATGAGTGCACAGCTGCGTGATTCTACAACATAATGAGTGTGACTATACAATTGAAAGTGTGTGGTCTTACAATTCTGTAAGAACATTACGCACTAAATAACTTGTTCATCTTCATCTTCAACATTCATTCATCCCATAAAAAAAGAACAACTTCATCTTCAAACTTCATCTTAAAGATGAAGTTGTTTTTTTTTTTGTGGATAATAAAGATGAATAATTTTATAAATACAAAAAATAAAGATATGAAAAATAAAAAGAAGCATGAAGATGAAGATGAAGATGATGAAGAAAAAGAAGCATGAAGATGAAGATGAAGATGACGATGAAGATGAAGATGAACATACCTTCGTATGATGATCAAAGTAACGCAGTATGGTCGGAGTAGTTGACGGAGTATGGTCGGAGTTATTAATGGTGATTATTTGTTGGAGTTTTGTTAGAGAGAGATGAATTTAGTTGAGAAATGAATTGAAAATGTGGGGATTGGGAAGTGTATGAGGGAAGTATTGTAGGGATTGATTTGGGTGAAGGGATGTTTCCCTCTCTCCACTGCTACTGTGTCAGTTTATTTTTTTTTATTTTTTATTTTTTTTATTTTTTATTTTTTTTAAATTGAACCCCATCCATCCACCATCCATCTTAGGATGAATGGATGGAGGGGATCAACACTAAGCAACTCTCCAAGAGTTGGTAACTCTCTTAATCCCCCATCTCTCTCTCTCTCTCTCTCTCTCTCTATATATATATATATATATATATATATATATATATATATATATATATATATATAGGAAGGATCAAGTGAGTCCACCTTTTAAAATTGAGTCCGTGAGTCCTCACCACATCTCTTGGATTAGAAAGAGATTGATGGTTGTGATTTGTTTCAGTAATTAAAGCAAGTGACTATATTTGGTAAATATCTCTCCCTCTCCTTAATTTACTCATTATTTAATATCTCTTCTATAAAAAATAATTACCGTCTCTCACACACATATTCCTTCACAATTAAGATTTTCATTTTAAAAAAATTAAACTGTTATTATATAGAACTAAAAATAATAATTTGCCGCATATCTTCTCTCCTTAATTTGTTTTGTGTTACTCTTATTCTATAGAACTGTTACTCTGATTACAGTTTGTTGTTACTCTAACGAACATCATGCAAATATGCTTAAATTGATTTCAGAGTTATATGCCCCAACACTGAACATAATTATTAACTCAACATATGAATAATAATGTTACTCCAACGTTACTAACGTGTTACTCCAATAGATACTTTGTGTTACTCCAACGTTAGAAGCATGTTGCTTTAATAGATACTTTGTGTTACTACATTAAAAACGTGTTACTCTAATAGATACTTTGTGTTACTCCAACGTTAGAAACGTGTTACTCTAATAGATACTTTGTGTTACTGCGTTACAAACGTGTTATTCTAATAGATACTTGTGTTACTTCAATGTTGAAAACGTGTTACTCTAATAAATACGCCTTACACATAATTATTGAAATACTGATTGTGTTTCCTGTTTTGTTGGATGTTACACTCCTTCAAATTAGGAAACAATATCTTGTTTTTTTAATACAATATCCCAATCCATCTCATCCATCCATTGTATTATCATCCAATGGATGTTAGAAGGACTTAGGGACTCAAATATATAGAAGGACTAATAAGAACTCTCCTTTATATATATATATATATATATATATATTATACCACTAAGATTGTCACGTTCTATTAAAATATCTCTCACATATAATAGGGAAATAGGACAATCTTTCGGGGATGGAGGGAGCATAGATTAATATGGAAAGTGAAATGATTTAGGAATGTGCGTTTTGGCGCCAAAAAACTATGCTTTGGTTTCTGTTTTATTATATAGTATAGATAGATAGATAGATAGATAGATAGATACTAGCATGTACAACTTTTTAAGCTTGAGCAATGTCTAATAGTTTTTTACTCCCTCTATTCACTATTTTTTGTGTCATTTCACTAAAATGCACCTCACAAATATTCATGAAATGTGTCGAAAATTAGTGAATAGAGGAAGTATGTTAAATACTTTCTATTACTACGGTTCTCTCTTTTGTTTGATACTTATTCTAAAGCATATGCTAATATTCACATCCTAACATATATGTACAATTTGTATTTTCTCATATTGTTTTAACATAATATTTATCTTTTTTTGTATTCAAGATGACATTATTTAGAGGAGGATTAAGAAGCTCTCAATTCTAATCTCAGTGGCATGAGAAGCATATAATACACATCTTAACCATGAGTAACAACACAATTAAGATGATGATGTTCCTCCAGTTGAAGTTATAACTTTTTTAGTTTACCTTTAATTAATCTCATTATCATAATAATAATAATAATAATAATAATAATAATAATAATAATAATAATAATAATAATAATAATAATAATATAGCTAATAATATTGTGTAAAATTATATATATTGCAGTAAAAATAAAAGTATAGGCGTGGAGTATATAGTGGTACTCCGTAATAGAGAGGGTAGGAATAAGAGGGGTGTTTATGAGATGAAGTAAAACCAGTAAAGAAAAACAACAGAAAGTGATTGAACAAGATGGGTCATGCGCATATATGGGGAATTTGTCATACCCGCAGAAAGATACTTCGTACAATTCCCTGAGCATTTGAGACATGAATAACATACATTAAGACGTAGTTATTCAGCATCAATGTGTTTTCTTATCAAAATATTAATTAATAAAACCCCAAAAGATTGATTTTTTTAATTGTTCGTTGTATTATTTGTTTCTGATACTTAAATTATGTAATGGTCTGTTTGGCAAACATGATTTCATTTGCAAATCAGAATTTGGGCCAAATTCCCTATTTGGGCTTCCAATAGAATTTGGATTTGAATTTTTATAAAATTCACTTGGATTTGAAGCCTACCACAAAAGTGGTCATTTCAAATACCTACTTAGACCCAGTCATTTAGAATCCTATCATGCACCTCCTCTCATTTTCAATGCTCTCGCCATCAACGATGAAGCTTGGTTCTAGGGGTTTGTTTTAGGTTTTGTGCGATAAATCGACGGAATTTCAGCTACTCAGGCAAGATTTCTAATCAATTTTATTATTAGCACATTTCTGATCATCAATTTCATTCTTCATTCTTCATCATTTTTGAGATTCATTCGTCATTCTTTGACTCTTATGGTAAATCAATGACATCCTTCATCATTCTGATCATGTTTTGTTGTTCTTTTTCTCGATTTCAATCAATTTCGATCTATTTCGACATCAATCATCGTAACCAATCTAGGTATATTGTTTATGAGCAAATTAGGTTTCAGATTCAATTTCATCGAATAAAACGACGATGAATCGCTCCAATTGCTAACATTGTTGTTGTACGTTATTGGCGTTGTTGGTTCGTATGTGTTTACTGTTATCTGGTTGCTCGTACCTACTGTTGTCACTGTTGTACTTCTGTTTCATGTTTATACTGAATTTCTATACTGATGTTTCATGTTTATAATGAATTTCTATACTGCTGTTATGTTGGTTCATATGTGTTTACTGTTGTTCATGTTTATACTGAATTTCTTTCCTGATAACTCGGAGGGAGTATTTAGGAACTAGGTCACTTTGCATGCTTCCTTCTTTACTGCCCGGCTAGTCAACTTGTAGAGATTGTCGTTATCTGGTGTGGTTTTTAACTGTTTGATTGTTTGGCCTCAATTTGTTTGTAACATCGATATGTTTGTAGAGTATTATGGCTGACGAAACTAGTTCAAGGAAACGTCAAAGAGTAGAAGAAGATGACGATATGGAGTTTATAATCCTAGTTGTTAGTTTCATTATTGTTATAGTTGGGGCATTGAGTCATCATAGGTACAAGGTACGAGAGTTAGCTTGGAATGAACGTGAACGTACCGATAAGAGAGCAATGTGGTTAGATACATTAAGAAATAACACGAAATGTCAAGAACAATTGCGTTTTGATAGACGTTGTTTTGAGAAATTATGTAGGATTCTAAGATAAAATGGTGGGTTAGTGACTTCTAGAAATGTGACAGATGAGGAAGTTGTGGCATTTTTTCTACATGTCCTCGCTCACAATTTAAAAAATCGAACTATTCAGGCTCGCTCGATCAGGAGAAACAGTGAGTCGCCAATTTCATACGGTGCTCCGAGCAGATTTAAAAATTGGGAAATACTATATTAAGGAAGATGACCAAACCATTAGTTTTGCTAATGATGAGAAGTGGAAATGGTTTAATGGTGTAATTGGAGCTCTTGATGGAACTCTCATATAGATATGACCATCCCTTTAGAAGATCGATGTAGGTATAGAAATAGAAAAGGTGATATTACCACAAATGTTCTAGCAAGTTGTGATTCGCAAGCTTGTTTCACCTACGTTACACCAACTATTCCCATACATTACACATCTACGACATACATCCAAAAATAGCATCGAAATACCGACAACCCGACGAATCCGTCCCCGAGTAGCCGGCCGAACCCGCTAGCCTACACGTCCAAACACACCACCCTAAACTCATCCACATCGTCTCGACGCTCCCGTGCCTAAGCCACTTTCCGACGAGCTTTTTTCCGAGAAAACAAAGCATGTAGGTTGAGGGTGTAAAATGAAACCCGATTCTTCCTCTTTCTCTTCCTTTTTCACGTTTTTTTCGTTTTTTTTCGTTTCGTCGGTCTATTTTTATACGAGTCGTTCGTCGCATATTTATCATATCTCTAGTATCGGAATTATAAAAATATTTTCATAAAACGAAATGTTCTTAAAATACGATATCGATTCTCTAATCGAATATCGTATCAAACAAGAACTAAATTAAATCTCGTTGATCGTTACATCTTTTTTAAACAAAATTCGACGATTTTTACGCGGAGAGAATTAACTTTTTTTCTTTTCGTTCAAACTCTTTTCAAAACAAACTTTACAAAACTTTTTCTAAAAATCATTCCGACTATTTGATATCGATTTCATAATCGAATATCGGATATGACGAATATCGAAAACATAAATCGAGTATAAATTAATCCATATTTGTACGCGATTTATAAAAATTAACGATTTTCGAAAAATAAAAAAATCCGGGACAGACTCCCGCGCGAGTCGCGCCCCTCCCAGGCGACTCGCGCGAGAACCTGAAAAATCGACCCTTTTTTTGGTGTTTTGCTCGTTTTCTATTCTTTTCGTTCCTTACATAAAACAGCGACTTTCGCGATATATTTTCAGATTTCGATAAATACTTTTTTGACTTCGGTCAACACGTGTTAGTCCATAACGTGTCATAAACCTTTTTCAAAATCATGCATATCATCGTATTTACATCCTTATTCGATTTATTCAATCGTTACTAACTTGTTTGCTCGTGTTTGTAGCGATTTATTTTCATCTTTTGTTTTATTAGACTAAAACGAATTTCACATGCTAAATATAACTTTGACGTTATTAGTTTAAGATGCATTAAACGACTTAGCAACCCATTTATTTTTCTCACATGCTTAGAGAAAATAATGTTTGCATATCATTCAACCGTCGAACTAACGCGTGTACACCAAAAACGAACGATATCTTAGTAAAGGCCGCTAAGTGCGGGCGGGGTTGGGTGTTCTTAGTGAACTTCCCAACACGTACCCTCACCCCTTACTCAGATCCATGGTTTCCGGATGTCCGAATCCATTGGCAACAAGAGTCATTCAATACACGGTATCCGATAATGTCGGTATCGGTATCGTAATGCAAAGGGACGAACCCAATAAGCTCTGACATCGGAAATGGGCCGTATTTTGTAAACGGCGCACTACGACATAGAGTGGGTTCAAACGGGCCCGAACTCCCACAATGTTCGGTGGCGACTCCTACTTCGATTTAAATTTCAATTTGACCATCTCATATGGAGATTCATTCGCCTCCACAAACCCGCGCGTGGCCGCGTCGGGGTGGACCTATGTCATGTCCACAATTTGGCGATTCCGCTGGGTATCAACTGATGAGTCACTTACCATCGGCATCCTCAGGGTGAGACTCGAAAAGAAATCGTTCGAATAGTAATGTACATGTTTTAGTTCAATGGTTCATGCATAACCCAATCTTTCTCGGGCCGGTTACTTGTGACCGACGTCCCACTATACCACGGTGCGTTCCTAAATGGGCGCACTAAAGACTTCGATGGCGGAACTCGCATGGGTTTTACGGCAGGTTCTAAGACCAACTCGGCTTAGGAAGACCATCCTGATTTGCGATAAAGCCATCGTCCTTGGTATAGACCCTATTTCGACCGACCGAGACTTATGAGCATACATGGTGTCGTTATACTGCTTCCATGACTACGTGCTACTTGATTTACTTGTTTTCTTTTTCAAAAACCATCATTTTCAAAAATTTGCATCCTTTTCAAACCTATCCATTTTTCAAAACCCGGAAAGCTACCGAATTTAGGACTTATGATTTTGACTCAAAATAGCCTATTTTAGCCGGTATGCGGTCCAAACCTTTTCAAAAACTCGAAATCTCGGCCCGGTAACGTTTTTTTTTCGATTTTCAAAAAAAATCGGGCCATCCTATCCGACTTTGCTCGGTTTTCAAATCCAAATCCTCTTTTCAAAGCTTTCTTCTTCTTAGGACTTCCCGTATTTAGCAGTGTCGGGTCTCATCATAAGTTGTTAGAGTCTATAGCGTCGAAACTCCGTTGATCTTACATCACGAAGTTTCTACCCCATCCCATTCCGCCTTATTTGACAAGGCACGGCTCACCTACGTAGGACAAACTCCTACAAAGAGAAGCCCATTTACACTTTAGGGTCCAAAGTCTGGGGAATAGCTCACACGTTGGTCTTTCTTCACACGGACCTAGGCCCATTTTGCCAAAATCCTAAGGAAAGCCCACCACCTACCAGTCACCCGTCTAGAAGTCGGTTTTCGGTCTTCTATCCGAGTCTAGTCCTTTTTTCTTCTTGCTCGGGATGCACTCTTCAATCTGGGTCCGATTCTGATTACACAGTGTTCTTACAGACAGGCCACCCTTCACCCGAACCATGACGCAACAAGCCATAGCCGCACTGACCACCTCGTTGGCTAAGATACAAGATCTACTGACACAGATGAGGGGAGACCAAATCGCCATCCTTACCCGGGTAAGTAACGTGGAGCAGAGTATGCTGAGGGACGAGGATGAAACCAAGGGGCCATTAGCGGAATTGACCAGCGCAGTCCTCAAACTGCAAGAGCAGGTCCATCTGTTGACCCACAACTCGATCCATACGGAGAATGCTCGAACCTATTCCCCCCTGACCGACCAACTGCTTGCCAATCTCAACTTGACAAGCCTCCCGATGTTCGACGGAACTGAAGACCCGGTATTACATATCCGGTCTTTCAAGGAATTTATGGCCCTAAAGGGAGTCAAGTCAGACATGTTCAAGCATTTATTTACCTCTTCCCTCGAAAAGCACCCGACAGCCTGGTTCTACAGGCTCGATTCCAAGAAGTACAAGTCTTGGGATGACGTGGCGACGGAATTCGCTCGGAACTACGCCGACAACACAGAAATCCAGACCACGATGCGCACCCTGGAAGTAATGGCCCAGGAACCTAAGGAAGGATTTACGAAATACCTTCAGCGCTGGAGGGCTGAAAGCGTCAAACTGGTCGATAAGCCCGGTGAAAAAGTGCTGGTTGAAGCCTTTGTCAAGAACCTCCTTCCCGCCTACCGGGTCCATCTCCGGTACGCCATCATACCTACTTTCGCGGTCCTAACTGAAATGGGGACGAGAATCGAAGACGATCTAAGGTTGGAAAGCCTCACTAAGGCCTCCGCCAAGGGATACCAAGGGGCCAGCTCATCGACAAGCAAGCCCACATCTACTGCTGCCACTCGTAGCATTTTTGACGAGGTAAACCTACTTGATACCCCGTCCAAGAAGAATACCACACCCCGGGTATTCACTGACATAGGCACCACCTATGCAAATGCCTTGCAGAGGCTATCATCAAAAGGCCTGATCACCCCGATAGGCCCAACACCTGAGCTCCCGGTCGAGCGTCGCACCAAGGCCTACGACATCCAGGCCTACTGCCAGTACCATCGTGGCAAGGGACACGATACCGAGAAATGCTGGAAGCTAAAACATCTTATCCAGGATCTCATCGAAAGTGGAAAGATCCCTTTACCTGGAGGCAAGCCCATCAACAAGGATAATCCGTTGGCCACTCACGCCATCTTCTCCGGGGAAGTCATGGACTGTTCACATCTCATTTCCCCGTTTGTCCCGCAAATAAACGGGATCTGGTGCGACGACGAAGATGACGTCTATCTCACCAAGGGGAAAGTTGTCCCCATCACGCCCGAGGAGATCCAGAAGGTTAAGTCCAAGGCCTTAGCCAGCAGTCACGCCCTCATCATCACCGAGCCACCTAGAGTGGAGGTCGCCCCGGAAGAACCAACTACCGAAAAGGCTCTTGTAAAGCAGCTGAGCAAGACCCAAGTTGACCTCTCTATATGGCAACTCCTAGTTAGCTCACAAGAACATCGAGAGGCACTCACTAAGGCCCTCGATCAAGTAAAAATCGACTCTACGGCTACTCCAGCTGAAATGGTAGCCACGGTTCTGCCCCACCTAAAGGGGAAAGCTAAAGAAGAAGGCCCACTTATTACCCTTCTCCAACGCCGATCTGCCACCGTTTGGGCCCACCCACAACATGACCCTCTACATCACGGTAATCTGCCGTGGAAAGTATTTGCCCATGACCCTAATCGACGACGGGTCCGCAGTCAACGTCCTCCCCTTGAGGACCGCTAAAGCCCTCGGCATCACTGAGGCCGACTACATTCCTACAGCTCAAACCATTCAGGCTTTCGACGGAAGTCCAAAGTCAGTAGCTGGGGCCGTAAGACTTACTATCATAACAGGCCCGATAGAAAAAGAGCTGGAATTTCAAGTGATCGACGTGACTTCTTCCTTTAACCTTCTTTTAGGAAGACCTTAGATCCACGCGACCAGGGCTGTATCCTCCACCTTGTATCGGAAAATCAAGCTACCTTTGCACGATACCGTCATTACTTTAGAAGCCACGCCTATGACTGTGGCTAACTGCAACACCTCAGGCCGCACCGATCTCTGGGGGTTCAACTTCATAGGAGCCATCAAAGAAGAGTACCTCTTCCGACCCTACTTCACGGTTAGCATTGACCGGATGTTGCGGAATCTAGGCTATCTACCGGGGGCTACATCCAGGCCCAATCTCCCCGCATGGAAAATCCTCGAAGTCCTAGATAACGGTAGGACTTGAACCGGTTTGGGTTACACCATAACCCCGGAAAATATGGGCCAAACCGGAGCCATCAAAGTCATTTTCGTCAATCCAGTGTTCAAACCCGTCCAGACAGGCCTATATCGGCCCAATGCTGCGCACCCTGGCACCCACTTGGCCCAGGACTGCAACTTCATACCAGATGACATCTTCGCTCTCATCCAGTCCGAAGATGCTAAAAATGCTGAGCCCGCACTGGGACTACTTTTCGAAGAGGACCTCATGACCCCAGCACCGAAGGAGGAGCTGGTTAGTCTCATTCTCCGCAGCCGCAACTTTGATCCATCCAAACTGATCTCGAATGTCGGATCCGGGACAGGAAAGAGAGCCTGGAGGAAGACTGTCAAATGGACTGATAGTCAAGGAAGGACTTTCAAGCTGATCGCGGGAGAAGGAGAAATGCCTGAGTCTGAGTCTGAGTCCGAGTCGGAGTCCGAGTGTGGACATGACATAGGTCCACCCCGACGCGGCCATGCGCGGGTTTGGGGAGGCGAATGAATCTCCATATGAGACGATCAAATTGAAATTTAAATCGAAGTAGGAGTTGCCACCGAATTTTGTGGTTATTCGGAACCATTCGAGCCCACTCTATGTCGTAGTGGGCCGTATACAAAATACGGCCCATTTCCGATGTTAGTGTTTATTGGGCTCGTCCCTTTACATTACGATACCGATACCGACATTATCGGATACCGTGTATTGAATGACTCTCGTTGCCAATGGATTCGGACATCCGGAAACCATGGTTCTGAGTAAGAGGTGAGGGTACGTGTTGGGAAGTTCACTAAGAACACCCAACCCGCCCGCACTTAGCGGCCTTTACTAAGATATCGTTCGTTTTTTGTGTACACGGGTTAGTTCGACGGTGGAATGATATGCAAACATTATTTTCCTAAGCATGTGACAAAATAAATAAATGGGTTGCTAAGTCATTTAATGCATGTTAAACTAATAACGTCAAAGTTATTTTAGCATGTGAAGTCGTTTTAGTCTAATAAAATGATAAAAACAAATAAATTGCTACAAACACGAGAAAACGAGTTAGTAACGTTTGAATAAATCGAATAAAGACATGAATAAATAATATGCATGACTCGAAAAAAGTTTTAATGACACGTGATGGATTAACACGTGTTGACCGAGGTCGAAAAAAGTATTTTATCGAAATATGTCGCGAAAGTCACATTTTAATGTAAGGTTCGAAAAGAATGAAAAGTAGAAAAGCGAAGAAACGAAGAAAAAGAGCCCGGCGGATCAGGCTACCGCGCGGGTCGCCCGACAGGCGCGCGACCCGCGTGGTGGCCTGCCGGTTTTTTTTATTTGTCGAAAAATCATTAATTTTTACAAATCGCGTACAAATATGGATTAATTTATACTCGATTCATATTTTCGATATTCGTCGTATTCAATATTCGATTATGAGATCGATATCGAATAGTCGGAACGTTTTTAGAAAGATTTAGAAAAAGTTTGTTTCGGGCGAAAAGTAAAAAAAAAAAAAGAATTTTGAACGAAAAAGATGTTAATTCTCTCCGCGTTTAAAATCATTGAATTTTTTTTAAAAAGGGTAATGATTTTGTTAGCATCAACGAGAATTAATTAATTTAGTTTTTGTAGATACGATATTCGATTAGAGAATCGATATCGTATTTTAAGAACGTTATATGAAAAATAGTTTTATAGTATCGATTATTAGAAAAAAATATGTGCCGAACGACCCATATTAACAAAACGAAACGACCGACGACCCGTAAAAAAAGTGACGGACGAAAAAAAAGGAAAAAAAGACGTGAGAGAGAGAGAGAGAGAAAGGAGAAGAATCGGGTTTGATTTACACCCTCAACCTACATGCTTCGTTTTCTCGGTATAAGGCTCGTCGGACGGTGGCTTAGGCACGGGAGCGTCAAGATGATGTGGGAGAGTTAAGGTGTCGGTTTTTGGACGTGTGATGGGACGATGGGTTCGGCCGGATGGGGGGTGGTTTCGTCGGTATTTCGAGGATACTTCGGGAATATGTCGGGATTTGCTTAGAATTTTTTTTTTGTTTAGACGAGTTAATGACTAATTGATGTGTACTTAGGTTGGTCAAAATCTGTTTTTTGTGTTAAATGTGAGGTCCTATTTATAGGAGTCGAGGTAGTCTTGCTTGTGTGTGATAAGTGTGGTTTGTAATGCCTATTTTGTAGTGTTTTGGTCCCATTTTCCTTGTAGAATCGCTCCTTGGGAGCGGTTTAGGGGCTTCTTATGCTTCCTTTAGTTCGTTTCAGGTTCCCGAGACCTTTTTGAAAGAGTTGGAGCGATTCCGACTCAATACATACACATTTTGGAGCCAACGAAGCTAAGGAACGATCACTCGATGCCTTGGAGTCGACCCCGAGACCTTGGGACCCAATCCCGAGCCTCCAAGACCCGATCCCGAGTCCCGAGAATCGATGGGAAGCCCACGAGAACCAAGGAGGGACCAAAAAGATCTTAAGAGAGGCCTACAAGGTCCTTCCCGGGCGGGATAATGCCTTCCCGACCGGGAAGGAAGGTGCAAAAGCAAGTGCTCCTGTCTTGAGCCCGTCCCGGCCGAGAAGGACTTCGTCCCGGTCGGGACCATCTCGTCCCGGGCGAGACCATCTCGTCCCGGTCGGGACCATCTCGTCCCGGGCGAGACCATCTCGTCCCGGGCGGGATGAGGAAGCTGTAACACGCATTTGTTTTCTTTCTTCTCCCTTCCACTTGTAACCCTATATATACCCCCCTCTTGTATTAAGACACCATCTTATGTTATATCCTTAAAACCCTAGACTACTTTAGGTTATATTAGATTAGATTAGTGTAGATTAGTCGGTAATTAGTAGTTAATAATAGATTAGTACTTGTATTAAGGGAAATCTTCAAGACCTTCTCCAAGCTTGACAACCTTGGATGTTTGTGTTGGGTTTTCTTCATTAATGCAAGTTTTGTTCTTTCTCCTTCTCTAGTATGGTACAATCTTCTTCCTTTCTACTCTTAATCTTGTTTAGTTGTTCAAGTTTGAATCTTTAGTTGTTATTACTAGTTTGTATATGTTTGTTTGTTTTCTTATGTTGATTCCTCTCATGCTTGTTAGTTTTAGTTTGATTATGTTAGAGTAGTGTTCTTGCTAGGGTTAATAAGGTGATTAGGGTGTTAATTGGGTGATTAAGGGTTGGTTAGAGATGTTGGTGGAAGATTTGGGTTTCCTCTTGTTTGACGCACATCACATGTTTGTTGAATTGCTTGAATGACTAAGTATGTACGAATACATGTTTTCTTGCCTTTCTTTCGTGGGTATTAGTTTGTCGTGGGTTCGGTCCCCTCACTAAGTTGCGATAGCCCGGTGAGGACGACCCCTAGGCCGGTCTAAGTAGCGAGAGCCCGGGTTCGACCTAGGTCTATAGCGCGCTAGAACCCCGTTTGTGTTGTGTATCGACGAGATGGGTTTTAGGTGGAACCTCTAGGTGAGTCTAAGTTGCGAGAGCCCGGACCAACCTAGATTACCCTACTACCTCTTTCACTCTAATCCTCCCTTGACCATTCCGTTACCCCTTTGACCCCGCCCTAATCCTAGCCCGTTCTCCTTAGTTGTTCCTCTTAGTTATAGCCTAGTTTTCTCCCCTCTTCTCATTCTCTAGTTTAGCTCGTTGACTTAGTCTCGTATTTGGGCCGACCTAGTCTAGACGCCTCTTACCGTCCCCGTGGATTCGACCCGACTTACCCTAGCTACCCACTAGGATTAGCCAGTTATATTATTGACGGTTGGGACGTGACGAATCCCAACCATCAATTTGGCGCCGTTGCCGGGGACGGTGCTAGTTTAGACTAAGTTTTCCTATTTGTTAGACTTAGTCTTTGTGTTTGTGTTTTCTTTTTTTTTCTTTTTTTGTTACCTTGCTTCTTGTGTGTGTGAAGTTTATTTCTCTCTTGTCTAGTGCCCAAAAAGCACTAGACTTCTCACGTTTGTTCTTAGTCTACAGTTTGTGCTTAGAGGTGGTGATTATCTTCTTCTTGCAACTCAGAGCCGCTTAAACGGACGGTTGCTAGAATGAGTGGTTTCCAACCGGGTATGGACTACGATTTTCGAGCGAGCATGGGGTTTGATCTAAACTCCACACACTCGGGAGCCGATATGAGCTACCACTCTTCTCCTATGAACCAAGGGTATGACATGACGTCCCCCTACCACTATCAAGCTTCTTGGGGTGATTCTAGTAGGTATGATCCTCAAGAGTATGAAAACGGCTACCAACAAGTGGACGATTATCATTCCTACGATCATGGTGGCTATTACTCAAGCTATGATTGTGAACCCACCATGTTCGATCAAGATCCACCTTATGGAAGCCAAAACCCATAATATTACCCTCCACCCCAACCACAATATGAACCCTATGACCCACAATACTACCAACCACCTCAACCCCACTACCAACAATATGATGCCCCACCCTATGGGCACCATCAAGATTATCAAGGAGCCTTACAAGACTCCGATGATCACCAATTGTCCAACTTGGAGTTGTGTCATTCGATTCTTCAATTGCAAAGGAGCACACAAGAAATGGCCATTCAATTGCGAAAAGAACAAGAGGAATTAATGGTCCAAATGCGAAGGGCAAACGAGGCGAGGAATGCTCAATTAAATGCATTATCGGTTCAAGCCGTAATGTCTTTATCCTGAGCATCGTATTTAGATGGAGGGTGCCCACTTGAGAAAGAGGAGCAACCGAATTACGAAGCCGCCGAGGTAGTTCCCTTTGATAGAGAAGTTTGCTTTGAAGAACCTCAATCGTCTACCCAAAAAGAGACGAATGAGGAGATGACTCTTGGTGAAGGCATCGTTGGTGAAAAATTGGAGGAGGATAGTGAGTGGGATGGTTTGGTGGAGTTTGTAGAGTTGTTGGGTGAAATTGTGAGCCTCGAGTTGCCCTTGTCCGAGAATGTGGATAAGCATCAAGAGCCCCTAGAAAGTGAGCCAAGCAATGACTTGGAGGAGATTGAAACCGCCGGTAGAAGTTTCGATCCTATCCTCCAAGATGATGTGGGGCCGAGTGATGAAGATGGGGAACCACAACTTGAGGCAAGTGTGGGGGTGTGCAATGAAGAGATGAGGCCAAAACCGCTTTTTGTGCCTCGATTCTTGGAGATGAAGCTTGCTTGTGATTGGAGGCGATGCCTAGGGAGGAAGAGGTCGGTTGAGCTCGTAGGATGGATAGACCCCGGAGACTACTTTGAAGATGATGTCGGGTCTTGGGAATCCTACTTCTTGCCTCCTCCTTGGAGGCCGTGGAGGTCGGTTAAGCTCGAGCGCTTCTTGGGCCTTCACTATGATGTCGGTAGCGCGTTCAACTTGCTCCTCCATGCCCTTGAGGGCTACGGTTGAAGAATGGAGTCCACCATCGTAGGTTTGACGGAGTTCCTAAAAGAACCGTCATGTTGTATATTCCCCTCCTCTCTTCTTTAGAGTACTTGTGCTTGTATTTGTGATTTTTGTTTCTAGGACTCCTTTGTTTTTTTTTTGGAATTCTTGTAATTTGGAATTTTTTTTTGTTGAGTGATGTGAGGGAGGGGTCTCTAATGATTATTGTGAAGTTGTGTAGAATGATTGATGTTTGAAGGTGATTATATGAGTTTTGGAGGTGAATGCTTGAAGCGGTCTTGGGAGCGGTTCTATTATTGATTTTTGGGAGCTTTGATGAAACTATGAGCTTAGGTGAATATTTGAAAATCAAGAGAAGCTCCACTTATATCTCCTATGATTAGCATCAAGTATTTCGTGCTCGTTCTTCTATTTTTTCCGTCAAGTCTCGGCTCGGTGGGATTTTTATTGGAAGACGGGAGCTAGATGGTTGTTTTTGAGCTTGCAATAAGCTTTTGGGAACGGGATTCGGATCCCGAGTTGTTATTTGTGGATTGGGAGGAAGGCTAGGTGAGTTCTTCTTGAAAGGAGGCTTCAAGGGGCATCCCGGGCGAGAACGGGTTTTATTTGGGCAAGAAGAGGTGCCATCTCGGGCGGGATGATAGCTCGTCTCGGCCGAGACGAGCCAATCCCGATCGGGTTAATGTGACACAAAACTGCTGCTACTGGAGTGCCGTCCCGGGCGAGACGAGCTCGTCCCGGGCGAGACGAAGACCCGTCCCGGTCGGGACGAACCCTTCTCGGCCGAGACGAGTTGTGTACAGCAGCTTTCTTTTTTCCTTGCAGCCCGAACCCACCCAACATCATTAGCCCGCCCCGCCCCATGCTTCCCTCTCACATATCAACCCAACCCATTCCCATATCATACTAACTCATCTTCAATCTCCTTCATCTTCATAACACAAAATAAACCCCAATTCCAAAACCCCCAAAACACCATAAATATACAAATACTCCACAAAATCTCATCAAATCACTTCCAAAACCACCCAAAATCAGTTTCTATCATATTAATACCTATCCTAGACCCATTTTCTACCATTTTTATCACCAAAAACGAAAAAAAAATCGAGTTTTTATCACCATTTTTTCCAAAATCCGAGTTTAGGGTTTTGGTTTCAAACTCGATTTAGCTTGTTGGAGTTGGTCTTGGAAGCTTATTAAACCATTATTAAGCTTCTATTGTGTGTTTTTGAGGGTTCTAGTTAGTGTTTTTGGGTAAAATCCGAGTTTGGGTGTTCACCATTTTTGAAGCTTCTTCACCATTAATGGCTCCAAAGAAAAGAGGGAATGTGGTAGCTAGCAAGAAAAGGAAGAGTGCTTCCACTTCTAGAGCCGAAATCGAGCCCGAGGTCGAGATTGAAGAGCCGGAAATTCCTTGCCATCCGGATTTTCCTACTCTTATCTTTGGTTCGGAATGGCAAAAGGAGCAATTCTACTAGCTCCTTGGTAAGCCTCTTGAGCCAACTCGTTTTATTTGTAAAATCATACTTAGGAAGCTTGGCATCCTTGACCAATGTAGACAATTGTTTGTGGGTATGGGGTTGGAAATGTTATTTAACATGCATGAGCGGACCTACAAGCAACTCACCCTTGAGTTCTTTAGTAGTTTTGTTCTAAATACTAGAGTTGATCCACCCCGGGTTGCTTTTCGGGTGAACAATGGTGACTACAATTATACCCTCCCCGAGTTTGGTGATATTTTTGGTCTTCCCCTAGCTTCTAATTGTGACCCACCCGCCGGTTTTAGTGTAATTGATGTTTGGAAGAGTATAACCGGTCTAAGCCTTGTCGACTATCGACGGTTGTCTAGCCGTCATGTCCACCACCCGGTTTTGCATTTTTGGCATCGATTAATTGCGGGTACGATATTTGGGAGACCCGAATTGAGCTCTTTCACGCAACAAGAATTAAACATACTCGGGGCCTATTTAAATCTTAAGAGTCAACCTAGGTTCACCCCCGACCTTTCCCTTGCTTTGGCAAAACATTTTCATAAGATAAGTAAGGCGGGGAAGAATATGAGTGAGATTGTTCTCGGGGGGCTTATAACACACATAGCTAAGGCGGTAGACGAGAATTTCAGCGAGGAGGACTTGATCCCCGTACCGGGGGATACGACCATAGATGAGGATCGTTTGACTAGGTTCCATAAATGGATCGCGTATGACAGGGAGCACAAGAGGTATCAATGGTTTACCTCGGGTCGGCCACACTTCACTTTGCCATGCCCTACGCTTCCGACCCTTGTGCCTTTGCGACATTCCCTAGTCCCGGTCCGAGTGCCTAACCTTCTAATGCCCGGTGCGGGAGGTGACCCCGGTGCCTCTTCCTCCCTTAGTCCGCATACACATGCTAGTGTGAGGCCTCGACAGCAACCAACCCAACAACAACAACAACAGCAAGCTACCCGACCACTCCCCTTTTACCCTACGCCCCCGGCGTATGTGTACGTTCCTCCGTACACCCCCTACACTCCATTTGCCTACCCTCAGCCCCCGGCCGATGCATCCATGGCCGCGATGCTTAGTGCTCTACATCTAGGGCAATATAAGCAGAGGAGGGATGATTATTATGCTCAAAACCCCGGTTATCATCTTTTGGCCCAACAGGGTTTATTGATCCACGTGGAAACCTTCCGTCATGGTATAGACCCGAGTATTTCCCTAACCACGGTAATTCTAGTGGTAGTGGTGCCATGATGGATGATGAGGAGTACGAGGCCGAGGATGCCTTCGATATAAATACGGGGATGGGTAATCAGGAAGCCGGTGAAGAAGATGAAGATGGAAATGATGATGATGATGGCAACAATGTAAGTGAGCAAGGGGATGACGACGAGCATGGTGATGGCTTTGATTAGTGAAGCGATGGAGATGCGTTAGTTGCTAACCTCTGGTATGGCATCTTTCTTTTCTTTTCCGCTTTTGATGCTTGTCTATTTTCTTTCCCCTTGTTATGAGTATTTTGTTGGCCCTCGGGGCCTTTGTGGTGATCGCTCCCGATTCTCGATGACGTGATTACATCGAGAATCATTTGAAAAATCCAAATTTTTACAAGTTTTTCACTCTTTCTTTTTTGAGGATTTAGTCGGATTTAGGCGGAATCCAGGCTAGGTGACTTGATTACACCTAGCCCTCCCCTCCCATTTCCTTTTATTTCCTTCTTTTTATTTCTTCCCCCATCCATATCTTTTTCTCGTCTCGGCCCATGGTGACTTGACTACACTCCGGCCGGACACCTTCTACCCTTTTCTTCACTTTATTTTTGATTTTTAGCTTTATTTTCGTAGTTTCTTTTCTTTTTCTTTTGTCTCTCCGCACCCTACGATCGAGCATGCGGACATTGCTCGATTTAAGTGTGGGGGAGCGATATTCTATCGTAGTTGTTTTATTTTCATAGTTTTTCGAAAAAACCTTTAAAAATCCTAAAAATATGAAAAAATTTCTCAAAAAAATCAAAAAGATTTTCTCTTTTGTGTTTTCTTTTTGTGTCTTTGTGTCGTACATTTGTTTTGTGTGCGTGTTTTGCCTCCCTTTGTTCTTATAGATTGCCTTAATCGCCAACGACTTTGGAAAGCTCTAAAGACTTCCGGTAACATCTTATCCCTTTTTCTCCTTTATTCCTTGTGATGTTTGGAGAAGGTTGTGTTGAGGTGTGCTCGGGTGGAGCTTTGTGCATAATGGTGGATGATTTGGTGGCTTGTGTGGAATATAGGGGTGGTGGTTGTTTTGTCTATGTGTTTTGTTTTGACTTGTTTTGTTTTTTTTGTTGCTTTTGTTCCTTTTCCTTTTGTTTTCGTCATGTCTTCATTTTGTGTTGTGTTGTGTGTCTTGTGTGTAAATAGTTTTCGAAAACCCGGTTTAGAGGCTAGTGTGTGAGTGTGTACTTTCCCTTTTTAGTAGTATAAATCGAGTCTTGGACTTTAGTCTAGTAGAATGACCTTAAAATCAATGAATTCGTTGGTCCTTTACCTTGAGTCCACCTAGCTTACTAGGAACTTACTACGGGATTTGCACTATTGACCATTATGACCACTCACAGTGTGAAAAGGCCTTGGTTACCGAGTCTCGTCCCCTAGGTGACCGTGTTTAGGATTGTTTTGATTAGTCCAAGTTCTCCACTTTTTGTGGGTTTGAAGGGAAATCGCGACCCCCGACTCACCCATTTACCTACATCTCACACATATCCACACAATAACTTGCAAATTGTTGATTCTCTCTTTCTTGTTATACAATGAAAATGCCAACAAAGCCAAATCTTGCCAAAAAGGGCAAAGAAAAAGAAAAGAATGAAAAATATGAAAGAAAGAAAAGAAATGAAGAAAAAGAAAAGGCACAAAAGCCAAAAAGAAAATAGAAAAGAAGAAAAAGAATGGCATGGCAAAACAATGTGAAAATGCAAAAGAAGAAAGAAAATGCCAAAAGAAAACCTGTCTCACAAAAAGAAATCCCCACAAAAAAATAAGTCTTTTTCCAACTTATGCCGTGAAGAGCCTACCAAAGGACCGAGTCCCGAGGAAGGATGATAGCGGCATTAGTCGGTCTTCCCTCATTTTGCATGTTTTCCACCTTTTTACTTGGACAAGTTAGGCGGTCTTGGACACGGGACGATCCTCTTGGCTCACGCTAAAGGGGGCAGGGTCTCACTTACCTACAGTGTCGACTAACACCGTGGTTCTTCACTTTTCCACTCCGCCGATCGTCCCGTAGTACATTTTTAGAAAGTTAGGAGGACCTAGGTAAGTTACCAACGTTTTTGTTGCTTTATCGTCATACTATTAGGGTTTAGTTCACCTCGGTTTGTATTGCTAGCTTGGGAACTTTGTTACTTACCTCGAGTCCTAAACCGGTGCTTCTTTCACCGCTTTTAGAGGGAAGCGGTATTTCTTTTGTTTTGGGTGCAACCGTTTATGTGTTTGTTTTTTTTTTGTGTTTGTTTGTTTATCTGTTTTGTGTCCGGTTGCAACCACGGTTTTGTCGCAAGACCCGACTTGCCTTGCGGAGTGCACTTTTCCTCTAAGTCCACTCGCGTGAGTTGAAGGGGAGGGGCGTAGGGTGCGCTAATACCCATTCGGCTAGTTTAGTAGTTAGTGTGTGCTTACTCGAGGGCGAGTAAGGGTTAAGTGTGGGGGAGTTGATAAGTGTGGTTTGTAGTGCCTATTTTGTAGTGTTTTGGTCCCATTTTCCTTGTAGAATCTCTCCTTGGGAGCGGTTTAGGGGCTTCTTATGCTTCCTTTAGTTCCTTTCAGGTTCCCGAGACCGATTTGGAAGAGTTGGAGCGATTCCGACTCAATACATACACATTTTGGAGCCAACGAAGCTAAGGAACGATCACTCGATGCCTTGGAGTCGACCCTGAGACCTTGGGACCCAATCCCGAGCCTCCGAGACCCGATCCCGAGTCCCGAGAATCGATGGGAAGCCCACGAGAACCAAGGAGGGACCAAAAAGATCTTAAGAGAGGCCTACAAGGTCCTTCCCGGGCGGGATAATGCCTTCCCGACCGGGAAGGAAGGTGCAAAAGAAAGTGCTCCTGTCTTGAGCCTGTCCCGGCCGAGAAGAACTTCGTCCCGGTCGGGACCATCTCGTCCCGGGCGAGAACATCTGGTCCCGGGCGGGATGAGGAAGCTGTAACACGCATTTGTTTTCTTTCTTCTCCCTTCCACTTGTAACCCTATATATACCCCCCTCTTGTATTAAGACACCATCTTATGTTATATCCTTAAAACCCTAGACTAATTTAGGTTAGATTAGATTAGATTAGTGTAGATTAGTCGGTAATTAGTAGTTAATAATAGATTAGTACTTGTATTAAGGGAAATCTTCAAGACCTCTCCAAGCTTGACAACCTTGGATGTTTGTGTTGGGTTTTCTTCATTAATGCAAGTTTTGTTCTTTCTCCTTCTCTAGTATGGTACAATCTTCTTCCTTTCTACTCTTAATCTTGTTTAGTTGTTCAAGTTTGAATCTTTAGTTGTTATACTAGTTTGTATATGTTTGTTTGTTTTCTTATGTTGATTCCTCTCATGCTTGTTAGTTTTAGTTTGATTATGTTAGAGTAGTGTTCTTGCTAGGGTTAGTAAGGTGATTAGGGTGTTAATTGGGTGATTAAGGGTTGGTTAGAGATGTTGGTGGAAGATTTGGGTTTCCTCTTGTTTGACGCACATCACATGTTTGTTGAATTGCTTGAATGACTAAGTATGTACGAATACTTGTTTTCTTGCCTTTCTTTCGTGGGTATTAGTTTGTCGTGGGTTCGGTCCCCTCACTAAGTTGCGATAGCCCGGTGAGGACGACCCCTAGGCCGGTCTAAGTAGCGAGAGCCCGGGTTCGACCTAGGTCTATAGCGCGCTAGAACCCCGTTTGTGTTGTGTATCGACGAGATGGGTTTTAGGTGGAACCTCTAGGTGAGTCTAAGTTGCGAGAGCCCGGACCAACCTAGATTACCCTACTACCTCTTTCACTCTAATCCTCCCTTGACCATTCCGTTACCCCTTTGACCCCGACCTAATCCTAGCCCGTTCTCCTTAGTTGTTCCTCTTAGTTATAGCCTAGTTTTCTCCCCTCTTCTCGTTCTCTAGTTTAGCTCGTTGACTTAGTCTCGTATTTGGGCCGACCTAGTCTAGACGCCTCTTACCGTCCCCGTGGATTCGACCCGACTTACCCTAGCTACCCACTAGGATTAGCCGGTTATATTATTGACGGTTGGGACGTGACGAATCCTTACCATCAGTGTGATAAGAAATACCGGTTTGGATAGGAAATACGAGAGTTCGAAAGGGAACGAAAGTCTCGTTTCTTAGTGGAGAAGCCAAGTAACTCGGCTGGTTGGGGAGTGTCTCGGCTGTTTGGCCGAGTGTTTGAGCTTGGTTGGCGATTTGTTTCGGTTTTCGGATAGAATTCCTACTTGAGATCGAATTCTATCCTTAAACGGATTTGTTTAATATTATTTGAAAGCTGATTTTTTGCGGTGTTTGAGACTGAATCAGCCGTGTGAGGTGTCACGGCTGACTCGTGTGTCTCGAGAATATTTTTCGACCGGGTTCTGACTCGGTCGTAAAAAGACGGTTTTACCCCTGGTGCCGGAATCGACCCAAATTAGTCTCATTTGACTCGAAACGACCCACTGGGCCTGGATTTGAGGTTGGTTTTGTAAGATTTGTACTCCGTAATAAGCCTAAACCAAATGTCCATGATTTCGAGCCCATATCCTAGTCCATTAAAGCATGTTTGCGTCCTATCATCATCGGGTGTTTGGCGGGACCTACTATAGACACCTGGCGGTCAAAATGCGGGTGTCTACAGAGCCCCCACTCTGACTGAGGCTTGGACAAGGCGAAAGTCAGAGTAGGTACCAGGCCAATCGAGGATTAAGACCTGGCAGACTTCCGATTGGGTCGTTTAGAGTCCATTAGACTTGCGTTGGTGGGGCTCGCCAGCCATAAGATAGAAATCATACCTGTGTAGATGTCAAAAATGTCGCGGGGACTTTTCTTAAAAAGTCTTGGGTATGTCTGTTTACAGACAATCCCCATCTTGAAATTGTGTGGGAGTTTGCCTTGGAGGCTATGGGTGTGTCTGTTTACAGACACGTCCCATCTTTGAATTATGCGGGTGCCTTCATTGGAGGCTATGGGTGTACCTGTTTAAAGACATGTCCCATCTTTGAATTATGCGGGTGCCTTCATTGGAGGCTATGGGTGTACCTGTTTACAGACACGTCCCATCTTAGAATTGCGCGGGAGCCTCTATTGGAAGCAGCGGATGTACCGCTTACTGATACATCTGATTCTTCAGTAAAAATGTTGCTTGAATTTTCACTGAGACTTTGAGAATTCTTCGGAGTCTTGGGATACCTGTCTGTTTTGCATGCAACATTCAGATAAAACATTGACTCACGTTGGGGAAGAAATGATTTTTTTTTTTATTTTTAGAAAGAAAATGCTCAAAAATTTTGAAACGCTGAAAATTTTTGAATTTTTTTGGAAATTAGAATGCTTGGGATGACTTGATTCCCGATTAGATTCTGACACAGACTCCTAAGATCCTCCGGTTAGGCCTGTATGCCTAGATGAATTAGGGATAAAAATTCCTATTCCCGTGGTGACTAGGAAAGGGATTTTCTCAAATGGCTAATGAGAATTTGGAGAGCGACATACCGACAGACTCGACTCTGGACACGAGAGGACGAGTTGACAGACACGACTGGACTCTCTAAGGGTTGGACCGTGACTCGGTAGGGGGTGGGCCACCTAAGATGACAAGACTCTTAAGTTGCGTTATTCCGTAGCCTGGGCGAGTGGCAACATGGTCGAATCCCCAAAATGAGCCTGTTTCCGTACGACAGGGCTTTGTGTTAGCAATGCCGTAGACTGATGTTCTTTTGAATTTTTTGGTTTCGGGGTATGTTCCCGAAGTAGGTATTGCTTCGAGCCCCTGACAGATTCTTGTCTTTGACTGGACCGAGTACTAGGACACACTATAGAAAGGAGGCTAGATTTGAAAGTTATGTGAGTGAATGGAGGTTTTCTGCCTAAGAGAAGCCCCCAGGATGACAAGGCTAACTGTTGAGAACATGACAGTGTCGTGACCGGAATGATGACGCTTTTTTGAATTTGTGGGTGGTTGTGCCTCTTTTGAAAGGCTGCCTACGTATTCACGTGTTGTGAAATCAAACCAAGCCATAGTTTAGTGGATTGGAAGATATATTATGGTGCCTAGTTTATTAGGACTTTGTGTGTAACTAGCCATAGCGATGGTGTAGGCTAGGTGCATTCCCAATGATGTCTTGACCAAAGGGATAGAATATTTAGGATGTTGATCCTGTGACTGTGAGCATTTTCCGGGGTAGCCCCCAGGGGTGGTGTGAACTATTTGGGCATGTTCTATGCTGAGCGCAAGTTGAATTCCCGTGTTTGGGGTTGGTAACTGGTTTAGATGTTTTTTGGAAATGTGGTGCTAGGAAGTAAGTGGCTTTGATGATTCCAAATCTGGAGCTCGATTTTGTGGAGCTAAGGCTCGAGGGTAAGGTATTGTAATGTGGTAGGAAAGAGGGAAGTCGAGTAATAATGACTCGAACGTCGATCGAGGTAGGTTTGATAATGCGGGATCTGGTTTCCATGTCTAGCCCTAATGGTTAAGGATATCCTATGGAGCTTGAATCCTCAAAATTCCGGGCTGTCTCTAGCGTAGGTCTCGAGAAGGTCTTGTGGGTTGTAATGTGGGAAGACCGAGTGTGATGTTAGCTGACCAGCTCGATTGTTTCTCCCCTATTTGATGGTATGGGTTTTGATAATTTTGAATTGACCGTTTCACTTGAGTTGATCGTTAACTACGGTCATGGGTTTTTGAATTATTTGGGTTGACCTCTTAGCCCCGGTCATGGGATTCTTCATTTGAGTTGACCGTGTTTGGTCGAGGGATGTTGATAATTCTTTTTTGATCATGGCCAGCTTTTTTGTTTTGGCCTTTTGCTTTTTCCTTGGACTTTTAATTTTTTTTTTTTGTCCAACTTTTTTTTGTCGGTCAGACTAACACATAAGGTAGGGATTGGTTAGTCTTGTTGGATGGGTGTTTGTTGTGGGAAATGGGCTTGCCTCCCGTCTTGAACCTAAACTAGGAGACTACCTAGATTTGTCATAGGATTTGATACCGCTCCTACTAAGGGTGGTTATGTGGCTTTCTATGTCAGACATGGAACAGGTAAAAGGAAATCAGGGGCTCGGTTTCATGCAGTCATTATAGATGTGCCCATAATAGTCACGTGCATGTGCTCACAGTGTATGATGGTGTTCATCATGTTCTCGGAAACACATAAGGAAAGTATATATGTGAAATAGAAAAGCTGATTTTATTGAATTTTGGAAAGATGACAGAATAAATTGACTCTGACTCTGACTTTGGAATAATATATCCTAGACTCGGACTCAGACTCGGACTTAAATCAAATCCGGACTCATGGATGCTTGATTGGTTGTTGCTTTTTTGGTAAGGTCTTTGATTGGAGAGAACGACAGGTGCCACGACTCGCCTAAACTCGGCTTTGCGTAAATGCAAGAGAGGTAGTCAAACTAGACACGGCCCGGGGTGACGGGATGACAAAGACTCTTGGATCGGGAAACCCGAACGTTGACCTAGACAAAGTAACGACCGCGAATTGGACTCGAGCTACATAAGGGTGAATCCGAAAATGGGGGCGACCGTGTTTGACCGCGTCACATGCTCGGACCAACCGTGGTGACCTAAACCTAGGTAACTTGAGTGTTCGTAGCATAGGTTCGACTCGAAGAAGACATCATAAGGACGCCGGTGCAGGATGGACGTAAAGTACCCCTTAAGGTGACCGTGGTAGACTGCTCGGGTGAAGGACAGCCCCCAAGTGAGACTAAAGACTCTGTTAGGACTCAGATGGTGCGACATCTAAGTGACTCAAAAGTGGGGTACATGATACACGTGTAAGACATGACCCTTAGAGCAACTGTGGTTGATTGCTCTGCTGAAAGGTAGCCCCCGAGTGGGGGTGAAGACCGACTCCTACACAGGTGACTTGTGAAAGGTGGGCCTCTCTTAGGATTCGGCTATGTGGGCCGAGTCCCGCTCGAAGGAAGGTCCACGTGAGATACTCCCTAGACCTTGGACACGATTGTGTAATTGGGCTTCCCTTTGTAGGAGTTTGTCCTACGTAGGTGGGCCGTGCCTTGACAAATAAGGCGGACTTGGGATGGTGTAGAAACTCGTGATGTAAGATCGACGGAGTTTTGACGCTATAGACTCAAACAACTTATGACAAGACCCGACACTGCTAAATACGAGGAGTCCTAAGAAGAAGAAAGCTTTGAAAAGAGGATTTGGATTTGAAAACCGAGCAAGGTCGGATAGGAAGGCCCGATTTTTTTTTTGAAAAAAACGGAAAAGGGTGTTATCGGGCCGAGATTTTGATTTTTTTTGAAAAGTTTGGACAGCGTACCGGCTAGAAAATAGGCTATTTTGAGTCAAAATCATAAGTCCTAAATTCGGTAGCTTTCCGGGTTTGAAAAAATGGATAGTTTTCAAAAAAAGATGCAAGTTTTAGAAAACGACGGTTTTTGAAAAGACGAGACACGGATCAAGTAGCACGTAGTAACGGAAACAGTATAATGACGCCATGTATGCTCTTAGTCTAAGTCTCGGTCGGTCGAATAGGGTCTATACCAACGACGATAGCTTTCTCGAAAATCAGGACGGTCTTCCTAAGCCGAGTTGGTCTTAGAACCTGCCGTAAAACCCATGCGAGTTCCGCCATCGAAGTCTTTAGTGGGTCCATGTAGGAACGCACCGTGGTATAGTGGGACGTCGGTCACAAGTAACCGGCCCGGGAAAGATTGAGTTATGCATGACCCATTGAACTAAAACGTGTACATTACTATTCGAACTATTTTTTTTCGAGTCTCACCCTAGGGATGCCGATGGTAAGTGACTCATCAGTTGATCCCCAGCGGAGTCGCCAAATTGTGGACATGACATAGGTCCACCCCGACGCGGCCACACGCGGGTTTGGGGAGGCGAATGAATCTCCAAATGAGATGGTCAAATTGAAATTTAAATCGAAGTAGGAGTCGCCACCGAATTTTGTGATTATTCGGAACCATTCGAGCCCACTCTATGTGTTAGTTGGCCGTATACAAAATACGGCCCATTTCCGATGTCAGAGTTTATTGGGCTCGTCCCTTTGCATTACGATACCGATACCGACATTATCGGATACCGTGTATTGAATGACTCTCGTTGTCAATGGATTCGGACATCCGGAAACCATGGTTTCGAGTAAGGGGTGAGGGTACGTGTTGGGAAGTTCACTAAGAACACCCAACCCCGCCCGCACTTAGCGGCCTTTACTAAGATATCGTTCGTTTTTGGTGTACACGGGTTAGTTCGACGGTGGAATGATATGCAAACATTATTTCCCTAAGCATGTGAGAAAATAAATAAATGGGTTGCTAAGTCGTTTAATGCATGTTAAACTAATAACGTCAAAGTTATTTTAGCATGTGAAGTCGTTTTAGTCTAATAAAACGATAAAAACAAATAAATTGCTACAAACACAAGAAAACGAGTTAGTAACGTTTGAATAAATCGAATAAAGTCATGAATAAATAATATGCACGACTAGAAAAAAGTTTTAATGACACGTGATGGATTAACACATGTTGACCGAGGTCGAAAAAAGTATTTTATCGAAATATGTCGCGAAAGTCGCATTTTAATGTAAGGTTCGAAAAGAATTAAAAGTAGAAAAGCGAAGAAACGAAGAAAAAGAGCCCGGCGGATCAGGCTGCCGCGCGGGTCGCCTGACAGGCGCGCGACCCGCGTGGTGGCCTGCCGGTTTTTTTTATTTTTCGAGAAATCATGAATTTTTATAAATCGCGTACAAATATGGATTAATTTATACTCGATTCATATTTTCGATATTCGTCGTATTCGATATTCGATTATGAGATCGATATCGAATAGTCGGAACGTTTTTAGAAAGGTTTAGAAAAAGTTTGTTTCGGGCGAAAAGTAAAAAAAAAAAAAAAAGAATTTTGAACGAAAAAGATGTTAATTCTCTCCGCGTTTAAAATCATTGAATTTTGTTTAAAAAGGGTAATGATTTTGTTAGCATCAACGAGAATTAATTAATTTAGTTCTTGTAAATACGATATTCGATTAGAGAATCGATATCGTATTTTAAGAACGTTATATGAAAAATAGTTTTATAGTATCGATTATTAGAAAAAAAATACGTGACGAACGACCCATATTAACAATACGAAACGACCGACGACCCGTAAAAAAAGTGACGGACGAAAAAAAAGGAAAAAAAGACGTGAGAGAGAGAGAAAGGAGAAGAATCGGATTTGATTTACACCCTCAACCTACATGCTTCGTTTTCTCGGTATAAGGCTCGTCGGACGGTGGCTTAGGCACGGGAGCGTCGAGATGATGTGGGAGAGTTAAGGTGTCGGTTTTTGGACGTGTGATGGGACGATGGGTTCGGCCGGATGGGGGGTGGTTTCGTCGGTATTTCGAGGATACTTCGGGAATATGTCGGGATTTGCTTAGAATTTATTTTTTGTTTAGACAAGTTTATGACTAATTGATGTGTACTTCGGTTGGTCAAAATCTGTTTTTTGTGTTGAATGTGAGGTCCTATTTATAGGAGTCGAGGTAGTCTTGCTTGTGTGACAAGAAATACCGGTTTGGATAGGAAATATGAGAGTTCGAAAGGGAACGAAAGTCTCGTTTCTTAGTGGAGAAGCCAAGTAACTCGGCTGGTTGGGGAGTGTCTCGGCTGTTTGGCCGAGTGTTTGAGCTTGGTTGGCGATTTGTTTCGGTTTTCGGATAGAATTCCTACTTGAGATCGAATTCTATCCTTAAACGGATTTGTTTAATATTATTTGAAAGCTGATTTTTTGCGGTGTTTGAGACTGAATCAGCCGTGTGAGGTGTCACGGCTGACTCGTGTGTCTCGAGAATATTTTTCGACCGGGTTCTGACTCGGTCGTAAAAAGACGGTTTTACCCCTGGTGCCGGAATCGACCCAAATTAGTCTCATTTGACTCGAAACGACCCACTGGGCCTGGATTTGAGGTTGGTTTTGTAAGATTTGTACTCCGTAATAAGCCTAAACCAAATGTCCATGATTTCGAGCCCATATCCGAGTCCATTAAAGCATGTTTGCGTCCTATCATCATCTGGTGTATGGCGGGACCTACTATAGACACCTGGCGGTCAAAATGCGGGTGTCTACACCGAGTCAGAGTCTGAGATTGAGTCTAGTGAGTCCGGTGCTATGGTCAGTCCTGTAACTCCCCCTCTCCCTTTAGCTACTCCTGGTGCCTCGGGGTCTGTCCCGGGCACCCTACCTATCCCGCCACTGACTAGCGATCAGATGGCAGCTCTTTTCGAGCTATTTTCCCAATTTATGAGCAATAATAACAACCGTTCTGCTTACGACTTGTCTCATTTTCAAAATTTTCTCAATTTCAAAAATATTCTGTGCAATGACATTGAGAAACCCGGCGAACAGGTATCCTTGCCTCAACATCTGATCGAGCAGCTAGAACAAAGGGAATCCCACAATCCGGGAATCGAAGAAACCGAATCCATCAACGTGGGAACAACCTTAGAGCCTCAGATGCTTAAGATAGGGTTATCTTTAGGTCCCGAGGAGAAACAACAATTCGTAAATCTCCTTCAAGAATTCAAAGACGTCTTCGCATGGTCCTACAAGGACATGCCGGGGATAGATCGCGAAATAGCCGAGCACCATATACCGATCAAGGAAGGGTTCAAGCCGGTTAAGCAGAAACTCCGACGCATGAGGCCCGAATGGTCCCTCAAGGTCAAGGAGGAAGTCAACAAACAATTCAAGGCTGGGTTCATACGAGTTTCCGAGTATCCAGATTGGGTTACAAACATCGTGCCGGTTCCTAAAAAAGATGGTAAAGTACGCGTCTGTGTAGACTTTCGGGATCTTAACAAGGCGAGCCCGAAAGATGATTTCCCGTTACCACACATCGATTTACTGGTGGATAACACAGCTGATCATGCCCTTCTATCAGTTATGGATGGGTATGCCGGATATAATCAAATAAAAATGGCAGAAGAAGATATGGATAAGACCACCTTCATTACACCTTGGGGTACTTATTACTATACTGTTATGTCGTTTGGTCTCATCAATGTTAGGGCCACCTATCAAAGAACCGCCACAACTTTATTACATGACATGATGCATAAAGAAGTGGAAGTTTACGTGGACGATATGATCGTCAAATCTAAAGACAGGGACGGTCACATCACCGCCCTGAGAAAATTCTTCACCCGATTACGCAAGTACAACATGAGGTTAAACCCTCAGAAATGTGGTTTCGTGGTAACATCTGGCAAATTACTGGGTCATATCGTTAGCCAACACGGTATCGAAGTCGATCCAGCCAAAATTAAGGCCATCACTGAGATGCAACCCCCTAAGACCGAAAAGGAGATAAGAGGGTTTCTCGGAAAAGTTCAATACATCAGCAGATTCATTTCAAAGCTAACCATGGTGTGTGAACCGATCTTCAAGAAGCTGAAAATAGGTGAACGGTTACTATGGGACGACAAGTGTCAAGCAGCCTTTGATAGAATCAAAGAGATCGTGTCTTCACCACCGGTCCTGATGCCACCTCAACCTGGTTTGCCTTTGTCACTATACCTAACCACGAAAGAGACAGCCATGGGGGCTATGCTAGCTCAAACGATCAACTCCGAAGAACGGGCTATATACTACATCAACAAAAAGTTTTTAGAGTACGAGTGTAAGTACACCATGCTCGAAAAGACGTGTTTAGCTTTGGTCTGGGCCACTAAAAAGCTCCGACATTACATGCTCAGCTATGAGGTGCAAGTACTATCCAGAATGGATCCGATCAAGTACCTTTACGAAAAGCCCATTCTCAACGGCAGGATATCAAGATGGACCCTAATGTTGGCAGAATTCGATCTAAAGTTCGTACCATTGAAAGCCATCAAAGGCCAAATAGTAGCCGAGTTTCTCGCTGACAGTCCCATAACCGAAGAAGGGCACACCGACACTTGGTCCTTCCCAGATGAAGATATTTTCCATACTAACACCGAGACGTGGGATTTATATTTCGACGAAGCATCAAATTTCCTAGGATTTGAAGTCGGGATCCTCCTAATGTCGCAAAGAGGGGAACATACCCCCGTGTCCATCAAATTAGACTTTGATGTCACTAATAATGCTGCCGAGTATGAAGCATGTATCCACGGGCTACAAGCCACCGCCGATTTAGGGGTCACAAACCTTCGAGTACACGGCGACTCGTCCCTGGTCATTAATCAAGCGCTCCAAAAATGGAAAACCCAAAATGCTAACCTTGTGGCCTACCAGGCACGAGTAAGGCATCTCGAGAAACAATTCCAAAAGGTAGAGTATATATACTAATTACCCCGGGAGGAAAATCAGTTCGCAGATGCACTTTCAAAACTGGCATCTTTACTAAACATTCTCGATCATATGACCAGCATGCCGATATGTGTCAAAAGACGATCTGAGCCAGCATATATCCACGACATCGAAGATATCGAGATACCCGATCCCGAGCCTGGTATAAGGCTATCCAAGCATACTTGACGACCGGGGAGTATCCACCCGGGGCCGACAAACGAGCCAAAAAGGCCTTACGTAGGCTAGCAGCCTAGTTCGTCCGTACCGACGACGGACAACTTTACAAAAAGACACCGCAAGGGGCTCTCCTTTTATGTGTTGATAAAACTAACGCCGAAAAGGTCATGGCCGAAGTGCACGACGGTGAGTGCGGTCCGCACATGAACGCCCAGAGCTAGTCCGGAAGATCATGAGACTCGGATACTACTGGAATAGCATGGAAACCGACTGCAGGCTCTATGTCAAACATTGCCATAATTGCAAGATTTTTGCTAATGTGCAGCATATGCCGCCTTCCCTTCTGTATACCATGACGTCACCCTGGCCATTTTCAACATGGGGAATCAATATAATCGGAAAGATGAACCCCTCGGGAACCGGAGGACACTGCTTTATTTTGGTAGCGATCGACTATTTCACCAAATGGGTCGAAGCTGAGTCTTATCGTATTCTCAACGCCAGTCATGTTGCCAAATTTATCCAAAATAGGATAATATGTCGGTATGGGATCCCTCATGAATTCATCAGTGACCATGGGACCCATTTTCAAGCCGAAACGGCAGCCTTGTTGACTAAATACAAAATTCAAAGGCATACGTCTTCACCCTACCGACCCTAAACCAATGGAGCGGTAGAAGCGGCTAATAAAACAATTGTCACCATACTCAAAAATATGGCCGATAATTACCGGGACTGGCCCGATAAAATACCATTTGCACTTTGGGGGTATCGGACCTCGATTCGTACTGTGACCGGGCAACGCCGTATTACCTTACATACGGGATGGAGGCTGTACAACCTGTCGAGCTAGAGATGCCGTCCCTCAGAATCCTACTCGAGAGTCAAGTACCCGAAGCGGATTGGGTTCGAGCACGATATGACTCGCTAGTCCTTTTAGACGAACGACGATCTCGTGTCCTCAATAATATACAAATATATCAGAAGAGGATCCAACGGGCCTTCAACAAAAGGGTAAGACCAGGAACATCAAAGAAGGAGATTTGGTTCTCAAGTCTGTTCGAGCTTTATTACCAGTAGACCCAAGGGGAAAGTTCAAACCTAACTGGGCCGGACCTTATTTGGTAAAGAAGATTCTATCAGGCGGAGCAGTGATGCTAACAGATCTGGACGGGAATGAGTTTGTCAACCCAACTAACCTGGACCAGCTAAAGCGTTACTTATTCTCTCAATGTCATTTGCAAAAGTTTATTAAAATCATTTTTAAATAAATTTTTAAAGACAAGTCAAAAGTTAGAATTACTTATTCTACTGTTATAAACATCTTGAACCAAGACAGTCGTTTTTCATACGTTAATTTATGCACATAGTTATCACACGTTGGTATTATCTTTAAGAGGTACTCAACTTTTTTAAACAAAATAATTAACGACAATATCAACTTTTAGTATTAACAATGTTTTCTAACTCAATTTTTGTTGACATCCCCGTGACGTGTCACGGGTATTACACTAGTATAATATTTAAAATCAACCAACAAGTAATAGAAAAATTCATACTCTTTAGAGAAGTTGAAAATTAGAAAAATGATTTTATCAAGGAAAACAAGTGAAACACAAAAACAAAAATCTTTTTGAAATTTTCTCAATTTTAAATTTTTAGGATTTTTCGAGTTTTATCAAAAGAAAATACAAAACAAGACAAGACACAAAAATAACAAACAAACACAACAAACAAAACATAAGGCTACAATCCACAACAACCACATATATATAAAACAAATTAAATATACTCCACCAAAGTATCCTCCAACAACAATATCAACCACAATAATCAACCAACGACAAATCGCCAATCTAAACTCCCCCCACACTTGAACCGAACATTGTTCTCAATGTTCAAAATTAGGGAGGAAAAGGAAAGGGTGGCTAAGAAATTACCTTTTAAAGCACAAGTCGTCCCCCACACTTGAACGATTCCGCGCTTATTATCCTTTTTCATCCATTGTCATTATTTGTTGGAGGTACCTACAAGGAAAAAACACACAAACATGCACACACACAAAAAGCAAAAAAATAAGCATAAAAGAACACAACAAAAGATATTAGAATAAAAACTACTACTAAACGAAACTAAGCCGATACGGGGCAATTAACGGGCCCGCTCCGTCCCTTCAACTCACATCGAAATACTTATGAGATAAGGTATTCCCATGCAAGGCAAGTTGGGTCTTCCTCAAAATTGCGGACGCAACTAAACACACACAAAACACAAACGAACAAACACACACACACACACAAACAAACAAGAATAGTTGCATCCAAACATGAAAACACCGAATCCCTCATCGAAACGGCGGAAAGGACACCAATCGTTTACTCGAGACAAGTACAAATATTCCAAAATTAGTTGTTCAAGATGAAGTGGATTAAAGTCTAATAGGATGACATTAAATCACTAAAAACGTTGATGATTTATCTAGGTCCTCCTAATCAACTAAAAATGCACAACGGGGTATAAATGAGTGAACCATGGATTTAGTAGACACTAGAGGTAAGTGTAATCCCGACCTTTTGCAAAAGCAAAGAGGATTGTCCCAAACCTAAAGATCTCTTCAAGTAAGGTCACCTAGAGGCACGGGACCCGGTAACCAAGGCCTTATCACTCCATGGGTGGTCAAGGTGGTCAAATGCAAACTCCGATGTAAATTCATACTAGAAAAAGTTGACTCAAGCTGAAAGATCAACGAAATTTTTGGTTTAGTGGCATTCTAATAGAGTAAAGTCCAAAATCATAATGGGTTACCAACAAGGGAAAGTAAACACTTGTGAGCAAGTCTCACCATCGTATTTTCAAAAATATTTACCCTAAACACACTATACAAAATGCAAAAAGAACACAACAAAAGTAAAAACAAAAACAACTACTATAAGTAAAGTCAAGCACTCCAATCTCCATCGATCAATCAACATAACACAACCACTAATTCCAACACGTTCACCAAGTGAACCTCCAAAGCAAACAAGCCTATACTCCCATGTGAATAAGGGAGGGGGAGAAAAATAAGGGTAAAAAGGGATTACCAAATGATCTTCACTTTTAATACCTTATGTCCTCGTGCTATGAAGTGGGTGGTATTCCTGCAAGAAAGGAGAGAGCAAGGCAATACAAGAAAGATACTAACCACAATCCCACAACAACTACTAATAACAATACAATTACACCATAATTAAAAATACACCACCAACCCTCCGAAAAGATACAAGCAAACATCACAATCCACAATCCAAAATGGAACAATCAAGCAAAATCTCTTCGACACTTGATTGCTTCCAAATTCTTCATCATCTATCCATGACGGTTTTTTGTTGAAGATTCCTACAAACAAAAACACAACACAAAAAGCGTAAATATGCACACAAAAAAGCTTGGGTTGCCTCCCAAGAAGCACGGTTTTTAGGACTACCAAACCTTAAATTAAGATCATCACCTAACCGGGATCCCACAACCGGTAACCAACACCATTCATCACACCAACCTTGTCGTAGTAGGGCATATCCCTAAGCTTCCTACACTCATTGAACTCTATAGTGAGAGGTAGACTAAGAAAAGAATCAATGCTCACTATATCCTCAAATTCAACAATCACATGCTCTTCTTCTCTAGTGGGATAGGGATAGTCAATAAGCACTCTCATAGAGGAATGTTTAGTCCCCTTAAACCTCACTTCCTCCTTCCAAGTCTCCTCTTTCCTAAGGATTAAAGCAATCTCAAGTAAAGAATCATTTCAATCCACATCAAGTATAGGCTCATAAGAAGAGCTAGTGTCAAGGCATAAAGGGTCAAAGGAAATAGGAGGTTCATCATCAATAGAAGTGGTAGACATGGTGATCTCATCAAAGTGTTGTTTCTCAAATAAGGGGTTATACCAAGACATCAATGATTTTACCCCTTTAATCTCAAAGCTATCACCAAAAGAGCCTTCAATTTAATCATTCAATGAGCTTTCAATTATGTCATCTTCCTCAACAATGTTTTCATGTGTAGGGTATTCAAAGCATAAAGAATTAATGGTAGTGAGTGGTCCGTCCCAAATACAAGGTTTAGAGAAATTGATCTCAACAATGGTGTCCTCTAAAAGGTGTTCCTCAAAAATGGATTCAAAGACAACCGTTTTGACCTCAATATTCTCCAAATAAGTGTTTTCAAATTCACTCACCAAAGAATCCATAAGGTAGGTATCTAAAGAAGCATGACTCAAGGTAGTTGAAAGAAGAGTACGTAAGGTCAAGTTCATGTACCTTTGTTTCAAGAATGACCTCCAAGCAACAAACCTTAAGACTTTCAGCATTTTGACTTTCTTCACCATTCAATCCCGCTTCAATAGAATCCTCTTCCTTGCATGTTGTAACATCATCACCTACACAGGAATCATAACCAAGCACAACCTCCAAAGGCTCTTCAGATAAGGAAGGAGACAAGGGATCTCCTCCAACAACAATGTCAAAATTAGTAGATGGCAAAGTAAATGACATGCAAGATGAAGAAGATGGCAAAGACACAATGGAGTTATATATGATTAAGCAAATATTCACCAAAATTATCACTCTTATCATCTAGCAAAGAGTTTTCCAATGGAGAGGCACAAGTCTTATCAAGCTCACATGTTGAGGGAGATGGATCATGACAAGAACCGACAACATGAATATTATCATCAAACATGCAAAACTTTGCAAATTTTTCACCATAATTAGTCACAATATGATAATCAATATCCTCGGGCAAGATTTCATCAATAAACCAAGAAGGTAAGGAATGGGTTTTGGGATTACAAAGGGCTACTAATTCAATAAAGTCAAAAGCTTAATCGAAAGATTTAGAAGAAAAATCTCCCTCACATAAAGAATCAAGCAAAGTCCTAGTGGAGTCGTTTATGCCCTTAACAAGTGTCAAATACAAGGACCTCTCGGTAAAGTATTTGCCATCTAAATAGCAAAGTGTGGACATGACATAGGTCCACCTCGACGCGGCCACGCGCGGGTTTGGGCGGCGAATGAATCTCGTGTGAGATGGATCTCGAATTGAAATTTAAATGGAAGTGGAGTCGTCACCGAACTTTGTGGGAGTTTGGGACCGTTTGAACCCACTCTATATCTTAGTGGGCCGTGCACAAAGTACGGCCCATTCTGATTTCAGAGTTTATGGGGTTCGTCCTTTTGCATTGCGATACTGATACCGACATTATCGGTTATCGTGTATTGAATGACTCTCGTATGCCAACGGTTTCAAACATCCGGAAACCATGGTTCTGAGTAAGGGGTGAGGGTACGTGTTGGGAAGTTCACAAAGAACACTCAACCCCGCCCGCACTTAGCGGCCTCAACATACGAGCGGCATACCACCCGGAAATATGATATAGTGTATGGTTTTTGAAAAGGCGAACACGTGATGGACTTGACACGTGATGACCAAAGTCGTTAAAAGAACTTTATCGGGACTCAAAATATGTTGAAAGACTCGCGGTTTTGACATACCAGGAGCCACTCGATCGAGTCATTAAGGGACTCGATCGAGTGGTCTCAAAAAAACCTTCTGCCCAGATTATGGGGTGCCACTCGATCGAGTGCCCCCTGTACAGACTGTTGTCCGTGAATTTATTTTTGATTTCAAAATTGATAATTTTGCTAAATCACGTGAAAATATAATATGATTTACACTCGATTCAGTTTTCGATACTTGTCATATTCGATATTTGATTATAGATTCAATATCGGATATTTAGAGTGGGTTTTGAAAAAGATGTTTGTAAATCGTTTTTTATTGTATAAAGACGAAATAAATCCCTCAGCATCGTAATGTCGTAATTAGTCTTTTTGGACCATGTGACTATTATTTCGGCATCAACGGGATTATGCTTAATATGTTTTATTGATTGAATCCTTTAGATCCGACATTCGACTATAGAGTCGATATCAAATCCTAGGGATGACGCTTTATTGCTAATTACGATAGTAGTAATATTAATAATGATATTAGAAACGAGAAAAAAACGACGATGATAATGACGCACGATGCCAGACGAAAAAAGACAAGAAAAAGGAAGAGAGAAAGAGAGAAGACGGGATTTGTAACACCCTCAACCTACATGCTAATTTCGACCTCGATTAGGAACTCGTAGTAACGGCGCTTGCGTGGGAGTAACGAGGATATAGGAGGAGTTAAGGTGTTGTATTTTTGGACCGGTTCAGCTCGGGTTTCCTATAGGATTTCTAGAGGAGAAGTCGGGACGGTATTTGTGTATATTTGCTTAGAGTTGCTGAAATTTCTGGTTATGAATTGTTGTTATTGATGTTGTGTAGAGGGCGTATTTATAGGAGAGGTTTCCGGCTTTGCCTAGGAAAGGTACCCGGCTTGGATGAGAAGAAACACCCATTTCGGATAGGAAAAGCTTGCTTTAGGATGGAAGAAAACACCCGGCTTGGTGGGAATAGGATTCCGACTTTGGATAGAGAAGGAATCCGATTTTAGCTGGAAAAGGGGCCACTCGATCGAGTGCCCGGTCTGACGCCGGTTTTGGTGTGTTTTATGAGCCTACTCGACCGAGTGGGACGGTCCACTCGATCGAGTGGATCTGGGCCGGGTAGGAGTCTCTTTTTAGAGATCGAGTTTTATCCTTAAGGGAGAGTTTTAGTTCCTTTTTGTAGCTGATTTGTGTAGTGTTTGATTCCGGGTCAGATTTCCAAAGCAACGTGACAGATTTTTACGTCTCAGGAACGCCTTTGACCGGGGTTTGACCCGGTCGCTAAAAGACAGTTTTGCCCCTGGTAACGGTTTTGACCCAAATTAGTCTTATTTGACTGGAAACGACCCGCTGGGCCTGAATTTGAGGTTGGTTTGGTGAGATTTTTACTCCGCCAAAAGATCGCGCCAAATACTATTGATTAAGAGTCCAAAATCGAGCGTAGTAAGTCATGTTTACGTCCGATCATCATCGGGTGTTTTTTGGAAACTGCTATAGACACCTAACGGCCAAATGTGGGTGTCTACAGAGCCCCCACTCTGACGGAGGCTTGGACAAGGAGAAATTCAAAGTAGCTATCAGGCCAATTGAGGATTAAGACCTGGTAGACTTCCGGTCGGGTCGTTTATAGTCCATTAGACTTGCGTAAAAGGACTCGCCAGCCATAAGATAGAAATCACACCCGATTTCTGTTGTCAGGGATAGCTCCGTGGGACTTGTTTTTTTTTGAAGCCCTATGTGTATCTGCATGTGGATACATCCCATTTTGGATCCGCGCAGGAGCTTGCCTAAGAAGCCCTGGGTGTGTCTGTTTATAGATACATCCCAATTCAGAATTACGCGGGAGCTTGCCTAAGGAGACCTGGGTGTCCGTTTGCAGCCACATCCCAAAATTGTGTGCGCCAGTTAGGTGGATTCACGCTGGGGAGATAAAAACTTGATGTTCCTTTGGAAAGCTCGAGGTGGTACATGAAATGTTAGCTATATAGGTAGAAATAGCAAATAAAGCTGATAGAAAATGCAATTAGCATCTACAGGCTGACTTGCGCTGGGGAAGTAGAAAATGATTTTTTGAAAATTTTTGAAAATTTTGAGAATTTGGATTTTGCTTGAAAATAGGAATACTCAGGATGACTCGATTCCTGTATCAGATTCAAAACAGGGTTTGTCCTGTACGAGCTAAGAAAAAGGTAGAAGAATTCCTATTCCTAAGATAGTTAGGAATGATTCCCTTATTATAAATAGAGGGTCCTTGTTTCAATTTTTCATATCTCGACTCAAATCTTCCTTCTCTTTTCTCAAAAATCGTTTAGACTTTCAAGAAAAAGTTCCTGCTATGGGTATCGAACATTTGACCGCAATGCTTCAGACATGGTCCCAGTACTTTCGGGATGAAGAAAGAATTCAGCTAACTCAGATGGGAATTACTGCTCTATTCCCGCTTCAACGCCTCAGGGTTGATTCACACTTTCTAGATGCTTGCCTATCCTTTTGGGATACTACCCACCATGTTTTCGCGTTTCCTCAAGGAGAATTATGTCCTCTTCCTCAAGAAATTGCAGCTATTGGCGGTTGGTGCCCTAATGCTCGTCCTGCTATTCCTCCATTTTATCCTAACCCGAGGAGGAGATTAAGGGACTTTCTTGGTTTGTCTCATGCTGAGACGGATCGCATGGTGCAGGGAGATTCCATTTCTTTATTTGACCTGGCGGACAAATTCTTGAATTCTGGAGGCGTAAGAGTTACTCCCACTCACAGGCGTAGGGCTTTCGCCTTTTGCATGTTGCATCGATATGTCTTCGAGGAAAAAATGGATGCCGACTCGTGCTTGGGCCAAATCAGGCTAATCGACATAGTTGATCAGATGGAGACGGGTCACAGCCTGGCTTGGCTGGCAACCGGGGAGATCATTACGGGCCTTGATGCTAGAAGACTTGACCTAGACCGACAACTGATGTAAGTACCCGTCTTTTGCAGGTATATTTTTTTTGCGCTTTTTTCTTCTTCTTTTTTTTTTAGGCGAAATTCTAACGTACAGGGGCCACTCGATCGAGTGGACCCGTCACTCGATCGAGTGACCTCGATAAAAACCGTATGCCTGATTTCAGCTAGTCCACTCGATCGAGTCAGGTGTGACACTCGATCGAGTGCCTGCCAGCGGAGCCAACACTTGCTTACGGAAATTCGTTTTTTCTTTTTGTCAGATTTGGCTATCCGAGCGTTTGTCGATCATAGAGCCCCCGGTGAGCATATCCGAATACCGCAGCAGCCAGATTAGCTCAAGGAAACGGCGGATAAGCTCGAGCCATCACATAAACCGAACTTATTGGGACGAGGAGCTAAGATTCCATGGTGGACCCTTGATTAGGTGGACCGTTACTTGGTGGTTCCTCTCGAAATTGACGGGATTGGCCAAGAGGGATAGAGCCCGCTATCAGGTGATCTTATCATTGGACTGGACCGTCCATATTTATCCGGACCGTATTCTGAGGCAGTTCGGTTCGTCTCAGCGAATCCCCGAGACTGAAGCAATTATTAGCGTTTCGCTCCAACTGACGGACGCTATGTGTGACACGTGGCTACAACGTTGGTTTACCCGTGTCATGTGTACAATACCCCGCCCTTGCCAATCCGTTTGGGTTTCGGAGTCATACCGGAAATGGACTTCCGAGGAATCTGAGGAAGCCCGTAAAGCGCTGAAAATTGAAGAAGCTTTTGACTTAGTTCGTAGGGAGACGGTAAAATATAACAGGGGTTTCTTTGACGAAAGAGCGACTCCTGCTACCCTTGTTCGATTGGAGTCGGGTTCTAAATCAAAAACTAAGACTCGGGCTAAAGAGACCGGTGCTAGCGGCTCTCAGGGACAATCAATTCCTCGGACGGACTTAGAGAGAAGGCTAGGGCCGAGACTGGCGGCTCGAGACCGACTTGGGCCGACTTGGGCCGACTGAGGTGATTGAGGACTCGAGTTCGAAGAAACGAGTCCGGGCTAAGGAGGTTCCTGTGGTGATCCGGGAACACTTGCCTCCGCGCCGTCGCCAGTGGACAGAAAAAGAAGCCAAGGATAAGGGAAAGGGCAAGATGCCCTAATTACCGAGCCCTTAGTTTTTATTATTTAAGTATTACTATTATTTATTTTGGTGTCGTGTGCTTTTTTTTTGAATTTTTGCAATTTGTATTTTTCCGAGTTTATCGGGGATTTTTAGAAATAAATAAAGGAAGTTTATTATTTAAACCGTTCCTGTTTTTTCCTCGATTGCAGTGGTTGTGCCCTTTTGAGGGGCTGCCTACGTATCCACAATTAGCGGAATCAAACCAAACATAGTTCAGATTTTGTAAAATTGCAATCTCGAAGTACACCAAGACTATTGGTTCAAGATGTTTACAACAGTAGAATAAAAAATTCTAGCTTTTGATTTGCTTTTGAAAGTTTATATATATAAACGATTTTAATAAACTTTGCTAATGACATTGAGAAAAGGGCTTAAGGGTAGTAACGCTTCAGCTGGTCCAGGTTGGTTGGGTTGAAAAACTCATTCCCGTCCAGGTCCGTCAGGATCACAGCTCTGCCTGATAGAATCTTCTTTACCAAATATGGCCCGGCCCAATTTGGTTTGATTTTTCCTCTCGGGTCCACTGGTAATAGAGCTCGAGCAGACTTGAGAACCAAATTCCCTTCCTTAATGTTTCTGAGCCTCACCCTTTTATTGAAGGCCCGTTTGATCCTTTTTTGATATATCTGGATGTTATTTAGGGCACGAGATCATCGTTCATCCAATAAAACTAGCGAGTCATACCGTGCTCGAAGCCAATCAGCTTCAGGTACTTGACTTTCGAGCAGGATCCTAAGAGAAGGCACTTCCAACTCGACAGGCTGGACCGCTTCCATCCCGTATGTTAGGTAATACAGCGTTGCACCGGTCGCAGTGCAGATTGATGTCCGGTTTCCCCATAGTGCAAAGGGTATTTTATCAGGCCAATCCCGGTAATTATCAGCCATCGTTTTGAGTATGGTGATAATTGTCTTATTACCCGCTTCTACCGCTCCATTTGTTTGGGGTCGGTAGGGCGAAGATGTATGCCTTTAAATCTTATACTTGGTTAGCAGGGCCGCTGTTTCGGCTTGAAAATGGGTCTCGTGGTCACTGATAAATTCGTGCGGGATCCCGTACCGGCATATTATCTTGTTTTGGATAAACTTGGCAACATGCTTGGCATTGAGAATACGGTAAGATTCAGCTTCGACCCATTTGGTGAAATAGTCGATAGCTACCAGAATGAAACAATGTCCGCCGGTACCGGAGGGATTTTTTTTCCCGATTATGTCGATATCCCAAGTCGAAAATGGCCAAGGTGACGTCATAGTATACAACAGGGATGACGGCATATGTTGCACATTGGCGAAAATTTGACAGTTATGGCAATGCTTGACGTATAACTGACAGTCGGTTTCCATATTATTCCGGTAGTATCCGAGCCTCATGGTTTTTCGGACTAACATCTGGGCATTCATGTGTGGTCCATTTTCACCATCATGCACCTCGGCCATGACCTTCTCAGCCTTAGATTTATCAACACATAGGAGAAGAACTTCCTGTGCCGTCTTCTTGTATAGTTGCTCGTCGTCGGTACGGACAAACTGGGTTGCCAGTCTTCACAAGGCCTTCTTGGCTTGACTGTCGGCCCCGAGAGGATATTCCCCGTTTGTCAGATATGTTAGCACAGCTTTATACCATGGCTCGGGATCAGGTATCTCGATGTCCTCAATGTCGTGAATATATGCCGGCTCGGACCGTCTTTAGACACAAAACGACATTCTGGTCAAGTGATCGGGAATATTCAACAAAGATGCCAATTTTGAGAGTGCATCTGTAAACTGATTTTCTTCCCGAGGTAAGTATATATACTCTACCTTTTGGAATTGTTTCTCGAGATCCCTTACTCGTGCCTGGTAGGCCACAAGATTAGCGTTCTGAGTTTTCCCATTTTGAAGTGCTTGATTAATGACCACGGATGAGTCACCGTGTACTCGGAGGTTTGTGACCCCCAGATCGGCGGCGGCTTCATATTCAGCGGTGTTATTGGTAACATCAAAGTCTAGTTTGATGGATACGGGAGTGTGTTCCCCTTTTGGCAAAATAATAAGAATTCCGACTCCGAATCCTCGAAAATTGGATGCCTCGTTGATAAGTGTCGTTTGTAGTGCCTATTTTGTAGTGTTTTGGTCCCATTTTCCTTGTGGAATCGCTCCTTGGGAGCGATTTATGGGCTTCTTATGCTTCCTTTAGTTCTTAAACCCTATATATACCCCTCTCTTGTATTAAGACACTATCTTATGTTATGTACTTCATATTAGACACTATACCCTAGATAATTTTAGCATAGATTAGTGTAGATTAGTCCTTAGATTATCGTTAATCTTAGATTAGTGCTTGTAATTTGGGAATTTTTCAAGATCTTCACCAAGCTTGACAAACTTGGATGTTTGTTTTGGGTTCTTCCATTTATGCAAGTTTCTTTCTTCCTTTCATCTCTAGTTTGGTATAATCTTCTTTTCTCTTCTCTTAATCTTTGTTTTATCATTAAAGTTTGATTCTTTGTTCTTGTTATGGTTCATAGTTCATAGTTATTGTTAGTTTCTTCATGTTTGTTTTGATGTTTGTGATGATTCCTCTTCTTAGTGTTAGTTTTAGTATAGATATGTTAGAGTAGTGTTCTTGCTAGGGTTAGTAAGGTGATTAGGGTGTTAATTGGATGATTAAGGGATTGTTGGAGATGTTGGTGGAAGATTTGGTTTTCCTCTTGTATGATGCACATCACATGTTTGTTGAAATGCTTGAATGACTAAGTAGTTAAGAATGCTTGTTCTTCTTGCTTTTCTCTTGTGGGTGTTAGTTGTTTGTGGGTTCGGTTCCCTCATTAAGTTGCGAGAGCCCGGTGAGGACGACCCCTAGGTCTGTCTAAGTAGTGAGAGCCCGGATGCGACCTAGGCCACTATAGCGCGCTAGTACTCCGTTTGTCATGTGTGTCGCCGAGATGGGTTATAGGATGAACCTCTAGGTAGTCCTAAGTTGCGAGAGCCCGGGCATTACCTAGATTACCCTACTACCTCCTTCACTCTAGCTCTCCCTTGACCGTTCCATTACCCCTTTGACCCCGACCTAATCCTAGCCCGTTTCCATTGTTAGTTCTCTTGCTTTAGACCTAGCTTAGCCTTAGTCTCCCCCTCCTTAGAATAGCTTGTCTCAAACCTAGTCCTAGACCGTAGCATACCTTAGTCCGACCTCCCGTCCCTGTGGATTCGACCCGACTTACCCTAGCTACCCACTAGGTTTAGCCGGTTTTATTTGACGGTTGGGATTCACGACAAATCACCACCCATCAAATTGGCGCCGTTGCCGGGGACGACGTAGTTTAGACTTTTTTTTGCTTAATTGTGGACTTTGTTCTTGACTTTTGTGTTCTCTTCTCCTTGTGTATCTCCGTTTTTCTTCTTGTGTGCTACCCTCTCTTCCTAGTGCCTCAAAAGCACTAGGATACTAACGTTTGCTCAAGTGCTTCTAGCTCATCCTAGGTACCAAAGCAACGTTATGAACATGGCTTGTCCAAGCTACCATCAATCGTCAAGAGACAACTTTGGGGCGAATTACCAAAACCCACAACTTTACCAACCATATCAACCTCATCAACAATCTTATGAACCCTCTTCTTATGGTTATCAAGAAAGTTGTCAAGGATCATTCCAACATCCTAACAACTACCAAACACCCTCACATAACCCACAACCGCAAAATCCCAACTTTGAGACTTGTCAAATGATGGTTCAATTGCTTAAGAGCCAACAAGAGTCGATGACTCTATTGCAAAAGAATCAACAAGCGATGGTGGCTCAAATAATAGGGGTTAGGGAGCAGCTCAAGGCCCAAATAGAGGTGCAAGATGCTCGCATCAATGCACTCATGGCTCATATCACGATGTTGGCCACTCGAGCTCCACTACATGTTGAGGAAGGTTCATTTGGGCAAGAAGGTCGGGTGCCTCCACAAGAAAGTCAACCGAACCTTGAAGCTACAAATGAAGAAGAGGGGGTCGATCAAGAGACCATTGTTGAGTGTTGCTTGGGTGGTGAAGATAGGGGAAGAGTAGAGGAAGTTGAAGCTTCAAGGGTCGACAATGAGGAGGGATTTGAACATGACTATCAAGATAACTCTTAGGGAGCCAATGTATTGGCGATAAAGTTGGATTTGTTTGATTTTCTTCGTGATGAACCGGATGTTGACAATCCAAACAAGTGAAGAGATGACCCCTCTAGACAAGGTGAGTGAAAAGGAGCGCAATACTTGGGAGAAAGAAATAGATGCCTTGGAACTTGCCTTGTACGGAAAATTGGAGGATCCTAAACCCTCCAATGAAGAAAACTTGATGCCTTCTCCTCCTCTACCGCACTCGATGCCTAGCCCTTTGTCTTGTGAGACGGTTGGTGAAGAGGATCCTTGTTGGGCGGTGGAAAAGAGTTCCACTCTCGACCCCGTAGAAGAAGCGACCCATTTAGGGTGTGATCTCCCGCATTATATTGCCGAGCACGACTCTAGACCACTATACCTACCGGATGGTCATAAGAGTCGTTGCTCTCATGGTTCCGAAGACCCGGAAGATCACGAGAACCCTGAGCATAACGAAGATGATCGCTTCTTCCCTCCGACTTGGAAACTCTTGGATGTGGCTAGGCTCGGCCATGTGAGCTTCAATGAAGATGTTGCTAGAGCATTTGACTTACTACTCCGAGCTCTTGATGGCTATGGAGGTGTAGTTGGTGAGAGTACCTTATTGTAAATATCTCTTTTTCTTTTCTTTTGTGCTTGTATTTGTGTTTATGTTTGTTTGTATAGTTTGGTTTCTAGGATTTGTTAGCCTTTGTGGAACTCTTGTTCATTTGGATTGTTGATGAGCGATGTGAGGGAGGGAATTTGATGTTGTATTTGAGCTTATTGTCATAGGTGTGAAGTGAAGATGATTCCTAGAGAAGAATGGTTAATGATAGAGCTTGGATCGTGAGTATGGAAGTCGTTTTTTGAAGCTTCGGTGAAGCTTTTGGGGTTTTGGAGGTCAAGAAGACCCATCCCGGGCGGGAAGGGAGCTTCCCGACCGGGAAGGATGTGCCATCCCGACCGGGAAGAAGCCGTCCCGATCGGGATGGAGGTGCAAAAATTGGAGCTTGCTGGAGTGCCGTCCCGACCGGGAAGGGAGCTTCCCGATCGGGACGGATGTGTCATCCCGATCGGGATCATCTATCCCGACCGGGATGGTCTCCTACTCCTTTTTGGTGCCTCTTCTTCGACATTTAAGCCCACCCAACCATTGTATACCCCCACCCAACCTCCCTACTTATCCTTTCTCATATCATACCATCCATATACTTCATTTTCATACCCTTACTTCATCTTCTATCCACTTGGCACCGACCTTCACATCAATTTCCACCCCTCACACCATTACTACCTTAACCATGCGTTTTATCGAGAATGAAGCGGAAAAGCAATGATGAAGACAAGCAAGGGCCTATATTGATCTACGAGACGATGGAGCGAGTGAGTTGCTATCCTATTGGTACGGCAACTATCCTTTCTTTTCCGTCTTTTATTGCTTGTTTTCCTTTGTTTACTCCCCTTCCCTTATCATTTGTGTCATGGTGGCCTTCGAGGCCTTGGTATATGGTTGCTCCCGACTCTCGATGATGTGACTACATCGAGAGTCATTTTCAAAATCCAAATTTTCAAGTTTTTCACCCTTTTTTTTGAGGATTTAGTCGGATTTAGGCGGAATCCGGGCTAGGTGACTTGATTACACCTAGCCCTCCCCTCCCATTTCCTTTTATTTCCTTCTTTTTATTTTTCTTCCCCCATCCATATCTTTTCTTGTCTCGGCCCACGGTGACTTGACTACACCCCGGCCGGACACCTTCTACCATTTCTTCACCTTATTCTTTGATTTTTAGCCTTATTTTTTGTAGTTTCTTTTCCTTTTCTTTCGTGTCTCTCCGCACACTACGATTGAGCATATGAGGACATTGCTCGGTTTAAGTGTCGGGGAGCGATATTCTATCGTAGTTAGTTTTATTTTTCCCTTTTTCGAAAAATCTTTAAAAAATCCTAAAAATTTGAAAAAATTTCACAAAAACCAAAAAGATTTTCTTTTGTGTGTTTTCCCTTTTTGTCTTTGTGTCGTATATTTGTTATGTTGTGTGTGTTTGCCTCCCTTTTTGTCCTTTATAGGTTGCTTTAATCGCCGATGACTTTGGAAAGCTCTAAAGACTTCCGGTAACATCTTATCCCTTTTTCTTCTTTGTCTCCTGTGGAGTCTGGAGGAGATTGTGATGTTGTGTGCTCGGGTGGAGCTTTGTGCATATTGTTGGGTGATTTGGTGACTTGTATGGAATATCGGGGTGGTGTTTGTTGTATGTTTGTTTTGTTATGTTTTGTTTTTGTTTCCTTTGTTTCTTTTTCTTTCGTTTTCGTCATATCTTTAATTTTGTGTTGTGTTGTGTTGTGTGTCGTGCATGTAAACCGTTTTCGAAAACCCGGTTTAGAGGCTAGTGTGTGAGTGTCTATTTTCCCTTCCTAGTAGTGTAAATCGAGTCTTGGACTTTAATCTAGTAGAATGACCCTAAATCAATGAATTCGTTGGTCCTTTACCTTGTGTCCACCTAGCTTACTAGGGATTTACTACGGGATTTGCATTTTGACCATTATGACCACCCACAGTGTGAAAAGGCCTTGGTTACCGAGTCTCATCCCCTAGGTGACCGTGTTTAGGATTGTTTAGATTAGTCCAAGTTCTCCACTTTTTGTGGGTTAGAAGGGAAGGCGCCGTCCCGACTTACCCATTCACCTACCTTCTACACATATACACACAATAAATTGCAAATTGTTGATTCTCTCTTTCTTTTTATACAATGAAAATGCCAAAAAGCCAAATCTTGCCAAAAAGGGCAAAGAAAAGAAAAGAAAGAAAAAAATGAAAGAAAGAAATAAAATGAAGAAAAAGAAAAGGCACAAAAGCCAAAAAGCCAAAAAGAAAATTGAAAAGAAGAAAAAGAAATGGCATGGCAACAAACAAAGCAAAACATCGAAAAGAAAGAAAATGCCAAAAGAAAACCCGATTCACAAAAATAACCCCTACCTCTCAAAATAAGCCTTTTTCCGACTTTTGCCGTGAAGAGCCTACCAAAGGACCGAGTCCTGAAGAAGGATGATAGCGGCATTAGTCGATCTTCCCTCATTTTGCATGTTTTCCACCTTTTTACTTGGACTATTTAGGCGGTTTCGAGCATGGGACGACCCTCTTGGCTCACGCTAAAGGGGGCGGGGTCTCACTTACCTACAGTGTCGACTAACACCGTGGTTTCTCACTTTCCACTCCGGCGATCGTCCCGTAGTACGTTTTTAGAAAGTTAGGAGGACCTAGGTAAGTTACCAACGTTTTTGTTGCTTTATCGTCATACTATTAGGGTTTAGTCCACCTTGGTTTGTATTGCTAGCTTGGGAACGTTGTCACTTACCTCGAGTCCTAAACCGGTGCTTCTTTCACCGCTTTTAGAGGGAAGCGGTATTTCTTTTGTTTTGGGTGCAACCGTCTAAGTGTTTGTTTGTTTGTTTGTTTGTGTGTTTGTTTATGTGTTTGTGTCCGGTTGCATCCACAGTTTAGTCGCAAGACCCTACTTGCCTTGCGGAGTGCACTTTTCCTCTAAGTGCACTCGCGTGATTTGAAGGGGCGTAGGGTGCGCTAATACCCATTCGGCTAGTATAGTAGTTAGTTTGTACTTACTCGAGGGCGAGTAAGGGTTAAGTGTGGGGGAGTTGATAAGTGTCGTTTGTAGTGCCTTTTTTGTAGTGTTTTGGTCCCATTTTCCTTGTGGAATCGCTCCTTGGGAGCGATTTATGGGCTTCTTATGCTTCCTTTAGTTCATTTCAGGTTCCCAAGACCGATTTGGAAGAGTTGGAGCGATTCCGACTCGATACATACACATTTTGGAGCCAACGAAGCTAAGGAACGATCACTCGATGCCTTGGAGTCGACCCCGAGACCTTGGGACCCAATCCCGAGCCTCCGAGACCCGATCCCGAGTCCCGAGAATCGATGGGAAGCCCATGAGAACCAAGGAGGGACCAAAGAGTTCATATTGGAGGCCTACAAGGCTCATCCCGGACGGGTATGGCCTCATCCCGTCCGGGATGAAGGAGCAAAAAGAGAAGCTGCTGTCTGTGGACCATCCCGACCGAGAGCAATTCCTCCCGGCTGGGACCGACCCCATCCCGACCGGGACCACCCCGTCTCGGCCGGGACGGGCCTGCAGCAGCTCTGCTTTGTTTCTTTTCTTCTCCCTTCCATTTGTAACCCTATATATACTCTTCCCTTGTTATGTTAAGCTTATGCACTTCATATTAGACTAAACCCTAGATAGTTTTAGCATAGATTAGTGTAGATTAGTCTTTAGATTATCGTTAATCCTAGATTAGCTCTTGTAATTTGGGAATTCTTGAAGAATCCAACCAAGATTGACAACCTTGGTTGAGGTATTTGGGTTTTCTTCCATTTATGCAAGTTTCCTTCTTTTCATCTTCTCTAGTATGGTATAATCTCCTCTTCCTTCTTCTTAATCTTGTTTTTATCATTCAAGTTTGAATCTTTAGTTCTTGTTTAGTGTTTTGTTCATTGTTAGACTAGTTTCTTCATGTTTGTTTTGATTGTTGTTTTGATTCCTCTTGTTAGTGTTAATTCTAGATTAGATATGTTAGAGTAGTGTTCTTGCTAGGGTTAGTAAGGTGATTAGGGTGTTAATTGGATGATTAAGGGATTGTTGGAGATGTTGGTGGAAGATTTGGGTTTCCTCTTGGTTTGGTGCACATCACTTGTTTGTTGAAATGCTTGAATGACTAAGTAGTTAAGAATTCTTGTTCTTCTTGCTTTTCTCTTGGTGGTGATAGTTGTTTGTGGGTTCGGTTCCCTCACTAAGTTGCGAGAGCCCGGATGTGACCTAGGCCACTATAGCGCGCTAGAACCCCGTTTGTCATGTGTGTCGCCGAGATGGGTTATAGAATGAACCTGTAGGTAGGCCTAAGTTGCGAGAGCCCGGACCAACCTAGATTACCCTACTACCTCCTTCACTCTAGCTCTCCCTTGACCATTCCATTACCCCTTTGACCCCGACCTAACCCTAGCCCGTTTTCCTAGTTTGTTCTCCTTAGTCATAGTCTAGCCTTCTCCCCTTCTTATCATTCTTTAGTTTAGCTCGTTGACTTAGTCTCGTATTTAGGCGACCTTAGTCTAGGCTATACATTACCGTCCCCGTGAATTCGACCCGACTTGCCCTATCTACTGTAGAAATAGCCGGTTATATTATTGACGGTTGGGGTTCCGCGACAAATCCCTACCATCAATTTGGCCCCATCGAAGTATAAGTCCCATGTTTCGGTATCGGTATGGAAAATGTCTTCATCTGGGAAGGACAAAGTGTCGGTGTGTCCTTCTTCAGCTACGGGACTGTCAGCGAGAAACTCGGCTACTACCCAGCCTTTAATGGCTTTTAAAGGCACGAACTTTAGGTCGAACTCTGCTAACATCAGAGTCCATCTAGACGTCCTGCCATTGAGAATGGGCTTTTCGAAGAGGTACTTGATTGGATCCATTTTTGATAACACTTGCACCTCATAGCTGAGTATGTAGTGTCGGAGCTTCTTAGTGGCCCAGACAGAGCTAAACATGTTTTCTCGAGCATGGTATACTTGCATTCATACTCTAAAAATTTTGTGCTGATGTAATAGATAGCTCGTTCTTCGGAGTTAACTGTCTGAGCTAGCATAGCCCCCATGGTTGTCTCGGTCGTTGTTAGGTATAACGGCCAAGGCAAACCGGGTTGAGGTGGCATTAGAACTGGTGGTGCAAACAAGATTTCTTTGATTTTATCAAAGGCGGTTTGACATTTATCGTCCCACAGTATTCGTTCTCCTATCTTCAACTTCTTGAAAATGGGTTCACATACCATGGTTAGTTTTGAAATAAACCGGCTGATGTATTGGACTTTCCCGAGAAACCCTCTTATTTCTTTTTCGGTTTTAGGAGGTTGCATCTCGGTAATGACTTTGATTTTAGCTGGATCGACTTTGATGCCACGTTGGCTAACGATATGACCCAGTAATTTACCAGACGTTACCCAGAAACTGCACTTTTGAGGGTTTAACCTCATGTTGTACTTGCGTAGTCGGGTAAAGAATTTCCTCAGAGCGATGATGTGACCGTCCCTGTTTTTAGACTTGACGATCATATCGTCTACATACACTTCCACTTCTTTATGCATCATGTCGTGTAATAAAGTTATGGGGGTTCGTTGATATGTGGCGCCGACGTTGATAAGACTGAACGACATAACGGTATAGTAGTAAGTACCCAAAGGTGTAATGAAGGTGGTCTTACTCATATCTTCTTCTGCCATTTTTATCTGGTTATACCCGGCATATCCGTCCATAAATGATAGAAGGGCATGATCAGCTGTGTTATCCACCAGTATGTCGATGTGTGGTAACGGGAAATCGTCTTTCGGGCTCGCCTTGTTAAGATCCCGAAAATCTACGCAGATACGCACCTTACCGTCCTTTTTAGGAACCGGCTCGATGTTTGCAACCCAGTCCGGATATTCGGACACTCGTATGTAGCCGGCCTTGAATTGTTTGTCGACTTCTTCGTTGACCTTAAGGGACCATTTGGGCCTCATTCGGTGGAGCTTCTGTTTAACCGACTTGAACCCGTCCTTGATCGGTATATGGTGTTCGGCTATTTCCCGGTCTATTCCCGGCATGTCCTTGTAGGACCATGTGAAGACATCTTTGAACTCTTGAAGGAGATTCATGAATTGTTGTCTCTCCTCGGGATCTAAGGATAACCATATCCTAAGCATCTGAGGTTATAAGGTTGTTCCCACATTAATGGACTCGGTTTCCTCGATTACCGGGTTTCAGGATTCCCTTTGCTCTAGTTGCTCGATAAAATGTGGAGGTAGGTGACGGAAGGGGTTTGTCGCGGATCCCACCGGTCAAAGTAAACCAACTAACCTAAGCTTGGTAACAAGGGTAAGTCGGGTCGAAATCCTCAGGGACGAGAAATAAGGTGGGCTACGGTCCTAGACTAGGTTCGAGAGAAACAAAACTAGGGTGATGGCTAAGGTTGACTAATGACTAAGCTAAGGTATAAAACACGAACTAAGAAGGCCAAACTAGCAACTAGTGACTAATGGAAGCAAATTAAATCAATAAGAAGGAAACTAGGGCTAGGTCGGGTTCATGGATGCCAAGGAGACCAAAAGGGGAAAACGGGGTTGCTAGCATGCTTTCGTAGCCTAGGTTCCGATCGGGCTCTCGCTACTAAACGGCCTAGAGGTCTCCTCACCACGCTCTCGCTACTAATGGGGGAACCAAACCTATCAACCAAACAAGAACATGCAAGAGAAGAAGCAAGAAAAACAAGGAATGATCATCTCAAGTCTCACAAGCATTTCATCAAACATGTAAAATGCAAGGCAAATAGGAATCAACAAAAGACAACAACTAGCATCTCCCATCTAACCCTAATCATCCCTAATCACACCTAATCCCCCTACTAACCCTAGGGGAGATCTACTCACACATATCTAAGTTAAAACTAACACAAACAAGAGAAAACATCAACATAAGAACCAAAACATTCATAATGGGGAACAACAAAGATGAACAATGAACAAGAGATAAAGATTAAAACTTGAATAACAATGAAAGATTAAAGGAAAAGAGAAGAGAAAGATTATACCAACTAGATGAATGGAAAAGATGAACAATTGCATAAAAGATGACCCAAAACAACCACCAAGGTTGTCAATCTTGATAGATTCTTCAAGAAATCCAATAATACAAGAGTAATCTAACTAGATTAAGGCTTAATGAAAATTAATTAAGGAAAGATTAAGCTAATCAACACTAATCTAAGCTAATCTAACCTAAAGTAGTCTAGGGTTTTATAAGATAGAGTAGTCTAAGGTATGGTGCTTAAACAATACAAGAGGGGGTATATATAGGGTTTCACGAGTGAAGGAGGCGGAAAAAGCGAAGACAGCCCCGATATGGGCCCTTCCCGACCGGGAAGAGGGGCATCCTGACCGGGAAGATCATGATCCCATCCGGGATCATGCTCCAGTAGCTCCGTCTTGTTCGTCTCTTCATCCCGGTCGTGATGGATGTGTTCTCTACCGGGATGGGTCATGTAGGCTTCAAATATGTTCTCATAGGTCCCTACTTGCTCTTCATAGGCTACTTATCGATTCTCGGTGCTCGGGAATGGGTCCAAATGGCTCGGAAATGAGTCTCAAGGGCTCGGGATCGAGTCTAAGCCACCAAGTGATCGTCGCTTCTTTTCGTTAGCTCCATATGTGTCGGAAACGAGTCAGAATCGTTCCATTTCTCCAAGATTGGCCTTAGGAACCTAAAAAAAACTAGAAGAAGCGTAAGCAGCCTCGAAACCGCTCCAAAGAGCAATTCCACAAGAGAAACCGAGACCAAACACAAGGAATAAGCACTACAAAACACACTTATCAGTAGGGGTACCTGTTCGTCGGGTTTCTCAATGTCGTTGCACAAAACATTTTTGAAATTGGAAGCATTTTGAAAATAAGACAAGTCGTAAGCAAAACGATTGTTATTATTGATTGAAAATTTTGAAAGTAGCTCGGAAAGAGCAGCCATCTGATTATCGACCAGTGGCGGGATAGATAAGGTGTTCGGGACAAACCCCGAAGCACCAGCAACAAGAGTAACTAAAGGGAGAGGGGTGGTTACATGAGTGACTCTAGCACCGGACTCTCTAGACTCATCCTCATACTCTGACTCAGACTACAACTCGGACTCGGACTCAGACTCAGGCATGTCTCCTTCTCCAGTGATCAGCTTGTAGACTCAGCCCTGACTGTCGGTCCACTTGATCGTCTTTCTCTAGGCCCTGTTCCCCGTCTCCGAGCCAAGATCCGAGATTAACTTAGTTGGCTCGAACCTATTTCTGCGAAGGATGAGGTTGACCAGGTCTTCTTTTGGAGTTGGGGTTATGGCTTCTTCCCCGAAAAGTAGCCCTAGCGCGAGCTCAGCATCGTTGGCGTCTTCAGATTGGATGAGAACAAAGATGTCATCCGGAATATAGTTGCAGTCCTGGGCCAAATGGGTCCTAGGATGCGTAGCATTGGGTTGGTACAGGCCAACCTTGATAGCCCCGAACACCGGCGTGACAAAGTTGATAATATTGGCCCGGTCCGCCTTCCCGGGGTCATAGTGTACCCCAAGCCGAATCGAGACCCTCGTCATTTAGGACTTCAATAATTTTCCCGGCGGGTAGATATGGCCTTGAAGTAGCCCCAGGTAAATATCCTAAATTTTGTAGCATCTTATCGATGCTAGTTATGAAGTAGGGTCGGAAAAGGTACTCCTCTTCGATCATTCCTACAAAATCGAATCCCTAGAGGTTCGATTGGTCCGTGGTATTACAGTTGGCCACGGTTGTAGAGGTTGCCTCTAAAGTGATGACATCATCTTGTAAGGGCAACTTGACCTTCCGGTGAAGGGTGGAGGATACCGCCTTGACAGCGTGGATCCATGGCCTCCCTAAGAGCAGGTTGAAGGAAGAGGTGACATCGATCACCTGGAATTCTAGCTCCTTCTCTACTGGGCCTGTTATGACAGTGAGTTTCACGGCCCCAGCTACCGACTTTGGGCTTCAATCAAAAGCCTGGATGGTCTGCGAAGTGGGGACATAGTTGGCCTCGGTAATGCCGAGGGCTTTGGCGGTCTTCAAGGGGAGGACGTTGACTGCGGACCCATCATCGATTAGGGTCATCGGGAGATACTTCCCACGGCCAATTACCGTAATGTAAAGGGCTAGGTTGTGGGTAGCCCCAAATGATGGTAGGTCGGCTTCAGAGAAGGTAATCAGTGGGCCTTCTTTCTTAGCTTTGCCCTTTAAGTGGGGCAGGACCGTGGCTACCATTTCAGCAGGAGTAGCCGGGGAGTTGATCTTGACTTGATAGAGGGCCTTAGTGAGTGTCTCTCGATGTTCTTGTGATCTAACTAGGAGTTGCCATATAGAGAGGTCAACTCGGGTCTTCTATAGTTGCTTCACGAGAGCCTTTTCAGTGGTTGGCTCTTCAGGGGTGGCTTCCGTCCCGATTGGTTCAGTGGCGGTTACCGAGGTAGGGGTGTCGCTAGAGCTAGTGACTTGATAGGGACGATTAAGGTGGTTACTGGCTAAGGCCTTGGACTTAGCTTTCCTGATTTCCTCAGGAGTAATGGGGACCGCTTCCCCTTTAGGGAGGTACGCATCGTCCTCGTCATCGCACCAGATCTCGTTTATTTGTGGGACAAATGGAGAAATAAGGTATGAACAGTCAATTACTTCTCCGGAAAAGATGGCGTGGGCACCTAAGGGATTGTCCTTATTACTCGGCTTGCCTCCGGGTAATGGGATCTTACCGTTCTCGATCAGATCCTGGATCAAGTACTTCAGCTTCCAACATTTTTCAGTGTCGTGCCCATTGCCTCGATGGTATTGGCAATAGGCCTGGACGTTGTAGGCCTTGGAGCGTCGCTCTACTGGAACTTCAGGGGTTGGCCTATCGGTTGGATAAGGCCCTTTGATGATAGCCTTTGTAAGCATGTGTATAGGTAGTACCTATGTCAGTGAATACCCGTGGTGTGGTATTCTTCTTGGACGAGGTATCAAGTAGATTCACCTCGTCGAAAATGTTACGGGTTGCATGCAGCTGCAGTTGTGGGCTTGGTAATCGAAGAAGTAGCCCCTTGATAACCCTTGCCAGAGGCCTTAGTAAGGCCCTCTAGCCTCAAATCATCTTCGATTCTGGTTCCCATCTCCGTTAAAGTGGCAAAGTTGGGTATGATAGCATACCGGAGATGGACCCGGTAGAAGGGAAGGAGGTTCTTGACGAAGGCCTCCAGTAAGGTTTTTTCGTTGGGCTTGTCGACCAACTTCACACTTTCGGCCCTCCAGCGTTGAAGGTATTTCTTAAATCCTTCTTTGGGCTCCTGGGCCATAACTTCCAGGGTGTGCATCGTGCTCTGGATTTCGGTGTTGTCGGCATATTTCCGAGCAAACTTCGATGCCATGTCATCCCAAGTTTTGTATTTCTTGGAATCAATCCTTTAGTACCAGGCTTTCGGATGCTTCTCTAGGGAGGAGGCAAATAGGTGCTTGAACATGGTCGATTTCACTCCCTTAACCGCCATGAACTCCTTGAAGGCCCGAATGTGATGCACCGGGTCTTCAGTACCCTCAAACATTGGTATGCCCGTAAGGTTGAGGTTGGCAGGTAACTCGTCATTCAGAGGGGAATAGGTGCGAGCGTTTTCCGTGTGGATCGAGTTGTTCGTTGACAGGTGGACCTGCTCTTCAAGCTTGCGGACCACGCTGACGAGTTCAGCTAGGGGCCCGGTAGTTTCAGTTCCAGCATTAGGAGTCCCTTATTCCACGGCGCTCACATAGGTGACAATAGCTATCTGGTCGGACTTGATGGCTGCCAGTTGGGTTTCAATTTGAGCCAGCGAGGTTGCCAACTTGTCCAAAGCTTCTTACATCTTGTGTTGACGTCTGGTTACCGGTGGCTTGTCTGTAAGAATACCGCGTAATCAGAAACTGACCCAGATCTTGGAATCAAAGTAGTACATCCCGAGCAAGGAAAAGACTAGACGAGAAAACGACTCGAGACCGACACCTAGACGGGTGACTCGTGGGTGGTGTAACTTCCTTAGGATTCGGCTGAATGGGCCTAGTCCCGTTCGAAGGAAGGTCCAGGTGAGACGATTTTCTCAGACTTTGGACTCGAATGTGTAAATGAGACTCCCTTCGTAGGGGTATGGCCTACGTAGGTGGGCCTTGCCTTAGACAAATATGGCGGACTGGGCTAGGGAGGAAATCCGTGATGTAAGATCGACGGAGTTTCGACACTAAAGACTAGACAACTTAGGAAAAGACCCGACACTACTAAATGCGGTAAGTCCTAAGATAAGGAATGTTTCACTTTGAAAAAGTTTGGATTCCGAGAAAGATCGGAGCATGGTCCCGACTTTTGAAAGTGGCAAAATGCCGTCGGGAGCCGTTTTTTTTTTCGAAAATTTTTAAAAAAGTTTGAAATTTGAAATGGGCGGCATACCAGCTAGAAATAGGCTATTTTGAGTCAAATCGTAAATTCTAATTCCGGTAGCATCCCGGATTCTTGAAAATTGGATAATTTTGAAAAGATGCAAGTTTTGGAAATAACGTTTTTTTTTGAAAAAATTATGACACGGAAACCAAGTAGCACATAGTCACTCAAGCAATATGACGACAGCATGTATGCTCTTAAACTAAGTCTCGGTCGGTCGAAATCGGGTCTATACCAACAACGACGGCTTTCTCGTAAATCAGGACGGACTTCCTAAGTCAAATTGGTCTTAGAACATGCCGTGAAACCCATACAAGTTCGGCCATCGAAGTCTTTAGCGCACCCATTTAGGAATGCACCGTGGTATAGTGAGACGTCGGTCACAAGTAACCGGCCCGGGTAAAATTTGAGTTATGCATGAACCATCAAACTAAAACGCGTACATTACTAATCGAACGATTTCTTTTCGAGTCTGTCCCTGAGAATCCCGATGACAAGTGGTACATCAGGTATCCCCAGCGGAGTCGCCAAATTGTGGACATGATATAGGTCCACCCCGACGCGGCCACGCGCGGGTTTAGAGCGGCGAATGAATCTCGTGTGAGATGGATCTCGAATTGAAATTTAAATCGAAGTGGAGTCGACACCGAACTTTGTAGGAGTTCGGACCCGTTCGAACCCACTCTATATCTTAGTGGGTCGTGCACAGAGTACGGTACATTCCGATTTCAGAGTTTATGGGGTTCGTCCCTTTGCATTGCGATACCGATACCGATATTATCGGTTATCGTGTATTGAATGACTCTCGTATGCCAACGGTTTCGAACATCCGGAAACCATGGTTCTGAGTAAGGTGTGAGGGTACGTGTTGGGAAGTTCACAAAGAACACCCAACTCCACCCGCACTTAGCGGCCTCTACTTAGATATCGTTCGTTGTTCGTGTACGCGCGTTAGTTTGACGGTTGAATGTTATGCAAAATAGCGTTTTGACTAAACATGTGAATTATGTTTAACTACGTCGTTTAATGCATCTAAACAAACGTCAAAGTTATTTTAGCATGCGAGGTTCGTTTTAATACAATAAAACAATCAACGAAACAAAAGTGCGACAATAGATTACAACATACGAGCGGCGTACCACCCGGAAATATGATACGATGTATGGTTTTTGAAAAGGCGAACAAGTGATGGACTTGACACGTGATGACCGAAGTCGTTAACAGAACTTTATCGGGACTCGAAATATGTTGAAAGACTCGCGGTTTTGACATACCAGGAGCCACTCGATCGAGTCATTAAGGGACTCGATTGAGTGGTCTCAAAAAAACCTTCTGCCCGGATTATGGGGTGCCACTTGATCGAGTGCCCCCTGTACGGACTGTTGTCCGTGAATTTATTTTTGATTTCAAAATCGATAATTTTGCTAAATCGCGTAAAAATATAATATGATTTACACTCGATTCAGTTTTCGATACTCGTCATATTCGATATTTGATTATAGAATTAATATCGGATATTTAGAGTGGGTTTTGAAAAAGATGTTTGTAAATCGTTTTTGATTGTATTAAGATGAAATAAATCCCTCAGCATCGTAATGTCGTAATTAGTCTTTTTGGACCATGTGACTATTATTTCGACGTCAACGGGATTATGCTTAATATGTTTTATTGATTGAATCCTTTAGATCCGACATTCGACTATAGAGTCGATATCGAATCCTAGGGATGACGCTTTATTGCTAATTACGATAGTAGTAATATTAATAATGATATTAGAAACGAGAAAAAAAACAACGATGATAATGACGCATGACGCCGGACGAAAAAAGACGAGAAAAAGGAAGAGAGAAAGTGAGAAGATGGGATTTGTAACACCCTCAACCTACATGCTAATTTCGACCTCGATTAGGAACTCGTAGTAACGGCGCTTGCGTGGGAGTAACGAGAATATAAGAGAAGTTAAGGTGTTGTAATTTTAGATCGGTTCGTCTCGGGTTTCCTATAGGATTTCTAGAGGAGAAGTCGGGACGGTATTTGTGTATATTTGCTTAGAGTTGCTGAAATTTCTAGTTATGAATTGATGTTGTGTAGAGGGTATATTTATAGGAGAGGTTTCCGACTTTGCCTAGGAAAGGTACCCGGCTTGAATGAGAAGAAACACCCGTTTCGGATAGGAAAAGCTTGCTTAGGATGGAAAAACACCCGGCTTGGTGGGAATAGGATTCCGACTTTGGATAGAGAAGGAATCCGGTTTTAGCTGGAAAAGGGGCCACTCGATCGAGTGGTGCAAGGCACTTGATCGAGTGCCCGGTCTGACCCCGGTTTTGGTGTATTTTACGAGCCTACTCGACCGAGTGGGCCGGTCCACTCGATCGAGTGGGTCTGGGCCGGGTAGGAGTCTCTTTTTAGAGATCGAGTTTTATCCTCAAGGGAGAGTTTTAGTTCCTTTTTGTAGCTGATTTGTGTGGTGTTTGATTCCGGGTTCCAAAGCAACATGACAGATTTTTATGTCTCGGTAACGCCTTTGACCGAGGTTTGACCTGGTCGCTAAAAGACGGTTTTAACCCTGGTAACGGTTTTGACCCAAATTAGTCTTATTTGACTAGAAACGACCCGCTGGGCCTGAATTTGAGGTCGGTTTGGTGAGAATTTTACTGTGCTAAAAGCTCGCGCCAAATACTATTGATTACGAGTCCAAAATCGAGCGTAGTAAGTCATGTTTACGTCCGATCATCATCGGGTGTTTTTGAAAACTGCTATAGACACCTAACGGCCAAATGTGGGTGTCTACACAAAGATAATGTTTCAATCTAGGCAAGTAATCTCCCAAATCCTCATCTTCTCCTTGAGGAAAAAAAATATGCAATCCAATTCTCTTTTTACCAACAAGACTCCTCAAATTTCGGTCAACAACACTCGTAGCACACATCTCCAAGATTAGATTACCACTACTCTCACGAAGACAAGTGATAGTAGAATGGTTCTTATGACAAGTAGTATCTTGTTGTTGAGGGTGGATGGAAAGATTAGGAGGGGAGTAGGTGTCAAAAGATTGCATATCATTCCTAACGTTATTGACAAGAGCATTCCTTGAAGGATATCTAGGTGAAGCAAGTGCATATTGAGAATTGTTATAACGTGAAGGAGGGTGAACTTCGTAGGTTTTCATGTAATCAACATTGTTCACATAAGAATTTAAAAGGGTTTTAGGAAGATTAGAGGGACACGCATCAAAAGAATGACCAAATACACCACATGAACCACAATTAGCATCATGCATAACAATTGAGGTGAGGGGCACAAGTGATGTTGATTAGAATCATTAGCCATACTTGAAATAAGTTTCCATCTATCATGATAAGGCATACAAGTGAGCATACCCCTACAATTCTTCTCAATTACATTTCTAACATCAACAAGGACTCCATTATAGATAATATGACAAAATTCCCATTTTTCCACATGAAGATTATATTGATAAATGTGATTCACTAGTTGTTCCCAAAACATATGAAATGACTCATTTGGAACTTGGAGGAAAATAGAAAATTGTCATAATTCAAATCCAAAACTATATATATATTTTTTTTTTCTTTTTGTTTTTGAGGGAGGGAGAGAGAGAGAAAGGTATCACCGCGACGAGTGTCTGGTACCTTAGAGCATATAATATCCTATCGGGCTCGGGATCGAAGAGAAACGATGAAGAACCTCTCTTGTAGACAACTCAAGTAGCAAGTGAAACTCATAGCACCAAGTGGTACTAGGGAAGAGGAAATAAAATGAAAGCAATAACCAAGCAATCAGCTAAAGTAAAACTCAACTAATTCGCCGTCCCCGACAACTAATTACACGATTTAGTTGCCTAAATACATGGGTCAACTATGGAAACAAATATGCTAAGTTAGATAATACAAGATATACAAAATCGGTATCTAATAGTAAGACTATGTTTATCCACAGGCCCATCATTTTTTCTCAGACTCGGCCACCTCAGCTTTCCACTCACTTTTCATTCTTCAGACTCAGACTCAGAGTCACTAAGTACACTTTATCCACAGAATCATCTCAGACTTTCTCCCCTCACACACCTTATTTTATATTATTTTTTATTCATCTCACCTCAACTTTTTACCTACCTTATTTTATTTTGGGAAATTCCCGCTTGTACCCCTTTAGTTTTAAATTTTCCCACTTGTACCCCTCCTTTTTTGAGAAAAAACTTTGACTGACTATAAATCTTAGATACGAATTCGGAAAACGGTAAATCTTTTTTCCATATTGTACGTCTTTACGAGATCTTCAGTTTGAAAAAAAAAATCTTTATTTTTTGAATTCGTAATCGGGATTTATGATCAGTCAAAGTGTTTTGACAAAATAAACTTTGACCGGCTAATACTCCCGGGTAAAAGTTCGAAAAACGATAATTTTTTTTCAAACTGAAGATTTCGTAAAGACATACAATATGGAAAAAAAGATTTACCATTTTCCGAAACCGTAACTTAGAGTTATTGTCAGTCAAAGTTTTTTTTCTAAGAGAAAGGGTACAAGTGAGAAAAATGAGAAAATAGAGGGGTACAAATGAGAATTTCCCTTTTATTTTTTTTATTTACATCACCTCAGCTCAACTTTCTACCTAACTTATTTTATTTTTTTATTTAACTCAATATCTACGTTTATTTTATAACTCGATTAATTACTCGAATAATTACAATTAAATAATTAATTGTTAAATAAATCTTTTGACATACGAATAAATTTATTTCCAAGTGGTTATTATTAAAAGTGGCAATCGGGCGGGTGGGTCGAGTTCGGGTTGGGTTGTCGATAAACCCGGCAAACAAGTCAACCGGGTCGGGTTTGGGTTAGGTGAGTTTCGCTTTGACTTTGGGTCGGGCCATATCATTTCAGGTTTGCTATTTTCATCCTTTTAGGGATATCGACTCGTTTTTTATAATAATAATATATAGTCGGGTCAATTTCGGGTTTACTCGGGTCAATTCAGGTTACAAGTCCACCTAGAGTCTTTAGTTTGGATATCAGATCGGGATCGAGTTGGCTTATTCAAGTTGGGTCATTTCAGGTCGAGTCAGTTTTGTCATGTCTAGTTGTCAGGTCTGGGTCAGATGCAGATCATTTCCGGGTCGGATCGTTGGTTCGGGTCGGTTTGGTCATGTTCAGGTCGAACTAGGTTTTATTTGGTTTGGTCGGGTATAACCATCAATTCATTATCCGTTTTTATTACTACGTGCAATATTATTTATCATTTATTATACGAATTTGCTTTTTATCATTTATACAACTATATCATCTAATACAAATTATTTTGGTCATGTCCTTTTATACTGAAGTGAAATGAGCTGAAGTAAAATAAGTTGAACTGAACTGAGCTGAGGCAAACTAAACTAAAGTAGCCTGAAATACAGAAATAATAATAACAAGTTTACTAGTTACAAAAAAATTATTAATTATTATTATAACAACAAATAATAATGTTAATTATTGTATCAAAAATATTAATTACTCCCTCCGGACACTATTTTTTGCCCCATTTCATTAAAATACTCCTCACAAATAATGAGGTAATGAGGCAAAAAATAGTGTCCAGAGGAAGTATTATTATTATATTAATTTTAATTTTAATAAAAATATTATTAATAATAATATTTATAACAATAACAATAACAATAACAATAACAATAGTAATAATAAGCGAAAATTACACATTACAACCTTATAAAAATCAGTTTTTTTTAATTACAACCTTATAAAATTTTTCTTTTCAATTACTATCTAATAAAACACTTTTCATTTGCAATTGCTACCTTTAGTGAACTCCGGTGGGTTAGTAAGTTAATTTCCGTCCTAAATTAGATTACGCCAAATCTTGTAACCATTTTGCTCTTGACTCTATATACTCTTTCCCCAACCTTTATCACTCTTACAACTCCTCTTGAAAATTGTATTGCTCTTCAATTACTTCACTCTTCAATTCAATTTTTTAAGTCTTCAATTTCTTCATCCTCTCTCTAACGTTTCTACCTTTTCTTTATTTTCGCCACCATCAATGTTTGTAGTTTATTGTTGTGTACGAACAAGGTATGTAACCCTAATTCATGATTTCGTACTTTGCAAATTTTCTGTTAACCTAGAAATTAGGGCTTGTGGAAATGTAGGGTTTATTCCTAATTCCCTATATATATTATTCATCTAAATGTTGCATTTGTTTTCCTTAATTCATGTGTGAATGAATACATTTTGCAGAAACCCAAAAAATTGCAGAATTCAACAACCGCATTTGGCTCTCAACATGCTAATGAACTGCAATAACACTATAACTACACTTAATTCATATTAGAAAGACTAAAATTAAATGCAAATCTGGGTTTCGTGTGAAGAATCGATTCAAAACCCTAAATTAACAAAAAAAAACCCTAAACTAACGAAAAAAACCCTAAATTAACACAGGATTTGGGGCTACTTATTTGCAGATATGTCGTTCCCTTTAATTGCGTCGTATGGATTTTGGATTCATTTGGCAATTTAATTAGGGTTTAGTGGATGATGATTGACGAGAAAGGTAGAGTAACTAGTGTAAGAGATGAGTAAAAGGGGTTAATCAAGGGGTCAATGGAGTAAAAAGAAGATTTTAACATGAAGGGTATTTTCGTCACTTAACAACTTCGGTAACGAAAATTAGCTTACTAACTCACCGGAATTCCCTAAAGGTAGCAATTGCAAATGAAAAAAGCTTTATTAGGTAGTAATTGAAAAAAAAAAATTATAAGGTTGTAATTACAAAAAACTGATTTTTATAAGGTTGTAAGGTGTAATTTTCGCTAATAATAATAATAAATTAATAATAAAAATAATAATAATTATTATTATTAATATTATAATAATACTAATATTAATATTAATAATCAATATTAATATTTAATAGTACCGTCTCAACCACTTTAACCAGGCATGAGTCTCAGACTCAAAAAATCTGAGACTCAAACTTTTGTTCAGACTCAACTTTAGACCCCCTTTGATCTTTCATCTGTCTGAGTCTCAGACTCGTACCAACCACATTATCCAAGTAATCTCAGACTCAGAAAATCTGAATCTCATACTCTTACTCAGACCCCCTTTAAACTTAGCCTAAGGTCTCAAGTAGATGGAAACGAAGAGGAAGAACAGAATCTTGGTGTGAACTCGTGGAGCTTTTGGAAAGAGCAGGCTATCTTGGTTAGTGCGTTGATGGCTGACCACGTACAAACTCGTATTTTGTCGATCAAATGATACACCAAAATGGTAAAGCGGTGCAAAGAACACGGTACTTTATCTCCAACAATTTGACTTTGGAAGAAAAAAATGTTTGCCAAAACACAACTAATAGAAACAATTTTTCAGGCTCTCCATTAACTTGTCTCTATTTTCACATTTGTAATTTATATAGCCACTACATGAATGCATAAACGAATAAACGAATGCCGATCTCCTAGGATAACCTCGAATAAATATTCTTTGTCATCATGCTCCATTTTGACGGCATCATATATACATTCACAAAAGACTAGATAAATTATGGGCACGTGTGAACACAAGCCCTGCATATCTAGGACATAATTAGACCATCGCTGAGTCTCCCTTACATACGACCGGTTAGTCCTCGTATTTGTTACAACAGGTCAAATATTATCTATTTAATTTGATAATGACAAAACAAAGTTTCTAGAAAATAATAATGTTTTCATTATTTATTCTTTGAATGCATTAATATTTGAACCATTATAACATTATAATGAATATTACTGGCACAAAAAAGAATTTGTGTTGGACCATAGGATGATGAACCAACTATAATGGATGTGAATATGTGATACTAACGACCTAACAATCAACACGCGCGTAATAATAATAATAATAATAATAATAATAATAATAATAATATTAATCACAATAATTAAAGTGATTAAAAATTTTAAGTGGAAAATCAAAGATGAGAAAATAAGTGGAGTAAAAATCATTATTAATCACAAAGATCAAATAAAAGAAGAATAAAACAAACTCTCTTTTAGAAAGCCGACCCGAGACAGAGGGGTAATGCAATTGATTAGATTAAGAACAAATATACTCCACAGTTTTGATCTGGGTAACTTTTGATTATATTTTGAATTTTTAGTGGGGCGATAAACAGATAACAATCTCCACAAATTCCCCAGTTATTCGCATTCTATGGTACATACTCTCTCCGGTTTTATTTATTATCATATTTCAATATAATATACTTCCTCCGATCTTCCGTTTTCATTCCATTTGTTTTACACAAAAATGAGGGGTGACCTTAAAATTGAAAGAAGAAGATAATATATATATATATATATATATATGAAATATGACAATAAATAAAAATCAGAGGGGATATATGCATTATAATTAACATGATGACAATCTTATTTGGACTCTATTATCACTTTATCAGATCGGCGGGGTCAGTATTTACTTAAAAAAAGATACGCGGTTTTACTCAATGAGCTTTGGAATTGAATGTGCATGCGTGCATCCCCTAAAGATATATCGACTCCTGATCAATGACCCTTGTAAATCTTGGATTTCATGATGGGCGTCGTCATTTGGATAATACGAGGGATTCGTAATAGAAATTTCATGTTTTGAGGAGTACCCCTTACTCCTTTCGGCACTACTTTGAAATATTATGAACATACAAGAGCAACATTGATATTGTTTCAGGTAGTGTTCATCTCTAAACCTGAAATTCACAACGATATTAATCACGCAGAAGACAAAGTATCAGGAAATAAAGTTCTGGACACAATTCGATCAGTTTGGTTACACAGGTTATAGGATCAATCTGTATGCATTATCTTGGAAACCAAATATTCAATCACGCAGTGGGTAGCGTCTCTTCTGATCTTGTAGGTACGATCTATTGTCAAGAAACTGTAATGTAAAAGCTCATACACTCACTAAGTCACTGGGAATGTACAAATTTAAATAAATTGATTAGTATCATTTGGCAAAATAAAATACTACTCCCTCTATTTAAATTTAAACTACACATTTCTCTTTTACACGTTTGTCAATACAAGTTTTGTGCCATTAATATCTTTCATTTTACATTAGAAAAAATTATAAAAATTTGATATTCTTACCCTATAAATCAAAAAAAATCCCACGTAACTATATTTTTACTTATATATTGTCGAAAATATCGAAGATTCTCTTTAATTTTGAATAGTGTCAAAAAAAGAACAGTACATTTTGAATTTGAACGGAGGGAGTACTCCATATGGTACATTGGTACATATATGTATGCTAGAATTACTCGGTATAGTATGACTACGTACGAGTATGTGCTTAATTCTTTCAATGAGTCGAATTGAATTTAACTAACAGTTAATGATATATCTAATTTATTTTAATTAAAGATAAATAAATTACTAAAACGAATGAAGTATCTTTCACTCAAGAATTGAAGGATGAACAAAGAATTATAAAAAGCACATCGAACAGAGAATATTTCCCCGGGTCTTAATCTGGAATTGAGTTTGGGGCAGCCTATTCAGACAGGAGTAGTAGCCAGAGGTTGGAAGAGACGAGCCAAATCGGTCGATTCAGGTAAGCAAGTAGGAAAAGGGAGGACTTTCTGGAGATTAGTGACCCATGATGGCAATGAGAATGATAATGATTCCAGGATGAGAAAGAGAAAAGCTATATCAGAACCTTGGAGCAAAGATGACTTTGAGGAATTTGAAAATTTTGCTAAAGAGAAGGATATTCCATGGAGGGTTTGGCATGGTAAGAGGCCTTGTGCTGATCTACATAGGATTACAGGAAGTTCTGGGAGTGATATGGAAGTGTCGGATTCGGAGTGCAAGTCGACTGCGGGCTGTACCAGTTTTGCGGAAGTTGTACGTGAACAACTTCCTCCGGAGACATGAAAGGGTTAGCTTGGAATTGTCGGGGTTTATCTGATCCGCTTGCCCCGACAATTGCTAAATTAAGAGCGTTACTATGTAAGACACATGTAAGACACATGATGTAAGACACATAATTATTATGATTTTATTTTCCTTAGTGAGACCAAATGTAAGACACATGATGTCATTTTACTGTGTAAGTCTTTTGGTTTTAATGTTTTTGATGGGGTAGATGCTGTAGGTGCTAGTGGGGGGCTAGTAGTGGGATGGAGAAACAAGCTTGAATTTTCATGCCTGTACAAGTGTTGTAACTTCATCATCTTGGTAGTAAAAAAAGAAAGTAGTAAGTTGTGGTACTTGGTCCTGGTATATGGGCATCCAGAAGTGGACTGTAGAATGGATGTGTGGAATGACTTGAGCTCGTGGTTGCAAATGTTCGAGAAACCGTTCCTTCTCTTGGGTGATTTTAATCAAGTAGAATACGCGGAGGATAAACTTAGTAATAACTCTAGAAATATTAGGGGGGCTGAGGATTTTATTAAGTGGAAGATTGAGAATGAACTTATTGATATAAGTTTCAAAGGTCCGAAATATACTTGGTGTAACAATCGTAAGGGATCGAAGCGGGTTTATGAACGTATTGACAAAGCTTATGGGTCAAAGGATTGGTTTTCTCTTTTTCCTAACTCTGGTATTGTTCACCTCCCTATTCAACTTTCGGATCATGCTCCTATTATCTTCAATTCTGAGTTGACTTTAGATAAGAGGTCAAGACCGTATAAGCTGGATGCGTGGTGCCTGGAGTCTGAGGAGAATAATGATTTGATTGAGGCAAATTGGAACACTTTTTTTCCGGGGTCCTTTTCTTTCAAGGTTATGAGGAAAGGGGAACGGGTTAGGTTGAGTCTGAAGAAATGGGCGCTCGATAAAAAAAAGGAGTGGAATAGACCATGGGACGAGTTTGATAGAAGGCTTGAAAATGACCTGAACAAAGCCTTCTCGGGAGAGGGCGAAGAGGATTACACGGAGACACATAATAAACTCACCGTCTTTGCTAAAGCTGCTGGGTTGTACTGGAAACAACGAGCAAAATTGAAATGGGACAAGGAGGGTGATATTTGCACTAAATATTTTTTTAATTGTGTTAAAGGAAGACAAGGTAGGAATTTTATTAGTAGTATAAAAAATGCAGAAGGGGTGTGGACGGACAATTTGGAAGAGATTGGAAATTCCTTTCGTGAACATTTTAAAGGAATTTTCAAAGTGGGTCATGTCTGTGACAATTTTGATTCTTTCCTGGAGCAAAATTACAGTTTCTTTGATTGTGTGAGTGACTTGGTCCAGGAGAGAGATCGTGAAGGGCTAATGATTCCTTTTAATGCCAAAGATGTTAGAAAGGCGGTCTTTCAATTGGGAGCTCTCAAGTCGCCTGGTCCGGATGGGATTCCGGCGGTTTTTTATCAAAAAAAGTGGAAGATAGTTAAAGGAGATATCACTAAAGCTATCTGTGCTGTCCTAAATTCAGGTCAGGTTCTTAAGGAAATGAACAAAACTTTTATCGCTCTGGTCCCGAAAATAGATAATCCAGAATCGGTGGACCAATTCCGACCGATTAGTCTTTGTAATGTGATAATGAAAATTATTACTAAATGCTTAGCTAACAGAATGAGAGGCATGATGATGAATGTGATCGGAAATTTCCAGAACGCCTTTGTCCCTGGACGTGCCATTACTGATAATATCCCTATAGCCCAAGAGTTGATTAACACAATTCAAAACAAAAGATCTGGTAAAGTGGGATGTATTGCTATTAAGGCTGATATGCAAAAGGCATATGATAAGGTTAGCTGGAATTTCGTTCAAGCTGCTCTTATCCACATGGGATTCCCGAATCATTGGGTTCAGTTAATCATGAACTGTATTACTTCGGTCTCGTATGAAGTCCTTATTAATGGCTCCCCTTTAAAATTCTTCAAACCCACTTGTGGTCTTCGGCAAGGAGACCCGCTTTCACCGTTTATCTTCATTCTATGTACGGAGGTCTTGTCAAGAAATATTTTAAAATGGGAAAGGGAGAAATTATTCCGAGGGGTGAAGGTTTCTAGATCGGCTCCTTCTATTTCTCATCTTTTGTTTGCGGACGACTCGTTGTTCTTTATTCAAGGGGATGAAGGAAATTTAAAGGCTTTCAATCGCCTTCTGAAGGATTATTGTGTTCTATCTGGCCAGGAGGTTAATTTGAAGAAGTCTTCCATGCTTTTTAGTCCGAACTCTAGACTGGCTTTCATCAGAAGAGGTATCAAATTGTTTCGTATGTCACTAACCTCTGATCTCGGTAGATATTTGGGGGTACCCTCGATTAACTCGAAGGCTGTTAAATCTGTCTCAAAAACTATTATCGATCATGTCCAACGAAGAATTCAATCTTGGAATGGCACTTTCCTTTCGCCAGCTGGACGTCTTACCCTGATTTCTTCAGTCCTTGCCAGCCTTTCCGTTTTCTTTCTATCGGTTTTCAAAATACCGATAAGTGTGTCTAGAAGGGTCAATTCACTTCTAGCACATTTTTGGTGGGCTGGAGTTAAATCTGGGCGATCTGTTCACTGGCGTTCGATGGAGTTCATTCAACACCCCAAGAAAGAAGGTGGTCTTGGTATTAGGGAGGTGTCCAAACTTAATGGTGCTCTCCTTGCTAAATCTGGATGGAAAATTATTAGGGATAAGCATTCACTTCTTAGTCAGGTTTTTACTGCTAAGTATGGTAACTTGGCAAGTAGTTGGAATCATCCCTCTTTTAGACCGCGCCGTCCTGAATCCTGGGGCTGGAAAGGTATTAAATGGGGAAGTAGTATTTTGAAATCGGGTTGCGCCTGGAAAGTTAGTAACAAGTCCAACATTGGGGTTTTTGGTAATAAGTGGGTCCAAGGTGGCATACCGGTCCTGAAGACTGGTATTAACTGTCTCGACCCAAGCACTACATTCATGGATTGGAGTGTTGGGGACCTTAGAACCGCCGATGGAAGCTGGGATCAAAGGAAATTGGATTTTCTTTTCGATCATGGATGGTGTAAAAAAATTAAAGCTGTCCCGGTTAAGGATTCCGAGAAGTCAGATCATTTGTTTTGGAGCAGGGTACCTTCGGGTATTTATAATGTCAAGAGTGGGTACGAAGAAGCGCGGAGTCTCTGGGATGGAAATGACTGCTCTCTTAGGCGTATTTCCGTCATTAAAGAGGCTTACCCATCTTTCTTTTCCAAAATCCTTTGGCACCTCCCTGGACCTTTTAAGTGGAGGATCTTGCTTTGGAAAATTGTCTGTAATGCCCTTCCGACTGCAGGAGAGCTGAGGAGGAGAAATATTCTGATCTCTTCCCAGTGTCAGCTCTGTCTGCAAGAAGATGTTGAGGAAACACTAGAACATATTTTTAGGGATTGCCCTTATGCTAGTAGGTTATGGGCTGGTGGCTCTCTTGGCATTAATTGTTCAGGTTCGGGGGGTACGAATATCTCGTTTTGGATTCTGGGTTGGATTTTTTTTCTCAAATCCCGTAAGGACGAGGAGGCAGGGCTTTTCTCTTTCCTTCACACTATTTTCTTTTTATGGTTTGCTAGGAATGATGCGGTGTTCAGGAACCCAGGTATTTCTCTCCAGTATTTCTTCTCGCTTTACCAAGGTTCCTTAAGTCAATTATCTGCCATCTGGTTGGACCATAAGGAAAAAAATTCGGAGCTTAACGTTGGTTCTAAAGACAAGGTAGCAAGAGACTGTTCCTTATCCCCTAAGGTCCAAATCATTTTCCCGGGTAATTTCATTGAGAGATGTTCTATTTACATCATCCGTGTGGATGCAAGTTGGACGACAGATTTCAGAGCTTCTGCAGGGTGGGTCTCTCTTCGGGATGATAAGGAGATTAGTTCATGCTCAGGCTCTTTCCTGGCGGAGTGTGCTATTCAGGCTGAAGCTATCGGGATTTTGTATGCGGCAAAATGGGCTTTGAAGGAAGGTCTTGTTCATGTTGAGTTTCAGTCAGACTGCTTCCGTTTGATCAAGCAAGTAGCTGATGAAGAGTTGGTTGATCATAGTATTTCTAGTATTGTGCCTTTAATTTTAGATGTTTTTGCTTGCTTTCATTGTGTGTTTATTAGACATATTCATCGATCCTTTAACAAACAAGCCCACTGTATAGCGCAGTTGGCTCGTTTGTAACGAGGGGGCTTTGTTCGGCTGGCAAAAAAAAAAAAAAAAAAAAAAAAAAACAAGGAAAGATGGAAGAAAAGGGAACTAGTGTTCATAGAGAAAGAGAAAATAAAATGAAAAATAGGAGGAGTACATGAATATTACTTCGTATTTCTTAAAAGATTAATTAGAAATTACTCCCTTCAGGATGCGTTTATTAAAATTACTTCCTTATAATTTTTTTTTTAATATTTTACATCCAAAAAGAGGCAAAACTTCAAAATTTACTTGCAAATCACTACTCCGACGAGTTAATCCGGTGAGTTTGAATTATTTTGTTTGTTTCCTATTTTTTATACCGAAAGTGCCCCTTTCTTCTTCCTACCCTTCTTTCCCCCTTCCCTTATGCTCTCATTTAGTTTGCAGACTTGTAAAAAAAAAAGTCTCACAATTGATTGATGAATGGATGCTCGAGTTTTGGGTTTGGTGATTTTCGATTTGGGAATTTAGGGTTCTCCTGGAATTGGGACTGAAAGTGTTGGGAAAGTCGAAATGATGATGAGGTACAGTGGGGGAGGGGCGTACTATTAATGAAGGGCATTTCGGTCAGTATAATATAATCATAAACTCATCGGAATAGTGATTTGTAAGTAAAATTTTGAAGTTTTACATCTTTTTGGGTGTAAAATATTAAAAAAAAATCATAAGGGAGTAAATTTTAATAAACACATATTTGAATGGAGTAATTTCTAATTTACTCTTTTTAAAATTTTGAAAGTTGGAAAATACTCAACTTTTACACCATTTATTAATGTTCTACCCATTTTACATTTTTTTTTCCATATTAGTCTCTCACATCTTCACTTTTAAATACTTTCTACTATGATCCACCCGTATCAACTTCTTTCCTGTTTTCATTTTTTATTCATTTTCTTTAAGAATCGTGTGAGGAGTACAAAGCATATAAATGGAGGGAGCACTATTTTTGAGATCCTTCCGTTTATAAAATCAATAATTTTTTGGGTTTTCTACGCGGTATCCCTATATTTTTCACTTTTTTACATGGTACCCCTACATTTTCTATGTTATACATGGTACCCTTGAATTTTATTATTAATTTAACTAGCGTCCCAATTTTGTTTTTCATCAAGTTTTGTCGTTGATTATGTTTTTAGCTTAAGATTAAGATTTCAATATCATTTAACTTAGATAATTAACAAGTAATTGAGGTTAATTTAAGCGTTATCATTTGATTTGACAATATAAAGTCAAAAATATAATTCGTTTAGATTCGGAGCATAACTGCAAACACGTACAAAATTGTTAGTTTAAGTTCAACTATTCGTTAATTAGGTATGTTAAATGACGTTTAACTTTTAATCTTGAACCTAAAAAGGTAATTTGTTGTCAATACTTGATGGAAAAAAAAATTTAGGGGTACCAATAAAATAATAATAAAGTTGGGGGTATCAAAGAAACTTTTAGTAAAGTAAAAGGTTACCATGTATATATGTAAAAAGTGTAGGGTACAACTATACCAGGTAGAAAAGTAAAAGTTCAGGGGTAACACGCAGAAAATCTCTAATTTTTTTAATTTACTTATTTTCGGGTCGGGTAACGGGTCAAGCGGATTCTGACCCAAAATATTCATATTGTTTTCGGGTCAAGTCCCTTTGAGTTTCAATCTTTTTGGGCAAATTTTTTCTTGAGTTTTTTTAGAACGATTTCGGATCCGGTAATCGCCAGCTAAAAAATAATTGTTAAGGCCCATTCTATAAAGCAACTACTCCGTAACATGAAGGAAAATACATTAAAATACGGAATAAATAAGTTATCAAGACGCACTTTTGTCTTTCCACTTGATAAGACCTTGTTCTTTAATTTCATTCGAAGCTTATTTTATGTTTGGCCATTAATGTTGAACCTTTTCAGTATAATTAAGTTAAGGTTTATCTTGATTAATTAAACTCATCAGTCATCCCTGAGATCAATAATAATGGTTGTAGTTTCATATTCCGTACAAGGTATTTTCATTGTCACCAAAGCATATCAAACCATATACACTCTCCGTATCTATATGTTCGTCCACTTTGTTTAATATATGTGAGGAGTATTATATTAAATGTACAAGAATATATAGATACAGAGGGAGTATAAAATTTTTTATTTTTATTTATCCTTAATGATAAAAATTTCATACATTTATTGTGGGTCCCTTTTTTTCCTTTCTCCTCTACATGTATGAAACTGGTTCGTTACTTTAGAAATCAATTTCATATAAGGGTTCCTTATTTTCTAGCTCAATGGTTAAGGAGCTCTTTATTTTCTAGCTCAATGGTTAAGTAGCTCATTATATGATATGAAATTCTTTAAATCTCACCATTCGTCTATTTCTATTGCATGGCCTAGTTCATTTCAATTTAAGTCAACCCCATTATATAAAATTAAGTTGTATTAAGCTCATCTCATTTAAATTCAATCCAATCACTTTAAGCCAGAAAGAACCCGGGATACTGAGTATATATAAATAGTACGAGTAAGTGGTTTTCGTGCATACATATAGATATCCGCATGCAACTCCTCCTCAATTTCCTTTTCCTTTTCCTTGGATCACGCAAGAAAGGAAAGGAAGTAGGGAAAACACAAGATTATAGAATTTTTAAAAGCTACGTCGACAAACTTAATTAATTATGATGTCTTCTTCAAGATTATTAGAATTATTCGTTTGGTTGGTGCTGTTAGTGTCACATTTTAAATTAGGGAGATGTAGTTTATATCCGGCACTAAAGCAACTTCAGCCTCAGCCTCAACCTCAGGCTCCTGCCTTATACGTATTCGGGGATTCATTATTTGATAGTGGCAATAATAACTGGTTGCCAACCCTGGCCAAGGCCAATTACCCACCCTACGGTCACAACTTTCCACAAGGCCCTACCGGAAGATTCACAAATGGCAAGATTGTCGCCGATTTTATCGGTATATATATACCTCCTTCATTCGTCCCCAGGCCAATAAACGAAGTGATGATAATTAAACCAGCGACAGTAGTCTTATCTCCATAGTCGTTGTTTATTTTCCTTTGCATTTTCACCTTTGTTAAATAATCTATATATCAAATAAATTGAATTTGGTTTTGTTTTGTTTGTGCAGCTGAGGCTCTGGGATTACCATATCCTCCGCCTTACGCAGCGTTATTAAGGCAACATTTCCTAACGGGGTACAATTACGCATCCGGATCTTGTGGTATCTTACCTGAAACTGGTCAATCCATTGTAAGCAACTCCATCTCTAGCCCTTCCTCACTCACATAAACAGTCCTTTTGCTTCTATTCTACCATTAACGTCATCGTGTCACAATTCAATGTTCGTTGGTACCTAGATCGAATTGGTTTGTTTGCATCAGCTAGTCCATTTTTAGGTAAGTTCGAATCGATAAAATTTGTAGACTATGCCTTCACGCACTTTAGCTAATTAATTAGATACTCCGCATTAGATATTGATAACATATCTAACAAAATTACTACGTAATATATATAATAAACGGTATTGTTTTCTAACTTATCTTATTCACACAAAGTGAACTCAGGAGTAATAGATACTCCGATCTTAATAATACACTTTAACAATACCGTACTCTCTATTATCTCTATCAAAGTCAAAACTAATCGGTTCTGATACGGAAACATGCACTATTACCGTATTACTTGGGACTCTTGGGAGGGAATAAGGAAGAAGAGAATGGAAGGAGAGGAAAATTTTAAAATAAAAAAAGAAAAAGAAAAAAGTGAACTTCTCTCCAAATAATTTAACGGAAGAAAAAGGGTGGAATTTATTTTTAGCTCGCATCCAAATCATTTTGCATCTATATTTTTCTATTTAAATAAAGCACTTCAGCTTCTTAAGAAAAAAAAGTACTTCACCTTCCTCTAAGGATAATTTATCAAAATTTAGTGAAAATAATGAGCATTGACGTGAAAACTTAAATTGAGTGAATGCTATTTTTTAAAGTCGATTTGGATATTGTTTAAATATGGTAAGTTCCGTAAACAGAACATAGTATCTGAATTTCTCGTGATAATATAATAGAATTTGAGTTTGCATTGAATGAATTATTATTAACATCGAACAACCTTATTTATACAAGTCTACGAGATACTACACAATCTCGCACTACTTGAAAATAGGAAACATGCGACCGATATCGGCGACCGTCTTCTGTCGCTAAAAAAGACGGGCGACCGATATCGGTCGCTAATAGGCGGTCGACCTTCATGGTCGCGTAAATATGAAACGGGCGACCGACGTCGGTCGCTAAAAAAGACGCACAACCGATATCGGTCGCTAAAATTTAACGACCGACTAGCGACCGCTATCAGTCGCTATAGACATTACTTAGCGACCGATAATATCGGTCGCCCTACTCTTCACATGAACCTCGTTGGACTGGTCTGAGGGACCTGGGACGTCTGTATTAGCGACCGATATCGATCACCATTTCCCCCATATAGCGACCGAAATCGGTCGCTACTGGTGCTGTCATTAGTCGATTAAATTTGTTTTATTTCTAGCCAAAATCTGCACCAAAAAAACACACATTAAATTCAGAATTCCAAACACCACGCATATCGTCCACATACGCTAGCTTCACAATTCCAATTGTCAACCAAGATAACGAAATGTCATAAACAAACTAAATTCAGAATCATGTTATTAACCTCCAAAATAAACATTCAGAAACTACGAGATTTTTTAACTAAAACTACTAATAAGATCTAATCATCTAACAAGGACGCTAGCGGCAACACCACTCCCACCCCTATTGAAGGGGTCTCTAGGGTCTGGGAGTCGGGGAGAGGGTCCAGACTTACTGCTGTCATCGTTAAATGTATGGAAATTATAACCATTAACCGAATACCGGTTCCAAGTTCTAACCTTCTATAAAGGACCTAAGGCTCCAAGTTAAAGCATTTACATTTGGATTAGCAGCGAGAAATTTTATTACAAACTACTTCTCATAAGGCTCCAAAACCTCACAGTTTGATAATAAGTAAAGGTGAACACGATTGTATTCATTTTCATCTAACATCCTCCATCCCTCAACTGATGTAGATCCTTCATCTACCCTACTTTGAAAAAACTTTGGTATGTGGGATCAATCATCTTAAGTTTTTCTAGGTTAAGATTCTTTGCTTTGGTGTTGGCTTCTTTCTCGAAATACAAAGAGCAGAAGTTGGTGATCTCTTCTGTTAGATAAGCATTACATATGGAGCCCTCAATCGACCTTGGCCTTGTTACCAAATTTTTTCTTCAAATGGTTAAGAAATTTATAACAATTAAGCAATTATATTAATAAGTAATTATAATATTAAGCATTAGTATTTCATTAAGTATTTTAAAGTAATGTTTATCAATAAATGACCTCTCAAATGGGTACATCCACCTGTATTGGACTGGTCCTCCAACTTTAGCTTCGTAGGGTAAGTGGACCGGCAAATGCTTCATTGAGTTAAAGAAGGAGGGTGGGAAGATCATCTCAAGTTTAGATAGTATATGAGGAATTTGATCCTCCAAATGAGTCATGTCATCAATTGAAACTGTCGACGAACACAAATCTAAAAAAACTGAGATATCTCTGTAATAGGATTTCAAACCTCCTTGTGGCAGAAGTTGCTTCAATGCACATGTAATAACCGCTCCATGAAAACGTGGCAGTCGTGACTCTTTAAACCTTGCAACTTCAGATTCTTAATATCAACACGGCGACTGAAATCGGAGGCGTACTCATCAGGGAACTTCAATTTCCCTAACAACTCTCACACAGCCTTTCTCTGAGCCTTATCAAGGCTAAACAAGGCCCTCGGCTTGGACCCATCCCGCTTGATGTGCAATTTCGGACGGTCACATATTTTCTTCAGATCTTTTCGAGAGCCTGTATTGTCACATGTCTTACCATCTACATCCATCACGGTGTGAACCAATTGCTCAAAGAAGTTCTTCTCAATATGCATCACATCCAAATTATGTCGGAGTAATAAAATACTCCAATATGGAAGGTCAAAGAAAATGCTTCTTTTAAACCACCCATTTTTAACTTCTTTAGATCCTTGAACTCTTGATCGGTGCCATCAATAGTAGATGGAAAATCTGAAATCACCTCTCGTATCTCATCTTCCCGGAGACGTATAGGTGCATCATCAAGCATCACCTCACCCTGTTTGAAAGCTATCTTGTTCTTCTTGTATGAGTGACCCTCGGATAGAAACTGTCTGATAGTCAAACCAACTAATTTTACTGGAATATCTTAGATAGAATGCTTTGCTTTCATTCATGCAACAAGGACATGTTTTTTGGCCCGCCATAGACCAACCAGACAACATGCCATATGCAGGGAAATCATTTATAGTCCACAAAAGCGATGCTATAAATTGAAAAATCTATTTCAAGGACATATTATATGTCTCCACCCCTACTTCCCACAAGTGTTTCAATTCCTCTATCATTGGTTGTCAGTAAACATGCAAATGGTTTTTGAGATTTTTTGGGTCGGGAACAATAAGAGAAAGAAAGATGAACGGTGGTTTCAGACACAACCATGGGGGTAAGTTGTATGGTGTGACCATCACAGGCCATCAGGATTAGTACGACTTACTGAACTGACCAAAAAGGGCAAACCCATCGGTACACAACTCGCACATTGCGGAGTTCCTTAGCAAAATTAAGGTAAATTCTATCAAAGCGCTTCAACTCCTCGCCGTCACTAGAATGACAAATCTTTCCTTCTGCAGGAGTTTCTTCTTTATGTCACCTCATTTGTTCGGCAATGGTTTTGGATGCATATTTTCCATCAACACTTTTGTATCTACCCTTACCACATTTCTTACATTTCTCAAGTAGAGCATCGTCCTTCCAAAAGAGCATGCATCCATCGGAACAAGCAACAATCTTTTGATGCGGAAGTTGAAGACCTTTTACTATTTTTTTTGGTAGTGTAGAATGTTTTGGTCATGACCTTTTCAAGCAAGGCAACGAAACCGTCTATACACCCAAAGGGTAGGTTATACTCACATTTAAGGGTCACTATCATAGATGCGACTTCTAGCAATGTCCTATCGCACCCTCCATATAACTGCTTTTCCGAAGCATTTAACGTATCAAAAAATGCTTTTGCTCGTGGGTTTGGTTGTTGTGGGTTTGCTTGGTCGTCGTCATTAGTATACATGCCCTCGTTATTAAACACATTACACTCCACTACATCAACTATCATTCCTCTCAACCCACCCTCATTTTGTTGGACCTCAAATTCCTCAACAGGAGACGTTTCATCATGACAAATCCAATGATAATAATTTGGCGAAAAACTATTTGAGATAATATGTTCCTTAATCACAATGATCTCCAAAAGATTCTTACATTTAACACAAGGACATCTAAATCTACAATCCAATGCATACTCGGGTTGTTGTTTACCAAACTCCAAAAAACTATCAACAACCTTTAAAAATTGTGTAGTGGGACGTCTTCTCTTATCAAATCTTTTCTCATACATCCATTTTCGTTCAAAATTTACTAATTTTGACAACCAAATACACATTATTTTCACTAAATTAATTTACTAATATACACTACTCACATATTAGTAAAAATTCACAATTCATCTAAAATTAGTACTATTTATACCTAATCGGTCTAATTATATCATTTATATTTTCACTTTCAATTTCCTAACAATTAAAAAAAACCCAATTCATTCAACTTTCAAAACCTAAACCCTAACTTTATACTAACAATCTACCTATTAAAAATTGAGACAACCACATACACATTATTTTAACTAAATTAATTTACTAATATACACTACTCACATATTTAGTAAAAATTCACAATTCACCTAAACTTAGTACTATTTTTATCTAATCGGTCTAGTTATATCATTCATATTTCCACTTTCAATTTCCTAACACATTAAAAAAAACCCCAATTCAACTACCAAAACCTAAACCCTAACTTTATACTAACAATCTACCAATTAAAAATTTAGCAAACTTATGGACAATTAACATGCTAACCATATTACATATTCCAACAACTATAAAACTATAATAAAAAAGAAACACTACAAACATCTAACTAAATAACTAACTTACTAAAATCAATAAATACAAAAATTAAGGAATTATTTAAACTAATTATAAACTAAAAACATACCTTAATCAACAAAAGGGGAAATAAAATAGGGAGGAAATGAAGAGGAGCAGGGAGGGCACATGGAGAATAGAGATGTTAGAGAGCTAAAGTGAATATGTGAAATGAGAGGAAGAAGGGTTGCGCGGTCTGGTTTTAAAAAATGCAGACGCTCAGCGACCGACAGGTAGTCGCCCAATTTTTTTCGTCGGTCGCTAAACCTCGTTTATTATTTCTTTATTCGCTGTGTAACGACCGATATCGGTCGCCCGTCTTTTTCTACCTACACCTTAGCGACCGATATCGATCGTTATGTATTTTTTAATTTAGAGTTCAGCAACCGATATCGGTCACCCACTTTTTCTTTAGCGGCCAATATCGGTGGCTACGCTGTATTTTTTTTTAACAATTATTCTTACTCTGTCTCTTCGCTTAGCGACCGATATCGGTCGCCCGTGTTTTTATTCGGTTACCATACGAGCGACTGACAATTTTGGACGCGCGGGTTAGGTTGCCCTTGGAATGTTTTCTTGTAATGTTGACACATGAAAATCGAGCTAACGGAAGATACAATAAGAGAATTATGTGCAAGATATCATACAAATATATGCTAACGATACGATTTCTTGCTTTGAATAACGAGATTGATTAAATAATACTTGATAGAGTTGCAGCTATTAACAAGACAGAAGATTACAAAATATTACGATTTGAGATCGTAATATTCTTGATACACTCCTGCAAGATAGTCGGTCGGTCAGAAACGCCTGTCTTGGAAAGTAACGAGTCAAACTAAGTCCGGGGTAACGGTTTGGTAAGGACGTCTGCCAGTTGATCGGAACTATTAATATGTTGAGGAGGGCTAAGCTCGTTTCAACTATATGACCGTGACGGCGTTCCGCAAACCTATTGTGCTCGAGAGTATGAGGTGGTGCCGTGAGATGAGAAATTCCATGATTGAGTAGGGAGGGCGTGAGTTTTTGAAACTCTCCGCGATTATCGGAGTAAAAGTGACGTATTTGTTTTTTAAAGTGTTTTCCGATCAGTGAATTAAAACGAATGAACGTAAGAAATGTGTCTGATTTACGACAGATGGGGAATAACCAAATGTAATACGTATAATGATCAATAAAAACAACGTAGTATTTAAGGTCATCATGAGACGGGACCGTGGCAGTCCATAAATCGAAATAAATAAGATCGAGGGGAGCATGAGATTTTAAGGTAGATATGGAGAATGATAGTTTGTGAGATTTATTCATATGGCACGAAGTACACTGAGGAAAATCAGAAATACATAAATTTAAAAATTTATTAATGCATTGGAGAGTGTCTCTAGACGGATGACCTAAGTGGTGGTGCCATACGGATAGAGGAGGTAATAGATGCGGCTAGAGCTAGAGGCGGGATTGACTGTGTCCATTCATACGAGCCGTCCTTAAGAGGCCCTTGGCGTGGCTTGTTATCGATACAAAATTGAGGAACGGATAATAGATTACCAGAAATAGATGGAACACACAAAACATTATTAAAGTGAAGAGTTTGAAAAGATATTTGGAACAGAGAATGTATCTATATGGGTAATAGAGAGAGCGTAACCGTTACCGATGACAATGTCATTGGGACCATCATATATAGGGAACGTGCAACGCAAGAGTGTCAAGGTCATTGTTTATATGGTGCGTGACTCCGGTGTCAAGAAGCCAAGTATTAGGATTGGTCGGGTTAGGGTGAGTAGCCGTGTGGGCGTGCGGGACAAGACGGTTGGTGTGTGTAGTATTGTTTCAAGGCTGGCGTGTGGGGAAGACCACCATGAAGTAGGCAGCCGCGAAATTGCGGCAATCGGAGGTGACATGGCATGGTGTGTCACAGAAGTGACAGTGGCCCTTGTAGGGCTTTGGATTTGGATTAGCGGTCTGATAAATACGGAGTTGAGTCGGGACGGGCAGTAGTAGCTCGAGGGGTGAATTGGCGATTCTAGGGACGATTTTGGGCCGCCTGGGCAGCAGGCTGGAAATGGGTCGCGACAGTTGGTTTGGTGAAGTTAACAGTGAGTTCGTGTTGGATGAGTTTTTCTTGGAGATCATCAAAAGGGATCAGAGTGTCTCGTGCTTTGATTGCGTTGATGACAGAATCGTATTGGTTAGGGTTGAGACCGTTGAAAACAACGACAATGATATCTTCAATATCCATGGGTCGGTCAAGTTGGGCAATGCCGTCTATGCAAAACTTGATAGCTTGCATAAATTCGGTAATAGTTCTGTTGCCTTTTTTTAGGGATTGAAGGCTTTGAGTTGTAACTTTCAGCCACGGGTATTATTGGCATAGGTACGGGTAAGGGTGGACCACGCCTCATGAGACATGGTGGCATTGGTGATAAGAGAGGCAACGGAGGAGGATAACATTCCTACGAGGGCACCCAAGATGAATTGATCTTGGCGTGACCAAGTAGCGTGAGCGGGGTTGGCGGTGACACTAGGTTTGGCTACTTCGGGTTCGTCGGATAGGGAGGTACGTACGATGATGGTGGGTTTGGGGGCTGATTTGGTGCCGTCAAGGTCCACATCAACTACAAATAATACCTTGCTTATATTTTGTACAAAATTAACACACCCAAAATGTGTTTAGCTCGGAAGTGGTAGTAAAAGAAGAAGCCGTAACAATAAATACAATAGAAAAAAAAGTGGTTGAGATTTGAAAATCCCAACTAAAGATGCAAGAGAAAAACTAAGATTATTACGTTCTCCAATAAAAGTTTTAAAAAAATGAATTATTAGTTATTATGCATTACATCTTATAGCGTTATACTCCGTATCTTATTTTCCTCAATAATCGCTCACTTACATTCTTACAAACACACTTTCGCTCCACATTTGTGGTGACATGTTCGATGTATGTTTCGGCACTTTCAGTCCATCTTTTTTTTTTCCCTGCCATTCATTTAACATACATGCCATATATATTTCCGTAAGTTGGATCGTTCAATCTTCCTAACCTCTATCCTTTACAATTTATGAATGACTATGGAAGTAAATAAAGTTACAGAGATATGAAATCAAAGAAAATGTATAAATAATAAAATAAATATTGGACAATGAGGCAAAAAGACGGAACTGCAATTTACAAAAACCATAAAACGATATAATCCCGTGCGGTGCACGTGTAGGACGACTAGTTAATATTAAATCATCTACTATTGCATCTTCACTTGGTCATTTTTGCTCCAATTTTGAAGTAATTCGCTTTTCTATTTTTACTAATAATTCTATAAAAGAGAGGCCGAATATCTTGAGCAAAACAAGGCCCAATTCACTAAGTTCACTTATGATGATAGCTTGATACTGTGAAGAAACAAAAGAAAAATCTAGTAGAGAAAGAAGCAGACAATAGTGGTGTATCAGTTGCATCTATCAGAGCATCGTGCACATGTTTATCTTTTCTTTGATATCTTCCACATTTCCATTTTCAATCATTTCTTTGATATCTTCCACTTTTTTTTTGATATCAAATTTCTCTCTTACCATAAGTGACCCACACTTTTAATTCTCTCTGCTTTTACATATTTTATTATTTTTCTTAAGAAATGTGTCTACGGTGGAAGAAATCAATGAAACGGAGGGAGTAATATATTGATTCTAGGGTTGTGGGATGTCTTGGATGCACTGTAGCTAACAATGAATGAAACACAATCATGACCAATCAAATCACAAGCAATCAAGTAGTTCATCATATATTACTGCAACAACATACACAATATCCCACACAAAACTTAAGAATTAAAAACTTGATAAATTCATATGATAAACTTGATGTTGTAGTTGTAGAAATTGATGTTCTTGTCAGTGGTACCGTTTTGCTTCGCTTTTGTTAATGGGTAGTTTACGAGGATGTTTAGGTTAATTTGAGTTAAATTTGGAAATTTCTGTTGCGCAGATAGTTTATTTAGTTGTAGAAATTGTTGTTTAGTATATAGTTCATGTGCTCATTTGGGGTTGATTTCAGCTCTTGTAGAAATGAGTGTTATTGTTGTTATTGAGATGCATTAGGCGTAGTTGCTACTTTCTATCTTAGGATGGGTATTCCTCTGAAATTGCTAACTAACAATGCGACTTCCCCCTGTAACCATACCAGAATTTTTATCTTTAAAATCGAAATGGATCAGATGTGAAGACGCTGGCTTGAATAGCGACTAACTTTAAAGTCGCTCTCCATAGCTGCGACCTCCTCTACCGATGTTTTGGAGTTTTGAAAGGTTGTAAGAGGGTGTAGTCGCTCTCTTCATAAGAGACTTTGTATGAAGTCCGTTTCAGTGGATGAGGTGGACCTATTTTCAGAAAATGTTTTTAAAGCAACCCTATTTTGATGGTTTTAAAAAAATTAAAACATTATTTTAGAAAATAGTTGGACGGATATCCTTAAAAAAAACTAAATGCTTAAACCAAACTCACATGTACTATGTCCGTTGGAAATAGATAGATCAAGTAAGAATTGGTACACATCTAATCCTATGGCGTCCTAGGTTGCTACGGCTACAGAGCAGTCTAAAGTGTTGCCGAAATCCTAACTATTTGCACTGAAATGCAGGGACTATGTTTGAATTTGGATGTACACGTTAAGTTGTTTAATCGAACAGTGAAAACACATTTGGCCAATAACCTTAGAAAGACGAATCAACTTGCCCAACACTTGAGCAAGTCTATATTCATATTCTCCGTGGGCAACAATGACTACATCAACAACTACTTTGCCAACTTTCCCTTATCAAGACAATACAATTACAATCCCCAGCAATTTGCCCAACATCTTACTGATGCATTATCACTAAAACTAAAGGTAACCTTTAAAGAGTTTTTATTATTGAATGAATATTACAGTTGATATTAGTACATATTTATACTATGATTACAGGTGTGAAAGGATAAGTGTGAACTCCTAATAATGTACAAATTTAAAGAGAATAAAACTATTAATTACAAATCAAATCTTGTCTTTAATTAAGAAGATAGACGCAATCATGATAATGTCAGTAAATGGAAACTTGACAATTGTTATGTGTGAACTTGAATATCCTGATTAGTATCCTTATTATTCTTGATACGCTCCCGCAACGCGGACGGTCGTAGAGCAAGTTCGATCTTGGAGATCAACATTTGGAATCGAGTCTTCGATAACGGTTTGGTGAGGACATCAACGAGCTGATCATCACCGTTTATGTGTTGAACGCGAATTATACCATTGTGAACATGTTCTCGAATGAAGTGGAAATCAAGAGCGAGATGTTTCATACGTGAGTGAAATACGGGGTTAACTAAGTAGTTCGTGGTACCAAGGTTGTCACAGTATATTGTCAGGGTAGAGTCGTTGGTGACCTTGAGTTCCTTGAGCAGTGACCGGACCCATAGCACCTCAGCCGTGGTGTTAGCCAAAAATCTAAATTTCATTTCTGTCGTGGACCGGGACAAGGCTCGTTGTTTCTTTGAGGACCATAAGACCGGGTTGTGACCGAGAAAGAATAGGTATCTTGTGGTGGACACATAGTCGTTTTTGTCACATGCATGGTCGGCATCACTAAATGCGTGGAGTCTTGTCGGAGATGATCGAAGAAGAGTTAGACCGTGGTTCTGGGTTTCTTGAAGTAACGTAGAACTCGTTTTAAGGCGAGACAATGAATGGACGTTGGGTGATTTAGGAACTGGGCTGATGGGTTGGGATTCGTCACGTCCCAACCGTCAATAATATAACCGGCTAACCTAACTAGGGTAGATAGGGTAAGTCGGGTCGAATCCACGGGGACGGTTAGAGGCGTCTAGACTAGGTCGGCCCAAATACGAGACTAAGTCAACGAGCTAAACTAGAGAATGAGAAGAGGGGAGAAAACTAGGCTATAACTAAGAGGAACAACTAAGGAGAACGGGCTAGGATTAGGTCGGGGTCAAAGGGGTAACGGAATGGTCAAGAGAGGACTAGAGTGAAGGAGGTAGTAGGGTGATCTAGGTTGGTCCGGGCTCTCGCATCTTAGACTCACCTAGAGGTTTCACCTAAAACCCATCTCGTCGATACACAACACAAACGGGGTTCTAGCGCGCTATAGGCCTAGGTTGAATCCGGGCTATCGCAACTTAGACCGGCCTAGGAGTCGTCCTCACCGGGCTCTCGCAACTTAGTGAGGGGACCGAACCCACGACAAACTAATACCCACGAAAGAAAGGCAAGAAAACAAGCATTCGCACATACTTAGTCATTCCAGCAATTCAACAAACATGTGATGTGCATCAAACAAGAGGAAACCCAAATCTTCCACCAACATCTCTAACCAACCCTTAATCACCCAATTAACACCCTAATCACCTTACTAACCCTAGCAAGAACACTACTCTAACATAATCAAACTAAAACTAACAAGCATGAGAGGAATCAACATAAGAAAACAAACAAACATAAACAAACTAGTAATAACAACTAAAGATTCAAACTTGAACAACTAAACAAGATTAAGAGTAGAAAGGAAGAAGATTGTACCATACTAGAGAAGAGGAAAGGACAAAACTTGCATTAATGAAGAAAACCCAAAACAAACATCCAAGGTTGTCAAGCTTGGAGAAGATCTTGAAGAATTCCCTTAATACAAGTACTAATCTAAGATTAACTACTAATTATCGACTAATCTACACTAATCTAATCTAATCTAACCTAAAGTAGTCTAGGGTTTTAAGGATATAAGAGTGCATAAGCTTTACATAACAAGGGAAGAGTATATATAGGGTTACAAATGGAAGGGAGAAGAAAAGAAAGAAGTGGAGCTGCAGCTGACCCTTCCCGGTCGGGAAGGCTTGGTCCCGATCGGGATGGGCCATCCTTCCCGGTCGGGAAGGACCTTCCCGATCGGGATGGGCTCACAGTAGCCGTGCTTTATGCTCCCTTCATCCCGAACGGGATGAGGCCATCCCGAACGGGATGGGTCTTTGTAGGCCTCCCTTAAGAGCTCTTTGGTCCCTCCTTGCCTCTCATGGGCTTCTCACCGAATCTCGGGTCTCGGGATCGGGTCTCGGAGGCTCGGGATTGGATCCCAAGGTCTCGGGGTCGACTCCAAGGCATCGAGTCATCGTTCCTTAGTTTCGTTGGCTCCAAAATGTGTATGTATTAAGTCGGAATTGCTCCAACTCTTCCAAATCGGTCTCGGGAACCTGAAACGAACTAAAGGAAGCATAAGAAGCCCCTAAACCGCTCCAAAAAAGCGATTCCACAAGGAAAAAGGGACCAAAACACAACAAATAGGCACTGCAAACTACACTTATCAACTCCCGCACACTTAACCCTTACTCGCCCTCGAGTAAGCACAAACTACTACTAAACTAACCGAGTGGGTATTAGCGCACCCTACGCCCCTTCAACTCACGCGAGTGCACTTAGAGGACAAATGCACTCCGCAAGGCAAGTTGGGTCTTGCGACAAAACTGTGGATGCAACCGGACACAAAACACACAAATAAACAAACACACAAACAAACACATAATCGGTTGCACCCAAAACAAAAGAAATACCGCTTCCCTCTAAAAGCGGTGAAAGAAACACCGATTTAGGACTCGAGGTAAGTGACAACGTTCCCAAGCTAGACATACAAACCAAGGTGAACTAAACCCTAATAGTATGACGATAAAGCAACAAAAACGTTGGTAACTTACCTAGGTCCTCCTAGCTTTCTAAAAACGTAGTACGGGACGATCGGCGGAGTGGAAAGTGAAGAACCACTGTGTTAGTCGACACTGTAGGTAAGTGAGACCCGCCCCTTTTAGCGTGAGCCAAGAGGGTCGTCCCGTGTCCAAGACTGCCTAACTAGTCCAAGTAAAAAGGTGGAAAACATGCAAAATGAGGGAAGACCGACTAATGCTGCTATCATCCTTCCTAGGGACTCGGTCCTTTGGTAGGCTCTTCACGGCAAAAGTCGGAAAAAGGCTTATTTTTGTGGGTATTTCTTTTTGTGAGACGAGTTTTCTTTTGGCATCTTCTCTTTTCTTTTGCATTTTTGCTTTGTCTTGCCATGCCATTTCTTTTTCTTCTTTTCTATTTTCTTTTTGGCTTTTGTGCCTTTTCATTTTCTTCATTTCTTTTCTTTCTTTTTCTTTTCTTTGCCCTTTTTTGGCAAGATTTGGCATTTTTGGCATTTCTTTGAGTAACAAGAAAGAGAGAATCAACAATTTGCAATTTATTGTGTGTATATGTGTAGAAGGTAGGGGAATGGGTAAGAAGGGACGGGCCCTTCCCTTCTAACCCACAAAAAGTGGAGAACTTGGACTAATCAAACAATCCTAGACATGGTCACCTAAGGGACGAGACTCGGTAACCAAGGCCTTTTCACACCGTGGGTGGTCATAATGGTCAAAAGTGCAAATCCCATAGTAAATTCCTAGTAAGCTAGGTGGACTCAAGGTAAAGGACCAACGAAATCATTGATTTAGGGTCATTCTACTAGGCTAAAGTCCAAAACTCGATTTATACAACTAGAAAGGGAAAAATAGACACTCACACACTAGCCTCTAAACCGGGTTTTCGAAAAAAATGTTTACACACAAGACACACAACACACAAAATGAAGACACGACGAAAACAAACGAAAGAAAAAGAAACAAAAGCAACATAACAAGAAAAAAACAAAACGAACAAATACAAAACAAACACCACCCCGAACTTCCAGATGAGCAACCAATCCTCCACAAACTTTACAAAGCTCCACCCGAGCACACCACAACACATATCTCCTCCAAACTCCACAAGAAACAAAGAGGGAAAAGGGTTGAAAAGATGTTACCGGGTGTCTTGAAAGCTCTCCAAAGCTAGCGGTGAATAAGCAACCTATAAGGAAAAAAGGGAGGCAAAACACGGACACAAAACAAATATACGACACAAGGACAAAAAGGGAAAACACACAAAAGAAAATTCTTTTTGATTTTTGTGAAAGTTTTTCAAATTTTTAGGGATTTTTAAGATTTTTTCGAAAAACTAAGAAAATAAACTAAACTATACTAGAATATCGCTCCCCCACACTTAAATCGAGCCATGTCCTCATGCTCGATCGTAGGGTGCGGAGAGACAAAAGAAAGAAAAAGAAACTACGAAAATAAAGCTAAAAATCAAAAATAAAGATGAAGAAAAGGTAGAAGGTGTCCGGCCGGGGTGTAGTCAAGTCACCAAGGGCCGAGACGAGAAAAAGATATGGATGGGGGAAGAAATAAAAAGAAGGAAATAATAGGAAATGGGAGGGGAGGGCTAGGTGTAATCAAGTCACCTAGCCCGGATTCCGCCTAAATCCGACTAAATCCTCAAAAAGAAAGAGTGAAAAACTTGTAAAATTTGGATTTTGAAATGACTCTCTATGTAATCACATAATCGAGAGTCGTGAGCAACATATACCAAGGCCTTGAAGGCCACCATGACACAAAAGATAAGGGAAGGGGATAAACAAGAGAAAAACAAGCAATAAAAGACGGAAAAGTGAGGATAGTTACCAAAACCAATCGTCGAGTAACTCACTCGCTCCATCGTCTCAATGATCAATATAGGTGCTTTGGTTGTTGTCTTCGTTGTCATCCTCCTTCAAGCTTGATAAAACCGCATGGTTGGGGTAGTAATGGTAGGGGGTGGGATTTGATGTGGATCTCGGTGTGGAAAGTGAGGTGTACGGGTCATATGATAGGAGTAGGGAGGAGTAGGGAGGTTGGGAGGGGGTATAATGGATGGGTGGAGACAAAGGGGTCCATCCCGATCGGGATGGATGGTCCCGATCGGGTTGATAAACCCTTTCCGATCGGGAAGCCCTCGTCCCGGTCGGGAACGCACTCCAGTGAATCCGATTTTCAGCACCTTCATCCCGATCGGGATGGCTCCTTCCCGGTCGGGATTCTTCATCCTTCCCGGTCGGGATGAGTCTTCTTTGCTTCCCCAAGCCCAAAAGCTTATCATAAGCTTCAAAAACCGACTTCATCGCTCGCAAACCAAACTCCATCATCAACTACTCCTTCCTAGGAGTCACCTTCACTTCACCTAACATAATAAACTCAAAGTACTCATCAAATTCACTCCCTCACATCGCTCATCAAAATACCAAATCAATCACAAGAATTCCACAAAAACAAAGGAAGTCCTAGAAACAAAAAAAAAACACAAATACAAGCACAAGAATTCTAAAGAAGAGAGGAGGGGAATATACAACATGACGGTTCTTTTAGGAACTCCGTCAAACCTAGGATGGTGGACTCCATTCTTCAACCGTAGCCTTCAAGGGCATGGAGGAGAAAGTCGAACGCGCTACCGACATCGTAGTGAAGGCCCAAGAAGCGCTCGAGCTTAACCGACCTCCACGGCCTCCAAGGAGGAGGCAAGAAGTAGGATTCCCAAGACCCGACATCATCTTCAAATTTGTCTCCGGGGTCTCTCCATCCTACGAGCTCAACCGATCTCTTCCTCCCTAGGCATCGCCTCCAATCATTAGCAAGCTTCATCTCCAAGAAACAAGGCACAAAAAGCGGTTTTGGCCTCACTTCCTCGATGCACACCCCCACACTTTTCTCAAGTTGTGGTTCCCCATCTTCATCACTCGGTCCCACATCATCTTGGATAGGAGAATCGAAACTTCTACCGGCGGTTTCAATCTCTTCCAAGTCATCTCTCGGCTCACTCGTTTGGGGCTCTTGATGCATATCCGAATTATCGCACAAGGGCAACTCAAGGCTAACAATCTCACCCAACAACTCTACAAACTCCACCAAACCATCCCACTCACTATCCTCCTCCAATTCCTCACCAAGAATGCCTTCACTAAGGGTCACATCCTCATTCGTCTCTTTTTGGGTAGACGATTGAAGTTCTTCAAATTCCCTTTGGAGCTTGGCCAAGAGTTCATAATTCTTTTTCGTTAGGATGGCCATTTCTTGTTGGTCTTTTTGCATTTGAAGAATCGATCGATGCAACTCCAAGTTTAGCGATTGGTGGTCATTGGAGTCTTGTAAAGCTCCTTGAAAATCTTGATGATGCCCAAGGGGTGGGGCATCATATTGTTGGTAGCAAGGTTGGGATGATTGGTAGTATTGTGGGTCATAGGGTTCATATTGTGGTTGGGGTGGATGGTAATATTGCGGGTCTTGGGGGTATTGGCTTCCATATGGTGAATCTTGATTGAACGTGGTGGGTTCACAATCATAACTCGAGTAATAGCCACCATGATCGTAGGAGTGATAGTCATTCACTTGTTGGTAGCCATTTCCATAATCTTGAAGGTCATACCCGTCTTGATTTCCCCAAGAAGCTTGATTATGGTAGGGGGACGTCATGTCATACCCTTGGTTCATGGAAGAAGAGGGGTAGCTCATATCGGCTTCCATGTGTGGGGAGTTTAGATCAAACCCCATGCTTGCTCGAAAATCGTAGCTCATACCCGGTTGGAAACCACTCATTCTAGCAACCGTCCGTTAAAGCGGCTCTAAGTTGCAAGAAGAAGATAGTCACCACCTCTAAGCACAAACTGTAGACTAAGAACAAACGTGAGAAGTCTAGTGCTTTTTGGGCACTAGACAAGAGAGAAACAAACTTCACACACACAAGGAGCAAGGTAACAAAAAGAAAAAGAAAAACACAAACACAAAGACTAAGTCAAGCAAAAAGGAAAACAAAGTCTAAACTAGCACCGTCCCCGGCAACGGCGCCAAATTGATGGGTTGGGATTCGTCACGTCCCAACCGTCAATAATATAACCGGCTAACCTAACTAGGGTAGATAGGGTAAGTCGGGTCGAATCCACGGGGACGGTAAGAGGCGTCTAGACTAGGTCGGCCCAAATACGAGACTAAGTCAACAAGCTAAACTAGAGAATGAGAAGAGGGGAGAAAACTAGGCTATAACTAAGAGGAACAACTAAGGAGAACGGGCTAGGATTAGGTCGGGGTCAAAGGGGTAACGGAATGGTCAAGAGAGGACTAGAGCGAAGGAGGTAGTAGGGTGATCTAGGTTAGTCCGGGCTCTCGCATCTTAGACTCACCTAGAGGTTTCACCTAAAACCCATCTCGTCGATACACAACACAAACGGGGTTCTAGCGCGCTATAGGCCTAGGTCGAATCCGAGACCGGCCTAGGAGTCGTCCTCACCGGGCTCTCGCAACTTAGTGAGGGGACCAAACCCACGACAAACTAATACCCACGAAACAAAGGCAAGAAAACAAGCATTCGCACATACTTAGTCATTCAAGCAATTCAACAAACATGTGATGTGCATCAAACAAGAGGAAACCCAAATCTTCCACCAACATCTCTAACCAACCCTTAATCACCCAATTAACACCCTAATCACCTTACTAACCCTAGCAAGAACACTACTCTAACATAATCAAACTAAAACTAACAAGCATGAGAGGAATCAACATAAGAAAACAAACAAACATAAACAAACTAGTAATAACAACTAAAGATTCAAACTTGAACAACTAAACAAGATTAAGAGTAGAAAGGAAGAAGATTGTACCATACTAGAGAAGAGGAAAGAACAAAACTTGCATTAATGAAGAAAACCCAAAACAAACATCCAAGGTTGTCAAGCTTGGAGAAGATCTTGAAGAATTCCCTTAATACAAGTACTAATCTAAGATTAACTACTAATTATCGACTAATCTACACTAATCTAATCTAATCTAACCTAAAGTAGTCTAGGGTTTTAAGGATATAAGAGTGCATAAGCTTTACATAACAAGGGAAGAGTATATATAGGGTTACAAATGGAAGGGAGAAGAAAAGAAAGAAGCGGAGCTGCAGCTGACCCTTCCCGGTCGGGAAGGCTTGGTCCCGATCGGGATGGGCCATCCTTCCCGGTCGGGAAGGACCTTCCCGATCGGGATGGGCTCACAGTAGCCGTGCTTTATGCTCCCTTCATCCCGAACGGGATGAGGCCATCTCGAACGGGATGGGTCTTTGTAGGCGTCCCTTAAGAGCTCTTTGGTCCCTCCTTGCCTCTCATGGGCTTCTCACCGACTCTCGGGTCTCGGGATCGGGTCTCGGAGGCTCGGTATTAGATCCCAAGGTCTCGGGGTCGACTCCAAGGCATCGAGTCATCGTTCCTTAGTTTCGTTGGCTCCAAAATGTGTATGTATTGAGTCGGAATTGCTCCAACTCTTCCAAATCGGTCTCGGGAACCTGAAACGAACTAAAGGAAGCATAAGAAGCCCCTAAACCGCTCCTAAGGAGCGATTCCACAAGGAAAAAGAGACCAAAACACAACAAATAGGCACTACAAACTACACTTATCATGGGCAAGTTTATTTACAAAGAAGCCTACATTGGGACGTGTCAAAGACAGTTACTGGAGACTCTCAACTATGGCCCGAAAGTCTGGGTCGTTTTTTGCTGGAAGATCCAAGCGTTTGACGAGTTGAGTGTCAGGTGTAAGTGGGGTTGTAACGGAGGAGCAGTCTTGCATATTGTATTTAGTAAGAATGTCGGAAATATATTTTGCTTGATTTAGGTGGAGACTAGTTGACGTGTGTGTGACTTCAACACCAAACTAGTACGAGTAAGTAACTGTTACCTTGATTGTAAATAAACAGAGATGCATCAAAGATAGAATTGAGAAAGCCATACTTGAGTAGATACGTTTTGAGTTCAGTTTACCAGGCACGGGGGGCCTGTTTGAGTTCGTAGATTGCTTTTTGTAACTTGCAAACATGATGCGGTTTAGTAGAGTCAACGAATCCCGGGTGTTGGGTCATGAATACGGTGTCGGTTAGGGAACCTTGAAGGAATGCGTTGTTGATATCTAACTGACGGAGAGACCAACCATTTTTTATGGCAAGGACGAGGACTAGACGGATGATGGTCGGTTTGACGACCGGGCTAAAGGTTTCTGAGTAATCAAAGTCGGTTCGTTGATGAAAGCCTTTAGCTACTAGACGGGCTTTATGTTGTTTGACGGAACCATCTGGGTTGTACTTAAGACGAAATATCCATTTGCATCCTATTGTGTTTTGGTGTGAGTCTGGTGGAACGAGGTTCCATGTGGCATTTCGGGTTAGGGTATTGTGTTCGTGTAGCATAGCATTTCTCCAGAGCGGGTCAACAAGGGCTTGTTTGACTGTGGAGGGTGTAGTATATGTCGGTTGGGTCAAGGATTGGTGAGCATATTTTAGGTCAAAGTATTTAGGGTTGGGTTTGACAATGTTGTGAGAGAGTCGAGTGGTGGTGGTGGGGTCGGGGTGGAGGCCGAGGAGGATGGAAAGGTGGCAGAGTCAGCAGATTTATGAGATTTGGTGGTAGGTGGGGTGTCAGGGTTGGTTGAGGCAGTGGATGGGGATGAGTTGGGGTTGGTCGGTTCGGTGGAGGGTGTGGTGGGTGTGTCAGAGTCAGAGGTGTCGTGGTTGTTTAAGGCGGTGGAGTGGGATGTGGTAGGGGTGATTTGTTCGTTGGTGGTTTTGTTGGAGTTGGTTGCTTCCGGCGAATTTGGGGTGGTGGTTGTGCTGGCGGTGGGTGTGATTGTGGGGGAAGTGATGGATGGTGGGTTTGACGTAGGGAGAACAGGGAGAGATATAGTGGACTAGGCATGAGAGGGATATTTGTATGTGGAGGTGTTTGTGAGATGGAGATAAGGATAGTTATGGTCAACAAATCAAACATGCCCGGAGGTATAAAGACAATTTGTTGTGGGTTCGAGACATAGATAAACACTCTGGGTTGTCGAATAACCCAGAAAGACGCAGGGGCGAGATTGGGGTTCTAATTTGTGGGTCGTGTAAGGTCGTAGCCACGGGTAGCATAAGCACCCGAAGTTGTGTAATTTTGAGTAATTAGGTTGTTTATTAAAGAGTTTATTATAAGGATTATTATTATTAGGGGTGAGAGTTGGTAGCCGATATATGAGGTACGCGGTCGTGGTGAAAGCGTAAGGCCAAAAGATGTCGGGTAGTTGAGCGTGGGTGAGAAGGGAGAGACCCGTCTCGACAATGTGACTATGACGACGTTCCGCAAACCCGTTATGTTCGGGTGTGTGAGGTGGTGAGGTTAGGTGATGTATTCCGTTGTCAAGTAGGTCCGGTGTGAGTTTAATAAATTCTCCACCATGTCGAAGTAAAATTGGTGAATGGGACGTTGAAAGAATTTTTCTACGAGAGCTTTAAAACTGTTAAATGTAGTGAATGTGTCAGATTTGCGTTTAATTGGAAATAACCAAATATAATGAGTGAAGTGGTCTATAAAAATGACATACTCCCTCCTAGTTTGAGTATTCCTCCCCAATTTGTTTTGGGGGGAAACCAAGGAGGGGGTAATTTATTAATAAATAGTGGAGATAAAGTAAGAGAGATGAATAGAAAGTGGGGTAGGAAGTGTAAAAGATGGGGTATAAAGTGAAAAAGTATTGAGCTTAGGTGTGGAGGAAAAGAATAAAGAATTATTAAAATTATATCCATAAAAGGAAAGTGGGAAGAAAACCAAACTAAGCTCAAAAAGGAAAGTGGGAGGAATACTCAAACTAGGAGGGAGTAGTATTTTAGTGGATCAGGGGAAAGGACAGGAGATGTCCAAACATCATAGTAGATTAGATTTAGGGGGCGTGGGATTCTAGAGAGGAAACATGAAAGGGAAGTTTACGACTTTTATTCATAAGACAAGCATTACAATGGGAAATGGAAGAAAAACGAAAATTTAAATTATTAAAGACACTTGTGAGTGTGGCACCGGACGGGTGTCCAAATCAATGATGCCAATCGATTGGGACTAGTGGTGGAGACGACATTGTGGGTGTGGTGAGTGACGGAGTCCCACTCATAAGATCCGGAATTAATTCGACCTTGTAGAAGGACCACTCCCGTCGATTGTTCCTTAATAACAAAAGAATTTTGTGAGAAAAGAGCAATAACATTGTTATCAAGACAGAATTGACGAACGGAAAATAAATTGCGGGAGATGGATGAACACAAAGAACACTATTAAAGTAAAGAGTTGTGTTTTTATAAGGAATAGTAAAAGAACCTATGTGTGTGATCTGGAGAGTGGAACCGTCGCCAATGACTATGTCATCAGGGCCGTCATAGGGTTGGTGAAGCGCTAAGATGTCGAGATCGTTAGTCATGTGGTGGGTCATTGCCCCCCAGTGTCGATGAGCCATGTGGGCTCGGAGTCGGGGTGGTGGTGGGTGGCGGTGTGAGCGTTGGGACGAGGGCGGTTTTGATGGGGAGGACGGGTGGGGAAAACTACCATAGGATAGTCATGAGCAAGGATACGATAATTGGATTCTACGTGTCCAATTTCATCACAAAAATGACAACGATCTTTGTAGGGACGGGTTGGGGTCGGGTTGTTGGTTGGCGGTGCGTAGGGTCGGGGTTGATAGGTAGCAGGATTTGAGTTTTGTCGGCGGGGTTGATATCAGATAGGATTGCGGTGGTGGGCCGGGTTAGCCGAGGGGGGAACGGGGTCGGGTCGGGATTGTTGGTTTTGTTGTGCTAGGTTAGGTTGACGGAGATCTCATGTTGAATAAGTTTTTCATGGAGATCGTCAAAGGCTATCGGGGTGTCACGAGCTTTAACATCATTGATGACTGATAAGTGTAGTTTGTAGTGCTTATTTTGCTATGTTTTGGTCCCATTTTCCTTGTGGAATCGCTTTGGAGCTATTCATGGGCTTCTTATGCTTCCTTTAGTTCGTTTCAGGTTCCCGAGGCCGACTTGGAAGAGTTGGAGCGATTCCGACTCTATACATACACATTTTGGAGCCAACGGAGTTAAGGAACGATGACTCGATGCCTTGGAATCGACCCCGAGACCTTGGGACCCAATCCCGAGCCTCCGAGACCCGATCCCGAGTCCCGAGAATCGGTGGGAAGCCCATGAGAGGCAAGGAAGGACCAAAGAGCGTTTAAGGAAGGCGTACAAGATCCATCCCGTTCGGGATGGCTTCATCCCGTTCGGGATGGGGTGCTACATTAAGATGGCTGCTGTGAGCCCATCCCAGTCGGGATCAACTCGTCCTGGTCGGGATGGCAGGGCCGTCCCGATCGGGATAGTCCGTCCCGGTCGGGAAGCTATAGGGGCAGCGCGACTCTTTCTTTTCTTCTCCTTCATTCTTGTATCCATATTTATACTCCCTTCTTGTAATTTTAAGACATCTTATCTTACCCTAGATTAGTTTAAGCCTCCATTATCATTCAAAATCCTAGATTATTGCTACTCTCATTAGTTTAATCTTCTCTTTAATCCTTAGTTAATTATTGTAATTAGTCTTGGATTAAGGGATTCTTGAAGATTATTCCAAGATTGACAACCTTGGGATTGTATTTGGGTTTCTCATTAATACAAGTTTTCATCTTTTCTTCATCTATTGTTGGTATAATCTTTTCCTCCTTAGTCTTTGTTATTTATTCAAGTTTCTTTCTTATTGTTATTGTTATTGTTCTTGTTCTTGTTAATGATAATGGATGCTTGTTTTGTGACATTGATTTCTCTTATTATTGTTGGTTTTCTCTTAATGATGAGTGAGTAGTCTTATTGTGGGGTTAGTAGGGGGATTAGGGGTAGATTATGGATGATTAGGGTTGATTAAGGGGAAAAGGTTTCATCTTTGTTGTTAGTCACATTGTATGCACTCTATGTGTTTGTTGATATGCTTGTGTGAGTTGTAGTGGCCATGCTTCCCATACTTGTGTTCATCTTCTCATTGATTGTTTATTTTGTGGAAATGTCGAGAATAGTTTAGTCGCGAGAGCACGGACTAGGGTCTAAGTTGCGAGAGCCCGGACCCACCTTGGCATCGGTCTAAGTTGCGAGAGCCCGGACCGACTCTAGCGATTCGGAGACACCTATACCCTTGATCACCCCAATTATCCTTCTACTCCTATGAACCCGACCTACCCCACTTCTTTCCATATTTGTGTTAATCCTCTTAGTTAGCCATCATTTCCGTTAGTTTTATCGTTTAGTTAGTCTCTAGTGTTAGTTTAGTTCATACTTCTCCTCTATCATAGTTTTCCATTTATCGCTTCTTTGTGTTTGTTCGGTAATCTAGTCTCGTCGTAGGCCAACCTAGTCTAAACCTTGATATACCGTCCTCGTGGATACGATCCCGACTTACCCTAGCTACTCACTAGGTTAGTCGGTGTTTTATTGTTGGCTAGGGACGTGACGAATCCCTCCCATCAATTTGGCGTCGTTGCCGGGGACGGTGCATTGTTTAGACTTAGTTTGCTTATTTCTAAACTTAGTTACCCTTATTTGTGTTCTCCCATCTTCTTTTGTGAATATTCTCTAGTTTTTCTTCTTTTCTTAGCTTTCTTTTATCTTTGTCTCTAGTTGTGCTTGTTTATTGTCGTTACCTAGTGCCCATAAAGCACTAGGTGTTCTTACGTTTGTTCTAGTGTGTAGTGTATGCCTAGGAGGGGAGGCGACTTCTATCTCTTTAATCCAGAGCCGGAGAGACTCTTTCGAGCCTTTCGCCAACAGACGATTAACCGAGTTAGAATCTCTCAACCGAGTGCAAGCAATACTCATCAAGGGCAAGCCCAAGGAGCCGACTTGAACAATTCACCTCGAGAGACGGCCGGAGGGACCTTCATCAATCCCTTCGGTGATTCTTCTCCTAGTTCCCCCTCTTCATCTACATCAACACTCTCTACACCACCATCTTCTCCCTTACATCCAAGAATGCCTAAGTTTTCCTCTCACTCCACTTTCACGGAAGATGTCTTGCCGGGACCGAGTGCATTACCGGAAGCTTATACCGGGAATTTTGTGGCAAAGACTCAGTTTATCCAACTTGTGGAGAGGAGCCCATTTAGTGGTTTGCCCACCGAAGACCTGCACCAACACATGGAGACCTTCTCCGATTATTGTGACGCTATATCTCAAACCGGGGTTACTCAAGACCAAATTCGTTGGGTACTCTTCCCGTTTTCTCTTATTGGAAAAGCGAAGCAATGGATCAAGAGTCTCGATAGGGCAACTATGGGTATCAACACTTGGAAAAAGCTTGCCTTGGCGTTCGACCAAAATTTTTACCCTCCGGAAAAGACGAATTTGCTTATGGCCTCCATCACCGGGTTCCAACGAAGGGATGAAGAGAGCCTATATGAAGCTTGGGAGCGGTTTAAGTCTTCGGTAAGATCGTGCCCTCATCATGGACTCTCACAATGGTTCTTGGTGCAACAATTTTGGAATGGACTCTATGAGGACTCGAGAGCTATTCTTAACATGGGCTCCAACGGTAGGTTCACCGAGGTCGATGACGACCAAACTTGGGCGAGAATCGAAGAGATGGCGGTGCATAATTCGCAATACTCTAGGCCTAGGAAGGCACATCGAGGAGGCATGCATGAGGTCGATGCTATCACCAAATTAAGCATTGACCTTGGAGCTCAATTGAAAACACACATGGAGACTATTGACAAGAAGCTCCAAAGCCACCTCAACCAAGTCCAAGGCACTAGTTTCTCCCACCATCAACCGATTCAAGAAGTGAATGTTTTGGGGTTCGCACCTCCTACACCTTACTTTGGGATGTGCGACACTTGTGGAATCGTTGGTCATGACCCTATGAATTGTAGAGGGAGTATTGAGCAAGTGAACGCCTTTCAAGCGTTCAAGAAAGGTGCTTCCTATTCTAATCAATACCAAGCTTCCAATCAAGTCCCTCAACAACAAGCACTTCAACATCAACAACAACATCGTCCTTATGTTCCACCTCCCTTACGGGACAACAATGATAGTTACCAAGGTTATGTGGGTAACCAAAGACCCTTCAACAATTTCAAGCAAAATAACCAAGGTAACTTCAACAACAAGCAAGGATTCCAACAAGGGAACTTCAATCATGGTGGTTTCCATGGAAACCAAAATTTCCAAGGAAACCGAAACTTTCAAGGACAACAAAACCACAATCAAGGCCATCAACAAGGTAATTCTCATGGGTTCCAAGGGAATCGTCAACAACCAACTCAAAATCAACAACAACAAAGCAAGCCTAGGAGCCGGTCTCCTACTCATGATTATGGCATTCCTCTCGCCATCACCGACACTCCACAAAATCCATCATCCCCACCTCGGGATTTCGACATTCAAAAGATTCTGATGGATATGCAACAAGGTCAAATGGAGATGTCAAAAACTCATCAATAGCTCTTTGCTTATATTCAAGGGGAAAACGCGTCAAGAGATGCCCGTATGAAGATGCTTGAAACCCAAGTATCTCAACTTGCTTCGGGGAGTTCCTCAAGGCAAAAGGGGCAACTATCTTCTCAAGGTGAAACACCGATATTTGAGCATGTAAATGCTATCACCACAAGGAGAGGTACATCCTAAAACCCCCCTCCGTATCCTATTGAGCAAGAGCCAATGCAAGAACCGACAATGGAGATGGCATCTCCAACTCAAGGAGAATCAAGCCTTGATAATCCAATTGAGGAGCAAGTCCTATGGGAAATTGAAAAACCCCAAGAAGACAACCCTCCCCCCCTTCAAGAGAAAAACAAGGGTAAAAGGAAAGTGTCAAGTGAGGAGTCTACCCCGATTGAGCAAAATAAATACCAAATCAAGTTGCCTTTCCCATCAAGGCAAATGAAGACTAAGGTGGACACTCACTATGACAAGTTCCTTAACATCGTGAAGAAATTGGATGTTAGTGTCCCGTTCACCGAGTTACTTACCCAAATCCCGGCATATGGAAAATTCATGCGGGAAATCCTAGCTAGGAAGAGGTCCATCAACAAGGAAGAGACGGTAGCGTTCACGAGGGTGGTGAGCGAGCTTATTCAAGGTTCCACGCTTCCGAAGTTGAAGGATCCGGGTAGTTTCTCGATCCCTTGCACCATAGGCAATTTCTTGATCAAGAATGCGTTATGCGACTTGGGCGCGAGTGTGAGCATCATTCCCTATTCTATTTGTTGCCGAATCGGAATGAAGGAGTTGAAATGTACGTCCCTCACCCCTCAAATGGCCGATAAATCATTCAATCGACCATTAGGAATGTTAGAGGACGTACCGGTACGAGTGGGGAAATACTTCATTCCGGTCGACTTCATTGTGCTTGACATGCCGGAGGATGCCAACACTCCCATTATTCTTGGGCGCCCATTTCTACACACCACGGGTGCCATGATCGATGTGAAGAACGGTAGGATCACATTTGAGTTAGGCGAGGAAAAGATAATGTTCAACATCCAAGGCAACACTACGCCTACTAAGGATGAATCATGCTAAATGATCCAAGCCAAGAAAGACATCGATCTAGGGGATGAACCGGAACAAAGCTTGAAGAAGTACTCTTATGTACTTGAGGATGATGACTCCGATTTGGAGGAAGATGAGTGCCCGAATCATGGGCTAAATGACAAGTTGCAAAGCAAGGAAGAAGATGAGCCTCCCTTGGGGCCACATGAAGATAGTTGGACGTTTGGGTATATCCCAAAGGATCGCAAGTACAAGTTCAAGCCATTGAACTTAGTAGATCGGGATGCCCCGGGAACGTTGAGGCAAGGCCTTGAAGAGCCTCGGGATGTGGTCGGTTATATCTCGAGCTCGATTGAAGACTTCTCTAGGGCCTTCGACTTATTCTTACGTGCCCTTGATGGAGATGGAATGGATCACTGTTGTTGAAAAAGATTAAGAATGCACCACCTTGGTTTGAGGGAGTTCCACAAGAACCGTCTCATTGTATATATCTCTTTCTTGTAGCTAGTTGAATTTTTGTGAATTCTTGTTATTTGGGTTGATTGATGAGCGTTGTGAGGGAGAGAGTTTGATGTGTGTTTGAGTATTGCTTGATAGGTGAAGTGAGAACGCTCCTAGAGAGGATTGGCGATGATGTACCTTGGGTTGTAGGCACGAGGATCGGGTGTTTGAAGCTTGGAGCAAGCTTTTGGGGCCATGGAAGTTGAAGAAGGCCCATCCCGACCGGGATGAGGCGTCCCGACCGGGAAGGGTAAGGTTTCCCGACCGGGAAGGGTGCCGTCCCGATCGGGATGGGTGCACCATATTTCGAGCTTCCTGTGAGTCCGTCCCGACCGGGATGAGGGCGTCCCGACCGGGACGGGTGAGGTAACCCGATCGGGATCAGTCTTCCCGACCGGGATGGTCCTCTGCTCTCCCTTTATGTTTCTTCTTCGCAAATCAAGTCCACCCAACCGTTTTATGCCCCTTCCCAACCTCCCTACTCCTCCTTGTCCCTATCATATGACCCGTACACCTCACTTTACACACCGAGATCCACATCAAATCCCACCCCCTCACACCTTTACCACCTCTACCGTGCGATGTTATCGAGAATGAAGCGGAAAAGCAATGATGAAGACAGGCAAGCTCCTTTATTGATCTATGAGACGATGGAGAGAGTGAGTTGCTAACCTATGGTATGGTAACTATCCTTTCTTTTCCGTTTTTGTTGTTGCTTGTTTTTCCTTTGTTTATTCCCTTTGTGTCTTGGTGTCATGGTGGCCTTCAAGGCCTTGGTGTTGGTTGCTCCCGACTCTCGATGATGTGACTACATCGAGAGTCCTTTCAAAAATCCAAATTTTACAAGTTTTCCACCTTTTCTTTTTTGATTTAGTCGGATTTAGGCGGAATCCGGGCTAGGTGACTTGATTACACCTAGCCCTCCCCTCCCATTTCCTTTTATTTCCTTCTTTTATTTTCTTTCCCCCATCCATATCTTTTCTTGTCTCGGCCCATGGTGATTTGATTACACCCCGGCCGGACGCTTTTTACCCTTTTCTCCATCTTTTCTTTTTGATTTTTAGCTTTATTTTCGTAGTTTCTTTTCTTTTTCTTTTGTCTCTCCGCACACTATGATTGAGCATATGAGGACATTGCTCGATTTAAGTGTGGGGGAGCGATATTCTATCTTAGTTAGTTTTATTTTCCCTTTTTTCTAAAAAACCTTTACAAATCCTAAAAATTTGAAATTTTTTCACTAAAATCAAAAAGATTTTCTCTTTTGTGTTTTCATTTTGTGTCTTTGTGTCGTATATTTGTTTGTGTGCGTGTTTTGCCTCCCTTTTTCCTTATAGGTCGCTTAATCACCGCTAGCTTTGGAGAGCTTTCAAGACACCCGGTAACATCTTTTCAACCCTTTTTCCTCTTTGTTTCTTGTGGAGTTTGGAGGAGATATGTGTTGTGGTGTGCTCGAGCGGAGCTTTGTAAAGTTTGTGGATGATTGGTTGCTCATTTGGAAGTTCGGAGTGGTGTTTGTTTTGTATGTGTTTGTTTTGTTTTGTTCTTGTTTTGTTGCTTTTGTTTCTTTTTATTTCGTTCGTCTTCGTCATGTCTTCATTTTGTGTTGTGTTTATTGAGTCTTGTGCGTAAAAGGTTTTCGAAAACTCGGTTTAGAGGCTAGTGTGTGAGTGTCTATTTTTCCCTTTCTAGTTGTATAAATCGAGTTTTGGACTTTAGCCTAGTAGAATGACCCTAAATCAATGAATTCGTTGGTCCTTTACCTTGAGTCCACCTAGCTTACTAGGAATTTACTACGGGATTTGCACTTTTGACCATTATGACCACCCACGGTGTGAAAAGGCCTTGGTTACCGAGTCTCGTCCCCTAGGTGACCGTGTTTAGGGTTGTTTGATTAGTCCAAGTTCTTCACTTTTTGTGGGTTTGAAGGGAAGGGCCCGTCCCGACATACTCATTTCCCTACCTCCTACACCTATCCACACAATAAAATGCGATTTGATGAATTCTCTCTTTCTCGTTATACAATGAAAATGCCAAAAATGCCAAATCTTGCCAAAAAAGGGCAAAGAAAAGAAAAGAAAGAAAAAAAAATGAAAGAAAGAAAAGAAATGAAGAAAAAGAAAAGGCACAAAAGCCAAAAAGAAAATAGAAAAGAAGAAAAAGAAGGGCATGGCAAAACAAATCAAAACGTCGAAAAGAAAGAAAATGCCGAAAGAAAACCCATCTCACAAAAAGAAATCCTCACAAAAATAAGCCTTTTTCCGACTTTTGCCGTGAAGAGCCTACCAAAGGACCGAGTCCCGAGGATGGATGATAGCGGCATTAGTCGGTCTTCCTCATTTTGCATGTTTTCCACCCTTTTTACTTGGACTAGTTAGGCGGTCTTGGACACGGGACGACCCTCTTGGCTCGCGCTAAAGGGGGCGGGGTCTCACTTACCTACAGTGTCGACTAACACCGTGGTTCCTCACCTTTCCACTCCGCCGATCGTCCCGTAGTACGTTTTTAGAAAGTTAGGAGGACCTAGATAAGTTACCAACGTTTTTATTGCTTTATCGTCATACTATTAGGGTTTAGTCCACCTTGGTTTGTATTGCTAGCTTGGGAACGTTGTCACTTACCTCGAGTCCTAAACCGGTGTTTCATTCACCGCTTTTAGAGGGAAGCGGTATTTCTTTTATTTTTGATGCAACCGTTTAAGTGTTTGTTTGTGTGTTTGTTTGTTTGTGTGTTTTGTGTCCGGGTGCATCCGCGGTTTTGTCGCAAGACCCGACTTGCCTTGCGGAGTACACTTGTCCTCTAAGTGTACTCGCGTGAGTTGAAAGGGCGTAGGGTGCGCTAATACCCATTCGGTTAGTTTAGTACTTAGTGTGTGCTTACTCGAGGGCGAGTAAGGGTTAAGTGTGGGGGAGTTGATAAGTGTAGTTTGTAGTGCTTATTTTGCTATGTTTTGGTCCCATTTTCCTTGTGGAATTGCTCCTTTGGAGCGATTCATGGGCTTCTTATGCTTCCTTTAGTTCGTTTCAGGTTCCCGAGGCTGACTTGGAAGAGTTGGAGCGATTCCGACTCTATACATACACATTTTGGAGCCAACGGAGTTAAGGTACGATGATTCGATGCCTTGAAATCGACCCCGAGACCTTGGGACCCAATCCCGAGCCTCCGAGACCCGATCCCGAGTCCCGAGAATCGGTGGGAATCCCATGAAAGGCAAGGAAGGACCAAAGAGCGTTTAAGGAAGGCATACAAGATCCATCCCGTTCGAGATGGCCTCATCCCGTTCGGGATGGGGTGCTACATTAAGATGGCTGCTGTGAGCCCATCCCGGTCGGGATCAACTCGTCCTGGTCGGGATGGCAGGGCCGTCACGATCGGGATAGTCCGTCCCGGTCGGGAAGCTATAGGGGCAGCGCGACTCTTTTCTTTTCTTCTCCTTCATTCTTGTATCCATATTTATACTCCCTTCTTGTAATTTTAAGACATCTTATCTTACCCTAGATTAGTTTAAGCCTCCATTATCATTCAAAATCCTAGATTATTGCTACTCTCATTAGTTTAATCTTCTCTTAAATCCTTAGTTAATTATTGTAATTAGTCTTGGATTAAGGGATTCTTGAAGATTATTCCAAGATTGACAACCTTGGGATTGTATTTGGGTTTCTCATTAATACAAGTTTTCATCTTTTCTTCATCTATTGTTGGTATAATCTTTTCCTCCTTAGTCTTTGTTATTTATTCAAGTTTCTTTCTTATTGTTATTGTTATTGTTATTGTTCTTGTTAATGATAATGGATGCTTGTTTTGTGACATTGATTTCTCTTATTATTGTTGGTTTTCTCTTAATGATGAGTGAGTAGTCTTATTGTGGGGTTAGTAGGGGGATTAGGGGTAGATTATGGATGATTAGGGTTGATTAAGGGGAAAAGGTTTCATCTTTGTTGTTAGTCACATTGTATGCACTCTATGTGTTTGTTGATATGCTTGTGTGAGTTGTAGTGGCCATGCTTCCCATACTTGTGTTCATCTTCTCATTGATTGTTTATTTTGTGGAAATGTCGAGAATAGTTTAGTCGCGAGAGCACGGACTAGGGTCTAAGTTGCGAGAGCCCGGACCCACCTTGGCATCGGTCTAAGTTGCGAGAGCCCGGACCGACTCTAGCGATTCGGAGACACCTATACCCTTGATCACCCCAATTATCCTTCTACTCCTATGAACCCGACCTACCCCACTTCTTTCCATATTTGTGTTAATCCTCTTAGTTAGCCATCATTTCCGTTAGTTTTATCGTTTAGTTAGTCTCTAGTGTTAGTTTAGTTCATACTTCTCCTCTATCATAGTTTTCCATTTATCGCTTCTTTGTGTTTGTTCGGTAATCTAGTCTCGTCGTAGGCCAACCTAGTCTAAACCTTGATATACCGTCCTCGTGGATACGATCCCGAATTACCCTAGCTACTCACTAGGTTAGTCGGTGTTTTATTGTTGGCTAGGGACGTGACGAATCCCTCCCATCAATGACGGGGCTGTAAAGCTCGTAGACGAGACCATCAAAGACATGTGTGGTAATGTCTTCGATGTCCATAGGAGGGTCTAGTTGCATAATTTCATCGGTGATGGATTTGATGGATTGCATGTATTTAGTGATGGTGCCATCAATGAGTTTGAGAGATGCTAAGCGGGCTTTAAGTTGAAGTTTACGGCCTCGGGATTTGTTGGCGAAGGTGCGGGATAGTGTAATCCACGCTTCGTGTGAGTTTGATGCAATGGTGATAAATGTGGCTGTGTCGGATGTGAAGGTATCGGTGAGGGTTCCTAAGATTAATTGGTCTTGCCTATACCAAGTGGCGTAGCGGGTTTGGGTTCACTTTTTGGCTTGGTTTCGGGAGGTACGACAGTTTTGGTGAATGTCTCGGGGGGTGGGGGCTGGAAGTGTTCCGTTAAGATAATTAAAAAGGCGGTTATTGTTGAGGATTGCGCAGATTTGGAAACTCCATTGCTTATAGGTTAGGGCGTCGGTGAGCTTGATGCAATTGGTAAATTAAATTTCATACAATGGTTTGGATGTTTGTCGACATTGGGAATGCTGTTGTTTGGGGCCATGGTGACGGTTTGGGTCGGATTTGTGAAGGACGAGATTTTTATTCAAATTTTTGGGATCGTTGCTCTGATACCATAAAGAGTTTTTATTATTGAATGAATATTAAAATTGACATTAGTACATATTTATACTATTATTACAGGGGTGAAGGATAAGTGTGAACTCCTAATAATGTACAAATTTACAGAGAATAAATCTATTAATTACAAATCAAATCTTGTCCTTAATTAAGAAGATAGAGGCAATCATGATAATGTCAATGAATGGAAACTTGACTATTGTTATGTTTAAACTTGAATATCCATATTAGTATCCTTATTATTCTTGATAACCTTTGCCAATAAAAATTACGAGTATTTAAATATCGTTTCAATTATTGGATTACCTTTAATTACAATTATTTGATTACCTTTGATTACACTTATTCTCACATAGGGTAGAGCAATATAATATAAACAACTATGTACATGATACGACAGAATAGTACAAAATATCATCCAATTCATGATGCATTTGGATCCTCTCTATTTCCTTCAGTTTCCTCTCAACCTCTTGATAAGTGTAGTTTGTAGTGCCTATTTTGTAGTGTTTTGGTCCCATTATCCTTGTGGAATCGCTCCTTGGGAGCGATTCATGGGCTTCTTATGCTTCCTTTAGTTCGTTTCAGGTTCCCGAGACCGATTTGGGAGAGTTGGAGCGATTCCGACTCGATACATACACATTTTGGAGCCAACGGAGTAAAGGAACGATGACTCGATGCCTTGGAATCGACCCCGAGACCTTGGGACCCAATCCCGAGCCTCCGAGACCCGATCCCGAGTCCCGAGAGTCGACGAGAAACCCATGGGAAGCAAGGAGGGACCAAAAGGAGCTTAAAGGAGGCCTACAAGACTCATCCCTACCGGGAATGGCCTCATCCCGTTCGGGATGAGGTGCGCTAAAGAGGAGGCCACTGTGGGTCCGTCCCGGTCGGGATGACACCCCGTCCCGGTCGGGACCAAGCACCTGCAGCCGCGCATCATTTATTCCCTCTCCTTCATTCTTGTACCCATATATATACTCCCTTCTTGTATTGTTTATGGATCTTATCTTACCCTAGACTAATTTAAGCCTCCATTAAGCGTCAAAACCCTAGATTAGTGTTCCCCACATTTGCTTTAATCTCTCTTTAATCTTTAGTTAATCATTGTAATTAGTTTTTGGATTAAGGGGATTCTTGAATATTGTTCCAAGCTTGACAACCTTGGGATTTTATTTGGGTTTCTTATTAATGCAAGTTCTCATCTTTTTCTTCCATTGTTTGTTGGTATAATCTTCTTCTCTTATTTACTCTTGTTCTTAGTTTGTTAATCAAGTTTGAATCTTTGTATTTTGTTTATTGTTATTGTTATTGTTCTTGTTATTCATAATGGATGTTTGTTTTGTGACATTGATTTCTCTTATTATTGTTGGTTTTCTCTTAATAATGAGTGAGTAGATTACTTGTGGGGTTAGTAGGGGGATTAAGGGTAGATTATGGGTGATTAGGGTTGATTAGGGGTAAAGGTTGCATCTTTGTTGTTAGACACATAATGGGCACTCTATGTGTTTGTTGATATGCTTGTGTGAGTTGTAGTGGCCATGCTTCCCATAATTTCGTTCATCTTCTCATTGCTTGTCTATTGTGTGAGCATGTCGAGAATAGTCGTAGTCACGAGAGTGCGGACTAGGGTCTACGTAGCGAGAGCCCGGACCCACCTTGACATCGGTCTACGTAGCGAGAGCCCGGACCGACTCTAGCAACTAGGAGACACCTATACCCTTGATCACCCAATTACCCATCTACTCTTATGAACCCGACCTACCCCACTTCCTTTTCATACTTGGGTTCAACTTCTTAGTTAGCCATCGTTTATTCTAGTTTACTTATTAGTTCGATCATTAGCATTGTTTAGCATTGTTCTAGCCTAGTTCATCATTTGCTTAGCCATACTTCTTCCTCCACCATAGTTTTCCATTTATCGTTTCTTTGTGTTTGTTTGGTATCTTTGTCTTGTTTTTTAGGCCGACATAGTCTAGACTTTACCTTACCGTCCTCGTGGATACGATCCCGACTTACCCTAGCTACCGTTAGGTCTAGCCGGTTGTTAATTGGGGTTGGGGATCGACGACAATCCCTACCATCAATTTGGCGCCGTTGCCGGGGACGGTGCATTGTTTAGACTTAGTTTGCTTATTTCTAGACTTAGTTACCCTTTTTTGTGCCCTTCTACCCTCTCCTGTGCATATTCTCTAGTTTTTCTTGTTTTCATAGCTTTCTTTTCTCTTTGTCTCTAGTTGTGCTTGTTTATTGTCGTTGTCTAGTGCCCATAAAGCACTAGGTGTTCTCACGTTTGTTCTAGTGAGTAGTATATGCCTAGGAAGGGAGGTGACTTCTATCTCTTTAATCCAGAGCCGGACACTCTTTCGAGCCTTTCGCCAACGGACGATTAACCGGGTTAGGATCTCTCAACCAAGTGCAAGCAATACTCATCAAGGGCAAGCTCAAGGAGCCGACTTTAGCGAGTCACCTCGAGAGACGGCCGGAGGGACCTTCATCAATCCCTTCGGTAACTCTTCTTCTCCTAGTTCCCCCTCTTCATCTACATCAACACCGTCTACACCACCATCTTCTCCCTTATATCCAATCATGCCGAAGTTTTCATCTCACTCCACTTTTACCGAGGATGTCTTGCCGGGACCGAGTGCATTACCGGAAGCCTACACCGGAAATTTTGTGGCAAAGACCCAATTTATCCAACTTGTGGAGAGGAGCCCATTTAGTGGTTTGCCCACCGAAGACCCGCACCAACACATGGAGACCTTCTCCGATTATTGTGACGCTATATCTCAAACTGGGGTTACTCAAGATCAAATTCGTTGGGTACTTTTCCCGTTCTCTCTTATTGGAAAAGCGAAACAATGGATCAAGAGTCTCGATAAGGCAACCATGGGTATCGACACTTGGAAAAAGCTTGTCTTGGCGTTCTACCAAAAGTTTTACCCTCCGGAAAAGACTAATTTGCTTAGGGCCTCCATCACCGAGTTCCAACAAAGGGATGAAGAGAGCCTTTATGAAGCTTGGGAGCGGTTTAAATCTTTGGTCAGGTCGTGCCCTCATCATGGACTCTCACAATGGTTCTTGGTGCAACAATTTTGGAATGGTCTTTATGAGCACTCGAGCGCTATACTTAATATGGGCTCCAATGGTAGGTTCACCGAGGTCGATGACGACCAAACTTGGGCGAGAATCGAAGAGATGGCGGTGTATAATTCGCAATACTCTAGGCCTAGGAGGGCACATCGAGGAGGCATGCATGAGGTTGATGCTATCACTAAGTTAAGCATTGACCTTGGGGCTCAATTGAAAACACACATGGAGACTATTGACAAGAAGCTCCAAAGCCACCTCAACCAAGTCCAAGGCACTAGTTTCTCCAACCATCAACCGATTCAAGAAGTGAATGCTTTGGGGTTTGCACCTCCTTTGCCTTATCTTGGGATGTGTGATACTTGTGGAATCGTTGGTCATGATCCTATGAATTGTAGAGGAAGTATTGAGCAAGTGAACGCCTTTCAAGCGTTCAAGCAAGGTGCCTCCTACTCTAATCAATACCAAGCTTCCAATCAAGTCCCTCAACAACAAGCCTTTCAACATCAACAACAACATCGTCCCTATGTTCCACCTCCCTTAAGGGACAACAATCAAGGTTATCAAGGTTATGTGGGTAATCCAAGACCCTTCAACAACTTCAAGCAAAATAACCAAGGTACCTTTCACAACAACAATCAAGGGTTCCAACAAGGGAACTTAAATCAAGGTGGTTTCCAAGGAAACCAAAACTTTCAAAGACAACAAAACCACAACCATGGCAACAACCAAGGCCTTAATCAAGGCAATTCTCATGGGTTCCAAGGGAACCATCAACAACAACGAGCAATTCAAGCTAACCGTCAAGAAAACAAGCCTAGGAGCCGGTCTCCTATTCATGTCTATGACACTCCATTAGCCCTTACCGATACTCCGCATAATCCGTCATCTTCTCCTCGAGATTTCGACATTCAAAAGATTATGACGGATGTGCAAAGGAGTACTCAAGAGATGCAAAAGAGTCAAATGGACATGTCAAGAACCCAACAAGAGCTCTTTGCTTATGTTCAAGGGGAAAACGCGGTAAGAGATGCTCGTATGAAGATGCTTGAAACTCAAGTATCTCAACTTGCTTCGGGGAGCTCCTCAAGACAAAAGGGGCAACTACCTTCTCAAGGTGAAACACCGACATTTGAGCATGTAAATGCTATCGCCACAAGGAGAGGTACATCTTATGACTCCCCTCCATTCCCTAGTGACACTACAACAAATTGACACTTGCGCCACGATTTATGCCACGAAAATTTGTTACTTGTGGCTAAATTTTACCTAGCCACGGGAAAAATTTGATTCACTACTTGGGAAAAAAAATATGCTACGGGAACATTTTTTTCCGTGGCAAAAATTCACTTGCGCCACGAATTTTATTAAAGTCGTGGCCAATAATCACTCTTGCCACGAAAGGTGCCAGTCCCGTGGCAAAAATATACTTAGCCACGAATTTGTTCAGTGGCTAATATTATTTAGCCACGACATAATTAACTTTTGTGGCGAAATTATTTTTTGCCACAGATGTAATAAATGCATGTGGCTAATGGTTCTCCGAAATTTAATCAAATTATTTTCAAGTTAAGCGAAGTGTCAAATATTGATCTTATAAATTCATTAAAATTCAAAGCTAAAGATAATATGAAGAAAAAATATAAAACTTGAAAATATTTTATTAATAAAAAAAATCGTATTATTTTATTTAGTTTTTAGAAAAAAAAAATAGATTTTTTGTAAAATTAAATACAAGAAAACTTTGGTTGGCTAATTTGTTGATTTTTTTATTAATCATCATTTCTGAATAAATTGATTTCTCTTAATCTGACAATATATTTTATTAAAATTTTATAATCTTAAGTATGACTTTTGAAAGACAACTAACATTTACATAGGGTAATATATGCTAGCTAAAATGCAGCGTACATAGCAAATCAAGTAAAATTAGTATGTGATTGATCTTCCATCACTTAAGACTCTTTCATTTTTACCGCTTAATTAATTAATTTTTTCACATGTAATACACTTCTTTTTAAGACAAAAAAAACTTAAAAAGAAAGTGACTAAGCATGATTTTTTTTCCAAATTAATTATTTTCTTACAATATTTTCAGTGTGAAAAAACCCCTTTATTAAACTCGTATTAAGAATTCTAATCGGTCTATATTTTGTTATGGAATTAACTTTGACTGCGAAAACAATAATTTTTTTTGTAAATTAATTGTCTTTTAAGTTGTTTGGATTGGAAGAAAGATTAATGTATTAGAAAGTCGTGCCTAAGTTCAATAACAGTCAAAATAATTTTTCAAAAAAAGAGAGGTATAAGTGAGAAAATCAAATAATTAACAAATGCAAGTAAGAAAATCTAATAATTAAGAACTAATAGTGAGAAAATCAAAAATTAATTTATCGTCAACTTTTTAATTTGGTAACTGTTCTGTAATATTATTTGGAAGATATTTTAAAAAATGAATTTAAAATAAAATTTACTTAATGAAAAAAAATAAAATTCGGATAAAACTTGAAGTAGGCAAGAGGAAACTCAATGAGGATAAAAAACAGATGAAATAAAATAACGACCAATAACGAAAAGAAAAAACATATCGAAAGAACTAGCGATAAAAGAACGTGGAAAATAGAAACTAAAATAAAAATATTGATAAATTAATGAAATCATGAGTCCGAAAATCAACTTCGAAAATCTTTTTTTCCGGAATAATAATTTTTTACTCATTATATGTAAATCATTGGGAAAAAAATTTAATTACTCAAAAATAAATGTTGTTTGTGAAAAAAACATCACTTTAAAAGAATTCAAACCAATGATTAGGTCAATAAAGTTTAATTTCATTTCTGGTAGTTGGCCATAAGAACTCCGCAGTTAAGCGTGCTTGAGTGAGAGTAGTGTTAAGATGGGTGACCGCCTGGGAAGGCTCTTCTATGCGTATGGTGAAATTAAATAATATTGGAATGACTCAACTATAAAGCTAGTAACCGTTCAAGATGTGACTACAATAGGGCTAGAGAATTCTTAAGGTTATTAATTTATTATATATTTTGTCACCGGAATAAATATTTCGCCACAAACATAATTAGCCACAGGATAATCCGTGGCAAAAAATTAATTCTAGCCACGGGAGACTCCGTGGCAATAAAATCAATACTTGCCACGCTTTTTTTTCCCGTGGCTATTTGTTTGCCACGGCCACTTGCGCCACGGATGGTATTTTTGTGGCAAAGTACTTTAGCCACGAAAATTTAGCACTTTTGCCACGAATTCAGCCATGGTCCAAGTGCTCATTTGTAGTAGTGTGAACAAGAGCCAATGCATGAACCGACAAAGAAAATGACATCTCCAATTCAAGAAAGCTCAAGCTTCGATAATCCAATGGAGGAGCAAGTCCTTTGGGAGATCGAAAAACCCATTGAAGATAAGCCCTCCCCACTTCAAGCACAAGAAAAGGGTAAAGGGAAAGCGTCAAGTGAGGAGTCCACCCATAGTGAGCAAAATAAGGTTCAAATCAAGTTGCCTTTCCCATCAAGGAAAATGAAGACTAAGGTGGATGTCCAATTTGAAAAGTTCCTTAACATTGCGAAGAAATTGGATGTTAATGTCCCATTCACCGAGTTACTTACCCAAGTCCCGGCATATGGGAAATTCATGCGGGATATCCTAGCTAGGAAGAGATCTATCGACAAGGAAGAGACGATAGCATTCACGAGGGTGGTGAGCGAGCTTATTCAAGGTTCCACGCTTCCAAAGTTGAAGGATCCGGGTAGTTTCTCTATCCCATGCACCATAGGCAATTACAACATCGAAAGAGCTATGTGTGATTTGGGCGCGAGTGTGAGCATCATTCCCTATACCATTTGTTGCCGACTCGGGATGAAGGAGTTGAAATGTACATCCATTACACTCCAAATGGCCGATAAATCATTCAATCGACCATTAGGGATGCTAGAGGATGTGCCGGTAAGAATTGGGAAGTTCTTCATTCTGGTCGACTTCATCGTGCTCGATATGCCGGAAGATGCCAACACTCCCATCATCCTTGGGCGCCCATTTCTACACACCGCCGGTGCTATGATCGACGTGAAGAACGGTAGGACCACTTTCGAGTTGGGGGATGAAAGGTTAGTGTTTGACCTCCAAGGCAATACTTCGCCCACCAACGATGAGTCTTGCAATATGATCCAAGCCACGAAGGACGTTGATCTAGGGGAAGAGTCGGGACAAAGCTTGAAGAAGTACTCTTATGTACTTGAGGATGATGACTCCGATTTGGAGGAAGATGAGTGCCCAAATCATGGGCTTGATGACAAGGAGCAAGATGAGCCTCCCTTGGGGCCGCATGAAGACAAGTGGACATTTGGGTATATCCCGAAAGATCAAAAGTACAAGTTCAAGCCATTGAACTTGGAAGATCAGGATGCCCCGGGAACGTCAAGGCAAGGCCATGAAGAGCCTTGGTATGTGGACGGTTATATCTCGAGCTTGATTGAAGACTTTGCTAGAGCCTTCGACTTGTTCCTTCGTGCCCTAGATGGAGATGGAATCGGTTATTGTTGTTGAAAAAGAATGAGGAAAGCACCATCCTTGGTTTGACGGAGTTCCACAAGAACCGTCTCATTGTATATATCTCTTTAATGTTATTCCTTTGGATTTTTGTGAACTCTTGTGATATTGGATTATTGATGAGCGATGCGAGGGAGAGAGTTTGATGTTGAGTTTGAGTTTGTTTGATAGGTAGGAAGTGAAGACGATTCCTAAAGAGGAATGGCTATGTTAGAGCTTGGATAGTAAGCATGAGGATCGGGTTTTTGAAGCTTGGAGTAAGCTTTTGGGATTGTGGATGGCCAAGAAGACCCATCCCGACCGGGAAGAGGCTTCCCGACCGGGAAGGGTGCGGCATCCCAATCGGGAAGGAGCCATCCCGATCGGGATGAGGGTGCACATTATCGAGCTTCCTGGAGTGCCATCCCGATTGGGATGAAGGCGCCCCGACCGGGACGAGTGAGACATCCCGACCGGGACCATCCTTCCCGACCGGGACCATCCTTCCCGACCGGGACCATCCTTCCTGTCCGGGATGGTCCCCTGCTCCCTTTTGTGCCTTTTCTTCGACGTTTGAGTCCACCCAACCGTTGTATACCCCCTCCCAACCTCCCTAACTATCCTTGCCTTACCATATGCCCCATATACTTCATTTTCATACCCTTACATCATTTCCTATCCATTTTACACCGACTCTCACATCAACTCTCACCCCCTCTCACACCATTACTACCCCAACCATGCGGTTTTGTCAAGCTTGAAGAAGGATGACAACGAAGACAACAAACAAGCGCCTATATTGATCATAGACGATGGAGCAAGTGAGTTGCTAACCGGTCGGTACGGCAACTATCCTTTCTTTTCCGTCTTTTATTGCTTGTTTTCCCCTTGTTTATCCCCTTCCCCTTGTACACTTATGTGTCTTGATGTCATGGTGGCCTTTGAGGCCTTAGTATGGTTGCTCCCGACTCCCGATGACGTGATTACGTCGAGAGTCAATCGAAAAATCCAAGTGTACAAGATTTTCACCTTTCTTTTTAGAATTTAGTCGGATTTGGGCGGAATCCGGGCTAGGTGACTTGATTACACCTAGCCCTCCCCTCCCATTTCCTTTTATTTCCTTATTTTTATTTCTTCCACCCTCCATATCTTTCCTTGTCTCGGCCCATGGTGACTTGACTACACCCCGGCCGGACACTTTCTACACCTTTTCTTCACTTTTTTCTTTGATTTTTAGCTTTATTTTCGTAGTTTCTTCTCTTTCCTTTTGTCTCTCCGCATACTATGATCGAGCATGAGGACATTGCTCGGTTTAAGTGTGGGGGAGCGATATTCTATCATAGTTATTTTTATTTTCGTAGTTTATTTGAAAAATCTTGAAAAAATCCCTAAGAATTTGAAAATGTTTCATAAAAATCAAAAAGATTTTCTTTTGTGTGTTTTCCTTTTGTGTCTTTGTGTCGTATATATGTTTTGTGTGCGTGTTTTGCCTCCCTTTTTCCTTATAGGTTGCTTAAATCACCGAATGATTTGGAGAGCTTTCAAGACCTCCGGTAACACTTTCTATCCCTTTTTCCCCTTTGTCTCGTGTGGAGTTTGGAGGAAATTGTGATGTTGTGTGCTCGGGCGGAGCTTTGTAAAGTTTGTGGTGGATTTGGAGGCTTGTTTGGAAGTTCGGGGTGGTGTTTGTTTTGTTCATGTGTTTATTTTGTTTTGTTTTGTTGTTTCTTGTCTCTTTTTCTTATTGTTTTCGTCATGTCTTTGTTTTGTGTGTGTGTTTGTGTCTTGTGTGTAAATGGTTTTCGAAAATCCGGTTTAGAGGCTAGTGTGCGAGTGTTTACTTTCCCTTCCTAGTAGTGTAAATCGAGTCTTGGACTTTAGTCTAGTAGAATGACCCTAAATCAATGAATTCGTTGGTCTTTTACCTTGAGTCCACCTAGCTTACTAGGGATTTACTACAGGATTTGCATTTTGACCATTATAACCACCCACGGTGTGAAAAGGCCTTGGTTACCGAGTCTCGTCCCTTAGGTGACCGTGTTTAGGATCGTTTGATTAGTCCAAGTTCTCCCCTTTTTGTGGGTTTGAAGGGAAGGGCCCGTCCCGACTCACCCATTTCCCTACCTCCTACACACATCCACAAAATAATTTGCGATTTGTTGAATTCTCTCTTTCTTGTTACACAAAGAAATGCCAAAGAGCCAAATCATGCTAAAAAGGGCAAAGAAAAGAAAAAGAAAGAAAATGAAAGAAAGAAAGAAAAGAATGAAGAAAAAGAAAAGGCACAAAAGCCAAAAAGAAAATAGAAAAGAAGAAAAAAAGAAACGGCATGGCAACACAAAAGGCAAAAATGTCAAAAAGAAAGAAAAATGCCAAAAGAAAATCGTCTCACAGAAAGATCCTAACCCCACAAAAATAAGCCTTTTTCCGACTTTTGCCGTGAAGAGCCTACCAAAGGACCGAGTCCCTAGGAAGGATTATAGCGGCAATGGTCGGTCTTCCCTCATTTTGCATTTATTTCCACCTTTTTACTTGGACTAGTTAGGCGGTTTCAGGCATGGGACGACCCTCTTGGCTCATTGCTAAAGGGGGCGGGGTCTCACTTACCTACAGTGTCGACTAACACCGTGGTTCATCCTTTTTCCACTCCGCCGATCGTCCCGTAGTACGTTCTTAGAAAGTTAGGAGGAATCTAGGTAAGTTACCAACGTTTTTATTGCTTTATCGTCATACTATTAGGGTCTAGTTCACCTTGGTTTGTATTGCTAGCTTGGGGACGTTGTCACTTACCTCAAGTCCTAAACCGGTGCTTCTTTCACCGCTTTTAGAAGGAAGCGGTATTTGTTTTCTTTAGGTGCAACCTTATGTTTGTTTGTTTATGTGTTTTATGTCCGGTTGCATCCACGGTTTTGTCGCAAGACCCGACTTGCCTTGCGGAATGCACTTTTCCTCAAAGTGCACTCGCGTGAGTTGAAGGGGCGTAGGGTGCGCTAATACCCACTCGGCTAGTTTAGTAGTTAGTATGTGCTTACTCGAGGGCGAGTAAGGGTTAAGTGTGGGGGAGTTGATAAGTGTAGTTTGTAGTGCCTATTTTGTAGTGTTTTGGTCCCATTTTCCTTGTGGAATCGCTCCTTGGGAGCGATTCATGGGCTTCTTATGCTTCCTTTAGTTCGTTTCAGGTTCCCGAGACCGATTTGGGAGAGTTGGAGCGATTCCGACTCGATACATACACATTTTGGAGCCAACGGAGTAAAGGAACGATGACTCGATGCCTTGGAATCGACCCCGAGACCTTGGGACCCAATCCCGAGCCTCCGAGACCCGATCCCGAGTCCCGAGAGTCGACGAGAAACCCATGGGAAGCAAGGAGGGACCAAAAGGAGCTTAAAGGAGGCCTACAAGACTCATCCCTACCGGGAATGGCCTCATCCCGTTCGGGATGAGGTGCGCTAAAGAGGAGGCCACTGTGGGTCCGTCCCGGTCGGGACCAACCCATCCCGATCGGGATGACACCCCGTCCCGGTCGGGACCAAGCACCTGCAGCCGCGCATCATTTATTCCCTCTCCTTCATTCTTGTACCCATATATATACTCGCTTCTTGTATGTTTATGGATCTTATCTACCCTAGACTAATTTAAGCCTCCATTAAGCATCAAAACCCTAGATTAGTGTTCCCCACATTAGCTTTAATCTCTCTTTAATCTTTAGTTAATCATTGTAATTAGTTCTTGGATTAAGGGGATTCTTGAAAATTGTTCCAAGCTTGACAACCTTGGGATTTTATTTGGGTTTCTTGTTAATGCAAGTTCTCATCTTTTTCTTCCATTGTTTGTTGGTATAAGCTTCTTCTCTTATTTACTCTTGTTCTTAGTTTGTTAATCAAGTTTGAATCTTTGTATTTTGTTTATTGTTATTGTTATTGTTCTTGTTATTCATAATGGATGTTTGTTTTGTGACATTGATTTCTCTTATTATTGTTGGTTTTCTCTTAATAATGAGTGAGTAGATTACTTGTGGGGTTAGTAGGGGGATTAAGGGTAGATTATGGGTGATTAGGGTTGATTAGGGGTAAAGGTTGCATCTTTGTTGTTAGACACATAATGGGCACTCTATGTGTTTGTTGATATGCTTGTGTGAGTTGTAGTGGCCATGCTTCCCATACTTGTGTTCATCTTCTCATTGCTTGTCTATTGTGTGAGCATGTCGAGAATAGTCGTAGTCACGAGAGTGCGGACTAGGGTCTACGTAGCGAGAGCCCGGACCCACCTTGACATCGGTCTACGTAGCGAGAGCCCGGACCGACTCTAGCAACTAGGAGACACCTATACCCTTGATCACCCAATTACCCATCTACTCTTATGAACCCGACCTACCCCACTTCCTTTTCATACTTGAGTTCAACTTCTTAGTTAGCCATCGTTTATTCTAGTTTACTTATTAGTTCGATCATTAGCATTGTTTAGCATTGTTCTAGCCTAGTTCATCATTTGCTTAGCCATACTTCTTCCTCCACCATAGTTTTCCATTTATCGTTTCTTTGTGTTTTTTTGGTATCTTTGTCTTGTTTTTTAGGCTGACATAGTCTAGACTTTACCTTACCGTCCTCGTGGATACGATCCCGACTTACCCTAGCTACCGTTAGGTCTAGCCGGTTGTTAATTGGTGTTGGGGATCGACGACAATCCCTACCATCACCTCTCACGGTATTAGTAAGATGAGTTAGAGTAGTAATATTAATATAAAATGGATGCGTAGGAGGAAATGTATATGAAATGTACATGATTGTTGCTCGTTGACGACGATGTTGGGTCTTATACTGTTTTGGCAGAAACTATACAATCTAGGATGCAGAAAATTTGTTGTATTTGAGCTTGGGCCAATTGGTTGCATCCCTTCAATAGTTAGGCGTGTCAAGCCCAATGGAAAATGCGATGAAAACAAAAATCAAATTGTATCAATATTCAACAGTAAGCTTGCTTTGATGATGAACAACTTGACTTCTACTCTCCAAGACTCCCACTTTATCGTTGGACATGCTTATTCGCTTAGTTATGATGCTATCATCAATTTCAAAAACTACGGTATGCAAACATTTGACTATAATATTAAATGGCTTAAATCTTTTCGGAATAGTCATAATATAGAGTGTTTGTGTTACTATTAGCATTATAAACATTTTTCTCTGACCATTAATGTAATTAAGTTCTTTATTTGTACAGTTTTCACTTTTCTCGATTCTACTCTTACATATTAGCAATTAATAATTATACCCCCCGAATTCTATTAATTAGTCTATTAAAGTACAATTAGGCATTAAGTACAACTCATATTTTTATGTAGGGTTATGGATATTTAAATGTTGCTTAATGACTCTTTATTTATTTTCAACATAGAAGGAGGATAGTGTAAATTTTAGTTCATTTGTCTTTTATGGCTGCAATACTAAACTATTCATCTACATCTGTAAACCTTCAGGATTATGGGACAGTAGCAATCCATGTTGCAATACGTGGGAGAATGGGACGTTATCATGCATTCCGGGTGAAAAACCATGTGAATCTCCAAACAAACACTACTTTTGGGATGGTTATCATCTCACTGAAGCCACTTGTTCTGTCATCTCTTCTCGTTGCATCAATGCCTCTGATACGTGCCTTCCCATGAATATCCAACAACTAGTTCAACAATAACTAATGTAGCTAATAGTATGCACGCTAGACCATCCATGATATAATGGTGGAAAAGAATAAGATGAAATGATGAAAAGTGAAGAAAGTTGAAGATGACCGAAGATGAAATAAGGGAATATAGTAGATGAAAACGATGAAATGAAAGTTTTCAAGATGTTGAAAAGATGAAATGAAGAAAGGAGAAGGAAATGACATGCACGAGTGGACACAAGAGAGAAGACCCCAAATTGATTTTTATTTTTATTTTTAATGGTTAAATCAAATGGAGACATTATATTGTTATTTTAATTTTTCTTTTAATCTTTATTATATCATTTGTGTTGAGAAATAAATACTGAAAGAGAAAGATTAAGAGTAGAGATTGAGAGTAAAGATTGGGAGTAAGCGTGTATCTTCTCATTCATCAGATCACATATTTATAGTACAAATATACTGTATACATAGTTGACGTTTGGAAGAAAATTCTTCCATACATTTAATGTATGGAAGGAATTTCTTCCATAACTACTGTTGGAACATATGGGTGGAGGGATGGTTTGCAGAGGAAACTATGGGCTGAGATTTTCACCCTAATGTTATTCAACACTCCCCCTTGAAAATATCACCCATATGAATCGTAACGTTAGATGATACTGCCTCATTAAAAACCTTGTCAGTAAAACCCTGTGGGATAAAACCTGACGAAGGGAAAAAGAGTGAAGCACATATAATACTCCCTCTGAATTCAACATTTGTCCTTCAGTCGGCACATTCCAACCTGGCGAACGAGTTCTTGGAATCGCTTTGATGGCAATGATTTTGTTAATAAATTTGCTAAATTTTCGTTCAAACGAATTTGTTGGACGTTAACTATGCCTTGTTCTTGCAGATCATGTGCGAAGAAGAACTTTGGTGCTATGTGTTTAGTCCTATCTCCTTTGATATAGCCTTCTTTCACTTGGGTAATGCATGCAGTATTGTCTTCATATATTGTGGTTGGTTGATCACTTGTCTTAATTTCACATTCATTTTCGATGTGTTGTATCATGGACCTTAACCATACACATTCCCTAGAAGCCTCGTAGAGCGCAATTAGCTCTGCTTAGTTTGATGATGTTGCAGTCAAAGTTTGCATTGCTTTGTTGACTTCCAGGAAATGGCTGTGCCACCATACGTGAAAACATAACCTGTTTGTGATTTTGCCTTGTGTGGGTCTGATAAGTATCCAGCATCTGCATATCCAATCAATGTAGCATCTTTCCTTCTAGGGTAGAATAAACCCAAGTCCTGGGTTCCTTGAAGATATCTTAACAGATGTTTAACTCCATTCCAGTGCCTCTTAGTGGGTGATGCACTAAATCTTGCCAATAGATTGACTGAAAAAGCTATGTCTGGTCGAGTGTTATTTGCCAAGTACATTAGCGCGCCTATTGCACTAAGATATGGTACTTCAGCTCCGAGGATATCTTCATTTTCTTCTCGTGGTCGAAATTCATCCTTTTCCAGACTAAGAGTTCGAACGACCATTGGAGAACTCAGGGGGTGCGATCTAGCCATTCCAAATCTTTGTATAACTCTCTGCGTGTAATTTTCTTGATGGATAAGGATTCCGTCCTTGAGGTGTTCAATTTGCAGGCCGAGGCAGAACTTTGTCAGTCTAAGATCTTTCATTTCGAATTCTTTCATTAGGTATTTTGCAGCAGCTTCAAGCTCATCAGCTGTTCCGATGATATTTAAATCATCAACATATACCGCAATGATTGTAAAACCGCTCATTGTTTTTCTAATGAAAACACATGGGGTGATGGGATCATTCTTGTAACCTTCTTTTGTAAGGTACTCTTGAATAGATTATACCACATTCTTCAAGACTGTTTTAATCCATACAAGAATTTCTGAAGTTTTACACAAAACATCTCACGAGGCAGATTAGGATTGTGATCCCTTGGCATTGTTACTCCCTCGGGGATTTTCATGTAGATATCAGTGTCAAGTGACCCATATAAATATGCCGTCACTACGTCCATAAGACGCATATGTAATCCTCTAGATACTGCAAGTCCGGTTAAAAATCTTAGGGTTGTTGCATCTACTACAGGCGAATATGTTTCTTCATAATCTGTTCCTGACTTCTGTGATAAGTGTCATTTGTAGTGCCTATTTCGTAGTGTTTTGGTCTCATTTTCCTTGTAGAATCGCTCCTTGGGAGCGGTTTAGGGGCTTCTTATGCTTCCTTTAGTTCGTTTCAGGTTCCCGAGACCGATTTGGAAGAGTTGGAGCGATTCCGACTCGATACATACACATTTTGGAGCCAACGGAGTAGAGGAACGATGACTCGATGCCTTGGAATCGACCCCGAGACCTCGGGATCCAATCCCGAGCCTCCGAGATCCGATCCCGAGTCCCGAGAATCGACGAGAAGCCCATGAGAGGCAAGGAGGGACCAAAGAGCTCTTAAGGGAGGCCTACAAAGACCCATCCCGTTCGGGATGAAGGGAGCATAAAGCACGGCTACTGTGAGCCCATCCCGATCGGGAAGGTCCTTCGCGACCGGGAAGGATGGCCCATCCCGATCGGGACCAAGCCTTCCCGACCGGGAAGGGTCAACTGCAGCTCCGCTTTCTTTCTTTACTTCTCCCTTCCATTTGTAACCCTATATATACTCTTCCCTTGTCATGTAAAGCTTATGCACTCTTTTAGACATTAAACCCTAGACTACTTTAGGTTAGATTAGATTAGATTAGTGTAGATTAGTCGATATTTAGTAGTTAATCTTAGATTAGTACTTGTATTAAGGGAATTCTTCAAGATCTTCTCCAAGCTTGACAACCTTGGATGTTTGTTTTGGGTTTTCTTCATTAATGCAAGTTTTGTTCTTTCCTCTTCACTAGTTTGGTACAATCTTCTTCTCCTCTTACTCTTAATCCATTTTTGTTTATCAAGTTTACATCTTTAGTTCTTATTTATTGTTTTCATTAGTTTGTTTGTGTATGTTTGGGTGTTTGAGTTTGTTTACCTTGTTTTTGTTAGTATTTCCTTTAGATATGTTAGAGTAGTGTTCTTGCTAGGGTTAGTAAGGTGATTAGGGTGTTAATTGGGTGATTAAGGGTTTGTTAGAGATGTGGGTGGAAGATTTGGGTTTCCTCTTGTTTGATGCACATCACATGTTTGTGGAATTGCTTGAATGACTAAGTATGTACGAATGCTTGTTTTCTTGCCTTTCTTTTGTGGGTGTTAGTTTGTTGTGGGTTCGGTCCCCTCATTAAGTTGCGAGAGCCCGGTGAGGACGACCCCTAGGTCTTTCTAAGTAGCGAGAGCCCGGATTCGACCTAGGTCTATAGCGTGCTAGAACCCCGAGTGTGTTGAGTATCGCCGAGATGGGTTTTAGGTGGAACCTGTAGGTGAGTCTAAGTTGCGAGAGCCCGGACCAACCTAGATTACCCTACTACCTCCTTCACTCTAATCCTCCCTTGACCATTCCGTTACCCCTTTGACCCCGACCTAATCCTAGCCCGTTCTCCTTAGTTGTTCCTCTTAATCTTAGTCTAGTTTCTCCCCTCCTACCATTCTTAGTTTAGCTCGTTGACTTAGTCTAGTATTTGGGCCGACCTAGTCTAGACGCCTCTTACCGTCCCCGTGGATTCGACCCGACTTGCCCTATCTACCCTAGTTAGGTTAGCCGGTTATATTATTGACGGTTGGGACGTGACGAATCCTTACCATCATTCTGCGAGAAACCTTGTGCAACAAGTCTTGCTTTGTACCTTACAATTTCATTTTTCTGATTTCTTTTCCTAGTGAAAACCCACTTATGCCCTACATGTTTTACATTCTTTGGTATTTGACTTACCGAGCCGAAAACTCCTCTTTTCTCAAAAGACTTTAGTTCTGCCTTCATTGCTTCTTCCCACTTTGGCCAATCATGTCTTTTTCGACACTCGTTGACAGACTTTGGTTCAATATCGACTTTGTCGTTCATGATTTCTGTCGCTATTGAGTGAACAAATATCTCGTTTATATCGACATTCATTCTGTTATATTCAATTCCTGTATGAACATAACTCATTGAGATTTCATGATTATCATTTATATTCTCTGGTGTGGGTTCTTCTTGAGGTTTCATATTATGTTCATCTTCTTCTGTACCTTTTCCAGGTATTTCCTTTAATTTTTTGGATTTTCTCGGCCTTAGGTCTTTTGAACCAGGTGGCCTCCCACGTTTCTTTCGTGTCGTAGATTGTTCAGCTATTGATTTCTCAGAACTATCTACGGGGATGTTGATTCTGGCTGGAGCATTTACCGCAGGTATATGGGATTTTGTGATTCCCTTTGAGTTCGTGAATGCATCGGGTAATTGATTTGCAATATTTTGCAAATGAATTATCTTTTGTACTTCTATATTACAAGAACCATTCCTTGAATCAGGATATAATATTAAATCTGCGTTCCATATGATTTCTGTAGATCGTTGGTCCACCTTCTTTTCTCCCCCTAAGACTGGGAATGTATTCTCGTCAAAATGACAATCTGCAAATCGTGCATTGAATAAATCTCCAGTCATGGGTTCGAGGTATTTAATTATACTTGGGGAGACAAAACCCACATATATTCCCAGTCTTCGTTGTGGACCCATTTTGGTTCTCTGAGGTGGTGCAGTGGGGACATATAATGAGCAACGAAAGGTTCTTAACTGAGAAATATTCGGTGGTTGACCTCTTACTAGTTGTAAGGGAGAAAACTTGTGATATGCAGTTGGCCTTAATCTAGTTAAGGCTTCTGCATGTAAAATGGCATGTCCCAACGCAGACGTTGGTAATTTGGATTTCATCAGTAAAGGTCTAGCAGTGAGTTGCAATCTTTTAATCATTGCTTCTGCAAGTCCATTTTGGGTATGGACATGTGCTACTGGATGTTCAACATTTATGCCAATTGACATATAATATTCGTTAAACGCTTGGGATGTAAACTCCCTTGCATTGTCCAAACGAATTTTCTTGATATTTTGATCTAGAAATTGAGTTCTTAGCCTTATTATTTGGGCTAGTAATTTTGCGAAAGCAAAATTTCGTGTGGAAAGAAGAGTCACATATGACCATCTTGTAGATGCATCAATTAATACCATGAAATATCTGAATGGTCCACATTGAGGGTTGATTGGTCCGTATATGTCCCCTTGAATTCTTTCAAGAAATGCGGGTGTCTCATTTTTTATTTTATGTATTGATGGTCGTATAATCAGTTTCCCCATTGAAAATGCACTGCAAGGAAAATCGCTCGATTTTATAACTCTCATATTTTTCATGGGATGTTCGAGTGCATTTCCAATAATTTTTGTCTTCATTGCAGGACCTGGATATCCTAACCTATCATGCCATAGAGCAAATGTGGTTTTATCATGGATTTTGGACGATGTCATCATACTGGTTATAACGTGGGTTATTTTTGTGAAATACAGACCAGATGAGTAAGATGACATTTTCTCAACGATGCATTTTGTGCCTGATTTAAATAATGTAAGGCATAAATACTCTTTATCACTTTTACTCATGGTTTCAATATGATAACCATTTTGTCGCATATCTTTAAAACTGATCAAGTTTCTTTGTGACTTACTTGAGTATAGTGCTTTATGAATTGTTAGACATGTTCCCATAGGGAGCATAATATTGGCTTGTCCGTTGCCTTCAATAATTTCAGCGTTGCCACATATAGTATTCACATATGCCTTAATTGGCTTTAATTCAACGAAGTACTTCTTTTGTCTCAAAATAGTATGAGTTGTGCCGCTATCGATTAGGCATATTTCTTCTCCAGTTGTCATGTCTAGAAGACAAATAAGCAGAGCTTATTAATAGAAAGTGAAATAACAATCAATATATTACATTTTATTTGTGATGATAAGCAAACGGGACAAACATACAAAATACATAATGTAAATAAGGCAGCAGCACGCGCGCGCGCGCGCGCGCGCGCACACGCACACACACACACACACACACACACACATATATATATATATATATATATATATATATATATATATATTTAGTTTTACTGCATAACAGAGATCATCTAGAATCCAGTGCTCCCATCACCATCATCAAGGAAATAATTAGCTGTTTCAATCATTTCTGACTCGAGCGGGTCAGTTTCATCCAAATTTGATTCAGGCATCTCAGAGTTTAATGGTACGGCATCTGTGACAAAATGTGTCTCCTCCCTCCTTTTCTTGATGGATGCTTGATAGAGGTCGACAAAATGTTTTGGGGTGCGACATGTGCAAGCCCAGTGACCCTCCATGCCACATTTATGACAGTGTGGACATGACGTAGGTCCACCCCGACGCGGCCACGCGCGGGTTTTGGGTAGGCGAATGCACCTCCATATGAGAATGGATCGAATTGAAATTTAAGTCGAAATGGAGTCGCCACCGAATTTTATGGTTATTCGGAACCGTTCGAGCCCACTCTATATCGCTATGGGCCATTCACAAAGTACGACCCATTTCGGTTTTAGAGTTTATTGGGCTCGTCCCTTTGCATTGCGATACCGATACCGTCACTACTGGTTATCGTGTATTGAATGACTCTCGTGCGCCAACGGTTTCGGGCATCCGGAAACCGAGGTTCTGAGTAAGGGGTGAGGGTACGTGTTGCGAAGCCCACTAAGGACACCCAACCCCGCCCGCACTTAGCGGCCTTTACTAAGACATCGTTTGACTTTCTAATATGCGCGTTAGTGATTCGGTGAAATGATATGCAAACAGCGTTTTAGCTAAGCATACGAATTAAATGTGAGCTACGTCAATTTAATGCATCTAATTTATTGTCGAAGTGATTTAGCATGCGAGGGTTCATTTATAAACGGTAAAACGCAAATAAATAAAGCAAAGCAATAATAAATCGGTTACAAATTACACGGGCGGAATACAACCCGGAATTCACAATACGACGAACAATAAATATAATAATCGAAATATATAATTGAAATGACAAGCAATAAATAGAAACGGACCCGTGTATAAACTAGACCGTGAATCGTGTAAATGGACTAACTTCAATTAAATACATATTATTTTATGTACTAATCGAAGGACGGGAATATAGGACCTAGGCGTGGTGCTAGCCCGATACCAAATCCCGATGCCTTATCCCAATTTATCATGTCGATAAATTGGAGTCTAAATTAATTATGCATCGGATACGACTACGGAGCCATCAACGCAAAATTAATAGTGAGACCGTCGATCAAAATTGTTTATGTGTCGTGATGTATGTGAGTTTTGAAGAAAGGAGGGTAACGTGATTGCCTTTACACGTGATGACTAAAGTCGTAAAAAAGGCGAGGTTCGAAAGGTGTGTCGAGGCACTCGGTTTTCAGGGTTACAGGACCCACTCGACCGAGTCGTGGGCTGACTCGGTCGAGTGCGTCCTGGAAGACGCTACTGCCCAGTTTTGTGGGTGCTACTCGATCGAGTAGCCTATGTACTCGGTCAAGTAGCCCCTGTACGAGTTATGACTCGTTTATTTTTTGGGTTTTAAATCGATGATTTGCCAAATCAAATACAAATATTGCAAGATTTGTATTTAACTTAGTTTCCGGTATTATAATTGTGTATGCATACGATTATAATACCGTTATCGGAATTTTATAAAAAACATTGTTAGTTTGAAAATTTTGATTAGTGACGAAATTGTGTCCCTCTACGTCACGACATCGAAATTAATCCTTACGGATTATGAGATGTCGATTTTCGTGTCAACGGATTCCGTACTAATCGTAAAAATGGATGTAAACGCGTTCAACTACGAATGATCGTGATCGTGTTAATAAACGAATCATAAAAATGACCATCGTAATTAAACGTGTTTGGATCCGAATTTTGAAATTATTACGTAGAAATATATATATATATATATACACGGTACATACAAAATTATGATAAAATGATAATAACGATAATTGAATGCAAAAAGTAAAATATTAACGCTAGTAATGTCGTTACTATCGACTAAGTATAATACTATAAACATAAATATAAATATACATAGAGAACGAGAAAAAGGATGAAGAAGGAAAAGTCGGTGTTGAATTGTCACACCCTCAACCTACATGTTCTTGCTTCTCGGGATACGGTTCGTCAAATGGCGGCTACGGCGCGGGAACGTCGAGATATGTAGGAGGAGTTGATGGTGTGTGTATGGCTCGGTTTGTATGTATCGTGATGGCGCCTAAAGATAGAGTTATGGCTGAAAATGTGTATGGTAGAAGTTGTGTAAGTGGTCCTGGAAAAGTTGTAGGTGTATGATTGTGTCCAAGTGTGTCCTTGTGTCAAAGGTTGACGGGTATTTATAGGGAGCCACGATATAGGGTCACTCGACCGAGTGGCGCGGGTGCACTCGGTCGAGTGCCCTCGTGAATGCACCTGGACTAGTTTTTTGAGGCTTCACTCGATCGAGTGGTCAATCCACTCGACCGAGTGGATCAATTAGGCCGTGCCAAATCGGGAATGATTAGCCTTGATTTGCTCTTTGATTGATTATGTTTGATTTGGCTGGTTTTTGGATTGTGGCGCAAGTTTCGAGACGTATCAGGTCGTTTTGTGTGTCGTGTTCGTCTTTGACCGGGTTTTGACCCGGTCGCCAAAAGACGGGATTTATTTTTGGTGTCGGTTTTGGCCCAAATTAGTCTCATTTTGCTCGGAACGACCCACTGGGCCTGAATTTGAGGTTGGTTTTGTGAGATTTGTATCCCGCTAAAAGCCTATGCCGGACATTATTGATTTCGAGCCCGTATCCGAGCGCGTTTAGAAGACGTTAGCGTCCGATCATCATCGGGTGTTTTTTTGGAAACTACCATAGACACCTGGCAGTCAAAATGCGGGTGTCTATAGAGCCCCCACTCTGACTGAGGCTTGGACAGGGCGAAAGTCAGAGTAGCTACCAAGCCCGTTAAGACCCGGTAGACTTCCGATCGGGTCGTTTATAGTCCATTAGACTCGCGTGAAGGGCTCGCCAGCCATAAGATAAAAATCATACCTGAGCTGATGATGATAACTCCGTGGGGAATCGGACTTGTCGCATATGTCCTGGGTGCGCCTATATGTGGGCTCATCCCGTACCATTCCGGGGAAAATGCCGCCTTGGGCTTCCGCTGGGGAGATTTAGAGGGTTGCATGTCCCTGTCTGAGTCGTACCTGTATAAGTCACATAAAATGTATGCAACACGTAGGTAGTAAAAATGACTCGCGCTGGGGAATAAAAATTTGGATGATGGAAATTTTTTGAAAAAAGTTAGAATGTTTTTTTTTTTTTGAAATTTTGAATTTTGACGGACTGCTCAGGATGACTAAATTCCTGTGTCTGTGGGGAAGAATCATGGGTCGGGCCTGTATGTCTAGGCACGCTTGGGCCAAGGAGGCACAGCTGCAGGAGGGTGCACCAGGGTTTTGATGTTATAAATATGTCACCCTGGCTCCTTCCTTTGTCACAACTCTCAAAAGCTTCATCTTCTCCTCACAAGAAAACTTTATTCCTTTCAAGAAACTTTATCATGGCTATTGACCGTCTGATCAACATGCTGCAAGATTGGGCCCACCGTTTTAGGGATGCGAGCAAGGTAGCTTTAAGGCAGTCAGGCATATTTCAGTTGTTCACGTTTCGTCAGATGCACGTGGACCGTCATTTCCTTGATGCCTGTCTGACCTTCTGGGATGACACCTATCACGTTTTCGCCTTCCCTCGGGGCGAGATCTGTCCTCTCCCTGAGGAAATTGCTGCCATAGGAGGGTCGAATCCATTGCTCCGTCCCGCCGTCCATTTCTCAGTTCGGGACCCCAGGAGGAAACTACGGGAGTTTTTGGGGCTCTCCCACGCTGAAGTATCCCGTATGCTTGAAGGGGATACCGTTTCTCTGCTTGCCTTAGCTGAGAAGTTCATGAACCCGTATGACATCCGGGTTACGCCCATTCATAGCGGTAGGGCGTTCGCCTTCTGTATGCTGCACGTGTATGCCTTCGAAGGCCATATGGACCTACTGTCTTGTATGGGTAGCGTTCGTCTTCTCGTAATTGCTGACCTTATGGAGACGGAGTGTAGTCCCGCATCGTTGATCACGGGGGAAATTATTCAGGGCTTGGACAACCGAAAGAGGGATGAGTCAGCCCGTTTTACTGGGAGCACCCGCCTGCTGCAGGTATATCGCTTTTTTTTCCCTTTTTTTTCGATTTTTTTCGATTCTCGATTTTTTTTTTTTTTTTTTTTCGCGATATGCTGTTACAGGGGGCACTCGACCGAGTCACCCTGGCACTCGATCGAGTGCCGTGAAGGGGTCTACTGCCTCGTTTTAGGGGTGTCACTCGATCGAGTGACCCCGGCACTCGATCGAGTGCCTTCTGGCGAACCTCAGATTTGTTCTTTGATGAGTGTTGTGTTCTTTTCAGCTTTGGCTATTTGAGAGGTTGTCAAAGATCGAGCCTCCTCCCAACCCGAGTCAATATTGGTTCAATCAGGTGATGACAAGGAGACGGCCTACCGACTCGTCCTGCCTGACTACCCAGAAATATTGGGAGGAAGAATTAACATTCCATCATGGTCCATTGATACGATGGGTGGGTCCATGGTGGCCTATTTATGCTTGGACGGGTCTGGCGTCTGGAGACAAGGCACGCTACCTGGTGATTCTATCCTTTAGCCATACAGTTCACCTCTATCCTGACCGAATACTCAGGCAGTATGGGTGGACTCAGCGCATCCCGGAGAACGAGGCAGTTGTGAGTGCACCTACCCAGCTGACCGACATTATGTGTGACACCTGGATTCAGAGATGGTATACTCGAACTACTTGGTCCGTTCCCAAGTCGCTTCATTCTACCTGGGTGTCTTATTCTTATGAAAGGTGGACCAAAGCCGAGACTGCCGAGGCTCGTGCTGCTCTGAAGGTTGATGAGGCCTTCGACCTGCTTCGACGAGAGAAGGTCAAGGATAATAGAGACTTTTTTGCTGAAGGGGAAATTCAAGCTCCGATAGTCCGTCTGAGGCCAAGTCAGAGGAGAGGAGCCAGGACTTGAGCTAGGGGGTCCGATGCTAGAGGTGCTCAAGGGGAAGTGAGCCCCCAGACAAATTTGGAGAGGAGACCAGGAGCCAGGCCTTTAGTCCAGGACCGACCTGGTCCTAAGGACAGGCTGCCAGAGCATATACGGGTTCGGCTTGGGCCTGTGACAATAGCTGAAGATCCTCTGTCGAAGAAGAGGACTCGGGCCAAGGAGGTTCCCGTGGTTATTCGGGAACGATCCTCTCCACCCCGGCGACCTCGGGCTCCACGAGACCCGAAGGACAAGGGCAAGGGCAAGATGCCTGGATACTAGTCTCCATTTAAATATTAAAATATTATTACTATTTTTGTTGTGTTTTTTTTGTGGCTTTTGTAATTTTGAAATACCGAGATTATCGGTGTTTTTTTTTTCTTTTTGGAATAATAAAAGTATTATTAGTGAAACCGTTTCTGTCTTTTTCGTTATTGCGTTCGTTATTGCGGTGGTTGCGCCCTTTTGAGGGGCTGCCTACGTATCCACAGTTAGTGGAATCAAACCAAACGTAGTTCGGGCGTAGATTTTTTGCAATTTCGAAATACACCAAGACTATGAGTTCAAGATGTGCGATAGTAGGATAAATAATCCTAACTTATTGACTTGCTTATAAATTTTGAAAAAGATGTTTTTAAATAATTTTTGCAAATGACATTTGAGATAAGGTTTAGGGGTAGTAGCGCTTTAGCTGGTCTAGGTTGGTTGGGTTGACAAATTCATTCCCGTCCAGGTCCGTCAGCATTACGGCTCCTCCTGATAGAACCTTTTTGACTAGGTATGACCCAGCCCAATTGGGTTTGAATTTTCCTCTTGGGTCAACCGGTAGTAAGGCACGAACCGATTTTAGGACCAAATCCCCTTCCTTGATGTTCCTAGGCCTGACTCTCTTGTTAAAGGCCCGCTTGATTCTTTTTTGATATATTTGGATGTTATTGAGAGCCCGTGACCGTCGTTCGTCCAAGAGAATTAACGAGTCATATCGAGCTTGAACCCAATCCGCTTCGGGCACTTGGCTTTCTAGTAGGATTCTGAGAGACGGTATCTCCAACTCGACTGGCTGGACCGCTTCCATGCCATATGTTAGATAATATGGGGTTGCCTCGGTTGCAGTTCGGATCGACGTCCGGTACCCCCATAGGGCAAAGGGTATTTTGTCGGGCCAGTCCCGATAATTATCAGCCATCTTTTTAAGTATGGTGACAATTGTCTTATTAGCAGCTTCTACCGCTCCATTTGTTTGAGGACGGTACGGCGAAGATGTATGCCTCTGGATTTTGTGTTTCGCTAGCAAAGTAGCGGTTTCGGCTTGGAAGTGGGTCCCGTGATCACTGATAAACTCATGTGGGATCCCATATCGGCATATGATTTTATTCTGGATAAACTTGGCTACGTGCTTGGCGTTCAAGACACGGTATGATTCGGCTTCGACCCACTTGGTGAAATAGTCGATAGCTACCAAAATAAAACAGTGACCTCCCGTCCCGGAAGGGTTTACTTTCCCAATTATGTCAATCCCCCATGTCGAAAATGGCCATGGCAAGGTCATGGTGTACAGTAGGGACGATGGCATGTGTTGAACATTACCGAAAATTTGACAATTATGGCAGTGTTTGACATATGATTGATAGTCGGCCTCCATACTGTTCCAGTAGTATCCGAGCCTCATGATTTTTCGGGCTAGCATATGGGCGTTCATATGCGGACCATTTTCACCGTCGTGTACTTCGGCCATCACTTTTTCGGCCTGTGTTTTGTCGATACATAGGAGTAAAGCCCCCTGTGCCGTTTTTTTGTATAACTGACCGTCACCCGTACGAATGAATTGGGTGGCCAGTCTTCGCAGGGCTTTCTTGGCCCGATTTTCAGTTCCTGGTGGATATTCTCCCGTAGTCAAATAGGTTAGAACAGCCTGATACCAAGGCTCTGGATCGGTGATCTCAATATCTTGAATGACGTTGACATACGCCGGCTCGGACCGTCTTTCGACACAGATTGGCATACTGGGCATATGTTCCGGGATATTTAGTAAGGATGCTAATTTGGAAAGTGCGTCCGCGAACTGATTTTCTTCACGCGGCAGATAGATATATTCTACCTTCTGGAATTGGTTCTCTAGAACCCTTACTAGCGCTTGGTAAGCCACGAGATTGGCATTCCGAGTTTTCCATTTTTGAAGGGCTTGATTGATGACTAGGGACGAGTCCCCGTGAACTCGGAGATTTGTAATTCCCAAATCGGCAGCCGCTTGCAACCCGTGGATGCATGCTTCATACTCGGCCGCGTTGTTTGTCACATCAAAGTCTAATTTGATGGATAACGGTGTGTGCTCCCCTTGTGGTGATATAAGGAGAATACCGACTCCGAACCCTCGAAATTTGGATGCTCCATCGAAATACAAGTCCCATGTTTCGGTGACAGTATGGAATATGTCTTCGTCAGGAAAGGCCCAAGTATCGGTATGGTCTTCTTCAGATATCGACTGTCGGCGAGGAACTCGGCTACCACCCGGCCTTTGATGGCTTTTAACGGTACAAACTTGAGCTCAAACTCAGCTAGCATTAAAGTCCATCTGGACATTCTTCCATTAAGAATGGGCTTTTCGAACAAGTATTTCATTGGATCCATTTTGGACAGAACATGTACCTCGTGACTGAGCATGTAGTGTCTGAGCTTTTTAGTGGCCCAAACCAGAGCTAGGCACGTTTTCTCGAGCATTGTATACTTGCATTCATATTCTAGGAACTTTTTACTGATGTAGTAAATAGCCCGTTCTTCTGAATCGACTGTCTGGGCCAGCATAGCCCCCATGGCTGTCTCAGTCGTTGTTAGGTATAACGACAGAGGCAAACCGGGTTGAGGTGGCATTAATACCGGCGGAGCAGACAGGATCTCCTTGATTCTGTCAAAAGCCGTTTGACATTTATCGTCCCATAGTACCCGTTCCCCTATCTTCAATTTCTTGAAAATGGGTTCACACACCATGGTTAGCTTTGAGATAAACCGGCTGATGTATTGAACTTTCCCGAGAAACCCCCTTATTTCTTTTTTGATCTTAGGTGGTTGCATCTCGGTGATGGCTTTGATTTTAGCTGGGTCGACCTCGATGCCGCGTTGGCTAACGATATGGCCCAGTAATTTGCCTGATGTTACCCCGAAGCTGCACTTTTGAGGGTTCAACCTCATGTTGTACTTACGTAAACGGGTGAAGAACTTTCTTAGGGCAGCAACATGCCCATCTCAGCTTTTAGACTTAACAATCATGTCATCCACATAAACCTCCACTTCCTTATGCATCATGTCATGTAACAAGGTCGTGGCCGTTCGTTGATAAGTGGCCCCGACATTAATGAGCCCAAATGGCATGACGGTGTAACAATAAGTACCCCATGGTGTAGTGAAAGTGGTTTTACCCATATCTTCTTCCGCCATCTTGATTTGGTTGTACCTGGCATACCCGTCCATAAATGATAGAAGGGCATGATCAGCCGTGTTGTCCACCAGTATGTCGATGTGTGGCAACGGAAAATCGTCTTTTGGGCTGGCCTTGTTAAGGTCCCGGAAATCTACACATACCCGCACCTTGCCGTCCTTCTTGGGTACCGGCACGATGTTCGCAACCCAGTCTGGATATTCAGACACTTGTATAAAGCCTGCTTTGAATTGTTTGTCTACTTCTTCCTTGACTTTGAGAGACCACTCGGGCTTCATTCTTCGAAGCTTCTGTTTTACCGGTTTGCACCCATCTTTGATGGGTATGCGGTGTTCAGCTATTTCCCGATCTATCCCAGGCATGTCCTTGTAGGACCATGCGAAGATATCTTTGAACTCTTGGAGGAGGTTTGTGAGTTGTTGTCTCTCCTCGGGACCTAAAGATAACCCTATCTTGAGCATCTAGGGCTCTAAGGTTGTTCCCACATTGATAGACTCGGTTTCTTCGATTACCGAGTCTCGGGACTCCCTTTGTTCTAGTTGCTCGATCAGATGCGGAGGTAGGGATACCTGTTCATCGGGTTTCTCAATGTCATTGCAGAAAATATTTTTGAAATTGGGAGCATTTTAAAAATAAGACAAGTCATAAGCGGAACGGTTTTCGTTATTATTGATAGAAAATTTGGAAAACAGCTCGAAGAGAGCAACCATCTGATCATTGGTCAGAGGCGGGATTGGGAGTGCTTTCGGGACAGACCCCGAGGCTCCAGTGGCAGTGACTATAGGGAGGGGGGTTACAGTTCGGTCTCTAGCACCAGACCCCTAAGACTCGAATACAGACTCAGACTCGGACTCTGACTCAGACTCAGACTCAGACTCAGAATCGGTGTCCGGCATGTCTCATTCCCCGGTGATTAGCTTGTAGATTCGGCCCTGGGCATCGGTCCACTTGATGGTCTTCCTCCAGGCCCTTTTCCCAGTATCAGCACCGACCTCCGAGATCAGCTTTGAAGGATCGAACCTGTTGCTTCGAAGGATCAGGTTCACCAAGTCTTCCTTGGGGTTTGGAACAGCGTTGCCTTCCCAAATAAGAGCCCCAGCACGGGCTCGACATTGTCAGTACCCTCCTTGGATTCAGATTGGATGAGGGCAAATATGTCATCTGGAATGTAGTTGCATTCCCGAGCTAGTTCAGTCTCGGGATATGTGATAGTTGGTTGATATAGGCCAACTTGAATAGCCCCGAATACTAGTGTGACGAAATAGTCAGCCAACCTTGGGCTATAAGGGCCCAAGTAGGTGCCCTTGATGAGGTTGCAAGCTTTCTCAATGCCTGCTCGGACCACATTTCCCGGGGTTATAGCATACCCTAAACCGAAGTGAGATTCCCCGTCATTTAGTACTTCAATAATCTTCCCAGCTGGAAGATATGGCCTCGAGGTAGCCCCCGGTAAATACCCCAACTTTTGCAGCATCGTGTCGATGCTTGTGGTGAAATAGGGCCTGAAAAGGTACTCTTCTTCAATCATCCCCACAAAATCGAATCCCCATAGGTCGGTGCGGTCCGTGGCGTGATCTTTCGGTGAAGATTAGAAGACACCGCCTTTACAGCATGAATCCAAGGCCTTCCCAGGAGTAGATTGAAAGAGGAGGTGACATCGATCACCTGGAATTCTAGCTCTTTTTCAATTGGACCCGTTGTAATTGCTAATTTAACGGTCCCAGAAACCGCCTTTGGGCTTCCATCGAAAGCTTGGATAGTGTGGGCGGTTGGTATGTAGTCGGCCTTGGTGATACCGAGGGCTTTGGCAGTCCTTAGAGGGAGGACATTCACAGCAGACCCGTCGTCGACTAGGGTCATTGGTAGGTACTTACCCCGGCAAATTACCGTGATATACAGAGCCAGATTGTGAGAGTCCCCGTACGGTGGGAGGTCGGCATCCGAGAAGGTGACTACTGGGCCTTCTTCTTTGGACTTGCCCTTGAGGTAGGGCAGGATAGTGGCTACCATTTCAGTAGGGGTAACCTGGGAGTCGACCTTGATCTGATCGAGAGCCTTAGTAAGTGCCTCTCGGTGTTCTTGTGAGCTAACCAAGAGTTGCCATATAGTGAGGTCAACTCGGGTTCTCTTCAATTGTTTGACAAGAGCCGTATCGGTATTTGGCTCTTCAATGGCTTCTTCCGTCCTGGTAAGTTCAGTGATGGTTACCGGGACTGAGATGTCCTTGGAGCTAGCGGCTGAATAAAGACGACCGGCGGTGGTGAGGTGGTTACTGGCTAAGGCCTTGGACTTAGCCTTCCGGATTTCTTCGGGAGTGATAGGGACAGTTTCTCCTTTGGTGAGGTACACATCTTCCTCATCATCGAACCAGATTCCATTGATTTGTGGGATGAAAGGAGAGATCAGGTGAGAACAGTCGATCACTTCACCGGTGAAGATAGCATGAGAACTCCTTGTTGCTTGGCTTGTCCCCGGGTAACGGTATTTTCCCGCTCTCAATTAAATCCTGAATCAGATGCTTCAGCTTCCAATATTTCTCGGTATCGTGCCCATTGCCCCGATGATATTGGCAATAGGCTTGGGCATTGAAGCCTTTGGTGCGTTTTTCAACTGGGACTTCAGGAATTGGGCCTATCGGTTGGATCAGGCCCTTGGAAGATAGCCTTTGTAAGGCATATGTATAGGTAGTCCCTATATCAGTGAATACCCTAGAAGGAGTAGTTCTTTTGGATGAGGCATCCAAGAGATTAACCGTGTCGAAGATGCTTCGGGTTGCGGCCTGAGGCTTGGTAGTGGATGAGGAGGCCCCTTGATATCCCTTGCTAGGGGCCTTAGTCATGCTCTCTAGTCTTAGATCATCTTCAATCCTCATACCCATTTCTGTAAGAGTGGTGAAATTGGGTATGACAGCATACCGGAGGTGGACCCGGTAGGAAGAGAGGAGGTTCTCGACAAAGGCCTCCACTAAAGTCTTTTCACTGGGCTTATCGACCAGTTTCACACTCTCGGCCCTCCAGCGTTGGAGGGATTTGGTAAAGCCCTCCTTAGGTTCTTGGGCCATAACCTCTAGAGATCTCATTGTGGTCTGGATCTCGGTGTTGTCAGCATAGTTCCGAGCAAATTCCGTAGCCACATCATCCCATGTTGAAAACTTCTTTGGGTCTAGCCTGTAGTACCAGGCCTTCGGGTGTTTCTCCAGAGATGCAGCGAAGAGGTTTTTGAACATAGAAGAGTCCACTCCCTTAATAGCCATGAACTCCTTGAAGGCCCGTACATGTAGTAACGGGTCCTCAGTACCTTCAAACATGGGTAAGCCCGTGAGATTCAGGTTTGCGGGCAGTTTGTCACTTACCGGCGAGTATTCCCGACTGTTTTCCCGGTGAATATTGTTACTTCCAGTTAGGTGGACTTGTTCTTCCAATTGGCGAACCGAGCTAACTAGTTCAGCTAGGGGTTCCGTGACCCCGGTATTTGGAGTCCTGTGCTCCACTGCAGCTAAGCGAGCAACGATAGCTACTTGACCGGCCCTCATTTCTGTCAATTGGGCCTCAATGTCGGCCTATTTGTCGACCATGGTGTCCACGAAGGTCTTCAAACTGTTCAGAGTAGCTTCCATTCTGCGGGTGTGTCTGGTTGCCGGTGGCCTGTCTGTAAGAACACCGCGTAATCAGAAACTGAACCCAGACCTTGGAACCAGAATAGTACATCCCGAGCAGGGAAAAGACTAAAACGATTTGAAAGAGACTCTTAGACGGGTGACTCGTGGATGACGGGCTTTCCTTAGGATTCGACGGGTGGGCCGAATCCTGTTTTGAAGGAAGGTCGACGTGAGACGTCCCTAGACTTTGGACTCAAATGTGTAGACGGGCCCTTCTTTGTAGGAGTATGTCCTACGTAGGTGGGCCTTGCCTTAGTCTAATAAGGCGGACTGGGGTAGGGAGGAAACTCGCGATGTAAGATCTACAGAGTTTCGACGCTAAAGACCTTGACAACTTATGACGTGACCCGACACTGCTAAAAACGGGAAGTCCTAAGGAGAGGAAGGTTTGAAAAGAATTAATTTTGGAAAGTCCGAGAAAACTCGGGGAAAGGCCCGATTTTTTCAAGAAAATCGGAAAGTGCATCGGGCCTCGATTTTGAAAGTTCGAAAATATTTTCGAGTTTTGAATTGGGCAGCATACTGATAATTGTCGTTTGTAGTGCCTATTCTGTAGTGTTTTGGTCCCATTTTCCTTGTGAAACCGCTCCTTTGGAGCGGTTTATGGGCTTCTTATGTTTCCTTTAGCTCGTTTCAGGTTCCCGAGACCGTTCATGAAGAGTTGGAGTGATTCCGACTCAATACATATGCATTTTGGGAGCCAACGAAGCTAAGGAACGATGACTCGATGCCTTGGAATCGACCCCGAGACCTTGGGACCCAATCCCGAGCCTCCGAGACCCGATCCCGAGTCCCGAGAATCGATGAGAAGGCCATGAGAACCAAGGAGGGACCGAAAAGTTCATATTGGAGGTCTACAAGACTATTCCCGATCGGGTATGGCCTCATCCCGATCGGGAATAAAGAGGAAAGCAAGGAGCGACTACTGTGGGGTGTTCCCGATCGGGAACATAAAATCCCGATCGGGATTCTCCACTTTCCCGATCGGGATTTCCTTTCCCGATCGGGATTGTCCCAGTTCAGCCCGTGTTCATTTCCTTTCAATTCCTTTCATTCTTAAACCCTTTATATACCCTTCTCTTGTAAGAAGACAGGAACTTATCAGACCCTAGACTAGTTTAAGCCTCAAAAACCCTAGATTGATTCTCACTCATTAGCTTTAATCTTCTCTTAATTTTAGTTAATCTTTAGTTAATCCTTTGTAACTAGTGCTTGTATTAAGGGATTCTTGGAGATTGTCTCAAGCTTGACAACCTTGGGATTGTATTTGGGTTTCTCATTAATGCAAGATTGTTCCTTTTCTTCATCTAGTGTTGGTATAATCCTTTCTCATCCTTGTTCTTTGTTATTTATACAAGTTTGAATCTTTTCTTAGTGTTATTGTTATTGTTCTTGCTTGGATTTGTCATTATGGATATTTGGATGTTTGTCTTAGTTTCTCTTTTGATTGTTATTCTTCCTTTCATCATGAGTGAGTAGTCTTCTTGTGGGGTTAGTAGGGGGATTAGGGGTAGATTATGGATAATTAGGGTTGATTAAGGGGAAAAGGTGAATCTTTGTTGCTAGTCACATTGTGAGCACTCTATGTGTTTGTTGTTATGTTTGTATGAGTAGTAGTGGCCAATGCTCCTTGTGCATGTGTTCATGAATCCATTGTTTGCCTATGATGTGGGAATTTTGAGAATAATCGTAGTTGCGAGAGCACGGATTAGGGTCTAAGTTGCGAGAGCCCGGACCCACCTTGACATCGGTTTAAGTTGCGAAAGCCCGGACCGACTCTAGACACTAGGAGACTTCCATACCCTTGATCACCCCAATTACCCTTCTACCTCTATGAACCCGACCTACCCCACTTCTTTCCATATTTGAGTCATCTTCTAGTTAGACATCGTTTACTCTAGTTTTCTAGTTAGACCGATCATTAGCATTGTTTAGCATCATTAATCTAGTTCTTACTCCTCCTCCGTCCTAGTTTTCCATTTATCGCTTTCTTTGTGTTTGTTTGGTAATCTAGTCTAGTTTTAGGTACACCTAGTCTAAGCTTTGCCTAGCCGTCCTCGTGGATACGATCCCGACTTACCCTAGCTACCACTAGGTGTAATCGGTAGTTTATTGTTGGCTAGGGACGTGACAAATCCCTACCATCAATTTGGCGCCGTTGCCGGGGACGGTGCATTGTTTAGACTTAGTTTGCTTATTTCTAGACTTAGTTACCCCTCTTTGTGTGCTCCCATCTTCTCTTGTGTATATTCTCTTGATTTTTCTTCTTTCTTTAGCGTTACCTCTTCTTTTTCTCTTTGTCTCTAGTTGTGCTTGTTATTGTCGTTGCCTAGTGCCCATAAAGCACTAGGTGTTCTTACGTTTGTTCTAGTGTGTAGTGTATGCCTAGGAGGGGAGGCGACTTCTATCTCTTTAATCCAGAGCCGGAGAGACTCTTTCGAGCCTTTCACCAACGGACGATTAATCGGGTTAGGATCTCTCAACCAAGTGCAAGCACCACTCATCAAGGGCAAGCCCAAAGAGCCGACTTGAGCATTTCACCTCGAGAGACGGCCGGAGGGACCTTCATCAATCCCTTCGGTGATTCTTCTCCTAATTCTCCTTCTTCATCTACATCAACACTCTCTACACCCCCATCCTCTCCCTTACATCCAAGAATGCATAAGTTCTCCTCTCACTCCACATTCACCGAGGATGTCTTGCCGGGACCGAGTGCATTACCGGAAGCTTATACCGGAAATTTTGTGGCAAAGACTCAATTCATCCAACTTGTGGAGAGGAGCCCATTTAGTGGTTTGCCCACCGAAGACCCGCATCAACATATGGAGACCTTCTCCGATTATTGTGACGCTATATCTCAAACCGGGGTTACTCAAGACCAAATTCGTTGGGTACTCTTCCCGTTTTCTCTTATTGGAAAAGCGAAGCAATGGATTAAGAGTCTCGATAGGGCAACCATGGGTGTCGACACTTGGAAAAAACTTGCCTTGGCGTTCTACCAAAATTTTTACCCTCCGGAAAAGACCAATTTGCTTAGGGCCTCCATCAACGGTTTCCAACAAAGGGATGAGGAGAGTCTATATAAAGCTTGGGACTCTCACCATGGACTCTCACAATGGTTCTTAGTACAACAATTTTGGAATGGACTTTATGAGGATTCGAGAGCCATTCTCAACATGGGCTCCAATGGTAGGTTTACCGAGGTCGATGACGACCAAACATGGACGAGAATCAAAGAGATGGCGGTGCACAATTCGCAATACTCTAGGCCTAGGAAGGCAAATCGGGGAGGTAGGCACGAGGTTGATGCTATCACTCAATTGAGCATTGACCTTGGAGCTCAACTAAAAACGCACATGGAGACTATTGACAAGAAGCTCCAAAGCCACCTCAACCAAGTCCAAGGCTCTAATTCATCCCACCATCAACCGATTCAAGAAGTGAATGCTTTGGGGTTCGCACCTCCTACACCTTACTTTGGGATGTGTGACACTTGTGGAATCGTTGGCCATGACCCTATGAGTTGTAGAGGGAGTATTGAGCAAGTGAACGCCTTTCAAGCGTTCAAGCAAGGTGCTTCTTTCTCTAATCAATACCAAGCTTCCCAACAAGTCCCCCAACAACAAGCGTTTCACCATCAACAACAACATCGTCCCTATGTTCCACCTCCCTTAAGGGACAACGATCAAAGTTACCAAGGTTATATGGGTAACCAAAGACCCTTCAACAATTTCAAGCAAAATAACCAAGGCAACTTCAACAATAAGCAAGGGTTCCAACAAGGGAACTTCAATCAAGGATATCAAAACCACAACCAAGGGTTTCAAAATCACAATCAAGGAAATTCTCATGGGTTCCAAGGGAACCGTCAACAAGCAACTCACAATCAACAACAACAAAGCAAGCCTAGGAGCCGGTCTCCTATCCACGATTACGGTACCCCATTAGCCCTCACCGATACTCCGCATAATCCATCATCTCCACCACGTGATTTTGACATACAAAAGACTATGATGGATTTGCAAAAGAGCAATCAAGAAGTGAAGAACAATCAAATGGACATGTCAAGAAATCATCAAGAGCTCTTTACTTATGTTCGAGGGGAAAACGCTATGAGAGATACCCGGATGACGATACTCGAGAATCAAATAGCTCAACTTGCATCGGGAAGTTCCTCAAGGCAAAAGGGACAATTACCTTCTCAAGGCCAAGCACCGTCATATGAGCATGTAAATGCCATCACCACAAGGAGAGGTACATCCTATGACCCCCCTCCATTCCCTAATGATCAAGAGCCAATGCATGAACCAACAAAGAAATTGGCATCTCCAAGTCAAGAAGACTCAAGCTTTGATCGTCCAATTGAGGAACAAGTCTTATGGGAGGTCGAGAAGCCCCAAAAAGACAACCCTCCACCACCTCAAGAGAAAGAAAAAGGCAAAGGGAAAGTGTCGTTTGAGAAGTCTATCCCCATGGAGCAAAACAAGTACCAAGTGCAATTGCCTTACCCATCAAGGCAAATGAAGAGTAAGGAGGACTCTCAATATGACAAATTCCTTAATATCATGAAGAAGTTGGATGTCAATGTCCCATTCACCGAGTTACTTACCCAAATCCCGGCATACGGAAAATTCATGCGGGAAATCCTAGCAAGGAAAAGATCTATCGACAAGGAAGAGACGGTAGCGTTCACGAGGGTGGTGAGCGAGCTCATTCAAGGGTCCACGCTTCCGAAGTTGAAAGATCCGGGTAGTTTCTCAATCCCTTGCACCATTGGCAATTTTATGATCAACAATGCATTATGTGACTTGGGTGCGAGTGTGAGCGTCATTCCCTACACTATTTGTTGCCGACTCGGGATGAAGGAGTTGAAATGCACATCCATTACGCTCCGAATGGCCGACAAGTCTATTAACCGACCATTGGGAATGCTTGAGGATGTGCCGGTGCGAATAGGGAAATTCTTCATTCCGGTCGACTTCATTGTGCTCGATATGCCGGAAGATGCAAGCACTCCCATTATTCTTGGGCGCCCATTTCTACACTCCGCCGGTGCCATGATCGATGTGAAGAGGGGTAAGATCACATTTGAGTTGGGCGAGGAAAAGATAGTGTTCGACCTCCAAGGCAACACTCCACCCACTAGTGATGAAACGTGTAAAATGATCCATACCACGGAAGACATCGATCGAGGGAGAGACCCGGGACAGAGCTTGAAGAAGTACTCATATGTACTTGAGGATTCCGATAGTGAGGAAGATGAGTGCCCGAATCATGGGCTTGATGACAAGTTGCAAAGCGAGGAAAAGAATGATGAGCCGCCCTTGGGGCCGCATGAGGACCGGTGGACATTTGGGTACATCCCAAAAGACCGAAAGTACAAGTTCAAGCCATTGAAATTGGAAGATCGGGATGCCCCGGGAACGTCTAGGCAAGGCCATGAGGAGCCTTGGTTTGTGGATGGCTATATTTCGAGCATGATTGAAGACATCTCTAGGGCCTTCGACTTGTTCTTACGTGCCCTTGATGGAGATGGAGCCGGTTGGAGAGTTGATGAAAAAGAATGAAGATTTGCACCACCTTGGTTTGACGGAGTTCCACAAGAACCGTCGCATTGTGTATATTTCTTACTCTTAGTTAGTTTGATTTTGGTGATATTCTTGTTGTTTAGACTATTTGATGAGAGTTGTGAGGGAGAGAATTTTATGTGTGCTTGAGTTTTCTTGATAGGTGAAGTTGATTTGAGCCCTAGAAAGGGTGGATTGTTGATAAGGCTTGGTTTGTGAGCGAGGAAGTCGGTTTTTGAAGCTTGTATCAAGCTTTTGGGTTCATGGAAGGTGAAGATGAAGAATCCCGATCGGGAAAGCCTTATCCCGATCGGGAATGTTGATGCCAAGAATTCGGACTCACTGGAAGGTGATCCCGATCGGGAACACAAAATCCCGATCGGGAATTCACATACTCCCGATCGGGAATTCCCTTCCCGACCGGGAAAGTCCTCTTCCCCATTTTGAGTCTTTTTCCTAGGCATTTGATTCCACCCATCCATAATACCCCCTCCCAACCTCCCTACTCCACTCTACTCCTATCACATGACCATACACCTCACCTTACATCGAAACCCACACACCCCTTACACCATTACTACCCCGACCGTGAGCTCTTGAATATGAAGCGAGATGGCAACTATGGAGACAAGCAACAAGGCCCTCATGATCATCGAGACGATGGAGCAAGTGAGTTACTAGCCGCTCGGTTTGGGTAACTATCCTTCCTTTTCCGTCTATTATCGCTTGCCTTTCCTTGTTTGCCCCCTTCCCTCGAGTCATGGAGTCTTAGTGGCCTTCGAGGCCCTAATATGGTTTCTCCCGACTCTCGACGACGTGATTACATCGAGAGTCCATCGAAAAATCCAAATTTACAAGATTTTCACCGCTTTTTAAGAATTAGACGGATTTAGGCGGAATCCGGGCTAGGTGACTTGATTACACCTAGCCCTCCCCTCCCATTTCCTTTTATTTCCTTCTTTTTATTTTCTTCCCCCATCCATATCTTTTTCTTGTCTCGGCCCATGGTGACTTGATTACACCCCGGCCGGACACCTTCTACCTTTTCTCCACTTTATTTTTGATTCCTAGCTTTATATTCGTAGTTTCTCTTCTTTTTCTTTTGTCTCTCCGACACTACGATTGAGCATATGAGGACATTGCTCGATTTAAGTGTGGGGGAGCGATATTCTATCGTAGCTTGTTTTATTTTCTTATTTTATCGAAAAATCTTGAAAAAATCCTAAAAATTTGAAATTTTTTCACAAAATCCAAAAAGATTTTTCCTTTTGTATGTTTTACTTTTGGGTCTTTGTGTAGTATATTTGTTTTGTGCGTGTGCTTTGCCTCCCTTTTCTCTTTTAGGTTGCCTAATCGCCGCCAACTTTGGAGAGCTTGCAAGAATCCCGGTAACCTCTACCCCTTTTTCTTCCTTATCTCTTACGGAGTTTTGGAGGAGATTGTAATGTTGTGTGCTCGGGTGGAGCTTTGTAAAGTTGTGGATGATTTGGTGGCTTGTTTGGATGATCGGGGTGGTGTTTATGTTGATTATGTGTTTGTGTTGTTTTGTTTTGTTTGTTGTTTCCTTCTTCTTTCTTTCTTTCTTTCTTGTTGAGTCTTTGTTTTGTGGTATTTGTGTCTTGTGTGTAAACGGTTTTCGAAAACCCGGTTTAGAGGCTAGTGTGTAAGTGTCTATTTTCCCTTCGTAGTAGTATAAATCAAGTCTTGGACTTTAATCTAGTAGAATGACCCTAAATCAATGAGTTCGTTGGTCCCTTACCTTGAGTCCACCTTTCTTACTAGGGATTTACTGCGGGATTTGCACCTTTGACCATTATGACCACCCACGGTGTGAATAGGCCTTGGTTACCGAGTCTCGTCCCTTAGGTGACCATGTTTGAAATTTGCTAAATTAGTCCAAGTTTCCTCCACTTTTTGTGGGTTTGAAGAGGGAATGCGCACCCTCGACTCACCCATTTCCCTACCTCCTACACATATCGCACAATAAATTGCAATTTGTTGATTCTCTCTTTCTTAATTGTCAATAAATGCCAAAAAGCCAAATCTTGCCAAAAAAGGGCAAAGAAAAGAAAAAAAAAAAAAAAAAAAAAAAAAAAAAAGTGAAAGAAAGAAAATAATGAAGAAAAAGAAAAGGCACAAAAGCAAAAAAAAAAAAAAAGAAGAAAAATAGAAAAGAAGAAAAAGAAAGGCATGGCAAAAACGAAGCAAAAATGCAAAAGAAAAGAATGCCAAAAGAAAACCCGTCTCACAAAAAGAAAAGCACAAAATAAGCCTTTTCCCGACTTTTGCCGTGAAGAGCCTACCAAAGGACCGAGTCCCGAGGAAGGATGATAGCGGCATTAGTCGGTCTTCCCTCATTTTGCATATTTCCACCTTTTTACTTGGACTAGTTAGGCGGTTTTAGACATGGGAAGACCCTCTTGGCCCACGCCAAAGGGGGCGGGGTCTCACTTTCCTACAGTGTTGACTAACACCGTGGTTCATCACTTTCCATCTCCGCCGATCGTCCCGTAGTAAGTTTTTAGAAAGTTAGGAGGACCTAGGTAAGTTACCAACGTTTTTATTGCTTTGTCGTCATGCTATTAGGGTTTAGTTCACCTTGGTTTGTATGTCTAGCTTCGGAACGTTGTCGCTTACCTCGAGTCCTAAACCGGTGTTTCATTCACCGCTTTTAGAGGGAAGCGGTATTTGTTTTTCCTTTGGGTGCAACCTTTTGTTTGTTTGTTTGTTTGTTGTTTATATGCTTGTTTGTTTTTGTGTTTTATGTCCGGTTGCACCCACGATTTTGTCGCAAGACCCCACTTGCCTTGCGGAGTGCACTTCTCCTCTAAGTGCACTCGCGTGAGTTGAAAGGGCGTAGGGTGCGCTAATACCCGCTCGGTTAGATTAGTATTTAGTTTGTGCTTACTCGAGGGCGAGTAAGGGTTTAGTGTGGGGGAGTTGATAATTGTCGTTTGTAGTGCCTATTCTGTAGTGTTTTGGTCCCATTTTCCTTGTGGAACCGCTCCTTTGGAGCGGTTTATGGGCTTCTTATGTTTCCTTTAGCTCGTTTCAGGTTCCCGAGACCGTTCATGAAGAGTTGGAGTGATTCCGACTCAATACATATGCATTTTGGGAGCCAACGAAGCTAAGGAACGATGACTCGATGCCTTGGAATCGACCCCGAGACCTTGGGACCCAATCCCAAGCCTCCGAGACCCGATCCCGAGTCCCGAGAATCGATGAGAAGGCCATGAGAACCAAGGAGGGACCGAAAAGTTCATATTGGAGGTCTACAAGACTATTCCCGATCGGGTATGGCCTCATCCCGATCGGGAATAAAGAGGAAAGCAAGGAGCGACTACTGTGGGGTGTTCCCGATCGGGAACATAAAATCCCGATCGGGATTCTCCACTTTCCCGATCGGGATTTCCTTTCCCGATCGGGATTGTCCCAGTTCAGCCCGTGTTCATTTCCTTTCAATTCCTTTCATTCTTAAACCCTTTATATACCCTTCTCTTGTAAGAAGACAGGAACTTATCAGACCCTAGACTAGTTTAAGCCTCAAAAACCCTAGATTGATTCTCACTCATTAGCTTTAATCTTCTCTTAATTTTAGTTAATCTTTAGTTAATCCTTTGTAACTAGTGCTTGTATTAAGGGATTCTTGGAGATTGTCTCAAGCTTGACAACCTTGGGATTGTATTTGGGTTTCTCATTAATGCAAGATTGTTCCTTTTCTTCATCTAGTGTTGGTATAATCCTTTCTCATCCTTGTTCTTTGTTATTTATACAAGTTTGAATCTTTTCTTAGTGTTATTGTTATTGTTCTTGCTTGGATTTGTCATTATGGATGTTTGGATGTTTGTCTTAGTTTCTCTTTTGATTGTTATTCTTCCTTTCATCATGAGTGAGTAGTCTTCTTGTGGGGTTAGTAGGGGGATTAGGGGTAGATTATGGATAATTAGGGTTGATTAAGGGGAAAGGGTGAATCTTTGTTGCTAGTCACATTGTGAGCACTCTATGTGTTTGTTGTTATGCTTGTATGAGTAGTAGTGGCCAATGCTCCTTGTGCATGTGTTCATGAATCCATTGTTTGCCTATGATGTGGGAATGTTGAGAATAATCGTAGTTGCGAGAGCACGGATTAGGGTCTAAGTTGCGAGAGCCCGGACCCACCTTGACATCGGTTTAAGTTGCGAAAGCCCGGACCGACTCTAGACACTAGGAGACTTCCATACCCTTGATCACCCCAATTACCCTTCTACCTCTATGAACCCGACCTACCCCACTTCTTTCCATATTTGAGTCATCTTCTTGTTAGACATCGTTTACTCTAGTTTTCTAGTTAGACCGATCATTAGCATTGTTTAGCATCATTAATCTAGTTCTTACTCCTCCTCCATCCTAGTTTTCCATTTATCGCTTTCTTTGTGTTTGTTTGGTAATCTAGTCTAGTTTTAGGTACACCTAGTCTAAGCTTTGCCTAGCCGTCCTCGTGGATACGATCCCGACTTACCCTAGCTACCACTAGGTATAATCAGTAGTTTATTGTTGGCTAGGGACGTGACAAATCCCTACCATCACATACCGACTAGAAAGTGGGCTATTTTGAGTAAAATCATAAGTTCTAAATTCGGTATGTGTCCTGGGTTTTGAAATTTGAATATATTTTGAAAAGATGCATTTTTGAAAATGACGTTTTTTGAAAAACGACACGGAAACCTAGTAGCACATAGTCACGCAAGTATAATAACGACGGCATGTATGCTTTACACTAAGTCTCGGTCGGTCTAAATGGGGTCTATACCAGTGTTCATAGTCTAGACGAGAAACGGGACGGACTTCCTAAGTCGAGTTGAGCTTAGAACATGCCGCAAAGTCCATACGAATCGACTATGAACACCTTTAATGTATCCAAGGCGGAATACATCGTGGTATAGTGGGACGTCGGTCACCAGTACCGGCCCGGGAAAATATGGGGTTATGCATGAACCGTAAAACTAAAACGCATATTGTATTTGTCAAACGATTTCTATTCGAGTCTCACCCTGAGGATGCCGATGGTTAGGCACTCATCGGTTATTCCCAGCGGAGTCGCCAAATTGTGGACATGACGTAGGTCCACCCCGACGCGGCCACGCGCGGGTTTTGGGTAGGCGAATGCACCTCCATATGAGAATGGATCGAATTGAAATTTAAGTCGAAATGGAGTCGCCACTCTATATCGCTATGGGCCATACACAAAGTACGGCCCATTTCGGTTTTAGAGTTTATTGGGCTCGTCCGTTTGCATTGCGATACCGATACCGTCACTACCGGTTATCGTGTATTGAATGACTCTCGTGCGCCAACGGTTTCGGGCATCCGGAAACCGAGGTTCTGAGTAAGGGGTGAGGGTACGTGTTGGGAAGCCCACTAAGGACACCCAACCCCGCCCGCACTTAGCGGCCTCTACTAAGACATCGTTTGACTTTCTAATATGCGCGTTAGTGATTCGGTGAAATCATATGCAAACAGCGTTTTAGCTAAGCATGCGAATTAAATGTGAGCTACGTTAATTTAATGCATCTAATTTATTGTCGAAGTGATTTAGCATGCGAGGGTTCATTTATAAACGGTAAAACGCAAATAAATAAAGCAAAGCAATAATAAATAGGTTACAAATTACACGGGCGGAATACAACCCGGAATTCACAATACGACGAACAATAAATATAATAATCGAAATATATAATTGAAATGACAAGCAATAAATAGAAACGGACTCGGGTATAAACTAGACCGTGAATCGTGTAAATGGACTAACTTCAATTAAATAAATATTATTTTATGTACTAATCGAAGGACGGGGATATAGGACCTAGGCGTGGTGCTAGTCCGATCCCAAATCCCGATGCCTTCACTACTACACAAATGGGCTATTGCAACACCTTAAAAGTGTTGCCTAATGGGTTAAAAGTGTTGCTAAAGGCTATTGCAACACTTTTAGGTGTGTTGCTTAAAGTTGTGTTGCAATAGCTTAATGCAACACTTTTTGCAACACTTTCTTATCAAATGCAACACTTTTTTAAAAGTGTTGCTTCTAATTAGAATATGCAACACTTTTTTTGCAACACATATGATTGTCTAATGCAACACTTTGACAGAAAAATGCAACACTTTTGAAGGGCAAAAACAACACTCTATCTTGTATTTGGCAACACTTGTAATTGTTAAAGCAATATGTTATAAAAGTAAATGCAACACTTTTAATCATTGTTTGCAACATTTTTTTTTACTGAATGCAACAATCCCGCAAACTTTGATTAAATTATTGTTAAATCACAAGAAATTTGATGTTTATTGTTGATGTAACAAAAACTATACATAATAATTCAGATCAAAATTGTCTTGCATAATAAAGTACATATTCGAAAATACTATCAAGTAAAATAAAAAAAACTACAATTCATATAAACAATGTCTCAATAAACTCTATTCATCATGTAAATAACTTCTAGCAATGTCGAGTACGTAACTTTTCTAGAAGTACATAAGGATACAAATAGCACGACTCTTTAAAATTAATTGAGTATTAAGCCAATCAGGTCACTATGGTATTAGCCAATCTCCTCACAAGAATAAGTGGACTTTGAATCCAATCCAAGCACGGACGAAAACGAAGCTGAAACTGCACCCATTGCTCGTGAATAAACCAGCTTGAATAGGCATGATAACAGCTTGCATCGCAAGCATGGACAGCAGCATGAACGAGTCTAAAATTACATCCAACAATAGCTTGAATCGAGTAAGAACCATGGCCTATAATTCCTTCATAAGACCTAGAATCCACTAGACCAATAGCTGCATCAGAGAGCCTGAAGCCGCTTAAAAAACGCATCTGAAAGTTCTACAAACACAGCCTGATTCACACATGATGTAGCCTGTATTCACATCAACTCACAACCAAGAATTGAGCCTCGATTTCCAAACAAAAACAAGGAACCGACAGCCTGAAAACTTCAGTTTGTGTCACAACAAGCAGCGGCTATCATTAGGATCAAACATTATGCAAAACAAATTACGCCGGCAATTACGACTATCTAACTCCTTAGTATTAATAAACCATTAATTGCAGCACATACAATGCATAAATGACGAATTCAATGTCGTAATATTGATCATAGTGAAAATCAATCAAAAAATTTAACCTTGAAATTTTGCCGCATCGCTAGTATGAGTAATTGATTTCACTGTCATCTTCAAGTAGGATGAAAACCTAGGGTTCTAAAACAAAAAAATCAATCGCAATGTCAATTTCAATACTGGTGTAGCTACTACGAACTATTAATATTTGATTGAATAATTGAACAGAAATAGAATACCGAAAATCAGAAATACCGAAATTGATTGCGTACAATTTTTCGATGAACTTTGAAGGATTCGCCGTCAATTTTGGAGAAAAGATGACGAATTTTTCTGTCGCACCCTTGAATTTAAGGGGGAAACAGTTGATTTCATTTTGATTTTGTGAAAACAAGAGTCTAGGGTTTGTGATAACTCTTGTGACTGAAACAAGAGTCAAATAAAAGAGGGATTTTTGAGTGTTGAGTGTTGAGTGTTGTAGTAAACAAATGGATGAATGAATTATGAAGCATATTTTTAAAAAAAAATTAAATGAAAAGAAATATTATTTATTGTGTTTCATTTTGTTAGAAATCACTTGTTGAAAAATGGTGTTTTTGTGTTTTATAGTTTTGTTCGATAATACAGTAATTATTAAATAAGCTTCCCTGTGTTTTCGTAAAAAGACTATACATACAAGGATTCAAAGAATTGAAACAGAGTGAGCCTCAAAGATGACTTTTACCTGCAAATCTCAAGCATTCTTTCTTTGATTTACCCCCCACAAGGGCGACTGCAAAAGCAGCCGTGAAAGTATCTCCAGCTCCTGTCGTGCCAAGTGCCAACCACTTTAGAGCTGATATGATGGCCTGCTTCACCAGTTCTTCAGCTTTCACGAATAATGCTGACCCTTTATGTCCAAGCTTAACAAGGACTTGATTTACTCCCTGAAAACAAAAACCAACAAATATTGAAATGAAAGTGGAGGATTTTGGAGTTTCGATAAAGCATACACAGACATCCCTAAGGCAAAATATATAAGCTGTAGGGGTATGATTTACCATTTCATAGCACTTAGACACAGCTAGACTAATTTCTTCAAATGTATTGGTTGGCATTCCTGTCAAACGAGAGAGCTCGGTTTCATTGAGGCTTAGAATTTTAACAAAACATAGCAACTCTTGTGGAAGATGAGCATCCATGCCTCCAGCATCCAGAATCATCGGAACACCCGCATCTCTTGCTGCCTTCCCATTTAACAGAAATAACATCATATACCGAGTAATTGAAATGACCACATTCAGCTTAATCATCACAATCATATATAGACATGCTAATGTTAGTAATGTATACTCGTACTATATCAATTAAAACAAAGCAAACAACTATTGAGTTTTTCTAAACAATATTGATAAATATATTAACATTATTAAACGTGTGTGAGCGGTGCTGATTAATTTAAGAGAACAAGACAGAATAAAAAATTACACAGGTAGTACACAACTACACACAACAAGAAAATTGACAAGAACAACAAAACTCTCAAACAGTAAAGTCTACCATAGCAATTTGAGAGCAATAGCTATAAAACTTGATTTGATAGCAATTTGACAACAACAACAACTGTTCAACTACAAGCCTTCTTCTGCGAAAAATGGAACTGGTACACACGATGACATGAATATGTCCAACTTGGATGATTACCGACAATTTTCTATCAATTCTAACATCTCACCATTGTGAACTCTGGCTTCTAGTTAAGTTTCCTGCATAAACTAGCCAGCTATCAGTCTGATGCTACTCCTTTTCTTTCCTGTTTGGTGTAGCCTTTCTGCAGTTTCGGTCTATGGCCACAACAGATCTTTATTGTGGGTTCTATTTCATGTCATTTTGATAGCAATTTGTACTCCAAATGACACATTAATCTTTATATAGAACAGGTACAAGAACAGTTTGTAACAACTATATTCAACAGGTTAACCATTAAAAAACGCAACATTCACCAGTTTGAGAAAAACGAAACAATTTGACAAATCAATCATGTTTATATATGAGAAAACAGTCCAGAAACTGAATAAATTTGCTATACATTAAGGAATCAGGTTCATTTGATGCCTATACCATTTCCAAACCGTACAAATCGATAATAAATTGAGAGAAACCGTAAAAATAAATTCAAATTAGGGTTTTACCTGGTTTCTGAAAGCAATGGACGATGAAGTAAAAGATAAAGATGATGAGGGGGAAGAACAAGAAGATAAAGGATGAATTTAGGGCGGAAAAACAGAAATGGTGCGTTGACGGATCTTAATCCCTGATCTGACAGCCCCAATTATCTGACAATGAAGGAGAAGAACGAGATGATCATTGGACAAGGATCTTCGAAGCGTAATCAACGAAGAAATGAAGCATCATATGAACTTAATCAGAGTTTCATCGAATAAAATTAGGGTTACGTAAATTCTCTTATAAAATCTGTCAATTTCATTTGTTTGAGAAATGAACAAATTATTGAAATGGGAATAAAATTCGACAAAAACAAGGGATCCCAAATTAAATAAAAAAATGTTTAAAGATCGATATTGGTCTCAAATACTAAGCGCATCCCAAATTTGCAACCGATAATTTAAATGTGAGACAATTTAAAATGTGCTTCAGCGGGCTGGAGCGCATACACGTTGACCCGGTTTACCTATTTGTCAGGTCAGGCGTTGACCCGGTTTACCTATTTGTCAGGTCAGGTAAGCATCATCTGACCTACGTGATCCAACACGAAAATCAAGTAAATTTGATTTAACTCGACCCAATATTAAAGTATAGTACAATGATCTATGACCCGAAACCCAATACAGATCGAATACATTAGATACCAATCGAACTCGGCATAGGGCTGATAGAGGCGTTGATGGATGGTGAATTAATTATATTTGAGGAGAGAGTGGTAAACTAAAATACGGATCGCGATTGACCCCTACTTTCCTTCAAAAAAAATTAAAATGTACAATAATCTAATGTTATCAATTTTATTCAATTATTAGCAAAACTTTGACAAGTGTTACAAGTAGTGTTGCAATTAGATAATCTAATGCAACATCTTTTTTAAAATGTTGCATCGGTTTAATAAAAGCAACATTTTCATTAAAAGTGTTGCGAATTACTTATTTCTGCAACACAAAGTAAAAGTGTTGCAAGTAAAGTGTTGCAATAGCTCATTTGTGTAGTAGTGCTTGTCCCAATTTATCATGTCGATAAATTGGAGTCTAAATTAATTATGCGTCGGATACGACTACGGAGCCGTCAACGCAAAATTAATAGTGAGACCGTCGATCAAAATTGTTTATGTGTCGTGATGTATGTGAGTTTTGAAGAAAGGAGGGTCACGTGATTGCCTTTACACGTGATGACTAAAGTCGTAAAAAAGGCGAGACTCGAAAGGTGTGTCGAGGCACTCGGTTTTCTGGGTTACAGGACCCACTCGAACGATTCGTGGGCTGACTCGGTCGAGTGCGTCCTGGAAGACGCTACTGCCCAGTTTTGTGGGTGCTACCCGATCGAGTAGCCTATGTACTCGGTCGAGTAGCCCCTGTACGAGTTATGACTCGTTTATTTTTTGGGTTTTAAATCGATGATTTGCCAAATCAAATACAAATATTGCAAGATTTGTATTTAACTTAGTTTCCGGTATTATAATTGTGTATGCATACGATTATAATATCGTTATCGGAATTTTATAAAAAACATTGTTAGTTTGAAAATTTTGATTAGTGACGAAATTGTGTCCCTCTACGTCACGACATCGAAATTAATCCTTACGGATTATGAGATGTCGATTTTCGTGTCAACGGGTTCCGTACTAATCGTAGAAATGGATGTAAACGCGTTCAACTACGAATGATCGTGATCGTGTTAATAAACGAATCATAAAAATGACCATCGTAATTAAACGTGTTTGGATCCGAATTTTGAAATTATTACGTAGATATATATATATATATATATATACACGGTACATACAAAATTATGATAAAATGATAATAACGATAATTGAATGCAAAAAGTAAAATATTAACGCTAGTAATGTCGTTACTATCGACTAAGTATAATACTATAAACATAAATATAAATATACATAGAGAACGAGAAAAAGGATGAAGAAGGAAAAGTCGGTGTTGAATTGTCACACCCTCAACCTACATGTTCTTGCTTCTCGGGATACGGTTCGTCAAATGGCGGCTACGGCGCGGGAACGTCGAGATATGTAGGAGGAGTTGATGGTGTGTGTATGGCTCGGTTTGTATGTATCGTGATGGTGCCTAAAGATAGAGTTATGGCTGAAAATGTGTATGGTAGAAGTTGTGTAAGTGGTCCTGGAAAAGTTGTAGGTGTATGATTGTGTCCAAGTGTGTCCTTGTGTCAAAGGTTGACGGGTATTTATAGGGAGCCACGATATAGGGTCACTCGACCGAGTGGCGCGGGTGCACTCGGTCGAGTGCCCTCGTGAATGCACCTGGACTAGTTTTTTTAGGCTTCACTCGAACGAGTGGTCAATCCACTTGACCGCGTGGATCAATTAGGCCGTGCCAAATCAGGAATGATTAGCCTTGATTTGCTCTTTGATTGATTATGTTTGATTTGGCTGGTTTTTGGATTGTGGCCGTGCCAAAAGACGGGATTTATTTTTGGTGTCGGTTTTGGCCCAAATTAGTCTCATTTTGCTCGGAACGACCCACTGGGCCTGAATTTGAGGTTGGTTTTGTGAGATTTGTATCCCGCTAAAAGCCTATGCCGGACATTATTGATTTCGAGCCCGTATCCGAGCGCGTTTAGAACACGTTAGCGTCCGATCATCATCGGGTATTTTTTTGGAAACTACCATAGACACCTGGCAGTCAAAATGCGGGTGTCTACAGACAGGTGGTCTTATATTTTTCCGAGGTATCAGAATTAACATTTTGTTTTCCCGGGCACGTATATTTAAATGAATTTTGACCTCTGCTTGGGCCATAACCGCGTCCTCCTCGACCTCGTCCGCGTCCGGGTCCACGTCCGCGGCCACCGCCACGGCCGTGTCCGGGTCTGGCGAAATTCGCCTCTGGTATAGCAGCAGAGCCACTTGGCCTCAAATTATCATTTCTTAATAGAACTTCGTCATGTTGTTCAGCAACTAAAAGTATTGCAATTAGGTCTGTGAATTTTTTTGATTTTATTGATTCTGATACTTCTTTGAAAATCCATGTTTCTTTTACCCATGGTAGAGAATGTTTTCTCTATTTTACTGAAAACACTAACTTGTTCCCCACAATACTCTAGTTGTGATGCAATACGGAATAGAGCAGAATTATATTCGTTTACCGAAGGAAAATCTTGGAAACGCAAGTTTTGCCATTCATGTCGAAGTTTTGGGAGGAGGACATATTGCTGATGTCCGAACCGTTCTTCAAGGAGGGACCATAATTCAGATGGATCTCTGATCCTTAAATATTCATTTTTTAGCCCTTCATTCATGTGATGTCGTATAAATATATGAGCCTTTTGTTTTTCCTGGTGGGTAGCCGAATTGCCTTTCTCAACTGTATGTTCAAGGGCTTTTGCCCCTAAATGGGGAATGACATCATGTTTCCATTAAATGGGGAATGACATCATCTTTCCATTGTAAGAAATTTTCACCAGATAAATCAAGGATGTCGAATCCCCTTTTTGCAATCTGAGTCATTTTCTTTCTATTTCTTTTAGATCTAACATATATGATTTTGCGGGTGTTAGTATAATAATCATAGGTATTTATAGTAAAGTAATGTATTCATATATTAAATGATCAATAATCACTAGGTACTAACATTAATATTAGCATATAAAAGTAAAAAAAATAGATAAAACAATAAAAATATATGGGGCGAATGCATAAAATAAGGGAAAGAGAGAAATGAACATAATTAACGAACAAACAATAGATTAGTGGTAATTAATTGATTTATAAGGCACAAACTATTTATTGATATATAGAAATATGAAAAAGGCAACTAACAGAACTATTTGAAACATGAGTACATTAAGTAGACCCTCCAACTCTCGAAGGTTTTGCGTAATAGAGCGCATGGTGTCGTCGTCTTCTCCGTCTTTATCCATTTATTATTTGGATTTTTTTTATGTGTTTGGTTTTTTTTTAGAATGATAAAGACGAAGAGGATAAGGGAAATGAGTAAGGTGATAAGATTTTGTGGATTTTATAAGGGTTAAAAGTACTGTAGCATCGGTGGAGGTTAAAAATATCATACTTATTTCGCAAATTTGTACCATTACGGAGAAGATTTAATGTATATGAGTAGAAACAGTTGGACTCAGCAACTAAATATAAAACTTTAGAAAGGATAAATGCAAGAGTATATCTGATAGGAGTACTAAAAGATCAAAAGAGTATATACTTAAAACAGATACTTACTAAAAATCAATGATTAACCTACGCATGCATGCATACATTCTTCACATAGTCACATGCAAACTTTCATGCTTAGTAATTCACATGAATGCACAATGTCATACTTTACATGCATGCACATTGTCATACCTCTGATGGGCCGTATTTAGTCGTATTTATTACGATGGTTTTGGTATATTTTGTGAGCTAAATCGGTTGTCTTGTTTTGCATTTGTGTCAATTTGGTATGAATGTAATATAGGCTATTTTGAGGATGCTAACCATTGGACCGTCGGTTTGGGCTAAGAGCGAATAAAACAAGAAGAATAAGAAAGCCCACTTGAAGACCCGAAACGACAGAATCGAAGAATTGCACGAAACCGCTCCAGCCTGCCACGCGAGTCGCCTAGACTCCAGGCGAGTCGCACGATCCTGCGAGTCGCGCGATCCTGCGAGTCGGGCGAGAGCTGTGCGGGTCGCGCGGTGGCCTGTAATGTACCATGCATTCCGGCTTATTTTGTTTTATTTTGCTACGTTTTAAGACTTGGATTTTAATTAGGAAACTTTATTATTACCTTAGGATATTTTAATTATTATTTTATTATTAGTAAACTTTTATTAGGTTAAGTTTAGCCTTATTTTTAGGATAATATTATTCACATTTAGTTTAACATAAGATTGGAGAAGAAAAGGGAGAACTTTGAAGAACCCTAATTTTCCATTGCAAGTATGTGTAACTAATTTCATTTACTTAGATTCAAGCCTTTGAAACGCTCAAGAAATGTTTGTAAGTTTTTTTTTTTGATGAACGAGGGAACCCGCAGCCGCTACCTTTTTGGTGCGCTCTGGGTAAACCCTCGGGTGTACACATAGCCTGCGCACACCGAATGTTTTGATTATTAACCTTGATTATTATGAATTGCTTTGTTATTAATTTCATGGATGTTGTTGTTGATTGCTAGGTATACAACTAGTATTTAATTGCATCGTTCTATCGTTAGTATCGTTAATTGAGTAGGATTTACTGATTAACTTTACACTAGTAACAACTAGGAATTAATATTGAACGAGATACGTTGCTATTAGTACTTAGAAGCGATTCATATAAATATCTAAGGCGCGACTGGATTGTACGTGCTATTTATTCTCTATCGAATTCTCAGATCTATATTGCTTCCGTCTAATTGAACCTAGAACTGGATTGTTTAGGTTGTTTTACGGTTAGGGTTAATTAAGAACGGGATTCGTTTTAGTTAACTATTCTTAAGAGAATTGGAATTTCATGTTCACGATAGAGTGGTCGAGGTTATTAATTGAAACCGTCTTACGATGATCAATCGCTATTGAGTGTGGATTCGTGCTTGTGTCTAAGTTCTTTCTCATCATTTGATTTCTCAAGTTATTATACTATTTTATTTTAGTTTGTTAGTTAATTAATCATAAAACCCCCCCTTGGTTACTATGATCTTTAATTTGATTAGAGATTGATTGTTTTCGTCTACACTTTAGTTAGCATAATTAGATTAATCTGATTCCCTAGGGTTCGACCCTTATTTCTACTTTACTACGTTTTTAGTATTTAGATTTAAGTGTTTATAAATTCTAATTTGAGGCATACGACTTTAGCCCTTCAAATTTTGGCGCCGTTGCCGGGGAATCGGCATTAATTATTTTTGTGTTTTCTAGTGTAGTTTTTAGTTTTCATTTTATTATAGCTAATTTTATTTTATTTTATTTTGTGTAGTTTATGTATAATACTCGTTCTTCTAACTTGAACCTCGAGGCATTCGACTCAGAGATTGAACGCACCTTTCACAGGTCACGGAGAATCGGAGAGGGAGCAATAGTGATCGGAACACAGGAATTCGAAGATCTAGAGTTTTTAGACGATATTCCTATTAATCCCGTGAATACTGAAGTTTCTTCCGAATCCGAAGACGAGTCGAATATCATGGCCAACGCAATTAAGCAGCTGACGGCACCCGATCTCGCACAACAACCTTTGTGCATTACGTACCCACCGTTGGGTGCGAATGCCACTTTCGAATTGAAGTCGAGTTTGATTCATCAATTACCCACGTTTCATGCCTTAAGCGATGAGGACCCTAACAAGCACTTGTCGGATTTTCATATTGTTTGCTTGAGTATGAAACCGGCGTCCGTCACTGATGAGCAACTTAAGCTAAGGGCATTCCCCTTCTCATTGAAGGATTCTGCGAGAGATTGGTTATATTACTTGCCACCGGCAAGTATTGATACATGGGTAAAAATGAAGAAGGCGTTCCTCGAAAAGTACTTTCCGGCATCTCGAGCCTCCAAATTGAAGAAGCAGATTAGCAATGTGGAGCAACGAGATGGTGAGACTATGTACGAGTATTGGGAACGCTTTAAGAAGTTATGTGCTACATGCCCATATCATGGCTACAATCCTCAAGACCTTGTGATGTATTTTTGTGGGGGTCTTTGTGTGGAGGATGCTCGCACTGTGAATGCGGCATGTGGGGGATCGATCGTGAACAAGAGTCCAGAGGCCGCTATAGAGGTTATCCAGGAGCTAGCTGAAATCTCTCGAGATTTTTCCCGAAAATAAAAACGGGGAGTGCATGCCGTAGGTAATTCATCATGCTCGAGTCTCGAACATAAAGTTGATAGCTTGACAAACCTTGTCCAAAATATGATGTCGGGGAAAACAAATCAAGTTATGGTGTGTGGTATTTGTTCGAACGAGGGACATCCGAGCGAGCATTGTCCTCAAATGTACGAAGGTCAAGAGGAGGTGAACGGAGTGTGGGAAACCGGGCAAAACAAAAAATGGGATCCATACTCTAACACTTTCAATCCTGGATGGAGACATCACCCGAACATGAGGTGGAGGAATCGGGAAGGCGACCAAGAAATTAATCAAGGAAATCAAGTTGGTCAACCGAAACAACAATTCTTTGCTAAGCAACAAGTTCCTAACACGGTTCCTACTCCGCCTCCACCTAGTGGTCAAATGTCCACCGAAGATATGATACGTGCTTTGGTTGCTAATCAAGCTACGGTAACCACCCAAATGTCCAATCTCCAAGCTACGGTTCTTCAAAATCACACTGAGAACAGAGCTAGCATTCAGAATTTGGAAGTTCAAATGGGCCAAATGGCGACCGCCATTTGTAGGTTGGAGGCTCGAGATTCGGGGAAACTACCTAGTCAAACCATTCTTACGAAGGAAAACGTGATTGCCGTATCTTTAAGGAATGGGAGACAATTGGTGGAGGCCGACAAGCCGAAGAGGAAGGCCAAAGAAGCTATGGTTCAAGAAGAGGAGCTAGTGATCGAGGAAGGTGAGGAAACTCCGAATGTGCAAGAGAAGGAGTTAATTACTCCTACCACACCGGTGGCAGAACCGGATGTTCCTTTTCCCGAGGCACTCAAGAGGACCCGTCGTTATGAGCATGACAAGGATATCTACGAGGTATTTGAAAAGTGCGAGGTAAACATTCCCCTTCTTAATCTTTTAAAGAGTATTCCTAAATATGCTAAATTCTTAAAAGAATTATGTACTATTAAAAGGAATAACAAATCTAAGGGTACTAAGAAAGGGAAGGTTAGTGAATATGTGTCGGCTATATATCAAAAGAAATTACCCCCTAAGTGTGGCGACCCGGGCATGTTTACTATACCTTGCACCATAGGAGATACCTTGTTTGACAAGTCTATGTTAGATTTGGGAGCCTCGATTAATGTCATCCCTTTTACCATCTATGAATCTCTTAGACTCGGTCCTATGAGGGAAACCGGGAAAGTAGTGCAACTAGCGGATTGATCGAGTGTCTATCCTAAGGGAGTTGTAGAGAATGTTCTAGTTAAAGTTGATAAGTTGGTCTTTCCGGCCGATTTTTATGTTGTGGACATGGAACATGACTATAGTGCAACTCCTATCATTCTAGGACGACCGTTCTTAAAGACCGCGGGAACAAAAATCGATGTCCCTAGTGGTTCACTTAGCATGGAATTTTAGGGTAGAGTCGTTAAATTCGACATAAATAAGCCTAGTTCTCACTCTCCGAAAGACAATACCTTGTGTCGTGTTGATATTTTTGATCATTTATCTCCTAACTCACAAGAAGAATTGGTGAAATCGGTTCCTAAACCGATTTCGTCGACCTCTCCTAGCAAGGAATTGTTGTTTAAAGATGTGCAGGAATCTCCTTCTAAGGGACCCAAGTGTGTCATTCTTTGGGAGTCGCGTAAGGACGCGGAGGTGAATAAAGGTAAAACGAGGTCATGGTTCGATCAATGGATGGTTCGAAAGAGCTCAAGCAAGCGTCCAACGGTCTTAAAATTTCAAAATGGAAAAGTGAAAGATGTAGTCGGCATAAGACTTAAGCCGACTCGTGAAAGGAGTAATGAATCAGGCGTCGGGAGAAGCAAGCTCTCGGACATGACGATTTCTACCTAACCTCCGTCACAGTCGAGCGAACGACTTTAAACAAAAGCGCTTCCGGGAGGCAACCCGCTTTGTAGATTTTTGTAAAATTTTATTTTACGGGTCATAGGTCGTAGTATTAATTTCGTTGTTTTTCTTAAACTTAGCTTTTATTACTAACTTTTAATGTGTTAATAGGAGAAGAGCGTCGATTTTCCAGGAGATGGGGCGACTAGCATGGGTCCTGGGAGACTAGCATGGAAATTATCTCGTTATCTGAGCAAAAATCGAAGAATAAGAGGACGGATTCACAGGCATCCGCGCGAGTCGCGCGGACCCTATGCGACTCGCGGGTCTCTCTCCTCACACAGGTCAGTTTTTTATTATAAATTTTATTTTTTAAAAAAATAAAAATTCAATCAAGAGTCAGACACCGACTCCCTCTCTTCACTACCTCTTTCCCTATTCCTATTCTAATTTTCCCCTAATTCTAAAACCCTAAATCAAATAATTTTCCCCCAAATCAATTTCAATCTCCTTCTTCCCTAAATCAAATTCAAATCCTTCACCATTTCCACCAATCCTTCATCCTCACTTCAAATTTCAATTCAAGCTGTCGGTTTGTGCGTCGCTGTCGTCGTCAGTCGTGGTCGTCGCCGGTCATTGGTCGTCGGTGCTTGTGCGTCGTCGTCGGGTTGTGTTCAAGCGAGTCGCGTAGGGTTCAGGCGACTCGCGTGTGGGTCTGCCGCCTGGTCTGTTGTCGCTTTGTCGGTTCGCGCGCATGAGTCGGGTTTTGTCGGTGTTGAGTGGGTACATCTCTGTTTTCTGTCGAGTTCGCATCCGTGGTTCAGTTCAAATCCCTCCTTGTGTGTTGATAGTAAGTCACCCAACTCCCTCCTTTCATATTGCTCCTGTCAATTGTTTTGTGAGTTGTTGATTCGAGTTTGTCAATTTGTCAAATTGTGGGTGTTGGGTTTGTCTTGGTTGTGTGTTGTGAGTTGCTGATTCGAGTCATAGTCCGCCTCCATTCTCTGTCTAGTTGGTCAGTTTCGGTAGTGGTTTTGTCTCGGGTTAGATTTGGTTGTCTAAGTCTGTGTAGTCATGGCCCCAAAGAAGCAAAAAACGACCGCGGTTGATTATATGGGGTGTAAGAATTTGAGTGCGAAACAGAAAGCGGTATGGCGCCAACTATTTGATCGAGTTGTTATGTCGACTAAGTTTGTCGATAATTTGGCATTGAGGTTGCTTGGGATAGTTGATGAGGTGTTTACGTTATTGACTCGTATTGGGTTGGCAAACTTTTACGATATGCACGCAGACACGTATAAGCGCTACACACTTGAATTCTTGTCCACTTTAGAAGTCCATCGTGATGACGACCCCCCTCACATTACTTTTCATCTCGGAGATTCAGAACGAAATGTAGATTTCACAGAATTGAGGGAGGCGTTGGGTATAACACCAAGAGGGGGGACGGAGTTTTTGACCCCTACTTCTCAAATGATGGATGCGTTTTGGTTGAAAATTGCCGGCCAAGCATACAGTAATGTAGGGGCTAAGAATGCTGATATTCGGCACCCCGCCCTTCGTTATGTTCACCGACTTTTGAACTCCACGTTTCTTTGTAAAGGTGAACCGACCCATCTACCTAGGACGGATTTGATGTATTTGTGGGCCATGATGCCCGAATGTTTGGGAACCTCGGATTGGGTCGATATATTCTTGACTCGTTGTGAGAAGCAACAAAAGGCGGTCTCGGGGAATATTCCGATGGGTGGTATGATTACTCTTTTAGCTCGGTATCTTGGACTACCCCAGATGACGGATTCTCCTGTCGTAGGTGATACTACTATTAGCATTAAGTTTATGGAGAGTTGTTCTATGATTTCGCGACCGATTGCTGACCACTATCTAATCTGGACACTCGGCACGTCCCACCAGCATTTCATGGTTCTGCCTCGTCCGGATGGGAAACCGTTACCGTTGGGGCCTACTGCGGCTGCATTTTACCTTCCCCATGATGAGCAATTTCCTAAGCCGAGTACCGAGTCTAGGGCCCCGGTTGTGGAGGAGCCCGAGGGTACGTCTGATTTCGATCGTTGGAGAGATTGGCGCGAATCAATAGAAGATCGAGTCGAAGAATCAGTTGATAATAGTAGGTTGGCCGCTGAGTTCGGTCGGTGTATGAATCGGTTGCAGTTGAAGTTGCACCCTAATGACTACTCGGAACCATCTCCCGAGTTTTATGGAGAGCTTGCAGCCCGTGAGCAAGCGAGATCATCTAGGAGGGCGGCACGTGACGCCGGCTCCTCTTCTCACTCTTGAGCCCGAGGTATTTCTCTTCCCATTTCTTTTATTGTCCTTAGTTCACACATTCGAGGACGATGTGTTATTCAAGCGTGGGGAGGGAAATTATCTCGTTGTATATAGTAGTTAGCTTTATTACGTCTTTTATTTCAATTATCAAAAAAAATTGAAAAAAAAAACAAACAAAAAGATATAAATAAACCCGGCTAGGTGAAAACCCGGAAAGGGCGCCTATGCAAGAATGGGGAATGTAGCCGAGGATGGAGTGAAAACCCAAAAAGGCGCTCCGGGTAAAAAGAAAAATCGAGTTGCGTGCAACGAGAGTAGTGTGAGGAAAAAAAGGAAAGCTAGAGTGAAAATCCGCAAGGGCGGACGCTCTAGGCAAAATGAGGGAATTAGGAAAAAATCACTACTACTTTCTCCGTTTTTGGTGTTGGCGTCATAAGAAGGGCGACATAGAAGGTCGGAAGGGTAGGATTAGTTGGCTAAGGTGAGAAGAATCGCGGTGCGGTGTAGTCGTAGCACTAAAATCTATGCGATTGGTGATGTTTTGTTTGGTATATTGAACTATTAGAGGCGTTTAGGATTGATCACATGTGTGGGTTTAGAATTTTGTGGTATATGTCTTGTACCACCGGTGACATTTGTAGCACATGTGATCCGTTCTAGGATTGGAGAAATAAGGGGCGTTAGATGTGAATTTTAGCTTATATTTATTTGCTAATGTGCCTTGTTTTGATGAATTGGGTCAATGATAATAGTTTGATATTGGGTGTCTTAAGTCAATTATTGAGCCTTTGAGTGGAGTTTCATGAGAATGTTATTAGAAGGTGCATTATCGTAAAATGAGGGAGTTTGGTGGAAGACGAGTGAGGGCCGGTGTGTAATGTTATTCTCACGCATTTTGGACCGGTGACGGTTGTGTTTATTGTGTTCCTTGAATTTTACTCGAGGACGAGTAAAGGTTCAAGCGTGGGGATATTTGATGGGCCGTATTTAGTCGTATTTATTACGACGGTTTTGGTATATTTTGTGAGCTAAATCGGTTGTCTTGTATTGCATTTGTGTCAATTTGGTATGAATGTAATATAGGCTATTTTGAGGATGCTAACCATTGGACCGTCGGTTTGGGCTAAGAGCGAATAAAACAAGAAGAAGAAGAAAGCCCACTTGAAGACCCAGAACGACAGAATCGAAGAATTGCACGAAACCGCTCCAGCCTGCCACGCGAGTCGCCTAGACTCCAGGCGAGTCGCGCGAGAGCTGTGCGGGTCGCGCGGTGGCCTGTAACGTACCATGCATTCCGGCTTATTTTGTTTTATTTTGCTACGTTTTAAGACTTGGATTTTAATTCGGAAACTTTATTATTACCTTAAGATATTTTTATTATTATTTTATTATTAGTAAACTTTTATTAGGTTAAGTTTAGCCTTATTTTTAGGATAATATTATTCACGTCTAGTTTAACGTAAGATTGGAGAAGAAAAGGGAGAACTTTGAAGAACCCTAATTTTCCATTGCAAGTATGTGTAACTAATTTCATTTACTTAAATTCAAGTCTTTGAAACGCTCAAGAAACGTTTGTGAGTTTGAATGTTTTGATTATTAACCTTGATTATTATGAATTGCTTTGTTATTTTTTTTTTTGGTGAAAATTGCTTTGTTATTAATTTCATGGATGTTGTTGTTGATTGCTAGGTGTACAACTCGTATTTAATTGCATCGTTCTATCGTTAGTATCGTTAATTGAGTAGGATTTACTGATTAACTTTACACTAGTAACAACTAGGAATTAATATTGAACGGGATACGTTGATATTAGTACTTAGAAGCGATTCATATAAATATCTAAGGCACGACTGGATTGTATGTGCTATTTATTCTCTAAAGAATTCTCAGATCTATATTGCTTCCGTCTAATTGAACCGAGAACTGGATTGTTTAGGTTGTTTTACAGTTAGGGTTAATTAAGAACGGGATTCGTTTTAGTTAACTATTCTTAAGAGAATTGGAATTTCATGTTCACGATAGAGTGGTCAAGGTTATTAATTGAAACCGTCTTACGATGATCAATCGTTATTGAGTGTGGATTCTGCTTGTGTCTAAGTTCTTTCTCATCATTTGATTTCTCAAGTTATTATACTATTTTATTTTAGTTTGTTAGTTAATTAATCATAAAACCCCCCCCCCCCCCCCCTTGGTTACTACGATCTTTAATTTGATTAGAGATTGATTGTTTTCGTCTACACTTTAGTTAGCATAATTAGATTAATCTGATTCCCTTGGGTTCGACCCTTATTTCTACTTTACTACGTTTTTAGTATTTAGATTTAAGTGTTTATAAATTCTAATTTGAGGCATACGACTTTAGCTCGTCACTCACATGCATGCACAATGTCATATACTTCACATGCATACAACTATACTAGTGATACTAACACTATAATAAAACCATACATCTACTTGAATAAAATCAACACAAACCACTACATCTTCATGCATTCTTCTCCCCATTCCTCCTTTATTTTTTTAAAGAAAATTACATTATGTTTATTTTTTTTTTGGTGAAGTGTGAGTATATTATATATATATATCAATGACAAACCATGTCAAAAAAAGAATACAAAAGCATAACCAGGAACAAGACCAAGGATAGCATCATAGGACTACAACCACAAAACAATACTAGTTCATCAATATCATCGCTGCAAAACATGGGCAGCAGTACAGCATCTCATCTAATCCTTTATAGTCAAATTAAGCATTCCCAGGAAGAATCATCTGCATTCTTCCTTTAATCTCCTTCTGAATCATATCTGCCACCTTCTCGGGTCTTTGAAGAACCCCATCTATTCTCGCTTTGTTTCTTTGGTGCCAAATATAGTAGTAGCAAGCTGTAATCACCATAGCATTTTTCCTCCAGCTAGTGTTCTTCGATTTCAGTGTCATTATGTGTATCATCACAATCGGTTCGAACCACTTTTCTACAGATTCCAAAATCTTCCTAGAATACTCACATTCAAAGAAGATATGTTCCACTGTCTCTTCGTGCATCTCGCAACAGCAGCATCGATCATCTTCAATGACCCCCCATTGTTTCAGTTTACTCTTTGTCTTCATCCCTCTATTCATTGCCATCCAGGTAATCACCGAATGCTTGGGAACATTCCAAGGATTCCAAACCACCTGAGCCCAATCTTTCACATCACTCGAGGTTCTTAACCATTCATATCCGCTTTTGACGGAATAGGATTGCGAATGGTTCCACACATTGCTGCTATATCCCTCTTTCATTTTGTCTTTAACTCTACAAATGCTCTTCCAGTTCCAATTATCTCCTGATTTAGGTGTATAATTTTCCAAATTACTGCCTCTCAGGTAAATTTGATTAATCCATCTTATCCAAAGTTTTTCAGGCTGATTGTAGACCCAATCCACCAATTTACCAACAGCTGCCATGTTCCACACGCCCATCTGCTTTATGTTTAATCCCCCTTCGTCTTTTGGTAGAGTCACCTTTTCCCAAGCAATTGGAGGGGTTCTCTGATAGTCTGATTTGCCTGCCCAAAGGAAATTTATGCATATAGCCGCCACTCGTTCAATAATCGATGCAGGCAGAATGAAAATAGACGCCCAATAGCAGTGAATTGAATTAAGAACAGCATTTATCAGCGTAATTTTGCCCGCATACGACAATTTTCTCGCACCAATGCTTCTTATTCTAGCCACTATCTTCTCGATCAGAATCTGGCATTCTTTCTTGCTTAATTTGCCCGCTTTTATGGGAATACCCAAGTACCGGAACAGCATCTCCCCCTCCCTGAATCCAATGACAGAGACAATATCCTCAATTAGACTCCGATCCATGCCATTGAAGAAAACTTCAGATTTGCCACTATTTTTTTCCAGTCCCGTAGTTTCAGAGAATGTAGCAAAAGCTTTCATTAGGACCAGGATAGACTGAATGTTTCCTTTGCAAAACATGAGTAGATCGTCTGCGAACATAAGATGGGTAAGCTTCAGCTGAGCGCACAGAGGATGGTACTGGAATCTGTGTTTTTTCTGTCGCATATTTGATGGTTCTGGTCAGGTAATCCATACAAAGAGTAAACAGAAGGGGTGATATAGGGTCCCCTTGCCTCAAACCTCTTTGGCCTTTAAAATAACCAAAGGAACTCCCATTCATATTTAGCGAGAAGGACGTAGTAGTTACACAGCTCATTATTTGTTTGATGACTAGCGGTGGGAACTTTAGAGCCTGCAACATTTGATCCAAAAATTCCCACTCTACCGAATCGTACGCCTTTTGAAGATCAATTTTGAACAAACATCTCGGTGATGAGCTCTTTCTATCATAGCACTTAACCAGATCCTGGCAAATGAGGATATTTTCGATGATAGACCGACCTTTTATGAACGCTCCCTGAGTATCTTCAACAATGTCCGGAAGGACTTTTGCTAACCTGTTACAAAGCACTTTGGAGATGATCTTGTATATCACATTACAACATGCTATGGGTCGATATTGCGTGACACTTGAGGGTCTGTCTCCCTTTGGGATCAGAGCCAAATTCGTGGCATTAATCTGCCTCAGAATCTGACCTGTACTGAAGAAACTTTGAACTGCATTGCACACATAAGGACCCACATACTCCCAAGTGGCTTGAAAGAAACCACTTGTATATCCGTCTGGACCAGGGGCTTTGTCTTTCGGAATAGAGAATACAATCTTCTTGATTTCATCTGCATACACCGGCTGTAGCAGCATGCTGCAATGTTCTGCAGAGCAAGTATTGCCCATGTTGATCACTATCTTTCTCACTGGTATCACTTGCTTAGACTTCCCAAGTAGATTAGTATAAAACTCTAAAAAAGCATCCTGAATAGACGCAGTAGAGTTGCATTCCTTCCCCATTGCATCTTTTATTTGGGTAATCCTATTTTTATTATGTCGTTGTTTGAGATACATATGGAAGTAGGCTGTGTTTGAGTCTCCGTCCTTCATCCACATTGCTTTCGCCTTTTGCCTCAGAAAACTGTCTCTCGCCTACTGGAGCTTCCTTGCCTCTATTAGCATTCTTATCTCCTTTTCAATGAGATCATCATCATCCGGTTTCATCTTAATCCTGTCCTGGATCTGGTCAAGGGCAGCAGTAGCATTGTCTGCCTGCACTTCAATGCTATCAAAACAGTCCCTATTTATATCTTTGAGAATTGTCTTGAGAGATTCAAGTTTCTTCACAACACGAAACATAGGAACACCATTCTCCTCCCTATCCCAATGGTTTTTAACTTTCTCATGAAAATTGGAAGCTAAGGTCCACATATTAAAGAATTTAAAACTTCTCTTTTGGTTATACTCAATAGCAGTTGCACTAACCACACACAGAGTATGATCAAAGGTTCCTTCATTGTGGAAATGAGCAATCATATCAGGATAAGCATCAGTCCATTCAGGGTTGATTAAAAATCTGTCCAATCTACTGAACTTCCTGCTGCCCACCTCCTGTTTATTAGTCCACGTAAAGAAAGCCCCGGTCGCGGTTATGTCTATCATGTTACACTCCTCAAGACACTCGACAAAATCTTCCATATCTTCCTCCTTAGTTTGGCCACCCGTTCTCTCTTCCTTATTGATGACAGTGTTGAAATCTCCAGCAAGACACCATGGGCCCTTATACCCAGCTGCGAATCCCTTTAAACTAGTCCACAAACTCTTTCTGTCACTCCCTTCGTTAAAGGCATATATCATGGTAATACGAAACTTCTTCCTGCTAATCTTGTCCGTAATCTCCGCATGAATAAATTGGTCTCCACAATCAAGAACACAAACCTCAAATATACCTGGTCTCCATAATAGCCAAACCCTTCCTCCTTTGTGGTAGCTCATATTAGTAGTTAGACTCCACCCTTCAAACATATTCATAGCCATACTACTAGCAGCACAGCTTTTTATTTTCGTCTCAAGAAGGCCAAACAAAGCAACCTCCTGTTTATTCAAAAAATCCTTTATTACTCTTTGCTTATTTACATTGTTCATACCTCGAATATTCCAAAAGCCGATTCTATTCATTTAGGGGTTCATGTGGTTTAGGGTCACCATCATTTATAACAATCATCTGTCCATCCTTACCTCCATCATTCAATCTATTTAACAGATTCTCATCATCAGTCAAGACGTCTTTAAACGTTCTTGCAGGACTCCCAGGCTGTATTATGGTAGGTTGGACAGTCCCCTCTGCATGCTTTTTAACTCGCCATGTTAATTTCATCATGGTTGTACCCTTGTTCACCTGAGTAGGTTTCATTCCTTTCCTGCAATCAACAGTCTCATGCCCTACGCCTTTACATTTGCTACATAGTGAGGGTTTCCACTCATATTCTACCCGCAGTACCTGTTTCACTCCCTCTTCATCTATGAATTTGATTTGTTTTGGTTAGGTTTCCCCCACTTGCAGTTCAACTAGAACCCGGGCAAAACCTTGTCTTGTCTTCTCCATCGTGGCCTGATCACTTTTAATATACTTCCCCACCAAGTTAGAAATTTTTGGCAGGCATTTTCCCCAAAATTTAATCGGAAGGGCATGAAACCGCACCCAAGCAGGCACAGCCTTCACATCCTCCTTTAGCAAATCTGTATTTGGAGACCAGGCGTTCACAATCATCGGTTTATTGTCAAATAAATGATATCCTGCCTTCAACACCTCTTTTTTGCCTCTCATTTCTTTGAAACGAACAAGAAAAATTCCATTCGGCATAAATGAAACTTTATCTACATCATATTGTTTCCAAATCCTCCGTATAAATCCTTCCAATACTTCGCATGGGGGATTAGCACCAAGAACATAGCAATAAACTGCCTGTCCCCAGTACAGAATCTCCTCCTGGGTGTCGTCCTTTGACAGTTGTAACAAGTTCTCCTCATCTTCTTTGTCATTTTCATCATTTTCGACCCTAGATCCTCCAGCACCTGAATCCTTTCGTTTTCCTCTTTGAGTAATCCATGGACAGTCGACAGCATCATCAACGTCATCAAAGTTTAGCCCAGGGATTGCATTTAGTTCATGCATCGGTTTTGTACGCTGAGTCTCATCTTCATTTGGGCCATTCCTCTTCAAATTTGCAATGTTTCCATTGTTTGATTTTGCAGAACCCGTAGAATTCTTCTTCTTCTATTTCGTTTTTGAGGCGGAATTCCTGGCCATGTCGCCGTAGAACACGGAAGGGTTTCCGATCAGGATCGCCTCAAATCGCCATTTTTAGGGTTTTCAGTTCTACATTATGTTTATTGATATGATTAGCAAGATGGGCACTACGTTCAATATCGTATTTCGACCGACATCGTTGGTCTAGGTGAGATTAAAGGTCGTCGACGTTGAAAGTCGGGTCATTAATGTCTGTGTGGCGGCGCTTTGCGCCTGTGAGTTTGACTGACTCGGAGGATTCCGAGGACTCTACTATACCTTTCGCCTTCTTAGGGCGAGATGGTCCCGCCATATGTCCGGGTAAGCAGTGATGAGTTTCGTGATGCTTTTCCGGTTGTTTCCTTGGTCGATTTTGGTTAAGATGGGTGAGCGATGGTTCGTTAGGCTGTGGTTCGGGTTGGGGATGAAAGGGGGGGATAATCGGTAAATTATTAGGTAAATTATTATTAGGTTATGTAAGTATATATATATATATTACAATTTGTGATACAATTAAGGATAACAGAGACTCCAAAATAATGGTGATCCATTTTTTTATCCCTTTTAAAAGAGGTTAGTAACTATTGTTAACAAAATAATGATTTAAAATACTACCTTATAAATTTGGAGCAAATTCGTGCTGATAACGTGTTGAGAAATAAATACTGAAAGAGAAAGATTAAGAGTAGAGATTGAGAGTAAAGATTGGGAGAAAGTGTGTATCTTCTCATTCATCAGATCACATATTTATAGTACAAATATACTGTATACATAGTTGACGTTTGGAAGAAAATTCTTCCATACATTTAATGTATGGAAGGAATTTCTTCCATAACTACTGTTGCAACATATGGGTGGAGGGATGGTTTGCAGAGGAAACTATGGGCTGAGATTTTCACCCTAATTTTCACCCTAATGTTATTCAACAATTTGTTAATTTATTTATTTATGTTTTTTTTCATGACATATTTTATCGAATGTAATAGTTTTTATAAGAATTGATAGTTTTTATATCCTTTGGATTTTGTTCAAAATGATTGGTAAAAATGTTTTAAGTGATCTTTTGTCGGGTAGAGGACGAACATTTGTTCAGCGTGAAGAGGTTTACTATTGGACTATCTATGACAAAATTACAACGAAGGACGACCGTCTCCATAAAATTGAACTTCTAGGAGACAAAAATACAGACGGTTGGATGGACAATTCAGATTACCATTACGATGGGGACCATGTACTTATTAGAAAATAATTAATTTTTTCCAATATTAACCGTTGAGTCTTTCTGTTCGTAAGAGTATTTAAGTAGTGTCATTGTCGTTCTACCTTTTTATCTCTTTCATGTTTGTTTCAATTTATTAAGTCTTAGTTAAATTAGGTTTTACAATAAGTCTTAGCCTGTTTTTATTTAAATTTATTTAACTTTAAGCGATTACGTCCGTATGTTTTATTTTCATTTTTAACTAAAAATTTTTTAGAAACAATAATATTAAGAAAACCGTAAACAAAAATAAGAGTAAAAATTATAAAAGTATGAAAATAAATTATTGAGTTAAAGTAAAATTTGATATGTAAATGTGTAAGGTATATAATAAAATAGGAAAGAGAATGTAAGTATAAAATGAAATGAATGTGAGATATTTTTTGTTAAGATGAAAAAGAAGAAGATTGTGAGTGGATAAATGAGGTGGATGATTGAAATGAAAAGAGAAGATAAGATGAAAAAGAGGAAGTTGAAAACCATTGTGGATGGTCTTAGAGTTACAGTGTGAGCTCGAGAATGTGGAAATAAGCAAAATAGTGTTAAAAAAGCAAAAAAAAAAAAATGTTGTTTGTGCAGGAGAGAGAAGGCGAGCTTCTCGCCTGTCCGAGAATGGACGAGAACCTGCAAAGTTACATAGGTATTAGGTAATGCAATTTCTTTTTTTTTAATTAAAATATTACTCCTCTGGACACTATTGTTTGTCCCACTACCTCAATATTTGTCCGGAGGGAGTAGTTTTTACATGAAACGAAAAATACGTACGTAATTAGTTGTGAAACGTCGTGTATTATTATAATTGTTATTAGTATCGTTAATTTATGATTTGTTAATAGTACTCAAAGTTACTCCATAATTAATTATGCCACATTTACCATTCATTTACGAGTTATAATCAGACAAATTTGTATGGGTTACCAGCTTACCACTAGAGTTGCAATAGCTGACCCGACCCAACAAACAGATTAGGCTCACCTAAAAATTGACCCGATAGAACCCGAAAATGTAATGACCCGGAACCGATCCAACCTGAATAGCTTTTGACCCATTACCCGATATAACCAGATGACTGGCTAACCAAACTCGATATGACCTGACCCGAGTGACACGATTGCCACCAAACTCGATGCTGACCTGATTCGATCCCGATCCGTTGATTTGTTTTGCCAAGTCTAGTGTGGGGTATAAAAAAGTTAAGAGAGAGAGAGAGTGTGAGAAATGAATTCTTGCTGATGTGGGATGTTTTAGGTGAAAATTGGAGGGTGAGTGGAAAACAGAGGTGGAGGTTGAGTAGGATAGAGAAAAGTTGAAAAAGTGGAGGATGAGAATTGGGTAACACGGTCTAATCTTTGACCTAGCTTTTCATATTGTTTTTTGTGTCCAAAATCATAAATTGGTCAAAAACACCATTGTTCAATAGTTTAAAGCAGTTTCTAAAAGATCTTCCCATCATTTTGACTTTGGAAATAAATTTGGTGCTTCTAGTTTTTAAGAAACATTTATGAGAAATTAAGCTTATTAAGAACTACTCTCTCCGTTTCATTAATTTCTTCCATCTTAAAATTAGCAAATTTCTTAAGAAATAAAATAAAATAAGTATAAGTAGAGAAGGAATAAAGTAAGTGGACCGCCTAGGTAAGAGAGAAGTGTGATAGAAAAAACAAAAGTGAAAGAAATCAAAGAAATTGTTGAAATAGAAAATGTGGAAAATATCAATGAAACAGAGGAAATATAACTTTAATAAATAAGGTCAAACATATGCCCTCATTGTATTCAAAAATGCAAAATGTAAAAGCCTACTATACCGCAACTAAGAGGCTTAGAGCATGCACATTGAAGATGATGTTTTCAATCATCTATAGTATTCTCGTCTTACTTTGATACTTCACCTGGCCTCTTCGTTCATCCATCTCATTTCAAATTATATTCTCCCTCTTCCTTCCTTCCCTTTATTAAATATTTGAGTGATTTAACAAAAATAATACTCTCTCCGATTCTTTTTTATCTTCCTACTTCATTCCAATAATACCCCTCACATATAATTGGGGAGTAGGAATTAAAATAAAAAAAATCGATGGGAGTACCAACTATAGGGCGTCATTTCAAAATAATACCAATTTTATTTAATCTGAGATTAATATGTATCATTGGACTTGTTAACCTAGAACAATATTGTTGACTTGTTAACTGGTGAAACCCGTCCAATTTCCATTTTCGCTTTTATTTAAGGGGTTATTTCATGGGAAAAATCCCAACTATGTGCGTGCTTCTTAGAATAATTCAAACTATACGTAATCTCATTTTAATATGAACTACGCATTTATTAATCTTCCTTTGGTATGTGTGAAATTATGACTTGTTATTACCGGTCATAGTGACTTGTTGTAACTTTCTAGGTTTTTATTAGGTCCGTTGCACTTATCATGAAAGCCAAAATTACAATGAAAACAATTTTTTTCATAGCTTTTATAAGGCTAATTGAAAAACAAATGGAAGTTGAATTTTCGGAAAAATTAATTTTTTTTTATCAATGGCCGAAAATGAACACGAAATGTGAATCAGAAGAAGAAAAGTTAGAGGATGAGTTGAAAAAGATAGGTTCAGCAGGTAGCCGGTCACCCATAACAAAGCGAGGTTAATGAAGGCGTAGTTCGTATTAAAATTTAAAATGAGATTACGTATAGTTTGTATTAATTTAAGAAGCACACGCATAGTTGGTATTATTCCCATGAAATAACCCTTATTTAAGGAATTTTCTACATGTACCTCCGTGTTTTTAGCTATTCTATATGGTACCCCTACAATTTTATAATCACACATGGTTCCCCACACTTTTAGGGTATTATGTCTCCATACCTTAATGACGTTTTCCGTCTTCTTTGACTTCCTATTACGCTTTAATTACGTTTATGTTAATCTTGAACCTCCCTTTTTTTGTATAAACAACACAATTAACGGAAAAAGGAAGTAAAAAAGACAAAAAAAATGTCATTAAGGGTATAGAGACATAACACACTAAAAGTGAGTACCATGTGTGATTATAAAAGGGCTGGGGTACCATATAGAAAAGCTAAAAACATATGGACACCATATAGAAAATCCCTTCATTTAATTTCATATCCTATCACTTTATTCATTATTGTCAGTGTACGAAACACTTGATCTTCTTTCTCCATTAATCTCTTCCTCCTCACTCTTCATCTTCATCTTCAACCAATCACTTTCAGACTGTTAATTCATCAAATCGATTAAAATGAGTAATATCAAATGTAGTAGGTTAAAAAGTCACAAATACTTTTCTGAGTTAAGTAGACAAATGATACGTATTATTATGAGATTAAATGAAATTGATATTATTTTGAGAAGACTCCCTATAGTTGGTATTATTCTTAAATAACTCTAAATATATATATACACACACACACACACACACATATACAATATGAATTCTAGCATTCCAATTCATATTCAGCATTTGACAGCAGTAGCAGCCACAGCAGACACAAGATTCTATAACATTCAACAACAATGTACAAGTCACAATAACAAGCAACATCAAATAATCGAACAACGTATCCACACAACCAAATTAAAGCGACTAATTACATATCAAGTTAAAGCGACTAGAGGAAGAGGAGATGCGAGAACATATTTTTTTTCCAATGCGGTTACACGAGAGTATTGGTGAGTGCAGTGAATACTTGGCTAGGTACACAGATTCAAACTACTAGTGGTGTGTAACAACTGATCAAAATAAGGCGATCCTTGTTTCAACGGAAAGTAATAGGAGCAACAGTGAATGCATTGTTATTTCACTTATGGTTCCAACGAAACAAATGTCGAGTGGATGGTCTGCTTATGCATCCAACAGAGATACTGAGACAGATTAAGTTTGATGTTTGTAGGAGAGTAAAATTCTTGATTAAGGGGTCACTAAACAACGGGGATGCATAATGGTTTACACGAGTGACTAGATTAGAGTTTGAGTGATTCACACATGTTGGATCTTCTTTTTAGGTTCTTTTTGGTACCAATTCGGGGTGGTTTCCATGTTAAGTACTCATATTTGGAGTATTGTTATGTTTACCCCCGCATTGACTATTTATTTGTATTTTGTAGTCAATATTGTGCATTGCTTTTCTTGTACCCGTTCACTCAAAATAGCATCACATGCCAAAGAATGAGAGCCATGGAGAACTCGTTTTTTGAACCAGACACTTGCGAACCGAGGGAGTCCAGAAGCATCTTATACGAGTAGCATAACTTTAAAGTGAGCATGGAGAATAAAGAAGCTAAAGCTTGCAAGAGAACAAAAGGAAGAAACAAGATGAAGATATTGAGCAGGGCGGCTGGCGTAGACTGCGGATTTCAGCACAGTCTGCGCCGAACCTGCGAAAACCGCCAAAATTCACTTAAAACGGAGATTTTCGTTTTCTCATTCCCCTTATTATGGGCTTGCTTGTGGGCTTGTAATTCTGCCTCCTTGTGTTACCCTAGGTATTTAAAGTTGCATTACACAAATTGTAGAGGGATGAACTCATTTTTAGAGAGAGATTAAGGTTGTAATCAACTCTAGATCTAGTTTGCAATTAGTGTAACATTGTTAGAAAAAGTTACATCTTTATGCTTAGTTTATGTTGTTACTATAACATGAGGGGCTAATCCTCTCATATCTTGGTGTGAATGTACCCAATGATGTAATTCTTCCTATTTTTTAAGACTTTCAACTCTTGTTTTAATCTATCTTATTTTATTCCTATTCCTTATTATTAAGTGTGATTTTCCATATATTAGGTCTTTGATTTTATCAAAGTGGCTACCTAGTTATGTATGTACAATTAATGCTTGTGTGTTAGAGAAGTTGTTACACCTATCTACACCGCCAAGTAGCATTCTTGACATAGATTGTAGTGTGTTTGTCGTCATTCGGTTGTCTTGATAAAAGAATATGCATGTTGAAGATGTGGTGATTGTTTTAGCATAAGTTATTATTTTTCCTCTTTGATGATTTAAATCCTAGACACATGTTAGTGTTGTTTGCTAGACTTTGTGTAGACGAATGAAAATTTCATGTATAATGTTATTCAGCATGAAGTTGTGAGTTAAGGAAGATAGTTAATATTAAGAGTTGATCGTTTTGCATTTGTGGTTGAATTATATAGTTGTGGTATCGATTTGCATCGGGATATTTTTTTTATCATTGATTTCGTTATTATCATCATTTGCATGTTTGTTACCAAACCAACTTACAAAATCCTCCATTCTATGTTTAGATTAGTTACTTTCTTCTCTTGTTCATCCTAGTTCTTCCTTAGATTAGAAGGTATTTTTCTTTCTTCGTTTAGTTTTCTCTAGAATCTTGTTTCCTAGAATTTACGTCCATCCTTGTGGTTCGACCCCGCTACTTGCCATTTGCTACTTTTTAATTGTTTTTGTCCATGTTTTGGGTTTATAAATGTGTTTGTATGATTAGCCTTGCCTACTACGACATATTCAATCTGCTTGTCATCAAAATGGTGTCGTTGTCGGGGATGACAACATTTTAGGATTTGAGTTTTTAGTGAATGTTTTCTAGTTTAGATTTCTAGGATTTAATGTTTTTAGTGAATGCTAAGTACCCTCACCATGGGATTAGTGAGTGTGATCTAATATTGGGCTTTTGTTCGGGGATGTCTGATGCAAATGCATGCATTATGAATGCGGCTATTACTGATGGTGTGGAATTCCTTACTATTGATCGTGATAATGAAATTATTGCAAATATGGCGGCTAGCACAAGGATATTTGGTGATCATTCTAAAGCTAATGCAAGGAAAACCAATGTGATTTCTATGGGGACCCAAAATAATCATGGAGAAAAACTCAACAACTTGACTAACATGGTCTCTTCCATGTTGGCTAGTTCCGGACAAGCCATGGCTTACCATTGTAGTAATTATGGTGGTGACCACGCTATTAGTGGCATGGGTACATATCAAGAAACTTAGAAGCCATACTACCAAGGAAATTCTTGGAATCAAAACCAAGGTTTCAATGAGAACCAAAGGAATTTCAACAACAATCAACAAAGACAAATACTTCAAATACCGGGAAGCAACCAAGGCAACTACCAAAATTTAAACCGGAGACAAATTTTTTCCCAAGGTTTCAATCAAGGTTCAAACCAACAAATGAACCAAGAATAAAAGAATGCCAAGGTACCTTCTACGGAGGAATTGTTGAATACCATATTGCAAAATCAAGTGAAGGATCAACAAAAAAGGGAAACTGAGAGGTTGGAAAATGATAAGGAGATGCAAATTCGAGATCAAAAGATAGCCCACAGGGAGACTCAAATGAGTCAGATGGCGAAGGCATTCTCCCAAAGCCAAATTCAAGGTAACTCAAAAGCCTACCACCCACAATGCTAGTGCGGTGTTTGTGCAACCAAAAGAGCAAGTTCATGAAATCAAGGTAGCAAACATGCATGAGATTGCCCATATTGATCCGAATGTCCCTTACGTTATAAGTGAAGAGTGCGAAGATCGATTTAGGCGATATCAAAGAGAGGACATTCCTTTCCCTCAAGCACTTGGTAAAACCTAGCCTATGGGAGAATTTGAGGATATATTTGAAACTTCCCAGGAGCGAAATGCCGATTATCCTGTCCTTATTGAAGCTGTAATCCCCTAGAAAATCTAACGCATTACAGTGGCGGAAACACTATAGAGTTGGGATTAAAACACAATGACAAACTATATCTTATTAAAAGAAATGGTAAGTCAATACAAATGCCTCTTTTTACAAAAGGGTTAAAAGTAAAATCTCCAAACGGGTTTATACAAATCCATAAAGAAACGTGAATGAAGAAAGAGTAGGATCCACGCTACTCGCTAGCTCACACCCAAAACCCAGCAGCAAATACCTGTCATGTTATAAACATAACAACCACGTCAGTGGGGAGTAACTTGGACGTTCTCCCAGCCATATTATAGTATTATTATATAAAAATACATAAAATGGAAAATATTAAATGATATAATAAAAATAAGCTTTCGGAGAAAACTTACAATATTGGAGCAATAAAATCGGAACAAGTTTTCAGAAGAAAACTTCAAATATTTGCCAACCTGCAAACCAACATGTATTGATAATAATAAAAATATTCAAAATGGGGTTATGGATATATTCAGTGTAGAAGGTTAGACTTTCACCAGGAGAATACTAAAAACTAGCTTCGAGAACGTAGTTCAAACAAATCAAACTCCGATGTCTAACTAGGCTACTCAACCATAATAGGACGACGACTTATAAATGCGTGTCCCTAATTTAAGACAATGTACACCCTTCCTGGGATTACCTGTCACCGAGTTCAACTTATGATGGCGACTTACTGCGAGGCCTAAGCTTAAGGTCAAAATGTACACAACTCCCGGTATACCTGTCACCCGGTTCAACAACTAATGTACTGATTCCTGATACACTAGCCTTATAGTTGATGGTAAAACCGTAAACCCCAGATTATATTACTCTAACCCCACACTTGACTTTATTCCATAACTCCAAAACAGCCATTATCGATAATCAAAATAAATATAATCATTATGAGGATAAAAGAAATAAACACTTTATATAAAAGGGAAACTTTCTATAAATAGAAACTTACTAATTTTAGAAACTTACTTAAAATAGAAATTCTTATAGAAAATACGTAAGTTATTAAGATAAGTGAAATGTATAAAAATAGCATTTCTAACGAAATTAACATCTTATTATTATCGTCGTTATCGTAACTTTAATATATTTCCAAATTCGTTACTCAAAATATAAATGAAATATAAAAAGTCAAAGTATAGTACTTTATAAAGGATTAGGAAATCGATTTAAAACTATAAATTTTAGAAAAGAGACGTTTTAAAATAAACGATATCAAAATTAATTAAATCAATGAGTTTTATAAATGAAATGAGATTTACGAAGATTTAAAATTATTTTTAACAGATAGTTTTTATTAATAAATAATACGGATTTTAATAAAAAATAGTCAATCGGAAATTATTAGTGAAAATAGTCTCGACGAAAAATATATTTAAAACTAAATCGACTATTTTCTCATTTATTAGTATAAATCGTAAAACGAAAATTAATTTATTGAACGAGTATACAAATCTCGATTATAATATAAAATACGATTTTGAGTTAAAAATTAGAAATTAACGAAATATGACAAAAATATGAAATCGATATTATTTAGTTACTGGTGTCACGATAACCGACAAAATATTATAACAATCGTAAATAATAAAATTACTAACGATTATAAAACGATATCAAAAGTCGTAAAATATTTATAAGCCATACGATTTAAAATTAATATAATTAGCAATAATAAATAGCTAAAAATAGAAAACCGAAGTTGAAATATTTACTACATACTACTACTCAAACATACGATATAAAATCGAGTAACGTTCTAAAGTTACCTTAAGTCGATATTCGAATCGCTCTCGTACTTGCCCACTAGCATAGTCCGAGCTTCAAAACTTCAATAGCACGCCTTAACCTTCGTGTCGTGAATCGTTAGCCTTCCAAGTACGCTCCACTTTGATACTTGAGACATAAAGAAACAGAAATAAAGAAATCGGAATAAGGAATGTCAGAAATGACTAGAGGTGACACGGAAAACGTGACAAGGAAATAATCAGCATCACTGAAGCGGTAACAACGTACAACCATGACCATAAGAAAATGTAACGGGATCGCTGGCTGTTCTAACACGCACTACAGCAACATGCAAAGGATAGAACGTAACGATGACAGAAAAGAAGGGGAAAACGACGAAAAATGAGAGCTAGAACAGAAAAACATGGAAGCATCGAGGACTAATTGAACAAAAACAACTATAGTAATTGGAGTATGAATTGAAGAGTGGTGGACATCAGCAGCAACAACCAATATCGAAACCATAGTTGCCTCAAAAGATAAGAACCAAGCGAGAACGGAACAAGAAATTGGAGGAACGATGAAGAACGCGGAAAAGGAAAGTACAGGACAGCAGTACAACACGTAAAATAGAACAAGAGCATCAACAAACATGCAATATATACAACCACAAAAACCGACAAAAGTAGCAGCAGACGAACAGCAGCAAAACGCAGCAACAAAAGGAGGAGGAGAAAAGGAAGAAGAAGAGGAGGAAAGAAAGACAGATAGCAGCTGCAGTAACAATCAAGACAACAACCGTAACGAACATCAAATGACGATAACCGAAACAGGATGAAAAGATGCGAGGAAGAAGAAGAGGAACAGCCAAGCACGAACGAGACAAAGGAGAAGAATGGAAGTACCTTTCCGAATCAAACGACACCGGAACCGACATGGGAACTGATAAAAAATAGCAGCAATCACGGCAGTAATAACAACGACCACGAGCAGCAGCAGCGGCGATAGCAAAACACAAGCAGCAGTGCGCGGACACAGATGGTGGAACAGGGAAGGACATAGGATAACAGAGGGGGCGTCAATTACGAACCGGTATGACGGATTGAAGATGAATAGAAACAGCTAAGGTAGATAAAGAAAGGAGGAGGTGAGCGGTGATGGAGAAGAAAGGAACAAAAGGAAGGGGATTTGTTGTGAAAAACAATGAAGGTGAAATGGATGGGTGAAGAGAACGTGATAAGGAGGAAGACCAAAAGGGGGTACGTGAATCACAATTAAGCGGTAGAAAAAATGTTGAGGGGGGATGCATCAGCTCACTTAAAGAATGCGAGAAATACGGATTAAACGAATTTCGAAACGATAAGTTGACTGACCCAGGAATCGGGTTAAAACCAGTTATAAAATTAATAAATAATCGGCCCGTCAAAATGAGTAAATAAATATTCGAGACGGAAACGAAGTTTATAGAAATAAATAATTAGATGATGAAATAGTATTTCCCGATAAATATTAAGTTTTCGACAAAGTGAATTAAATTGATTTCTCGAGGAAAAATAATAAATGTTTTTGACGAAACTTTAAATAAATAAGTTTCGAGCCGAAAATAGAATTCGAGCTTAAAAACAAATAAATAAAAAGAATTTAGAATTTAAATCGTCGAAATAGATTTTTGATAAGAATTAAATTAAATGTATAAAATAAATCGAAATATAAATAAAAATATGTTTTAAATATAAGATCAATTCCCGAGACAAATAGAATTTTAGGAGTTTGAAACGATTAACCGATAAATTCGTTTTATAATAATTTAAAAAATTATGAGTTAAATCGTAAACAAAATAAAATACGAACATAACTTCGAATTAATTTAATTTATAAAATCAGGGGTGTTACAGAAGCAATGAAGGAGCCCCATTTTGCTAGTTTCCTAAAAGCCAAATTGGCCACCCAAAGAGAAAAAGTGGAGAGGCTTAGAAAGAGAAGGCTAAGAAAGAACAACTTCTAGCCATGTCTAAAAGAAATTTGACTCAAAAATATGATGATCCGGGCATGTTCGCTATCAATTGCTCCATCGAAGGCCAAGTATTTGAGGATGTCATGTTGGATCTAGGTGCTTCCATTAATGTCATGCCTATTGAGGTATACAAATAAATAAGTCTTGATAGTCTCAAACCCACAAGTGTTTCTATCCAACTTAAGGATCGTTCAAACATTCAAGCCATGGATATTGTAGAATATTGCTTGGTAAGAGTTAGAGGTCTCTTAATCTCCGCCGATTTCTATGTGGTGAACATGGAGAATGCGACAAGCTCTACATCGTTGATTTTGGGAAGGTCCTTCATGAAGACGGCCAAAGCTATGGTCGACGTGGCCGAGGAAATTTTGAGTCTTGAGCATAAAGGAAATATGATGAAGTACTTGGTGAAGAATAAAGGGAACAATAATGTCATATCCTTGCACGTTCTTACTATTATGGAGCATGAAATCAAACTTGATGAGACAAACAACATTCGCGAGGAAGATTCTATTATATTGAAGCCCCCTTGAAGGGAGATAATGTTGTTGTTTCTATTGTTGATGTGCAGGAAAAATTTGAAGAGAAAACCTCCTTGAATGGAGAAGAAGATAAAAAGTCGCGCGAAATAGAAGAAGAAGACCAGGCATCGAAGCGCAGCCTGCGGGCATTGACTGCGCCACAGCCTGCGCCTCGATCCCTGGACAGCCAACTCATTCCATTAAAAGCTTATTTGGAATCCAAAACTCTTTTGCCATACAAAAGAAAGATGAAGTACCCAAAGAGTGAAAATCAAGAAAAAGTGAAGAAGAAAAAGTCGCTATATCCTAAGAATAGCGGGACTTGGAAGCCTTGGCATAAGAAGTGGCGAGCTAAAGAGAATCCCAAGCTTCCAATGGAAGAGACATATGATGAGCCGAAAATTAAGTCCCAAGATGTGCGGAAACCGAGAAAGGGAGGCACCAACTTAAGGCTTAACTTGGTGAACCGAGAGGAGAAAGGATGACCCTTTCCCTCCTCTTGGTCGAGCCATCGATGTTAAATATACGACACAACTTTTTAATTAGCTCTAATCCCTTATCTCTTAGAGTATATTTATTACTTTTATGTGTTTTCCCTTGAATTTGGTGGATATTCGAGAAGTTCTAACACGTCTTGTGAGCAATGTGTCTTAGGGATTTGAAAGAGAATTCTATAACAGGAATCCAAGCCAACTTAGAGCTTAGGAGCAAGTCAAAGCGTTGTGTGAACATGTGAAGTCATTAAGGAGATTGAGTATTTTTGGAGAAGGATGAGGAAGTTTTCGAGAAGCTTTCAAGATTCAGAGGGCAGACCGCGGCCTTTGGTGTAGCCTGCGGGCGCAGACTGTACTGGAACTTGCACATCGTACGCATCCTGCCGTATACCCCCATTGCATTTAAAATCTCACGTTTATTGGGAATAAATAATAATTCGCCTCCTTTTCTTTCTATAATATTAAATTCCTTTTGACATACTTTATGGAGTTTCTATAATATTAAAACTCATCCAACTCACTCTAAACTCACCAACCAAACACTTATTAAACCCTTCTTCATCCATACCTCTCTAAACCCTAGTCCTTCTTGAATTAGCCATTCTACTTCATTTCTCCGGGTTTTCAACTTGATGATCAAAGATTTTTTGTGGCCAATTCTTGGAAATCTAAGGAAGGGAGTTTCTCTAATAGAGATTCAAGTCAAGCCTTCCTTCTCAAGCATTGAGGATGGGTAGTTTCTGATACTTTCTTTCCTCAATTGCTTACTTTTTGTTTGTTTAGTTTTAATTTAGAGTTTTGCTTCTCTTAATTGGTTCTTTACAAGTTCTTAGGGTTGCTTTTATCTTGGTTATGTTATCATGGCTGTTTTTTTTTCTTGGGCATAGGCACAAACACTCGCATACTTATCTTTACATAAATGAACACCAAGTGTTCATGGAAATCCCCAAGTAAGATTTAAGTGTTGGTTATTTGTTTGTTCATGTTATTTGGTGGGGTGGACTACTTGTGTGTGGTTGTGTTTCTTATAGGTACCATTGAAGGCTAAGATGCCGCCGCGGCCTACAAATCTTGAAAATGCGAAGAGAGCTTGATCACTTATCTCTCTAGAGGTTTTTGAAGGCCATGAAAACCTTAAGAGGAACAAAAAAGCGGCCTTCCTCATTGCCGACAACAAAATGTAATCGCCACCCAGTTCTTATGCCGTGAAATATTAGAGGAGTTAGGAATTTGAGATTCTTGTCGGATCCTGTTAGAGCCCTTGGGTTTGAAATATCATTTGCAGTTAAGGTGCCCTACTTACCTAGCCCTCACACTTGAATTTATTGCAACTTTGCAACATGTTCCGTGCTCCGATAGTGAACAAGAACATATTACCTTCCGCATACTTAAGAAGAATCAGGCTCTTACTTTTGATTCTCTTAGAGCTGCTCTCAACATAACCAAGAATCCTTCTTCATTAACCTACACCAAAGGAAGAGTTAATTAACCATATTTGGCTAGAGGATACAAACCAAGAAGCCACTAGCCATGACATTAAGATCTCTAGGATTTCTCGTCCGACGATTCACCTTCTCACCCGCTATCTTATGTCACTCTTTTCGACAGGTTGTGAGTCATCAAGAGTTAATGACACTGTTCGATCATCGATTTGGGCAATGTTGCCTGAATCAGTCAGGGTTCCAGATTACGCAAGAATCTTTGTCACCACTATGTTAGACCAGAAGAGGAAGCCAGAGGGTGTGTCAATTCATCAGGGCGGACTTATTTCTTTGATTGATTACTGTCTCGAGGGTGTCCCCGAGAATGGTTGAGATCCACCCGGAGTGTCCGAGGTTCAAGGTAGCAATCAATATGGTCTCAAGGATTGATAGATGTTAAGATGCATGATTTTGAAGATATCAGACAATCTGTTGAAGGTTCATTGGCTCGATAGTGATGGTAGGCCATTTATGATTCGTCCCCGACCGGAGACCCTTCCTCCATTTGGGTAGAACCCATATGATTTATGTTGTCGACCCGACCCAGTCGAGTTCCTTGGAGTGACACCACCTGTTGTATATGATAAATTTACTAGTCAAAGAGACGTAGGTTAAACCTCGTCGGCACCCAGTTGGTTTGTACGGATGTCGGAGTTCACGGACCATTTCACTTCTTTGATGACCAACCTCAACCAGACTGTTCAAAAAATTGACGCGACCCTTACATTACAACATCAAATATCAGATGAACAGTTCGCCTCTCAACTTGCTGGTCGGGCACCCAATCGGATCGGTCGTTTAGCGAAGGATGGGGGATCAAATGATATTTTTAAGACTCGTAATAACACAAAAACAACTACTGTATTCGTGGTAAGTTGAGGTCGGTCCAATGGGAACGGAACGGTATTGAGTAAAAGCGACGTAATTGGGATCTAGTGGGGGTTTTAAGGGTCGAGTCTATACTAAAACGCAATAAATGACAAGAGATGATCAAATAAGGAAAAGGTGTTAGGGGGAAGTCGGGAATCGGAAAATGGGGTCTAAGAAAATCAGAATTGGGTCGGTCACAGCATTGGTATAGGGAGAGTGCCACCTTTCGGTTTCTTCACCCAACTCACCTAAAATTCCGTTTTCGCGGCGAAGAAGTTTAAGTCTCAATTTAAAGTAATTTCTACCCCGAGTTTCCCCATATTGATAGAAATGAGTCAAGGTCGGTCTAGTTGGCCGGATTAAAACAACAATGACACAACAACCTTAAGCAAGATAAACCAATAAGCATGCAACCAAACCAAAACTTCTCAATTTAAATAATCCAAGAGCCTCCTCCCTAAACCCCCCAACAAGAAATCTACTCAAAATTCATAATGGAAACAAAACAATAACAAGGAAGAAAACAACTAAAACATGCATAATAATTGAAGCTAGAGAAATTAACAACAAAACAATAAGGAAAATTACGATCTACTAAATAAACTAGAAAATCAATCTAAGAACAATAAAAGTAAGATCAATGGAAATAACAACAGGACAATATAAACGATCTAAGAGCAACACAATCGAAATCTAAAGAAAATATCAACAAAACAATGAATAAAATTGCAATCAACAAAATAAACCATAAAACGATCTAAAAACAATAAATAAAGATGATCAAAACAAGACTATGATGAAAGAACACAAATAAATCTAGTCTAGAGATTAGGGAGAGAAAGAGAAATATACCAACTATGAAGATCAACAATAAAGAAGAAGATTGCATATATAAAATAAGATGAAGCTTGATGAAGAGGACAAATGATTTGTCAATAATCCTTTAATAATCTTCAAGAATCTTCAATAAAATATTGAATTCTAAAAGGCTTGAATGTAAATCTATAGAATTGATGAAGAAATTATTGAAAACTATGAAGATCTACTACTATCTAAGCTACTAAAAAGGTTCTAGTGATAATGAAGAGATAATGGATGATAAGTAAGTGGTAAAGTGCAACTAACTAGGGTATCTATGTATATAGTAAAGCCTTAATGGATCCTTAAGCTCAAGAATCCAACTTTTTGCTCCATTAGTGAGACTTTCTCCCTTTGAGATCTACTATGCATGAGTCAATACCCTTGGGTGAAACTTCACCCGGTGGTTTCACCCGGTGGACTTCCTTCCAGTTTTGCGATTTTCGGTCATTTCGCCCGGTGGTGAAGCTTTTCTGAAGATATTCGGGGAGGTGAAAATGTTGTCGGGCAAAACTTCGCCCGGTCATTTCTCATCGGGTGAAACTTCACCCGATGGTTTTCTGGCCTCTTTTCTTGTCTCATTCTTCGTTGCTTGATTGGATGGCTTTGAACTTTAAGTCTTGCACTTTGCTTTATGGATGGTATTCCCCTCTCTTGTGCTTGTGGAAGCTCAATCAATCTTTCGGTGCAAAATCCTAACAAAATCGATAGAAAAACTACCAAAAACACGTAAAACGCACAAGAGGGACGCTAATGCGAGAAACACTTAAAATCCATTTTAGACCACACATCAAATTCGAGCACACATCAAATCCCCCACAGTAAACCGTTGCTCGTCCTCGAGCAAAGACCCAAAAAGAAATTACAAACTACTACTACTAGATAGACTATGCTAAGCCGATACAGGGCAATTAACGGGCCCGCTCCGTCCCTTCAACTCACATCGAAGTACCCATGAGGTAGAGTACTCCCATGAATGGCAAGTTGGGGCTTGCTCAAAACGGTGGATGCTATTAAACACACAAAAACACATAACACAAAAGAGTAGATGCATCCAAAACAAAAATAAAACACCGAATTCTTCATCGAGACGGCGGGAAAGACACTGATCACTTCACTAAAAAAATAATAAACATTCCAAGATAAATCACCCACGTGGACAAGGACCAAAGCCTAATAGTATGACAATAAAGCAATAAAGGTGTTGATGACTTAGCTAGGTCCTCCTAATCTTCTAAAGGGGTACGACGGGGTGTTAAACGGAGTGAAATAAACGAACCATGGATTTGTTCGACACTATAGGTAGGTGCAATCCTGCTCTCTTTGGCTAAGCCAAGAGAGTCGTTCCGAACTCGAATTTCCTAAATTAGCCGAAACAAAAAGTGGAGTGTTTACAATTTTTGGAGTGGATCGACTAATCACCGCTATCTTCCTACCTCGGGACTCGGTCCTCTAGTAGGCACTTCACGGCAAAAATTAGATCAATGGGGGTTTTTTTTTAACAGGAGATGTTATTGATGATACGATTTTCATTGATGCTCCTTTTCTCTCCTATGTTTTTCATATTTTTGTGTCCTTTTCTCTTGCTTTGGCTTGCCCTAATGGCTTTTGATGTGGTTTGAAACCAAGCTTGAAGATTATTTTTGTGTAAAATTATTGTGGCGATGTATAGGTGGAGGAAAAATAGGTAATCAAGAACGCGCGCCATTCCCGGATAACCCACAAAAAGGCGGAAAATATTTGGACTAAAGGTGCAATGGTCATTCGAGCAAGATCACCTAGAAAACGGGATGCGAAAACCAAGGCCTAACTCCTCCATGGGTGGTCAAGGTGGTCAAGTGCAAACCCCGAAGTAAACCTCTAGTAGAAAAGGTGGACTCAAGCTAAAGGATCAACAAGTTCATTGATTTAGAGTCATTCTACTAGATTAAGGTCCAAAATCTACAATGGGTTATCTACAATGGAATGTAAACTCTTGTAATAAGTTTGTAATCGGGTTTTCGAAAAGTTTTAATCCTAGACACACTATACAAAAGCAAAAGGAACACAAGAAAAAGAAAAGGCAAGTAAAGAAATCACAAGTAAAGCCATGTACTTCATACTCCATTGACATTCAACCACACAATCAACCACAACACCCAAAATGCTCAACTTTGAGAGCCTCCCAATAGCAACAACCTAACTCTTCTACAAGAGTAAAGAAGAAAGCGAAAAGGAACAAAGTTATCTAGAAGGTTGCTTCCATAATCTCCTCATCTTGTGCTATCGAGGTGATGGTTACCTGTAAGAGTAGAGAACAAGACCATATAAGGGACGAGAAAACATGACGAATACAAGAAAAGAAAGGAAAAAGAAAAGGAAAATATTTTTGGTTTTTTCAATTTTTCAATTTTTTATGGATTTTGAAAAGATTTTTGAAAATGAAAGATAGTATATCTCTCCCCCACACTAAAACTCTACGTTGTCCTCAATGGACAAGTAGGGAAAGATCGAAAAAAATGGAAAAGAAAAATAAGAAAAATCTTTTTTGATTTTTATAGTTTTTCAAACGTTTTTGGAGTTTTCGAAATTTATGGAAAAGAAAAATAAATAACGAAAAGAAAGTAAAAGGATGGCGGGCATAGGTACAATCACATCACCTAGACCCTAGCCAAGTGACTAAGAAAATGAAGATGAAATAGAAGAAAACAATTGAAATTAAAATAAAGGGTGAAAAAGTGGGCGTAGGTGTAGTCACGCCACGTAGCCCAGATTAAGAAAAATTTGAGAAAAAAATGAGAAAAATTTGGATTTTCAAAAGGGCAATGGCGTAATCACGTCGCCAAAAGACCGGGAGAAAAACCAAGGCCGCGTCGGCCACAACAATCGGACAATGGGACAGCTTGCAAAGTTTGTTAGAGATAAATCAAACACAATGACAATAGGGTAAAGGAACAAGAACGGAATTAACCAAAGGACATGCAATTATAGATGCTTAAAGACTCACAGACCTAACCCACACTCAAATACACAACACACGCACAGACCACCTACCGACTCCGGGGTAAGGTCTAGATCGAGTAGTCGTCCAACGCAAATGAAGCGTTAGAAGACCCAGGGTAGAATTTATACCCTCAGAGGATGGCTCGGGAGAAAACTCCTCCGGACGATCGCTAAGCGAAAGAGCATAGTCAGACTCAATCTCACAAAGGTCGTAGATGGTACAACCCTTGGGCAACGTGTAGTGCGCATACTCCCAAACTTCCCTTCACCCCGACTCAGTCTTGGTCAGTCGGAATTCACCGGGTCCCAAAGGTAGGTCCCAATTGTGGTGAACAAGGATAGTGGTTCGGTGTGTATTAGGAACGATTAAAGCTCTTCCACGGCTAATGTAGATGAGACGTTGATGGGGTACATTAAAAATCGAAGTCGGAAAATAGGCCTCTTCAAGCCAAATGGAATAGTCAAGTGGGGTGAGGTGGTCGGTCGAATAACCCAATTTCTTCGCAAGTACTGTCACAAGACCTCCACAATCTAAGGAGGGGCGTTGGGTGACAATGATACGGTAGAAGTGCAACGCCACGACAAGTGGTAGGTCTAAGGGGTTAGGGTTACCGAGCAAAGAGTCACAGATCAATTGCAAGACACACACATTAAGAGTATAAATATTATCGGCCGAGGGTAACAAGCAGTGGGAGAGCATCTCAGAAAAGTAGCGAATTGCGGGGTTACGAATTTCGGAGACAAAAGATAAATTAGCCTCATAACCCCCTTACCGCGTGATATGCGCTTCCAAAGGTCTCTCCTAGTGATGGGAGGTATTTGTCGCGGAATCCCAACCGTCAATAATATAACCGGCTATTCCTACGGTAGATAGGGCAAGTCGGGTCGAATCCACGGGGACGGTAATGTATAGCCTAGACTAGGTCGGCCCAAATACTAGACTAAGTCAACGAGCTAAACTAGAATGATAGAAGGGGAGAAAGCTAGGCTAAGGCTAAGGCTAAGGCTAAGGAGAAAGCAAACAAAGGAGAACGGGCTAGGATTAGGTCGGGGTCAAAGGGGTAACGGAATGGTCAAGGGAGAACTAGAGCGAAGGAGGTAGTAGGGTGATCTAGGTTGGTCCGGGCTCTCGCAACTTAGACTCACCTAGAGGTTCCACCTAGAACCCATCTCGGCGACACACATGACAAACGGGGTTCTAGCGCGCTATGGTGGCCTAGGTCGCATCCGGGCTCTCGCTACTTAGACCGGCCTAGGGGTCGTCCTCACCGGGCTCTCGCAACTTAGTGAGGGGACCGAACCCACAACAAACTAACACCCACAAAAGAAAGGCAAGAAAAACAAGCATTCTCAACTACTTAGTCATTCAAGCATTTCAACAAACAAGTGATGTGCACCAAACCAAGAGGAAACCCAAATCTTCCACCAACATCTCTAAAAAACCCTTAATCACCCAATTAACACCCTAATCACCTTACTAACCCTAGCAAGAACACTACTCTAACATATCTAATCTAGAATTAACACTAACAAGAGGATTCATCAAAGAAACAAAACAAACATCAACAAACTAATGATAACAATGAACAATAACAAAACAATCAACTAAAGATTCAAACTTGGATGAATAAAACAAGATTAAAGAGAAGGAAAAGGGGATTATACCATACTAGAGAGGAAGAAAGGAAGAAATCTTGCATTAATGAAGAAAAACCCAAAACAAACCACCAAGGTTGTCAATCTTGGTGGAGATCTTGAAGAATTCCCTTAATACAAGGCTAATCTATGATTAACTACTAATTACCGACTAATCTACTCTAATCTAATCTAATCTAACCTAAAGTAGTCTAGGTTTTAGTCTAATAAAAAGTGCATAAGCTTTACATAACAAGGGAAGGGTATATATAGGGTTACAAGTGGAAGGGAGAAGAAAGAAAACAAGGCGGAGCTGCAGTAGGCCCGTCCTGGCCGAGACGGGGTGGTCCCGGTCGGGAAGAGGTGGTCCCGACCGAGACAAGGTTGGTCTCGGCCGAGACGGCTCTTCACAGCATCCTCCTTAAACGTGCACCTCTTCCCGACCGAGATGGCACTTGGTCTCGGTCGGGAAGGCTCTGTAGGCCCCCAGTATGCTCTCTATGGTCCCTCCTTGCTTCTCATGGGCTTCTCACCGAATCTCGGGTCTCGGGATCGAGTCTAAGAGGCTTGGGATTGGGTCCCAAGGTCTCGGGGTCGACTCCAAGGCATCGAGTGATCGTTCCTTTACTCCGTTGGTTCCAAAATGTGTATGTATCGAGTTGGAATCGCTCCAACTCTTCCAAATCGGTCTCGGGAACCTGAAACGAACTAAAGGAAGCATAAGAAGCCCCTAAACCGCTCCCAAGGAGCGATTCTACAAGGAAAATGGGACCAAAACACTACAAAATAGGCACTACAAATCACACTTATCACCTAGACACACAAGCTTGTACATTGCTCGAGGGTTCAATTAGTCCGGTACCCGATGAGGGTAGGCCTAGGAACTCAGATGAGGGTAGGGCAAGGCCGAATTCAGAAATAGTCAAACGATGGGGTTTGTCGAATAGTCTAAATTTGACAGCTCTTGATGTGGTCGGGTTGTCAATGGTAGAATTTCCTAGGAACTCACAAGTTAAGTCTTTGTAGCTATGGGTAGCAAGGCTTAAGAGCTCGCTAGTTCCGGTTCTCGATAAAAGTTCCTTAATATCATCTATTATTCCTAGATTGGTCATTGTGTTGCGACAAGGTCACCTAGTACTTTGAAAGATCTTTTCAGAGAAGGTCCGAGCTAAAGAAGTATTAAAACAAGGCAAATTTGTAGGCTTAGAAGACTTAGAAGATGTAGAATATTTAGAAGTCGAAGCCATACCTTGCTTACGAGCGGTTCGTCTTCCTCTTGTCTCCATGATAATAGATTTGCAAGAATGATCCCAAAAACTTAGCTTCACCTCTTCAAAAACCCAAAAATAATCACCCAATGTGAGATGGAAAGGAGGTATGAATGTGGTTGGGGTATGGAAGATGGTGGTTTGATTTTATGAGGAGTGATAAGATGGAATGAATGTGAGGTTAAGGTGATATAAATAAAGGTAATTGAGGAGGGAAATGAAAGTTTTAAAGTCAATAGTAGATATTTGATGTTTATGTTTTGGAGGGAAAGTTATGTGGGATATTTGAAAAGGAGGGAATATATATTGTAGTGAGTAGATAGGGTATAGGTGATCCGGCCAAAGTCGCCGGGTGAAGTTTCACCCAGTCAGGCACCATCGGGTGAAGTTTCATGATAAGTGTAGTTTGTAGTGCCTTTTTCACTATGTTTTGGTCCCTTTTCCTTGTGAAATCGCTCCTTGGGAGCGACTCATGGGCTTCTTATGATTCCTTTAGTTCGTTTTAGGTTCCCGAGAACGATTTGGAAGAGTTGGAGCGATTCTGACTCAATACATACGCATTTTGGAGCCAACGGAGTAGAGGAACGATGACTCGACGCCTTGGAATCGACCCCGAGACCTTGGGAACCAATCCCGAGCCTCCGAGACCCAATTCCGAGTCCCGAGAATCGGCGAGAAACCCATGAGAGGCAAGGAGGGACCAAAGAGCTCTTAAGGGAGGCCTACAAGACCCATCCCGTTCGGGATGGCCTCATCCCGTTCGGGATGAGGTGCGCTTTGAAGAAGGCTGTTGTGACCCCATCCCGGTCGGGACCAACCCGTCCCGATCGGGATGACAGGGCCGTCTCGATCGGGATGATCCCATCCCGGTCGGGACGCTACAGGGGCTGCGCGACTTCTTTTATTTCTTCTCCTTCATTCTTGTACCCATATATATAATCCCTTCTTGTATTAGTAACATATCTTATCATAGTTTAGCATTCCTTAAGCCTCTCTAAAACCCTAAAACCCTAGATTTACTTTCAATCATTAGTTTAATCTTCCTTTATTCTTTGTTAATCCTTAGTTAATCCTTGTAATTAGTTCTTGTATTAAGAGGATACTTGAAGAATTCTCCAAGCTTGACAACCTTGGGTTTTATTTGGGTTCTTATTTATACAAGATTGCATCTTTACATCTTCCTAGTGTTGGTATAACCTTTCTTACTCTTGTTCATTGTTATTTAATCTAGTTTGAATCTTGTGATATTGTTATTGTCATTGTTCTTGTTAATAATTATGGATGTTTGGGTTGTGATATTGTTTTCTCTTATTGTTGTTAGTTTTTTCATGATAATGAGTGATTAGTCTTCTTTGTGGGGTTAGTAGGGGGATTAGGGGTAGATTATGGATGATTAGGGTTGATTAAGGGAAAAGGGTGAAACTTTGTTGTTAGTCACATTGTGGGCATTCTATGTGTTTGTTGATATGCTTGTATGAGTTGTAGTGGCCATGCTTCCCATACTTGTGCTCATCTTCTCATTGATTGTTTATTATGTGGAAATGTTGAGAATAGTTTAGTCCCGAGAGCGCGGACTAGGGTCTAAGTTGCGAGAGCCCGGACCCACCTTGGCATCGGTTTAAGTTGCGAGAGCCCGGACCGACCCTAGCAACTACGAGACACCTATACCCTTGATCACCCCAATTACCGTTCTACTCTTATGAACCCGACCTACCTCACTTTCTTCCATATTTGAGTTCATCTTTCTAGTTAGCCATCGTTCTTCTAGTTTATTTATTAGTTCGATCATTAGCTTAGTCATACTTCTCCCCCACCATAGTTTTCCATTTATCGTTTCTTTGTGTTTGTTTTGGTGACCTAGTCTTGTTTTAGGTAGACATAGTCTAAACTTCGCCTTACCGTTCTCGTGGATACGATCCCGACTTGCCCTAGCTACCCACTAGGTGTAATTGGTAGTTTATTGACGGTTAGGGACGTGACGAATCCCTACCATCAATTTGGCGCCGTTGCCGGGGATGGTGCATTGTTTAGACTTAGTTTGCTTATTTCTAGACTTAGTTACCCTTCTTTGTGTTCTCCCATCTTCTCTTGTGAATATTTTCTAGTTTCTCTTCTTTTCTTAGCTTTCTTTTCTCTTTGTCTCTAGTTGTGCTTGTCTATTGTCGTTGCCTAGTGCCCATAAAGCACTAGGTGTTCTCACGTTTGTTCTAGTGTGTAGTGTATGCCTAGGAGGGGAGGCGACTTCTATCTCTTTAATCCAGAGCCGGAGAGACTCTTTCGAGCCTTTCGCCAACGGACGATTAATCGGGTTAGGATCTCTCAACCAAGTGCAAGCAATACTCATCAAGGGCAAGCTCAAGGAGCCGACTTTAGCGAGTCACCTCGAGAGACGGCCGGAGGGACCTTCATCAATCCCTTCGGTAACTCTTCTTCTCCTAGTTCACCCTCTTCATCTACATCAACACCGTCTACACCACCATCTTCTCCCTTATATCCAATCATGCCTAAGTTTTCTTCTCACTCCACATTCACCGAGGATGTCTTGCCGGGACCGAGTGCATTACCGGATACTTATACCGGGAATTTTGTGGCGAAGACTCAATTTATCCAACTTGTGGAGAGGAACCAATTTAGTGGGTTTCCCACCGAAGACCCGCACCAACATATGGAGACTTTCTCCGATTATTGTGACGCTATCTCCCAAACCGGGATTACTCAAGATCAAATTCGTTGGGTACTATTCCCGTTTTCTCTTATCGGTCAAGCGAAGCAATGGATCAAGAGTCTCGATAGGGCAACCATGGGTATCGACACTTGGAAGAAGCTTGCCTTGGCGTTCTACCAAAAATTTTACCCTCCGGAGAAGACTAATATGCTTAGGGCCTCCATCAGCGGTTTCCAACAACGGGATGAAGAGACCCTCTATGAAGCTTGGGAGCGGTTTAAGTCTTTGGTTAGATCATGCCCTCATCATGGACTCTCACAATGGTTCTTGGTTCAACAATTTTGGAACGGTCTTTATGAGGACTCGAGAGCTATACTTAATAAGGGCTCCAATGGTAGGTTTACCGAGGTCGATGACGACCAAACTTGGGCGAGAATCGAAGAGATGGCGGTGCATAATTCACAATACTCTAGGCTTAGGAAGGCACATCGAGGAGGCATGCATGAGGTTGATGCTATCACTAAGTTAAGCATTGACCTTGGGGCTCAATTGAAAACACACATGGAGACTATTGACAAGAAGCTCCAAAGCCACCTCAACCAAGTCCAAGGCACTAGTTCCTCACACCATCAACCGATTCAAGAAGTGAATGCTTTGGGATTTGCACCTCCTTTGCCCTATTTTGGGATGTGTGACACTTGTGGAATCGTTGGTCATGACCCTATGAATTGTAGAGGGAGTATTGAGCAAGTGAACGCCTTTCAAGCGTTCAAGCAAGGTGCCTCCTACTCTAATCAATACCAAGCTTCCAATCAAGTCCCTCAACAACAAGCACTTCAACATCAACAACAACATCGTCCCTATGTTCCACCTCCCTTACGGGACAACAATGAAGGTTACCAAGGTTATGTGGGTAACCAAAGACCCTTCAACAATTTCAAGCAAAATAACCAAGGCAACTTCAACAGCAAGCAAGGTTTCCAACAAGGGAACTTCAATCAAGGTGGTTTCCAAGGAAACAAAAAATTTCAAGGGTATCAAAACCACAACCATGGCAACAATCAAGGCCATCATCAAGGCAACTTTCATGGGTTCCAAGGGAACCATCATCAACAACAAGGTAATTCTCAAGGGTTCCAAGGGAACCGTCAACAAGCAACTCAAAATCAACAACAACAAAGCAAGCCTAGGAGCCGGTCTCCTACTCATGATTATGGCATTCCTCTCGCCATCACCGACACTCCACATAATCCATCATCCCCACCTCGGGATTTTGACATTCAAAAGACTTTGATGGAAATACAAAGGAGCAATCAAGATATGCAACAGTGTTAAATAGACATGTCAAGAAACCATCATGAGCTCTTCACTTATATTCAAGGGGAAAACGCGACGAGAGATGCCCGTATGAAGATACTTGAGACTCAAGTATCTCAACTCGCTTCGGGGAGCTCCTCAAGGCAAAAGGGGCAATTACCTTCTCAAGGTGAAACACCGACATTTGAGCATGTAAATGCTATCACCCCAAGGAGAGGTACATTCTATGACCCCCTTCATTTCCTAGTGAGCAAGAGCCAATGCAAGAACCGACAAAGGAAATGGCATCTCCAACTCAAGAAGAATCAAGCTTTGACAATCCAATGGAGGAACAAGTTTTATGGGAAGTTGAAAAACCCCAAGAAGACAACCCTCTCCCACTTCAAGAGAAAGACAAGGGTAAAAGGAAAGTGTCCTTTGAGGAGTCCACCCCTATTGAGCAAAACAAATACCAAATCAAGTTGCCTTTCCCATCAAGGCAAATGAAGACCAAGGTGGACACTCAATACGACAAGTTCCTTAGTACATGCAATATGATCCAAGTCAAGAAAGACATCGATCTAGGGGGTGAAACGGGACAAAGCTTGAAGAAGTACTCTTATGTACTTGAAGATGATGACTCCGATTTGGAGGAGGATGAGAGCCCATATCATGGGTTAGGTGACAAATGCAATGACAAGGAGAAAGATGAGCCTCCCTTGGGGCCACATGAGGACCGGTGGACGTTTGGGTATATCCCGAAAGACCAAAAGTACAAGTTCAAGCCGTTGAACTTAGAAGATCGGGATGCCCCGGGAACGTCAAGGCAAGGCCATGAAGAGTCTTGGGATGTGGTCAGTTACATTACGAGCTTGATTGAAGACTTCGCTAGGGCCTTTGACTTGTTCCTCCGTGCCCTTGATGGAGATGGAACCGGTCGTAGTAGTGTTGAAAAAGAATGAGGATTGCACCACCTTGGTTTGACGGAGTTCCACAAGAACCGTCTCATTGTATATATTTCTTACTTGTAGTTAGTTTGAGTTTTGTGATATTCTTGTTGTTTGGATTGATTGATGAGCGTAGTGAGGGAGAGAATTTAATGTGTGTTGGAGCTTTGTTGATAGGTGAAGTGCATGTGATTCCTAGAAAGGAATGGTTGATGATGGAGTTTGGCTTGCGAGCGAGGAAGTCGGTTTTTGAAGCTTATGATGAGCTTTTGGGTTTGGGGAAGGCCAAGAAGACTCATCCCGACCGGGAAGAGGGCTTCCCGACCGGGAAGGATGAGGAATCCCGACCGGGAAGGAGCCATCCCGATCGGGATGAAGGTGCAAAAATTCGGACTCACTGGAGTGCATTCCCGACCGGGACAAGAGCTTCCCGATCGGGAGGGTTTATCAACCCGATCGGGACCATCCATCCCGACCGGGATGGTCCCCTTTCTCCCTTTTGAGCCTTTTCTTAGGCGTTTGACTCCACCCATCCATTATACCCCCTCCCAGCCTCCCTACTCCTCCTTACTCCTATCATATGACCCGTACACCTCACTTTACACCGAAATCCACATAAACTTTCATCCCCTCGCACCATTACTACCCCGACCATGAGTCCTTCTTGAGTGTGAAGCGAGATGGCAACCGAGAAGACAAGCGACGAGCCTCTAATGATCATCGAGACGATGGAGCAAGTGAGTTACTAGCCGCTCGGTTTGGGTAACTATCCTTACTTTTCCGTCTTTTTATCGCTTGTTTTTCATTGTTTGCCCCCTTCCCTTGAGTCATGGTATCTTAGTGGCCTTTGAGGCCTTAGTATGGTTGCTCCCGACTCTCGATGACGTGATTACGTCGAGAGTCAATCAATTAACCCAATTGTACAAGATTTTCTCCTTTCTTTTTAGGATTTAGTCGGATTTGGACGGAATCCGGGCTAGGTGACTTGATTACACCTAGCCCTCCCCTCCCATTTCCTTTTATTTCTTTCTTTTTTATTTTCTTCCCCCATCCATATCTTTTCTTGTCTCGGTCCATGGTGACTTGACTACACCCCGGCCGGACACCTTCTACCATTTTCTCCACTTTTCTTTTTGATTTTTAGCTTTATTTTCGTAGTTTCTTTTCTTTTTCTTTTGTCTCTCCGCACACTACGATTGAGCATAGAGGACTTTGCTCGGTTTAAGTATGGGGGAGCGATATTCTATCGTAGTTAGTTTTATTTCCGTAGTTTCTTCGAAAAATCTTGAAAACCCTAAAAATTTGAAAAAATTTCACAAAAATCAAAAAGATTTTCTTTTTGTGTCTTTTTCTTTTGTGTCGTTGTGTAGTATATTTGTTTTGTATTGTGTGTGTTTTGCCTCCCTTTTCCTTATAGGTTGCCTAATCTCCGTTGTTTGGAAAGCTTTGAAGACATCCGGTAACATCCTCTAACCCTCTTTCCCTCTTTATTCCTTGTGATGTTTGGAGAAGGTTGTGTTGAGGTGTGCTCGGGTGGAGCTTGTACAAGTTTGTGGTTGATTGGTGACTTGTTTGAAAATTTGGGGTGGTGTTTGTGTTATGAATGTGTTCGTTTTGTTTTGTTCTTGTTTTGTTGCTCTTGTTTCTTTTTCTTTCGTTCTCATTGAGTCTTCATTTTGTATTGTGTTTGTTGAGTCTTGTGTGTAAATGGTCTTCGAAAACCCGGTTTAGAGGCTAGTGTGTGAGCGTCTACTTTCCCTTCCTAGTTGTATAAATCGAGTCTTGGACTTTACTCTAGTAGAATGACCCTAAATCAATGAATTCGTTGGTCCTTTACCTTGTGTCCACCTAGCTTACTAGGGATTTACTACGGGATTTGCACTTTTGACCATTATGACCACCCACGATGTGAAAAGGCCTTGGTTACCGAGTCTCGTCCCTTAGGTGACCGTGTCTAGGATTGTTTGATTAGTCCAAGTTCTCCACTTTTTGTGGGTTTGAAGAGGGATCGCGACCCCCAACTTACCCATTTACCTACCTCTCACACATTCCTCACAAATAAAATGCAATTTGTTGATTTCTCTCATTCTCAATTGTCAAAGAAGTGCCAAAAAGCCAAATCTTGCCAAAAAGGGGAAAGAAAAGAAAATAAAGAAAAAAAAATGAAAGAAAGAAAAGAAATGAAGAAAAAGAAAACACACAAAGGCGAAAAAGAAAATAGAAAAGAAGAAAAAGAATGGCATGGCAAAACAAAGCAAATATGTCAAAAAGAAAGAAAATGCCAAAAGAAAACCCGTCTCACAAAAAGAAATTCCCTCAAAAATAAGCCTTTTTCCGACTTTTGCCGTGAAGAGCCTACCAAAGGACCGAGTCCCTAGGAAGGATGATAGCGGCATTAGTCGGTCTTCCCTCATTTTGCATGTTTTCCACCTTTTTACTTGGACTAGTTAGGCGGTTTTGGACACGGGACGACCCTCTTGGATCACGCTAAAGGGGGCGGGGTCTCACTTACCTACAGTGTCGACTAACACCGTGGTTCTTCACTTTTCCACTCCACCGATCGTCCCGTAGTACGTTTTTAGAAAGTAAGGAGGACCTAGGTAAGTTACCAACGTTTTTGTTGCTTTACCGTCATACTATTAGGATTTAGTTCACTTTGATTTGTATTGCTAGCTTGGGAACGTTGTCACTTACCTCGAGTCCTAAACCGGTGTTTCATTCACCGCTTTTAGAGGGAAGCGGTATTTCTTTTGTTTTGGGTGCAACCGTCTATGTGTTTGTTTGTGTGTTTGTTTGTTTGTGTGTTTTGTGTCCGGTTGCATCCACGGTTTTGTCGCAAGACCCCACTTGCCTTGTGGAGTGCACCTTTCCTCTAAGTGCACTCGCGTGAGTTGAAAGGGCGTTGGGTGCGCTAATACCCACTCGGATAGTTAAGTACTTAGTTTGTGCTTACTCGAGGGCGAGTAAGGGTTAAGTGTGGGGGAGTTGATAAGTGTAGTTTGTAGTGCCTTTTTCACTATGTTTTGGTCCCTTTTCCTTGTGAAATCGCTCCTTGGGAGCGACTCATGGGCTTCTTATGCTTCCTTTAGTTCGTTTCAGGTTCCCGAGAACGATTTGGAAGAGTTGGAGCGATTCCGACTCAATACATACACATTTTGGAGCCAACGGAGTAGAGGAACGATGACTCGACGCCTTGGAATCGACCCCGAGACCTTGGGACCCAATTCCGAGCCTCCGAGACCCGATCCCGAGTCCCGAGAATCGGAGAGAAACCCATGAGAGGCAAGGAGGGACCAAAGAGCTCTTAAGGGAGGCCTACAAGACCCATCCCGTTCTGGATGGCCTCATCCCGTTCGGGATGAGATGCGCTTTGAAGAAGGCTGCTGTGAGCCCATCCCGGTCGGGACCAACCCGTCCCGATCGGGATGATCCCGTCCCGGTCGGGACGCTACAGGGGCTGCACGACTTCTTTTATTTCTTCTCCTTCATTCTTGTACCCATATATATACTCCCTTCTTGTATTAGTAACATATCTTATCATAGTTTAGCATTCCTTAAGCCTCTCTAAAACCCTAAAACCCTAGATTTACTTTCAATCATTAGTTTAATCTTCCTTTAATCTTTGTTAATCCTTAGTTAATCCTTGTAATTAGTTCTTGTATTAAGAGGATACTTGAAGAATTCTCCAAGCTTGACAACCTTGGGTTTTATTTGGGTTCTTATTTATACAAGATTGCATCTTTTCATCTTCCTAGTGTTGGTATAAGCTTTCTTACTCTTGTTGTTTGTTATTTAATCTAGTTTGAATCTTGTGATATTGTTATTGTCATTGTTCTTGTTAATCATTATGGATGTTTGGGATGTGATATTGTTTTCTCTTATTGTTGTTAGTTTGTTCATGATAATGAGTGAGTAGTCTTCTTTGTGGGGTTAGTAGGGGGATTAGGGGTAGATTATGGATGATTAGGGTTGATTAAGGGAAAAGGGTGAAACTTTGTTGTTAGTCACATTGTGGGCATTCTATGTGTTTGTTGATATGCTTGTATGAGTTGTAGTGGTCATGCTTCCCATACTTGTGCTCATCTTCTCATTGATTGTCTATTATGTGGAAATGTTGAGAATAGTTTAGTCGCGAGAGCGCGGACTAGGGTCTAAGTTGCGAGAGCCCGGACCCACCTTGGCATCGGTTTAAGTTGCGAGAGCCCGGACCGACCCTAGCAACTAGGAGACACCTATACCCTTGATCACCCCAATTACCCTTCTACTCTTATGAACCCGACCTACCCCACTTTATTCCATATTTGAGTTCATCTTTCTAGTTAGCCATCGTTCTTCTAGTTTATTTATTAGTTCGATCATTAGCTTAGTCATACTTCTCCCCCACCATAGTTTTCCATTTATCGTTTCTTTGTGTTTGTTTTGGTGACCTAGTCTTGTTTTAGGTAGACATAGTCTAAACTTCGCCTTACCGTCCTCGTGGATACGATCCCGACTTGCCCTAGCTACCCACTAGGTGTAATCGGTAGTTTATTGACGGTTAGGGACGTGACGAATCCCTACCATCACTTCACCCGACGGTTTTCGTCGTGAAATTCAATTTCTGCAAAATTTTCCCACCGGGTGAAGTTTCACCCGGTGAAAATCTCATCGGGCGAAGTTTCGCCCGACGGTCTTCTGGTCAATTCTGGCAAATTTGGTAATTTTGGGATTTTTGTTCGTAGGGCGAAGTTTCTCCCGATCATAACCTCATCGGGTGAAATTTCACCCGAAGGAAAATTCTCATCAAATCCCTTGGCGTGGCAAAAATTCCATCGGGTGTAATTTCACCCGACGATAACCTTCAATAATCTCACCGGGCGAAGTTTCGCCCGACGGTCGTCTATGCTTTGTTTTTCCGCCTTGCCATTTCATGGCTCTTTAATAATCACCTAAAGTTTCAAATAACGACATGACTCACATTTACATAATCAATTTCTCCCACAAACATGCTTGTGATCTTCAAATTAAGCTCCATAACTTCTCCAAAAGCTTGATCTTCATCCAAATATAATTGCTCCAAGATGAAATCCAAGTTCATCAATTCATCTCAAGCTAGACAAAACTAACAAACTCAAAGAATATGATACATATATACAAGGTGGTTGTTGAGTATACCACCAAACCTACATCAATCATGAGAGGGTTTAAACAACGCTCCCCAACGGGAGCTCGCCAAACATCACGGTAGCAAAGGTCTCACGAACGTGACCGCATGGTAAATCTTCAAACATTGCTCATTACCCATAAACTTCCCGGTTTCTGGGCTAGATATCTCTATTGATCCATATGGTTGTACCTTGATCACTTCGAATGGACCCGACCATTTCGATTTCAACTTACCGGGGAAAAGCTTAAAACGAGAGTTGAAGAGTAATACCTTATCACCAACGGAGAAGTCCTTACGAAGTATCTTAGAATCGTGCCATTTGCGAGTTCGCTCTTTGTAGATCTTCGAATTTTTGTAGGCTTCAAGTCTTAATTCTTCCAATTCTTGTAGTTGGAGAAGGCGATTATTTCCAACAATATTCTCGTCAAAGTTTAGCTCTTTGATCGCCCATTTGGCTTTGTGTTCTAATTCCACCGGTAAATGACAAGCTTTACCATACACAAGACGATAAGGAGTTGTTCCAATTGGTGCTTTGTAAGCCGTTCTCAATGCTAAAAGGGCGTCACTCAACTTCAATGACCAATCCTTTCGGTGTGTATTTACAACTTTTTCCAAAACTCCTTCGATTTGACGGTTGGATATCTTGGCTTGCCCATTTGATTGGGGGTGGTAGGCTAGGGACATCTTGTGAGTGATACCATATTTCCTAAGAAGCTGTTCAAAGGTATCTTTCCTAAAATGAGAGCCTCCATCACTAATTATGGCTCTAGGAATACCGAATCTCGGGAAAATTACAATCTTGAAAAGTTTGATTACAACCTTGGAATCATTGGTAGGGGAAGCTACGGCCTCAATCCATTTTGAGACATAATAAACCGCGACTAGGATGTATTTGTTGCCAAAAGAGGATGTGAACGGACCCATGAAATCAATGCCCCAAACATCAAATAATTCGATTTCTAGAATGGGTTGAAGGGGCATCTCATTTCTTCTTGTTATATTGCCACTTCTTTGGCAAGTATCGCATGTAAGAATGAAAGATTGAATGTCTTTAAACATGGAAGGCCACAAAAACCCGCTTCGGAGGACCTTGGCAATTGTCTTTTGGTTGGCTAAGTGTTCACCATAAGATGTCGAGGGAAGGTGCTTCACAATATTATATCCTTTGTCGGTTGTAATACATCGTCGATAAATTCCATCTATACATCGGCGAAACAAATAAGGCTCGTCCCAATAATAGTGTCGGGCTTCATAACGTATTTTCTTCCTCTCTTGCTTGGAATAATCGTCCGGAATATAATGAGATACTAATAAATTGATGATATCGGCATACCATGGTGTAATAGTTTCAATGGCCATCAAGGTTTCATCTCTCATAGCTTCATTGATGGGTATACCATCATCTTCATCTCTACTTCCACTAACCGCTAGTCTACTAAGATGATCCGCTACCAAGTTCTCCAATTCGGCTTTGTTTCTAATCTCAATATCAAATTCTTGTAAAAGGAGAACCCACCGAAAGAGTCGGGACTTTGTCTCCTTTTTTGACATGATGTAACGAATCGCCGCATGATCGGTATGAATAATGACTTTGGAACCGGTAACATAAGTTCGAAATTTTTCATGGCGTAGACAACGGCTAGCTTCGCTTTTTCGGTTGTGGTATACCTCAATTGGGCTTCATCTAGGGTCTTGCTTGCACAATATATCACATGTAGCTTCTTGTCAACTCGTTGACCTAGAACGGCACCAATGGCAAAATCGAAGGCATCACACATGATCTCAAATGGAAGATTCCAATCGGGTGCTTTGACAATCGGGGCGGTGGTGAGAGTGGTCTTTATCCTACAAAAGGCCTCAAGACACAAGTCATCAAATACAAAAGGTGCATCTTTCATAAGCAAAGAAGTTAAAGGCTTGGCAAACTTAGAAAAATCTTTAATGAACCGCCTATAAAAGCCGGCGTGACCTAGAAAACTTCTCACCCCTTTGACATTTGTAGGTGGTGGCAAGTTCTCAATCACGGAGAATTCGGCCTTATCAACTTCGGCTCCTCTATTAGAAACAATATGACTTAGGACAACCCCTTGTTTAACCATAAAATGACACTTCTCCCAATTCAAAACAAGTCTATACTCTTCACATCGAGCTAACACTTGATCAAGATTTTTAAGGCAAGAATCAAAAGATGTACCATGGACACTAAAGTCATCCATAAAAGCTTCCATGGATTTTTCAATAAAATCAGAAAAAATAGCCATCATACATCTTTGGAACGTTCCCGGCGAATTACACAATCCAAATGGCATCCTTCGATAAGCATAGGTGCCATAGGGACATGTGAAAGTAGTCTTCTCTTGGTCATCGGGATGAATGGGAATTTGACGAAATCCCGAATGACCATCAAGGAAACAAAAATAAGATTTATGCGCCAATCTTTCAAGCATTTGATCAATAAAGGGAAGGGGGAAATGGTCTTTTATGGTGGCCATGTTCAATTTTCGAAAATCTATACACATGTGTCAACCGGTAATAGTCCTAGTAGAAATCAACTCTCCCTTTCCTCCTTTGACAATCGTCATTCCTCCTTTTTTTCGGCACAACTTGTACGGGGCTAACCCATTTACTTCCGGTTATAGGGTATATAATGTGAGCCTCATACAATTTGAGTACTTCCTTCATGACAACCTCTTTCATGGTGGGGTTCAACCTACGTTGACCCTCAACCGAAGAACGGTGGTCATGATCAAGGATGATCCTATGCATACAAACATTGGGGCTTATGCCTTGGAGGTCGGCAATGCTATATCCGATTGGCTTTTTGTGTTTTCTCAAGACAATCAAAAGTTTTTCCAATTGAGGACCATCAAGTGTGCCATTGACGATAACGGGATAATTAGTTCCTTCAAGGAAGGCATATTTGAGGGAAGAGGAGAGTGGCTTAAGTTCAAGATTAGGAGGAGAAGATACCATACTCTTACCCACCGGTAGTAGTTCTACCTTATCTTCATGCATGATCTCATCTTCAAGAGGTGGGGAATCAAGTGGTTCCTCTTCTTGCTTATCATCATCTATCAAGCTATACTCAACCAAACTATAAATAACTTCAATGGAATACATTTGTTCAATCATTGGTTGTTTAAGAGCTTGAGAAAGGGAAAAGTCTACCGACTCGTTCCCTATGTTAAATGACAACTTTCCATTCTTAACATCAACTATAGTACCACCGGTAGGCATGAAAGGTCGACCTAAAATTATGGGGGTAATAGTGTCTTCGGGCATATCCATGACAACAAAGTCGGAGGGGATGAAAAATTTACCAACTTGTACGGGTACATCCTCAAGTATCCCAAGTGGGTACTTGACGGACCTATCCGCAAGTTGAATCGACATGCTAGTGGGTCTCATCTCCACCACACTAAGTCTCTTCGAAATAGAATAAGGTAACAAACTAACACTAGCTCATAGGTCGCACAAAGCTTGATTGACAACAACATTCCCAACCCGACAAGGGATGGAAAAACTACCGGGATCCAATAGTTTCTTTGGAATTTGATTCATAAGAATGACACTTTGTGCCGTAAGAGAGACACATTCTTTATCCTCTATAGTTCTCTTTTTAGTCAAGACATCTTTCAAAAACTTAGAATAAAGGGGCATTTGAGAAATTACCTCGGTGAAGGGTAAAGCTACCTCCACTTTCTTCAACCCAAGTGAAGGAGTTATGTCCACTGTCCTACGGATTAACCCGCTTAAAGTCTATGTATCCGATATGCCTTGCTAGAGGTCGATGTCGGGTTGACATATGTAAATAGGTTACATGTCTGGTAGTCTTAAGTGGGCCCATTGGGTCACACACAATGTGTACGGGATATTATTAATATAACGGTATATTAATATATCGGGTCAGTAGTAATACGACTCAGCTGCGTTGTCGGGTTATGGTAATTAGAGTTATACTAATAATCTAATTATGGTAATTGGAGTTATATGGGAATAACCAAATTCTACCTTCTCATCTCCTATATAAGGAGGTTCATATGATGAACCATAATATGGAATTAAGAGTATTGACTCATAATATATATTCGTCTTATAAAGAGTTATAAGAGAGATATAGGAGATATAAAGAGAAGTTGTGAGACGGTCTCACGTACCTTTATACTAGCATATACGTCGCAGTTCTGTACCTGTGTGGATACCAAAGGAGGCATCACGTTTGGGGTGCTTTATTCTATCCGTGAAGATTATTTATTCTGTCCGTGGGAATTATTTATTCTGTCCGTGAAGATTATTTATTCTGTCCGTGGAGATTATATATATTTATGGGTTTATTATACTTCTTATTAATACGCTGTTCCGCTGCAAATAAGGTATAATTGTTATCCCTCTTCTTTTGTCTTTTCGGTTAATACTCGTAACAGATCCTTGGGTTTGAGGGTTGTAACCCTACAGTGGTATCAGAGCTTCTGTTACGTAGTATTAATCAGATCGACGTGAATCTATGGCTCATAATTGGTTATGAGGGATTCCATCCGCGTATTGATTTGATTTTTGTCTTACGGTACATGTTTTACTGCATATTTTACAATAGTATTTGCAGTTTTGATAAATTGTTATCAATTTGCCACGTCTATTTTGTTTGTGCATAAGGTTTAGGGTGTGCATGTGTCACAATGTCAGGAAATAGTTGTTTGTTTGCAACTTGGTACCTTCATTACACATGCTTTGTTTTTCGTTCTCTGGTCTGTCTACGTAGGGTGAAGTGATCGTTGCGGAGTAAGTATTGACTACTCTGTATCGTTTAATTTTGGGTCTCTTATTTCCAGATTTAAATTGTTAAATTTTGAAATAGGTTCTCAAAATTAATTTAAGATCTAATATTGATTATTTTTAATTTAATTTACCCTAAATTGACCCACTATAATCCCAAGTTTCTTTGTTGACGATGAGACTAATTAGATTAGGTCAAGATTCGATTGAAATTGGGTAAAATTACTAGAATTTATTGTTAATGATGAGTCCTAATAAAGATTAGGACAAGACTCGTTTAAATTATAGTGGAGACGGAACGAAACGAGACCAACCCGGTTGGCACGAATATGACCCGGTTGGCACGAGTATGACTCGGTAGGCACGAGTGTGACTCGAACGGCACCGGTATGTCCCAGTTGGAACTGGATAATCCGGACGGCAAAGGTTTGACCAAGACGACACAATATTTACTCGGACGACATGGTGTCGGGTCGAGTGATGCTTGTAAGAAAACTTGTTTTCTCGCGTTTCTGTGTTGATTATGAATCAAATACGGATTATACTTTTATTTTTCCGAATCAATGAAAAATTAGTTTTCTAAATCGGCTAAATAATTTTATGCTTTTTAATTATCATATTATCATATATAGATCGGGAAAAGAGTTTCTCGAGTCTTATTTGATTTTGATGAATTGTTCATCTATATGACAATTAAAAGTTGCAGATCGATTGTGAATCGAGTTTTGTATATCCGTTCAATTTTTTCGAGTGAGGAATTGTTTCTCATAATTGGAAAAATGAAAGATATTGGTGAAATTATTCAAACCGAAAAGCAATTATGAATTGTAATATGATTATGAATCAAAATATGGGATCTTTTAACTTGTTTTATACACATATCACTAGTAACAATTAGATTATTATGTCATATGATGCATGTTTTTTTTATTGTTTGATACTTGTGACTTGTGTGCTTAGGTTGCCTTGTAAGTTGACCTAGCAGCATGGTTAGGACCCATATGCATTTAAACCCTCACACAAATATTAAGCATTGTCTTTCCAGAATTGACCACTACAACAATTTCATATTATTGGTTGAAGTGACTGCCTAAGCGGTGCTTTGCCGATGTGTGTGGACTGAGTAGGTGGGTAACGGTTACCCGCAGGTTCAGTCTGGTTTGCTTAACATTGCTATCAAGTCGGAGTTGGGCTTTGAGACAAATAGTTGGTGTCATATGATGACTAATTCCGACGAACCAAGAATTATATATTGATGTAATTGACAATGTCGTTGTCTACCTTTACTTTTGGAGCTTGAGCAGTGAGCCCAAGTTCACTTGAGCGACAAAAGGTTGAGGATCTTGGAATATTATGCGAACTTGAGGGTAGTTTTCATGATTTTATCTTAAAATTGTTTAAGATTATTAATATTAATTATCGTTTTACTTTGCATATAATTGTAGCTGTAATTTAGTCCCTTTATCACATTTATTAAAGATGAGTTTGAATTGTTCAACCTCGTCGATTGGTATCTTGAGAATCGTTCTCAAAATTAGAGATACGGATTTTGTCCTTGTGAAGGATAATTCCGACAAATTATTACCAATGTTAATGTGTACAGTATGGATTGTATAATTAGAGTCATGAAGATGATTATAAGTACCAAAATTAATTGTTTCAATAAAGGGAACCGTTCCCATTAAGTGAGAAAATGTTGAAGATGATCTAATTACTCCATGTCATACGATGACGTGATTATATTGATAATCTATCAAGAAATTTTGGATGCTTCATTCTAAAGAATTAGGAATTGAAATCGTTTCAATTAGTCCTAAGTTTAGGTCACTTTATTATGAATAAACATGTGACTTAATAAGGTTTCTCACCTTTTAGCATGAGATGTTAAAAGAATGAACATTTATCAAGAAGGCAAATAATACTAATGTTCTATGAGTTCATTAAGAAAATTGCTTGAGATAATGATTAATGAATCTAAGACGTTGGTTAAAGTAAGGGAAGGACAATCGTTGTCATACTCAAACTTGTTGCCAAATTTAGATTAGGTACGATTTTATTAGTCATTAATGTAATGACAAATATGTGGCATTGGTAGATAACTTTCTAGAAGTGTCTAGAAATTCTGCAAATCAATTGAAGTATGAATTCAGGTGTGTATATATGTTACTAGAGTAATTGTTACTTTTATTCTACTGATTTGGTATAAAGATATCAAATGCGATTATTACATTGTAGATGTGATGGCTCAAAGAGAGTGGAATAATGAATTAAGTGAGCGTTTTATGATTGAAATGGACAAATGTTGTCGTTTTAGTTCATAAAAGAAAATCACTTGATTTCATTTTAAAGCTTAATAGTGGGATTGAATAATTGTTATTCTTGTACTAGTCATAAGCAAGAATATTGATTATGTTTCATGTATGGGCATGAAAAGTTTTGATAAAAGTAGAACAATTGTTGCTCTATACCTTGCAAGAATATGAGGTACAATAAGGCTAACATGATTGTTGAGCTCTACATTCCTAGTAGTGACTGCTTTTATTTGTAACATAACACCAAAAGGTTCAAGTCCCTCGACTCAAGTTTTACCTATTATGGCATTGTCCTTAATCCATGAGACAAGAAACATAAGAATAAGTTTCATAATGATGAAATTATAAACCTTATTGATAAGGATCAACTGAGGAAAATGGATCTTGTTTAGATGGATAAATGACATTACAAGTGACTCCTATTAATTGTAGTGGGAGGGTACTTAGACTTGTTAGACCACACATATACAGATCAGATATGTGTGAATTTAACTAGTGATGTTGCAAAATGGGTAACACGTGTGGTTTTGTTCGATATTATTGAAACAGGGAGGAATTGAACTAAAAGATTGTGATCATTTTAGAAGTAGTGAAAAGTGTTTCAAACTACATTGAACCATATTTGATATGATTTGGTCTCATATGCAGATTTTATTGACACTTTCGAAAGTTATGCACTATAAAAGTTTTTGTACAAATGTTGATGAGATTGTCCATGTAAGTCGGAGAATAGACACCATATGAGATATGGATTGAAATGTTCTAAAATAGTCTTTTCTTAATTATCAAGTCTTAAAGTTTAGAGAAAATTGTTTTCTAGAAACTTAGGCTCAATTATGACATGTGTTTTATTAGAGGTATTTGTTAATTCTACGAACCATCCAAAGAACAAAATTGTTTTGTTGCAGGGAGTGGTATGTTTCTTTTAAAAATATGTGATTTCTAATAGAAACAGTGGGAGTAGAATCGACCTTGAATTGTTCAAGATTAACAGGATTTCTTTACAACTGTTGAAGAGGATATTGATGCATCCATGAAAAGTCATGATCATCTTACCTGTAAAATATTACCCCGCATAGGTTTGACCTATGATGAAATAGTAATGGGCAAAGACTCCAAAAGTCACATAAAATCTAATAGATTCTATATACCATAACTGCCAAGTATAGACTTTGGTTAAATGGGTCTTATAGTGAAGAATAGTCTTCAATATAAAGACGATTTAGATTGATATAAGAGTATCTATGAAGCATAGTTGGTAGTTAAGGATTAATCTCATAGTAATGACTATGGAAAGACCTTTTTACAACATTATGCTTAAGTCTATTAAGAACGATTTAGCATTTTGATTGTCATCACTCATTTGATGAGTTTTGGACATATATGTGTGAAATACATTTCTTGAAAGAGATGCAATATGATGTGTGTGCGACTCATCGTATGAATTTCATATTATCAAAATTGCTTGACGAATGTGAATGATCCAATTTGATTAGAGCAAGTATTATGGAGTAGTATCTTCGTTCTTAATGTGGTAATTCAAAGATGTTTGTTTTCCTTTGAGACGAAGAGAGACAGAGTGTGTACAAGAGGCTAGTGGGAGTGCATTTATCGGTATGATTTGGTATGTAAGTGACATACTTCTCTAACTAAACGACATTTGGTTGCTTTAGTCTATGAGACTTTGCAAGAAATGTGTTTATTATGTGCTCGTGTGACGAGTAGATACTAATCTAGTGAGTGTCACTAGAATGCTATCTAAGAATTGTTCCTTTGCGCTTAAGAAGCAAAAAGAGAATTATTTAAGAGATACGCATGATGTGATAAGCGAATTATTGTAAACAAGTTACAACGATTCATATTTCCAAATAGACAAAGATGACATGAGATTGTAATCTCAGTATATTTTGTTTTGGATAAGAAGTTGTGTGTTGGAACGGTTCCAAAGGACAACTTTATGACTAATATAATAACTAAAGTTAGTGTTCTATTGTTTTTGAAGCAAATAGACTTTTGATTACGAATCAAGCACACACTCAACTTTAAAGTTTACGAAGCAATTTGTTGCTTATAAAACTAACAGTTTGCCTTAATTTAGAGAAGGTAGATTGATCATATGCTTGTAAATAACCGATACAAATGTTGTATGTCCCGAAACCTCCTCTACATAAAGATCATATTGGTTATGATCGGTATAAGACGCATGGGCGAGTGGTCTTAGTACTTTTAGAGGTGTTTGGTTTAGTGGGAGTTATTTCGATAATCGATATATGTATGACATATTGTCATTTGGTTAATGTAACCGAGTTTTGTCCCTAAATAATTTACATTTATGAAATAGATCACTAAGTACGTGACTTAGTCTTGGAACTCTATTTGGATGATGTAATTATTGTCTCTAGTCAGGGTATTATGCTGGGACATTTGAATACCCTTAAATGACTAGTATGTGAGTTTATTGATGACTAAGTTGCTTGAGTCATAGGTATTGAGATACTAAATCAGGCACATGGGTGTATGTTAAGAACATGCATTAGACAGACCCGCCGAAAAGGATTTTACTAAGATTTCGCTTTGTGTCAGTAAAGTTCTTTGCAAGTTATGAACTTATACGGTCTTTGGACCTGAGTCTTTGACTATCCTGTACATGTGATGTGTATGCTTTGATACTATTCCTCGTCAGCTGTGAAAGGGGGCTATGGATGGTTATTGGGCATGCATGGATCATGTGATAGTATGTGGTTAGACAAGAGGGGATTTGCTCTTCCTTTATTGAAGGGAATTTATTGTTTCTTGGCCACTCGAAGAGTGTGACTTGTGCAAATGCGTGGCCGCGCTCAGATAGGATGATTGTCATCTATCTGCTCTTTTAACAAGTCAACTCAAAGATTCGAGTAAAAGATTGAGACATGTGAGGATGACACTTCTTCTTACCTCATTCTCAATTGGAGACAATAGTAGCAAAGAGACTTAACGCCGTTCTTGAGAGGACATGTACAAGTGGGAGACTGAAGGAGTTATGTCCACTGTCCTACGGATTAACCCACTTAAAGTCTATGTATCCGATATGCCTTGCTAGAGGTCGATGTCGGGTTGACATATGTAAATAGGTTACATGTCTGGTAGTCTTAAGTGGGCCCATTGGATCACACACAATGTGTACGGGATATTATTAATATAACGGTATATTAATATATCGGGTCAGTAGTAATACGACTCAGCTGCGTTGTCGGGTTATGGTAATTAGAGTTATACTAATAATCTAATTATGGTAATTAGAGTTATATGGGAATAACCTAATTCTACCTTCTCATCTCCTATATAAGGAGGTTCATATGATGAACCATAATATGGAATTAAGAGTATTGACTCATAATATATATTCGTCTTATAATGAGTTATAAGAGAGATATAGGAGATATAAAGAGAAGTTGTGAGACGGTCTCACGTACCTTTATACTAGCATATACGTCGTAGTTCTGTACCTGTGTGGATACCAAAGGAGGCATCACGTTTGGGGTGCTTTATTCTATCCGTGAAGATTATTTATTCTGTCCGTGGGAATTATTTATTCTGTCCGTGAAGATTATTTATTCTGTCCGTGGAGATTATATATATTTATGGGTTTATTATACTTCTTATTAATACGTTGTTCCGCTGCAAATAAGGTATAATTGTTATCCCTCTTGTTTTGTCTTTTCGGTTAATACTCGTAACAGATCCTTGGGTTTGAGGGTTGTAACCCTACAGGCAGAAAACGGCTAAATTGGGCATTCTTCTTATGTTGCTTAGCTCGTTCGGGAAAAGGCAATGGTGGGACTAAAGCGAGAGGACGTGGAACATTATATTCTTCTTCGGCTAATCGCTCCGCCTCTTTTCTTTTTGCTTCTTCGACTTCCATTTGCTCCTTTTTCTTTCTAAGTTATCTTTGTTCAATCTCTGCATTTTAGAGAATATCAAACTCTGCTTGTATTCCCCGATTTTGTTTGGGGGAAGTGGGCGATGTTGCTTGTGGTGCACTTTGTTGATTAAGTTTGGTTGTGGTGCTTTTGGTGTTCAAGCTCAGGTTCTTATACGGGTCCTCAAGTTCTTTGCCACCTCTCAAAATGACGACATTTTCTTGGTGTGGTGGGTCTCTTGGGTTTTGGGGTTGGCCGGGCAAACCATGGGATGGATGAATTGGGGCGGCTAAGGCTTTTGTTGCTTCTTGTGATTCCCAAACCTTTAGCCTTGCTTTGGTATCTAGATTCTCACTTCATAAGTGCCCAATGGCTCTTTCAAAATCACTAGTATTATCCCGTGGAACTCCTCCTTGACCATATTGAAAATTACTTGATTGGCCATAAGATTGAGAGGGTTGATTAAATGGTTGTTGGTTGTAACCTTGATTACCTTGGAAATTGCCATGGAACCCTTGATTGTATCCTTGATTAAAGTTATTACCATGTTGATTTTGTTGATTATGGTAATTGTTGTAATTGTTGGGAACATGGAAGTTGCTACCTTATTAATTGAAGTTGCTCCTTTGGTGAGGAGGCAAATATGGGGGCATCTTTGGATGACCTTGATTAAAGGGCCTTTGTTGACTTTGGTTAAAGGGCATCGGTTGACCCCCTTGGGCACGTGGCATCGGGTTTTGAACATTTTGATTTCCATAAGAAAAGTTGGGATGAAACCTTGTGCCGGCATTATAAGTATTAGAAAAGGGATCAAATTGAGGTCTTTGCCCATACACTTGAATAGCTTGGACTTCATTTTGCTCTTCAAAATAAGTTTCTTCATTAAGAATACTAGAGCTAGAATCATGGCCATAATTGCCACAATGATCACATTGAACTTCCCATGTTATTTGTTGCTTAAGAGGTGATGGTTGTCTTGTTGGAACACTCCCTTGAATTTGGTACATACCTCTAGGAGTTGGTCTAGAATTCATGGCATCCATTCTCTTTGTTAGTTATTCAACCCTTGCTTCAACTTTCAATTCATTAGAACTCTTGGATGAGTTCACTTCAACTTTCTTCCTAGAATCCCTCGATTGACCCAATCTAGCATCACTCCTTGCCATCCTTTCAATAAGACTTTTAGATGCCTCATCGGTAAGGGAAGAAAAATCTCCTCTGGCGACCGAATTGAGGTTTTCCTTGGTTCTCGATGAAAGGGTGTTATAAAATGTTTGAGTTGTTATCCAATCGGGTATTCCATGATGTGGACATTTACGAAAAGTTATAAATACTGGTATCGAGAAGTCAAAGTTATAAATACTGGTACCGTACTATAGATATATGAAAAAAACTACCTTTCTTACTATAGATATCTAAAAAAAAACATATGGAAAAAATTGCGTCCAATAGGATTTGAACCTATACCAAAGGTTTAGAAGACCTCTGTCCTATCCATTAGACAATGGACGCTTTTCATTTCATTCCGATCATTCCCATTTTTTTACGTTTTTGACTTTGACTCTCGTATTTCTTGTTCTGAAAAAAGAATCGGATTGTATGTGAGATGATATAATTTATTGAATTGTATATTCAACTCAATAACGATGTATTAATAAATTATTATAGAATAGAGCGGAGCGGGTAGCGGGAATCAATAAATTATTATTGAATCGAACCCTCATCGGTAAGGGAAGAAAAATCTCCTCTGGCGACCGAATTGAGGTTTTCCTTGGTTCTCGGTGAAAGGGTGTTATAAAATGTTTGAGTTGTTATCCAATCGGGTATTCCATGATGTGGACATTTACGCAATAAATCTCTAAATCTTTCCCAAGCCTCACTTAGGCTTTCAAATTCATCTTGCTTAAAAGTTTGTATTTCCATGCGATATTGATTGGTCTTTGATGGTGGATAGTACTTTTCCAAGAAAGCATTGGACAATTGAGCCCATGTAGTGAATGTATTATTGGGATGACCATGAAGCCATCTACGAGCTCCATCTCTCAATGTCTTAGGAAATAATAATCGGTGTAATTGGCATGATGTTAACCCATTTAAACCGGCCTATACTAATTTTTCTTTGAATGAAGCGATATGCTCTTGGGCATCCTCCTGGGAAATACCATGAAAGGTATCTTGTTGAACCGCATTTGTTAAAGAAGCCTTCAATTCATAATGTTCGGGTTTCTTCCCGAAATCAACCGGTGAAGGTGTTTCTTCGTGTGTAAGTTGAGAATGGGAAGCTAGGGTCACCATTGGTTGGATTTGTGGTGATGGTGGATTTGGATTTGGACATAAAACTCAATTTAAACGGTAAGTCTCCTAGCACCTCTTGGTACAGGGAAAAGGGAAAATAAAATTAAAGCAAATAACCAAACACAATAACTTAAAACTCAATTAACTAGCCGTTCCCTGACAACGACACCATTTTGATCGGGCACCCAATCGGATCGGTCATTTAGTGAAGGATGGGGGATTAAACGATATTTGTAAGAATCGTAATAACACAAAAACAACTAATGTATTAATTCGTGGTAAGTCGAGATCGGTCCACAGGGAACGAAACAGTATTGCGTAAAAGCGACGTGTTTGGGATCTAGTGGGGGGTTTTAAGGGTTGAGTCTGTACTAAAATGCAATAAATGACAAGAGATGATCAAATAAGGAAAAGATGTCAGGGGAAAGTCAGGAATCGGAAAATGGGGTCTAAGAAAATCGGAATCGGGTCGGTCACAACATTGGTATTGGGAGAGTGCCATCTTTCGGTTTCTTCACCCAACTCACCTAGAAATACCGCTTTCGCGGCGAAGAAGGATAAGTCTCAAGTTAAGGTAATTTATACTCCGAGTTTCCTCATATTGATAGAAATGAGTGAAAGTCATGATCAGTCTAGTTGGCCGGACGAAAAAACAATGACACAACAACCTTAAGCAAGATAAACCAACAAGCAAGCAACAAAACAAAAACTCTTCAATTCAAATAATCCAAGATCCTCCTCTATAAACCCCCCCAACAAGAAATCTACTCACAATTCATAAAGGAAACTAACAAAACAATAACAAGCAAGAAAACAACTAAAACATGCGTAATAATTGAAGCTAGAGAAATTAACAACAAAACAATAAGGAAAATTACGATCTACTAAATAAACTAGAAAATCAATCTAAGAACAGTAAAATTAAGATCAATGGAAATACAACAAGACAATGAAAATGATCTAAGAGCAACACAATTGAAATCTAGAGAAAATACCAATAAAACAATGAATAAAATTGCAATCAACAAAATAAACCATAAAACGATCTAAAAACAATAAATAAAGATGATCAAAACAAGCTAAGACTATGATGAAAGAACAAAAATAAATATAGTCTAGAGATTAGAGAGAGGAAGAGAAATATACCAACTATGAAGATCAACAATAAAGAAGAAGATTGCATAAATAAAATAAGATGAAGCTTGATGAAGAGGACAAAGGATTTGTCACTAATCCTTTTATAATCTCCAAGAATCTTCAATAAAAACTTGAATTCTACAAAGCTAGAATGTAAATCTAGAGAATAGATGAAGAAATTAATGAAAACTATGAAGATCTACTACTATCTAAGCTAATGAAATGGTTCTAATGATAATGAAGAGATAATGGATGATAAGTAAGTGGTAATGTGCAACTAACTAGGGTATCTATATATATAGTAAAGCCTTGATGGATCCTTAAGCTCAAGCCCAAATCCAACTTTTTGCTCCATTAGTGCGACTTTCTCCCTTTGAGATCTACTATGTACGAGTCAATATCGTCGGGTGAAACTTCACCCGGTGGTTTCACCCGGTGGAATTCCTTCCAGTTTTGCGATTTTCGGCCATTTTTTACCGTCGGGCGAAACTTCACCCGATGGGTGAAAGTTTCGCCTGGTCATTTCGCCCCGTGGTGAAGCGTTTCTAAAGATCTTCAGGGAGGTGAAATTGTCGTCGGTCGAAACTTCGCCCAGTCATTTCTCATCGGGCGACACTTCACCCGATGGTTTTCTAGCCTATTTTCTTGTCTCATTCTTCGTTGTTAGATTGGATAGCTTTGAACTTTAAGTCATGCGCTTTGCTTTATGGACAGTTGATAAGTGTGTTTTGTAGTGCTTATTTCTTGTGTTTGGTCCCGGTTTCTCTTGTGAAATCGCTCTAAAGAGCGATTTCGAGGCTACTTACGCTTCTTCTAGCTTGTTTTAGGTTCCTTTGGCTTATCTTGGAGAAATGGAACGATTCCGACTCGTTTCCAATGCATATGGAGCCAATGAAGAGAAGCGACGATGACTCATTGGCTTAGACTCGATCCCGAGCCCCTTGGGACCCATTCCCAAGCACCGAGAATCGATAAGAAGCCTAGGAAGAGCAAGTAGGGACCTATGAGATCATATTGGAAGCCTACATGACCCATCCCGGTCGTGACCATCACCATCACGACCGGGACGAGAAGCAAAGCAAGACAGCGCCTCTGGAAGTCCATCTCGGCCGGGATCATAACCTTCCCGGTCGGGACCACCCCATCCCGGCCGGGAAGGGCCCAGTTCTTCCGGAATTCATTGTTTCGCCCCCCTTCATTCTTGTAACCCTATATATCCCCCCTCTTGTATTGTTTTAAGCATCCTACATTATACTAAACCCTAGATAGTGAACTCCTCTCATTAGCTTAGTTTCTCCTTAATCTTTCCTTATTCTTTTGTTAATCTTAGCTTAATCTAGATAGTTACTCTTGTATTAAGGGAATTATTGAAGACTTGATCGCCTCCCAATCGGATCGGTCGTTAACGAAGGACGGGGGATCAAACGATATTTATAGACTCGGAAATATCACAAAAACAAACAAGTAATCGAGGTAAGTTGAGGTCGGTCCACAGGGAAGGGTGTGTGTTGTGAAGTTTAAAGTGTCGTGTTCGATGTCTTAGAAGGGGGGGTTTTGTAGAGGTCGAGTCTATACTAGAGGGATTAGTACGATGATGGTTTAGAGGTGATCAATTTAGGAAAGGCGTTAGGGAGAAGTCGGGATTCGGTACTTAGGGTCTAAGAAGGTCGGAATCGAGTTTTTGTCACAATGTCGATAAACTCACCTAAAAACCCGCTTTCGCGGTGAATGAGGGTAAGTCCCTAGTCATGGTAATTTCTACCCCGAGTTTCCCCATATTGATAGAAATTAGTCAAGGTCGGTCTAGTTGGCCGGACTAAAACAACAATGACACAACACCATAAATAAAATAAACCAACATGCAAGCAACCCACCAACATCCCTATATTCAAATAAACCAAGCCCTCATCCCTAAACTCCCCAACAAGAAATTTACTCACAATTCATTATGAAATTCATCACAACATGCATATTAATTAGATTTGAACAAGATGATGATGAGAAAATATCACAAAAACTAAATAGAGATTAGAGAGTGGAAGAAAATTGTACCAACTATGTAGATCTATAAGAAATAAGAAGATATCATAGATAAAGATTGAATCTTTGATGAATAAAATGGAGAACTTGTCACTAATCCTCCAATAAACCTAACAAATCTTCAAATAAACCTTGGATAATCTTCTTACAACCTTGAAATCTAAATAATTGTTGATGGATACTTGTAGATCTACTATTAAACTACTAGAATTTTTGGGGATTTTCTAGATTACTACTACTAATGGATGGTGTAATAAGATGGTGGAAGGGTGTAATGTCTTCCCTCCTTAGCACAATGGAGAGGTGAGTTTAGGCAATGAATTAGGGTAACATATATATAGTAATCTCTTAATGGATCCTTAACCTAAAGCCCAAATCCATCTTCATGCTCCATTAGTGAGACAATCTCCCTTTGCATCTCCATGGGGTGAAACTTCGCCCTGCGGACTCGATGGTAATTCTCATCGGGTGAAAATTTCGCCCGGTGAGATTTTCTTCTTTTTTCGCGTTTTCGGCACGTCTTCACCATCGGGCGAAATTTCACCCGGTGGGCGAAATTTCGCCCCGTCAGTTTCGCCCGGTGGGTAAGCTGGGAAAATCTTCGGGAGGCAATTTTTACCGTCGGGTGAAATTTCGCCCGGTGGTGTCTCACCGGGTGAAATTTCGCCCGGTCATTTTTTCTGGCCTCCAGTCTTGTCTCATTCTTCGTTTGTTCGATCGGATGGCTTTAAACTTTAAGTTGTGTGCTTTGCTCTTTGGACGGTTTTCCTTTCTCTTGTGCTCGTGGAAGCTCAATCGTGATTTTTGTAGCAAGACCTATCAAAATTGATAGAAAAACTACCAAAAACACGTAAAACGCACAAGAGGGACGCTAATGCGAGAAGTACACAAAATATGGCAATAATCGCACTCAAAACTCGCAAAACGAGGGAAAAACGGGTCTAAATGGAGAAAAAAACGGTCTAAATTTAGCACACAACAATTCCCCCACACTAAAACGTTGCTCGTCCTCGAGCAAAGACCCAAAAAGAAATTACAAACTACTACTACTAGCTAGACTATGTGTAGACACCCACATTTTGACCGCCAGGTGTCTATAGTAGGTCCCGCCAAACACCCGATGATGATAGGACGCAAACGTGCTTTAATGGGCTCGGATATGGGCTCGAAATCATGGACATTTGGTTTAGGCTTATTACGGAGTACAAATCTTGCAAAACGGACCTCAAATTCAGGCCCAGTGGGTCGTTTCGAGTCAAATAAGACTAATTTGGGTCGATTCCGGCACCAGGGGTAAAACCGTCTTTTAGCGACCGGGTCAAAACCCGGTCAAAGATATTTTTTCCCGAGTCACACGATCTGGCCGTGTCATTACACGTCCAATTCGGACTAAAACACTACAAAAATCAGCCTTCAAATAATATTAAACAAATCCGTTTAAGGATGGAATTCGATCTCAAGTAGGAATTCTATCCGGAAACCGAAACAAAGTATCACCCGAGCTCAGATACTCGGCTGAAACAGCCGAGATACCTCCCCACCAGCCGAGATTCTTGGCTTATTCACCAAGAAACGAGAATTTTATTCCCTTACGAACTCTCGTATTTCCTATCCAAACCGGTGTTTCTTGTCACACAAGCAAGACCACCTCGAATCCTATAAATAGGACCTCATATTCAACACGATTTCATACATTCATTATCGATCAACACACTACAACTTTTCAGCAACTCATACACAATTATTATAGCAAAAATAGTCTCGAAATCCACATCCGTAGGAATACCGAAAAATTGTCCAAAAGCCGACGAAACCGTCCCATCCTACCCGGCCGAACCCACGCCTCACACACACACACAAAAACGCTCCAAAAACCGACACCTTAACTCACCCGCATCATCTCGACGCTCCCGTGCCTAAGCCACTGTCCGACGAGCCTTATACCGAGAAACTAAAGCATGTAGGTTGAGGGTGTAAATCAACCCGATTCTTCTCCTTTCTCTTTCTCTCTCACGTCTTTCTCTCCTTTTTCGTCCGTCTTTTTTTTTTTTTTTTTCATCGGTCGTTTCGCATTATTAATATGCGTCGTTTGTCGCATCATATTTTTATTTATTTTCGACGATAAAAACTATTTTTTATAACGTTCTTAAAATACGATACCGATTCTCTAATCGAATATCGTATCTACAAGAACTAAATTAAATCGATTTTCGTTGATGCTAATAAAATCATTACTTTTTTTTAACAAAATTCGATGATTTTTAACGCGGAGAAAATTAACATCTTTTTCGTTCAAAATTCTTTTTTTTTATTTTCGTTCAAAACAAGTTTTTCAAAACTTTTTATAAAATCATTCCGACTATTCGATATCGATTTCATAATCGAACATCGAATACGACGAATATCGAAAATATAGATCAAGTATAAATTAATCCATATTTGTACGCGATTTATAAAGAATTAACGGTTTTCGACAAAATAAAAAAACTCGAACAGGCTGTCACGCGAGTCGCGCGCCTGTCAGGCGACTCGCGCCACAGCCTTCTCGGCCGAGTCCTTTTTTCTTCGTTTCTTCGCTTTTCTATTTTTAATTCTTTTCGAACCTTACATTAAAATGCGATTTTCGCGACATATTTTAATAAATACTCTTTTTCGACCTCGGTCAACACGTGTTAATCAATCACGTGTCATCAAATCTTTTCTAAAATCATGCATATTATTTATTTACGTCTTTTTCAATTTATTCATCATTACTAACTCGTTTTCTCGTGTTTGTAGCTTTTTATTTGTTTTTATCGTTTTATTAGACTAAAACGAACTCACATGCTAAAATAACTTTGACGTTATTAGTTTAAACATGCATTAAACGACTTAGCAATCCATTTTATTTTTCTCACATCCTTAGAAAAATAATGTTTGCATATCATTCAACCGTCGAACTAACCCGTGTACACCAAAAACGAACGATATCTTAGTAAAGGCCGCTAAGTGCGGGCGGGGTTGGGTGTTCTTAGTGAACTTCCCAACACGTACCCTCACCCCTTACTCAGAACCGTGGTTTCCGGACGTCCGAAACCATTGGCAACGAGAGTCATTCAATATACGATTAACCGCCCAGTCGGCATCAGTATCGATATGCAAAGGGACGAGCCCAATAAACTCTGACATCGGAAATGGGCCGTATTTTGTATACGGCCCACTACGACATAGAGTGGGCTCGAACGGTTCCGAATAACCACAAAATTCGGTGGTGACTCCTACTTCGATTTAAATTTCAATTTGACCATCTCATATGGAGATTCATTCGCCTCCCCAAACCCGCGCGTGGCCGCGTCGGGGTGGACCTATGTCATGTCCACAATTTGGCGACTCCGCTGGGGATCAACTGATGAGTCACTTACCATCGGCATCCCTAGGGTGAGACTCGAAAAGAAATCGTTCGAATAGTAATGTACACGTTTTAGTTGAATGGGCCATGCATAACCCAATCTTTCCCGGGCCGGTTACTTGTGACCGACGTCCCACTATACCACGGTGCGTTCCCACTTGGACCCACTAAAGACATCGATGGTGGAACTCGTTTAGGTTTTGCGGCATGCCCTAAGACCCACTCGGCTTAGGGAGTCCGTCCTCAGTACGAGAAAGCCATCGTTGTTGGTATAGACCCTATTAGACCGACCGAGACTTAGACTAAGAGCATACATGGCGTCGTTATACTGTTTCCGTGACTACATGCTACTTGGTCCGTGTCTCATCCTTTTTTTTTCAAAAAAACCATGTTTTCAAAAAAAAACTTGCATCTTTTTTTCAAAAACTATCCATTTTTTTAAACCCGGAAAGCTACCGAATTTAGAACTTATGATTTTAACTCAAAATAGCCTATTTTTAGCCGGTATGCTGTCCAAACCTTTTCAAAAATTCAAAACTCGGCCCGATAAACCTTTTTTTCGATTTTCAAAAAAGGATTGGGCCGTCCAACCCGACTTTGCTCGGTTTTCAAATTCAAAATCCTCTTTTCAAACCTTCTTCTTCTTAGGACTTCCCGTATTTAGTAGTGTCGGGTCTTGTCATAAGTAGCAAGAGTCTATAGCGTCGAAACTCCGTCGATCTTACATCACGAGTTTCCACCCCATCCCAAGTCCGCCTTACTAGTCAAGGCACGGCCCACCTACGTAGGACAAACTCCTACAAAGGGAAGCCCACTTACACAATCGAGCCCAAAGTCTGGGGATTAGCTCACACGTAGGTTTTTCTTCGAACGGGACTAGGCCCACTATGCCGAAATCCTAAAGAAAGCCCACCGTCCATGAGTCACCCGTCTAGGAGTTGGTTTTTTAGTCCATTTTCCAAGTCTAGTCGTCTTTCTCGGGATGCACCTTTCGATCTGGGTCCGATTCTGATTACACGGTGTTCTTACAGACAGGCCACCCCACACCCGAACCATGACTAAGGACGCTATCGATCAACTGAGCACTTCGTTGGCCAAGATCCAAGAGCAACTTGACCGAATTAGGGGTGATCAGATCGCCATCGTTACCCGGGTTAGCGCCATCGAACAGGACAAGCCCAAGGACGGAGATGAAGCTCATGGCCATTACCCGAATTGACTAGCGCAGTCCTCAAATTGCAAGAGCAGGTCCATTTGTCGACCCATAACTCGATCCATACGGAGAATGCTCGAACCTACTCTCCCCTAACCGACCAATTGCTCGCCAATCTCAATTTAACGGGCCTCCCGATGTTCGACGGAACAGAAGACCCGGTATTACATATCCGGGCCTTCAAAGAGTTTATGGCCCTAAAAGGAGTCAAGTCAGACATGTTCAAGCATCTGTTTGCCTCCTCGCTAGAGAAGCACCCGAGAGCCTGGTTCTATAGGCTCGATTCCAAGAAATACAAGTCTTGGGACGACGTAGCAACGGAATTCGCCCGGAACTACGCCGACAATACGGAGATCCAGACCACGATGCGCACCCTGGAAGTAATGGCCCAGGAACCAAAGGAAGGGTTTACGAAGTACCTTCAACGCTGGAGGGCTGAAAGTGTCAAACTGGTCGATAAGCCCAGTGAAAAAGTCCTAGTTGAAGCCTTTGTCAAGAATCTCTTGCCCACCTACCGGATCCATCTCCGGTACGCCATCATACCTAGCTTCGCGGTCCTAACCGAAATGGGAACAAGAATCGAGGATGATCTAAGGATGGAAAGCCTCACTAAGGCCTCCACCAAAGGATACCAAGGGGCCAGCTCATCAACAAGCAAGCCCACTTCCACCGCTGCCACTCGTAGCATTTTTGACGAGGTAAATCTACTTGATAACCCGTCCAAGAAGAATACGCCACCCCGAGTATTCACCGACATAGGTACTACCTATGCGAATGCCTTACAAAGGCTTTCATCAAAAGGCCTCATCGTCCCGATAGGCCCAACACCTGATCCTCCAATTGAGCGTCGCTCCAAATTCTACGATGCTCAAGCCTACTGCAAATACCATCAGGGTAAGGGACACGATACTGAGAAATGCTGGAGACTGAAACATCTGATCCAGGATCTCATCGAAAGCGGGAAAGTCCCTTTACCCGGAGGTAAGCCCAACAACAAAGACAACCCGTTGGCTACCCACGCTATCTTCCCCGGAGAGGTTATAGACTGCTCACACCTCATTTCCCCGTTTACCCCACAAATCAACGGGATCTGGTGTGACGATGAAGACGACGTTTATCTCACTAAGGGAGAAGCAGTCCCTATCACATCTGAGGAGATCCAGAAGGTTAAGTCCAAAGCCTTAACCAGCAGTCAAGCCCTCATCACCACCGAACCATCGCCCAAAGCAGAGATTGTCCCGGAAGAGCCGCCAACTGCTGAAAAGGCTCTGGTAAAGCAGCTGAGCAAGACTCGAGTTGACCTCTCTATATGGCAACTCCTAGTTAGCTCTCAAGAACATCGAGAGGCACTCACTAAGGCCCTCGATCAAGTCAAGATCGACTCTATGGCTACTCCAGCTGAAATGGTAGCCACGGTTCTGCCCCACCTAAAGGGGAAAGCAAAAGAAGAAGGCCCGCTCATCACTTTCTCCAATGCTAATCTACCATCATTTGGGCCAGCCCACAACATGGCTCTCTACATCACGGTAATCTGCCGTGGAAAATACCTGCCCATGACCCTTATTGACGACGGGTCTGCAGTCAACGTCCTTCCCTTAAGGACCGCCAAAGCCCTCGGTATCACCGAGGCCGACTACATTCCTACAACCCAAACTATCCAGGCTTTCGACGGGAGTCCAAAGTCCGTAGCCGGGGCCGTAAAAATCACTATCATAACGGGCCCGATAGAGAAGGAGCTGGAGTTTCAAGTGATTGACGTGACCTCTTCCTTTAACCTTCTTTTAGGAAGACCCTGGATCCACTCGACCAGGGCTGTGTCCTCTACTCTGCATCGGAAGATCAAGCTACCTTTGCACGATACCGTCATCACTCTAGAAGCCACACCTATGACTGTGGCCAACTGCAACACCTCGGGCCGCACCGATCTTTGGGGGTTCGACTTCATAGGGGCCATCGAAGAAGAATACCTTTTTCGACCCTACTTTACTGTTAGCATGGACCGGATGTTACAAAATCTGGGCTTTTTACCAAGGGTCACATCAAGGCCCGATCTCCCTGCAGGAAAAATCCTTGAAGTCCTTGACAACGGGAGAGTTCAAACCGGTCTGGGCTACACCCTGACCCCGGGAAATATGGGCCAAACTGGAACCGGTAAAGTCATTTTCATCACGCCGGTGTTCGAGTCCGTCCAAACAGGCCTATATCGGCCTCCAACCACACGCCCTGGGACCCACTTGGCCCAGGTTTGCAACTACATACCCGACGACATCTTCGCCCTTGTCCAGTCCGAAGATGCTAAGAATGCTGAGCCCGCGCTGGGGCTACTTTTCGGGGAAGAGCTCGCGACCCCAACACCGAAGGAGGAGCTAGTCAGCCTCATTCTCCGCAGCCGCCCCTTTGATCCATCCAAACTGATCTCGGATGTTGAATCCGGGACAGGTAAGAGAGCCTGGAGAAAGACTGTCAAGTGGACTGACAGTCAAGGAAGGACTTTCAAGCTGATCACAGGGGAAGGAGAAATGCCAAAATCTGAGTCTGAGTCTGAGTCAGAGTCCGAGTCAGAGTCTGAGATCGAGTCTAGAAAGTCCGGTGCTAGGGTCAGTCCTGTAACTCCCCCTCCCCCTTTAGCTTTTCCTGGTGCTTCGGGGTCTGTCCCGGGCACCCTACCTATCCCGCCACTAACTAGCGATCAGATGGCAGCTCTTTTCGAGCTTTTCTCTCAATTTATGAATAATAACAACCGTTCTGCTTACGACTTGTCTCATTTTCAAAAATTCCTAAGTTTTCAAAATATTCTGTGCAATGACATTGAGAAACCCGACGAACAGGTATCCTTACCTCCATATCTGATCGAGCAACTAGAGCAGAGGGAATCCCGCAATTCGGTAATCGAAGAAACCGAATCTATCAACGTGGGAACAACCTTAGAACCTCAGATGCTTAAGATAGGGTTATCTCTAGATCCCGGGGAGAAACAACAATTCATTGATCTCCTTCAAGAGTTCAAAGACGTCTTCGCATGGTCCTACAAGGACATGCCAGGGATAGACCGCGAAATAGCCGAGCACCATATACCGATCAAGGAAGGGTTCAAACCGGTTAAGCAGAAACTCCGACGCATGAGGCCCGAATGGTCCCTCAAAGTCAAAGAGGAAGTCGACAAGCAATTCAAGGCTGGGTTCATACGAGTCTCCGAGTATCCAGATTGGGTTGCAAACATCGTACCGGTCCCTAAAAAAGACGGTAAAGTGTGTGTCTGCGTGGACTTTCGGGATCTTAACAAGGCGAGCCCGAAAGACGATTTCCCGTTGCCACACATCGATATACTGGTGGACAACACAGCTGATCATGCCCTTCTATCATTCATGGACGGGTATGCCGGGTACAATGAAATAAAAATGGCAGAGGAAGATATGGATAAGACCACCTTCATTACACCTTGGGGTACTTATTGCTATACCGTCATGCCATTTGGTCTCATTAATGCCGGGGCCACCTATCAACGAACCGCCACAACTTTATTACATGATATGATGCATAAGGAAGTGGAAGTTTACGTAGACGATATAATCGTCAAATCCAAGCACAAGGGCGGTCACATCACCGCCCTGAGAAGATTTTTCACCCGATTACGCAAATACAACATGAGACTAAACCCTCAGAAATGCAGTTTCGGGGTAACCTCTGGCAAATTACTGGGTCACATCGTCAGCCAACGCGGTATCGAAGTCAATCCAGCTAAGATCAAGGCCATCACCGAGATGCGACCTCCTAAGACCGAAAAGGAGATAAGAGGTTTTCTCGGAAAAGTCCAATACATCAGCAGGTTCATTTCAAAACTAACCATGGTGTGTGAACCGATCTTCAAGAAGCTGAAAATAGGGGAACGGTTACTATGGGACGACAAGTGTCAAGCAGCCTTTGACAGAATCAAGGAAATCTTATCTTCACGGCCGGTCCTGATGCCACCTCAGCACTGTTTACCTTTGTCGTTGTACCTAACCACGACAGAGACAGCCATGGGGGCTATGTTAGCTCAAACGGTCAACTCCGAAGAACGAGCAATATACTACATCAGCAAAAAGTTTTTAGAGTACGAGTGTAAGTACACCATGCTCGAAAAGACGTGTTTAGCACTGGTCTGGGCCACTAAAAAGCTCCGACATTACATGCTCAGCTATGAGGTACAAGTACTGTCGAGGATGGATCCGATCAAATATCTTTTCGAAAAGCCCATTCTCAACGGCAGAATATCAAGATGGACCCTGATGTTGGCAGAATTCGATCTAAAGTTCGTACCATTGAAAGCCATCAAGGGCCGAGTAGTAGCCGAATTTCTCGCTGACAGTCCCGTAACCAAAGAAGGACACACCGACACTTGGTCCTTCCCGGATGAAGACATTTTCCATACTGACACCGAGACATGGGATTTATACTTCGATGGGGCATCCAACTTCCGAGGGTTTGGGGTCGGAATCCTCTTAATCTCGCCAAGAGGGGAACATACTCCCGTATCTATCAAATTGGACTTTGACGTCACCAATAACGCTGCTGAGTATGAAGCATGCATCCACGGGCTACAAGCCGCCGCCGATTTAGGGGTCACAAACCTCCGAGTACACGGCGACTCATCACTGGTCATTAACCAAGCACTCCAAAAATGGAAAACCCGAAATGCCAATCTCGTGGCCTACCAGGCACGAGTAAGGGATCTCGAGAAGCAATTCCAAAAGGTAGAATACATATACCTACCTCGGGAAGAAAATCAGTTCGCAGACGCACTCTCAAAACTAGCATCCTTACTAAATATTCCCGATCATATGACCAGCATGCCGATTTGCGTCGAAAGACGATCCGCGCCAGCATATATCCATGACATCGAGGACATCGAGATACCCGATCCCGAGCCATGGTACAAGGCAATCCAGACGTATTTGACAACCGGGGAGTATCCACCCGGGACCGACAGTCGAGCCAAAAAGGCCTTGCGTAGGTTAGCGACCCAGTTCGTCCGTACCGACGACGGACAACTTTACAAGAAGACACCACAGGGGGCTCTCCGTTTATGTGTCGACAAGAGTAATGCTGAAAAGGTCATGGCCGAAGTACATGACGGCGAATGTGGTCCTCACATGAACGCCCAGATGCTAGTCCGAAAGATCATGAGACTCGGATATTACTGGAACAGCATGGAAACCGATTGCCAGCTATATGTCAGACATTGCCATAATTGCCAGATTTTCGCTAATGTACAGCACATGCCACCATCCCTGCTGTATACTATGACGTCACCTTGGCCATTTTCGACATGGGGAATCGATATAATCGGAAAGATAAACCCCTCGGGAACCGGAGGACACTGTTTCATTTTGGTAGCAATCGACTATTTCACCAAATGGGTCGAAGCGGAATCCTACCGTATTCTCAACGCCAGCCACGTTGCCAAATTTATTCAAAACAAGATAATATGCCGATATGGGATCCCTCACGAATTCATCAGTGACCACGGGACCCACTTTCAGGCCGAGACGGCAGCCTTGTTAGCCAAATACAAGATCCAAAGACATACGTCTTCACCCTACCGACCCCAAACCAATGGAGCGGTAGAAGCAGCTAACAAAACCATTGTCACCATACTCAAAAAGATGGCTGACAATTATCGGGACTGGCCCGATAAAATACAATTTGCCCTTTGGGGATATCGAACCTCGATTCGTACTGCGACCGGGGCAACACCGTATTACCTTACATACGGGATGGAAGCGGTCCAACCTGTCGAGCTGGAGGTACCGTCACTCAGAATCCTACTCGAAAGTCAAGTACCAGAAGCCGATTGGGTTCGAGCACGATATGACTCGTTAGTACTTCTAGACGAACGACGATCTCGGGCTCTCAATAACATACAGATCTACCAGAAAAGAATCCAACGGGCTTTCAACAAAAGGGTAAGGCCCAGGAACATCAAAGAGGGAGATCTGGTTCTCAAATCCGTACGAGCTTTATTACCAGTAGACCCAAGGGGAAAGTTCAAACCTAACTGGGCCGGTCCTTATTTGGTAAAGAAGATTCTATCGGGTGGAGCGGTGATACTAACGGATCTGGACGGGAATGAGTTTGTCAACCCAACTAACCTGGACCAGCTGAAACGTTATTACCCTTAAACCCGTTTCTCTCAATGTCATTCGCAAAAGTTTATTAAAAACGTCTTTACAAAATAAACTTTTTTTAAGACAAGTCAAAAGCTAGAATTACTTATTCTACTGTTATAAACATCTTGAACCAATAGTCTTGATGTATTTCGAAATTGCAGTTTAAAGTCTTAACTACGTTTGGTTTGATTCCGCTATTTGTGGATACGTAGGCAGCCCCTCAAAAGGGCACAACCACTGCAATCAAAAAAAACAGGAACGGTTTCTAATAAACTTTCTTTATTTATCTCAAAAAAATCCAATTACAAAAAAATCCAAAAAAAAACAAACACACAAATAGTACTAATATAAAATCTAAGGCATTTTTCCCTTTCCCTTGTCCTTAGTCTCTTTCTCGGCCCACCGACGTCGACGTGGAGGCGAACGCTCCCGAACCACCAAGGGAATCTCCTTAACCCGGGCTCGTTTCTTCGAACTTGATTCCCCGGTCACCTCGGTCGGTCCTAGCCGGACCCGTGCCCTCTCGGGTATCCGTTCCCGCGGCCCAAGCCTGTCTCGGACCGCTAGCTTAGGTCCAAGCCTTCTCTCTAAGTCACTAGCACCAGTCTCTTTAGCTCGAGTCTTAGTCTTTGACTTAGAACCGGACTCCGGCCCGACAAAGGTAGTTGGAGTTTCTTCTTCAAAGAACCATCTATTATTCTTCACCGATTCTCTACGGGCTAAGTCAAAAGCCTCATCGGTCTTTAAAGCTTCACGGGCCTCTTTAGATTCTTCAGAAGCCCATTTAAGATATGATTCAGAAACCCAAGCGGTCAGACAAGGGCGAGGTATAGTCCACATGGCCCGGGTAAACCAGCGTTGTAACCACGTGTCACACATAGCGTCCGTCAATTGGACCGAAACGCTAATAATTGCTTCAGTTTCGGGAATCTGCTGAAATGAACCAAACTGCCTTAGAAGACGATCTGGGTAAATATGGACGGTCCAGTCCAAGGACAAAATCACCAGGTAACGGGCTTTATCTCTTTTAGCTAGGCCCGTCATCTTCGAAAGGAACCACCAGATCACGTTCCACCTAATCAAGGGCCCGCCATGGAATTTTAGCTCCTCATCCCAGTACTTCCGATTTATATGATGATTGGAGCTGATTCGTCGAGACCGTGAGCCTATCTGACAGCTTCGATACCTGGATATGCTCGTCGGGGGCTCTATAATTGACAGGCGCTCGGATAACCAAATCTGCAAAAATTTTCGAAAAGTCAAAAAGTTTCGAAAAATCAAAAAAAAAATCCGAAAAAATTAAAAAAAAAAATCGAAAAATTTTAAAAAAATTCCGGAAATTCAAAAAAAAAAAAAAAATCGGAAATTCGAAAAATCAAAAATTTCGGAAATTCGAAAAGAAATTTTTCGAAAAAAAAAAAAGAAAAAAGAGAAAAAAGGGTCAAATACCTGCAGAAGACGAATGCCGCCCGTTAATTGCCGATCTGGATCAAGTCTCCTCGCATCAAGGCCCATGATGATCTCCCCGGTTATCAGCCAGGCTGGGCTATAACCTGCCTCCATTTGATCCACTATGCTGATTAGCCTAATTTCACCCAAACATGAGTCAGCATCCATCCGACCTTCGAAAGCGTAACGATGCAGCATACAGAAGGCAAAGGCCCTACGCCTGTGGATAGGAGAAATTCTGGGACCATTGGGATCCATAAATTTATCAGCCAAGTCAAATAGGGAAACGGAATTTCCCTTCACCATACTGGAAGTCTCAGCATGAGACAACCCAAGGAAGTCCCTCAGCCTCCTCCTTGGATCAGGGTAAAAAGGAGGAATAGCAGGATGAGCATTGGGGCACCAACCCCCTACAGCAGCAATCTCTTCGGGAAAGGGACATATTTCTCCCCGGGGAAAAGCGAAAACATGATGGGTAGAATCCCAGAAGGTCAAGCAAGCATCTAGAAAATGGGTATCCACCTTAAGTCGCTGAAGCGGGAATAAAGCTACAATTCCCATCTGAGTTAACTGGACCTTATCTCCATCTCGAAAATCTTGGGCCCACGCGTGAAGCATCGCGGTCAGATGTTCGATACCCATAGCGGAAAGTTTTTTTATCTTAAAAATTCTAAAGGGATTTTTAAGATGAGAAGGAAATATTTCAGGTTGGAATATGAGAAGATTTAAGGGCAAGAACTCTCTATTTATAATAGAGAAATCTCCTCTCCTAGTCACCCCTGGAATAGGGATTATTTTGCAGTATTCCCTACTTTACTTAGGCATACAGGCCTAATCAGGATTTTTAGGAATCCGTGTCAGAATCTGATCAGGAATCAAGTCATCCCAAACATTCCTTTTCTTCCAAAAATTTTCAAAAAAAAATTTCGCCATTTTTTTCAAAAAAAAATTTTCGTTTTTTTCAAAAAAAATCGGCCAAAAATCATTTCCCTCCCCCGGCACGAGTCGATGTTTTATCTGTATGTTGCATGCAAAACAGACAGGTATCCCAAGACTCCCGGAGAATTCTCAAAGTTCTCAATGAAAATTCAAGCAACATTTTCGCTAAGGAATCAGATGTATCAGTAAGCGCTACATCCGCAGCTTCTAATAGGAGCTCCCGCGCAATTTCAAGATGAAAATTGTCTGCAACCAGACAAATCCAAGACTTTTTTAGTAGAAAATCCCTGCGCCGTTATCGACATCTATCCAGGTATGATTTCTATCTTATGGCTGGCGAGCCCTTCACGCAAGTCTAATGGACTCTAAACGACCCGATCAGAAGTCTGCCAGGTCTTAATCCTCGATTGGCCTGGTAGCTACTCTGACTTTCGCCTTGTCCAAGCCTCAGTCAGAGTGGGGGCTCTGTAGACACCCACATTTTGACCGCCAGGTGTCTACAGTAGGTCCCGCCAAACACCCGATGATGATAGGACGCAAACGTGCTTTAATGGGCTCGGATATGGGCTCGAAATCATGGACATTTGGTTTAGGCTTATTATGGAGTACAAATCTTGCAAAACGGACCTCAAATTCAGGCCCAGTGGGTCGTTTCGAGTCAAATAAGACTAATTTGGGTCGATTCCGGCACCAGGGGTAAAACCGTCTTTTAGCGACCGGGTCAAAACCCGGTCAAAGATATTTTTTTCCCGAGTCACACGATCTGGCCGTGTCATTACACGTCCAATTCGGACTGAAACACTACAAAAATCAGCCTTCAAATAATATTAAACAAATCCGTTTAAGGATGGAATTCGATCTCAAGTAGGAATTCTATCCGGAAACCGAAACAAAGTATCACCCGAGCTCAGATACTCGGCTGAAACAGCCGAGATACCTCCCCACCAGCCGAGATTCTTGGCTTATTCACCAAGAAACGAGAAGTTTATTCCCTTACGAACTCTCGTATTTCCTATCCAAACCGGTGTTTCTTGTCACACAAGCAAGACCACCTCGAATCCTATAAATAGGACCTCATATTCAACACGATTTCATACATTCATTATCGATCAACACACTACAACTTTTCAGCAACTCATACACAATTATTATAGCAAAAATAGTCTCGAAATCCACATCCGTAGGAATACCGAAAAATTGTCCAAAAGCCGACGAAACCGTCCCATCCTACCCGGCCGAACCCACGCCTCACACACACACACAAAAACGCTCCAAAAACCGACACCTTAACTCACCCGCATCATCTCGACGCTCCCGTGCCTAAGCCACTGTCCGACGAGCCTTATACCGAGAAACTAAAGCATGTAGGTTGAGGGTGTAAATCAACCCGATTCTTCTCCTTTCTCTTTCTCTCTCACGTCTTTCTCTCCTTTTTCGTCCGTCTTTTTTTTTTTTTTTTTCATCGGTCGTTTCGCATTATTAATATGCGTCGTTTGTCGCATCATATTTTTATTTATTTTCGACGATAAAAACTATTTATTATAACGTTCTTAAAATACGATACCGATTCTCTAATCGAATATCGTATCTACAAGAACTAAATTAAATCGATTTTCGTTGATGCTAATAAAATCATTACTTTTTTTTAACAAAATTCGATGATTTTTAACGCGGAGAAAATTAACATCTTTTTCGTTCAAAATTCTTTTTTTTTATTTTCGTTCAAAACAAGTTTTTCAAAACTTTTTATAAAATCATTCCGACTATTCGATATCGATTTCATAATCGAACATCGAATACGACGAATATCGAAAATATAGATCAAGTATAAATTAATCCATATTTGTACGCGATTTATAAAGAATTAACGGTTTTCGACAAAATAAAAAAACCCGAACAGGCTGTCACGCGAGTCGCGCGCCTGTCAGGCGACTCGCGCCACAGCCTGCTCGGCCGAGTCCTTTTTTCTTCGTTTCTTCGCTTTTCTATTTTTAATTCTTTTCGAACCTTACATTAAAATGCGACTTTCGCGACATATTTTAATAAATACTCTTTTTCGACCTCGGTCAACACGTGTTAATCAATCACGTGTCATCAAATCTTTTCTAAAACCATGCATAGTATTTATTTACGTCTTTTTCAATTTATTCATCGTTACTAACTCGTTTTCTCGTGTTTGTAGCTTTTTATTTGTTTTTATCGTTTTATTAGACTAACACGAACTCACATGCTAAAGTAACTTTGACGTTATTAGTTTAAACATGCATTAAACGACTTAGCAACCCATTTTATTTTTCTCACATGCTTAGGAAAATAATGTTCGCATATCATTCAACCGTCGAACTAACCCGTGTACACCAAAAACGAACGATATCTTAGTAAAGGCTGCTAAGTGCGGGCGGGGTTGGGTGTTCTTAGTGAAATTCCCAACACGTACCCTCACCCCTTACTCAGAACCGTGGTTTCCGGATATCCGAAACCATTGGCAACGAGAGTCATTCAATATACGATTAACCGCCCGATCGGCATCGGTATCGATATGCAAAGGGACGAGCCCAATAAACTCTGACATCGGAAATGGGCCGTATTTTGTATACGGCCCACTACGACATAGAGTGGGCTCGAACGGTTCCGAATAACCACAAAATTCGGTGGCGACTCCTACTTCGATTTAAATTTTAATTTGACCATCTCATATGGAGATTCATTCGCCTCCCCAAACCCGCGCGTGGCCGCGTCGGGGTGGACCTATGTCATGTCCACACTATGCTAAGCCGATACGGGGCAATTAACGGGCCCGCTCCGTCCCTTCAACTCACATCGAAATACTTATGAGGTGAAGTACTCCCATGCAAGGCAAGTTGGGGCTTGCTCAAAATGGTGGATGCGACTAAACACACAAAAACATATAGCACGAAAGAATAGACGCATCCAAAGCAAAAATAAAACACCGAATCCCTCATCGAGACGGCGGGGAAAGACACCGATTACTTACCTAAAACAATAATAGACTTCCAAGATAAATCACCCACGTAAACAAGGACCAAAGCCTAATACTATGACAATTAAGCAATATAGATGTTGATAACTTAGACAGGTCCTCCTAATCTTCTAAAGGGGTACTACGGGGCGTATAATGGAGTGGAAAAAGTGAACCATGGATTCGTTCGACACTGTAGGTAAGTGCAGTCCCGCTCTCTTTGGCTAAGCCAAGAGGGTCATTCCAAAACTCGAATTTCCTAAATTAGCCCAAATAAAAAGGTGGAGTGTTTACAATTATTGGGATGGATCAACTCATCACCGCTATCTTCCGACCTCGGGACTCGGTCCTCTAGTTGGCACTTCACACGATGATGAATCGATCAAAGGGCTTTTTTTTTTTTTTTTTTTGAAAGAGACACTTTTGATAATTTGATTTTTCATTTGAAGCTCCTTTTCTTGTCCTTTGTTTTCTTGTTTTTCATATTTTTGTGCCCTTTTTCTCTTGCTTTGGTTTGCCCTTTTTTGGCTCTTTGATGTGGTTTGTAACCAAGCTTGGAGGTTATTTTTGTGTAAACTTATTGTGATGATGTATAGGTGGAGGAAAAATAGGTAATCGAGAATGCGCGCCATTCCGGATAACCCACAAAAGATGGAAAAGATTTGGACTAAAGGTGCAATGGTCATTCGAGCAAGGTCACCTTGAAAACGGGATGCGGGAACCAAGGCCTAACTCCTCCATGGGTGGTGAAGGTGGTCAAATGCAAACCCCGAAGTAAACCTCTAGTAGAAAAGGTGGACTCAAAGCTAAAGGATCAACAAATTCATTGCCTAAGAGTCATTCTACTAGACTAAGGTCCAAAATCTACAATGGGTTATTTATAATGGAATGTAAACTCTTGTAATAAGTTTGTAATCGGGTTTTCGAAAAGGTTTAATCCTAGACACACTATACGAAAACAAAACAAAACAAAACATACGAAAAGGAAAAACAAATAAAAGAAAACACAAGTAAAGTCATGAACTCCATACTCCATCAACATTCAAGCATAAACCACAACACCAAAATGCTCAACTTCGAGAGCCTCCAATAGCAACAACCTAACTCCTCTACAAAATTAAAGAAGAAAGAAGGAAGTTACCAAGCGGATGCTTTCTTAATCTCTTTAATTCGCGCTATTAAGGTGGTGATTACCTGTAAGAGTAGAGAACAAGATCATACACGAGACACGAAACATAACAAGAAACAAGAAGAGAAAAGAAAAGAAAGAAAAAAAAAAAGAAAATGTTTTTGATTTTTCGAATTTTTCAAATTTTTATGGATTTTTCAAAAGATTTTTGAAAAATAAAAGATAGTAGACTCCTCCCCCACACTAAAACTGTACATTGTCCTCAATGGACGAGTCGGGAAGAGCGAAAAAGATGGAAAAGAAAATTAAGAAAAATCTTTTTGAATTTTTATGATTTTTTTCAAATGTTTTTGGGTTTTATAATTTTTTTGAATGTTTTTGGGTTTATCAAAAAATTTGAATGTTTTTCTGTTTTTCGAAAATTTGAGAAGAAGAAAATGAAAAGAAAATAAAGAAAACGATAAGATAGTGGCGGGCCTAGGTGCAATCACATCACCTAGACCCTAGCCAAGTGGCTAAGAAAATGAAAATGAAAGAAAATAAAATGAAAGGGTGAAAAATTGGGCGTAAGCGTAGTCACGTCACCTAGCCCAGATTAAGAAAAATTGAGAAAATTTTGATTTAAAAATTTGGATTTTTCAAAAGGGTCAATGGCGTAATCACAACCCCAAGAGACCGGGAGCAATACCAAGGCCGTGACGGCCACAAAAATCGTTTGATGGGACGGTGGGATAACTTGCGATTTTGTTCAAGATAAAATGATCACAATGATTATAATGATGGGACAGGGAATAAGGAACAACATTAGTTCACATGCAATTGAAAATGATTAAGACTCACCGACATAAACCACACATATATACCCATAACACAAACAAACCAAATTATCTACCGACTCTTGTAGGGGGGGTCTAGTCTGAATAGTCATTGGACGCAAAGGAGGCCGTGGGAGTTCCGTCACCGGCATACTCCCAAACTCCTACATCCCCCGAGTTGTTCAGTCGGAATTCACAGGGACCTGGAGGTAGGTCCCAATTGTGACGGTTATAAATATTGGTTCGGTTTTTGCTGGGGACAATTAAGGCTCGGTCATGGCTAAGAGAAACGAGGCGATGGTCAGGCACATTAAATATCCAAGTAGGGAAATAAGCCTCGTTAAGCCAGACACGGGGGTCATGTGGTTTAAGATGGTCGGTCGAATAACCCAAATTTCTTGCTATTATGGTCACAAGACCACCACAGTCGACAGAGGGGCGTTGGTCAATGATAATTTGATGAAAGTGTAACGCCACGACAATAGGTAGGTCAAGGGGATAAGGGTTACCGAGTAAAGAGTCACATATCAATTGTAAGACACACACATTAAGGTTAATGATATTTTCGGTAGATGGCAAAAGACAGTGAGAAAGGAATTCAGCAAAATAACGAATGGTTGGGTTACGGATTTCAGCGGTAAAATTAGAATTGGGTTCGAAATCACGTTGACCCGGCGCTATGCGCCTCCACAAGTCTCTCCTAATCGCACTACTTCGCGAATCACTTAGGGGTCTACTTAGTCCGGTACCCGATGAGGGCAAACCTAGAGCTAAGCTAAAGTCGGAAATATTTAAACAGTGATTTCTACCAAACAAATTAAATTTGAACTCTTTAGGTGTGGTCGGGTTATCGATTGTAAAACTACCTAGAAACTCACAAGTCAAGTCTTTGTTTGTGACGGGCACAAAACCAAGGAGTTTACTACTACCAATTCTCGACGATAACTCTATAATATCGTTCTTAATTCCTAGAATTTTCATTGTGAGTGGACAAGGCCATCTCGTACTCTGAAAGTCTTTTTCAAAGAAGGTACGAGCAAGGGGTGAATTTGGACACGGTAAAAGTTTAGGCCTAGAAGATGAATGTTTAGAAGTTGAGGCCATACCTTGTTTGCGCGCCGCTCGTTGAGCTCTTGTCTCCATAGTAAGAATTTGCAAGAATAATCCCGAAACTTAGCTTCCTCTTCTTCAAAAACCCAAAATAAATATTCACCCAAGTATGGAATGGAGTTGTGAATGAAGGTTGGATGTGGTATATGGAAGGTGGTGTAATGAATTTGTGATGGTTGAAAGGGTGAAAGGATGAGTGAGGTGAAAAAGGTGGTATAAATGAGGGTGTTTGAGGAGGGAAAGTGAAAGTTTAAAGTTGGTAGTAAAAACTTGGTGTAAAAATATTTGGAGGGAAAGTCATGTTGAGGTAAATTGTTGGAGGGAAAGTGAAAATGTAGTGAGTAAATAAATGTGCATAGGTGATCCGGCCAAGACACACCGCCGGGTGAAATTTCACCCGGTCGGGCACCATCGGGTGAAATTTCACCCGACGACATTTCGTCGTGAAAATCAATTTTGCCGTCTTTTTCCACCGGGTGAAATTTCACCCGGTCAAAATCTCACCGGGCGAAATTTCGCCCGGTGGTAACTACTTCGATTTCGGCAATTCTGGCAACTTTTCCGTAGGGCGAAATTTCGCCCGGTCGAGTCTCACCAGGCGAAGTTTCGCCCGGCGGTCTTCCTGCTGCGTTTTTCCGCCTAGCCATTTCATGGATCTTCAATAGTCACCTAGAGATTCAAATATATGACTCGACTCACATTACATAATCAATATTTCCCACAAACATGCTCGTGGTCTTCGATTTAAGCTCCATAACTTCTCCAAATGCTTGGTCTTCATCCAAATTTAGCTCCATAGTGAAATCCAATTTCCATCAATCTTCTCAAGCTAAAAAAACTAATAAACTCAAAGAAATATGATACATATATACAAGGTGGTTGTTGAGGATACCACCAAACCTACATCAACTTCGAGAGGGGGTCAAACAACGCTCCCCGATGGGAGCTCACCAAACTTCATAGTAGCGAAGGTCTCACGAATATGACCGGGATGATAAATCTTCAAACGTTGCCCATTAACCATAAACTTCCCGGTTTCCGGGCTAGATATCTCTATCGATCCATATGGTTGCACTCCGGTCACTTCAAATGGACCCGACCATTTTGATTTCAACTTACCGCGGAAGAGCATAAAGCGAGAGTTGAAGAGTAATACCTTATCACCAACGAAGAAGTCCTTACGAAGAATTCGAGAATCGTGCCATTGGCGAGTTCTTTCTTTGTAGATCTTCGAGTTCTCGTAGGCCTTAAGTCTTAGTTCTTCCAATTCTTGTAGTTGGAGAAGGCGATTATTCCCTACAACACTCTCGTCAAAGTTTAGCTCTTTGATTGCCCATTTGGCTTTGTGTTTGATGGTAAGGACTCGTCACGTCCCAAACGTCAATAATATAACCGGCTAATCCTAACTAGGGTAGATAGGGTAAGTCGGGTCGAATCCACGGGGACGGTAAGAGGCGTCTAGACTAGGTCGGCCCAAATACTAGACTAAGTCAACGAGCTAAACTAGAGAATGATAAGGAGGAGAGAAGACTATGACTATGACTAAGGCTAAGGAGAGAACAACTAAGGAAAACGGGCTAGGATTAGGTCGGGGTCAAAGGGGTAACGGAACGGTCAAGGGAGGACTAGAGCGAAGGAGGTAGTAGGGTAATCTAGGTTGGTCCGGGCTCTCGCAACTTAGACCCGCCTAGAGGTTCCACCTAGAACCCATCTCGGCGATACACAACACAATCGGGAGTACTAGCACGCTATAGGCCTAGGTCGAATCCGGGCTCTCGCAACTTAGACCGTCCTAGGGGTCGTCCTCACCGGGGTCTCGCGACTTAGTGAGGGAACCGAACCCGCAAACAAACTAACACCCACAAGAAAAAGGCAAGAAAAACAAGTATTTGCAACTACTAGTCAATCAAGCATTTCAACAAACATGTGATATGCACCAAACCAAGAGGAAACCCAAATCTTCCACCAACATCTCTAGCAAACCCTTAATCACCCAATTAACACCCTAATCACCTTACTAACCCTAGCAAGAACACTACTCTAACATATCTAATCTAGAATTAACACTAACAAGAGGAATCATCAAAGAAACAAAACAAACATCAACAAACTAGTGATAACAATGAACAATAACAAAACAATCAACTAAAGATTCAAACTTGGGAGATTAAACATGAAAGATTAAAGGAAAAGTGAAGGGAAAGATTATACCAACTACAAAGGATGAAAAGGAGAACACTTGTATAGAAGAAAACCCAAATACAATTCCAAGGTTGTCAATCTTGGAACAATCTTCAAGAATTCCTTAATACAAGAGCTAATCTATGATTAACCACTAATTACCGACTAATCTACACTAATCTAATCTAATCTAACCTAAAGTAGTCTAGGGTTTAATGTCTAAAGGAGTGCATATGCTTTACATAACAAGGGAAGGGTATATATAGGGTTACAAATGGAAAGGAGAAGAAAGAAACAAAGCGGAGCTGCAGCAGGCCCGTCCCGGCCGAGACGGGGTGGTCCCGGTCGGGACGCCACCTTCCCGATCGGGATGGACCCAGGTCAGTAACCTCCTTGTTTGTGCACTTCATCCCGAACGGGATGAGGCCATCCCGAATGGGATGAGCCTTGTAGGCCTCCATTAAGATCCTTTTGGTCCCTCCTTGCCTTTCATGGGCTTCCCATCGATTCTCGGGACTCGGGATCGGGTCTCGGAGGCTCGGGATTGGGTCCCAAGGTCTCGGGGTCGACTCCAAGGCATCGAGTGATCGTTCCTTTACTCCGTTGGCTCCAACATGTGTATGTATCGAGTCGGAATCGCTCCAACTCTTCCAAATCGGTCTCGGGAACCTGAAACGAACTAAAGGAAGCATAAGAAGCCCCTAAACCGCTCCCAAGGAGCGATTCTACAAGGAAAATGGGACCAAAACACTACAAAATAGGCACTACAAATGACACTTATCAACTCCCCCACACTTAACCCTTACTCGCCCTCGAGTAAGCACATACTACTACTAAACTATCCGAGTGGGTATTAGCGCACCCTACGCCCCTTCAACTCACGCGAGTGCACTTAGAGGAAAAGTGTACTCCGCAAGGCAAGTTGGGTCTTGCGACAAAATCGTGGATGCAACCGGACACCAAACACAAAGGCAAACAAACATACAAACACACAAACACAAGGTTGCACCCAAAGAAAAACAAATACCGCTTCCCTCTAAAAGCGGTGAATGAAACACCGGTTTAGGACTCGAGGTAAGTGACAACGTTCCCAAGCTAGCAATACAAACCAAGGTGGACTAAACCCTAATAGTATGACGATAAAGCAACAAAAACGTTGGTAACTTACCTACGTCCTCCTAACTTTCTAAAAACGTACTACGGGACGATCGGCGAAGTGGGAAGTGAAGAACCACGGTGTTAGTCGACACTGTAGGTAAGTGAGACCCCGCCCCCTTTAGCGTGAGCCGAGAGGGTCGTCCCGTGTCCAAGACCGCCTAACTAGTCCAAGTAAAAAGGTGGAAATAATGCAAAATGAGGGAAGACCGACTAATGCCGCTATCATCCTTCCTCGGGACTCGGTCCTTTGGTAGGCTCTTCACGGCAAAAGTCGGAAAAAGGCTTATTTTTGTGGGGATTTCTTTTTGTGAGACGGGTTTTCTTTTGGCATTTTCTTTCTTTTCGACATTTTGATTTGTTTGTTGCCATGCCATTTCTTTTTCTTCTTTTCTATTTTCTTTTTTGGCTTTTGTGCCTTTTCTTTTTCTTCATTCTTTTCTTTCTTTCATTTTTCTTTCTTTTCTTTTCTTTGCCCTTTTTTTGGCAAGATTTGGCTTTTTGGCATTTTTATTGTATACAAGAAATAAAGAATTCAACAAATTGCATTTTATTGTGTGTGTATGTGAGGAAGGTAGGGTAATGGGTAAGTCGGGGGTCGCGATTTCCCTTCAAACCCACAAAAAGTGGAGAACTTGGACTAATCAAACAATCCTAAACACGGTGATAAGTGTCGTTTGTAGTGCCTATTTGTATTGTTTTGGTCCCATTTTCCTTGTAGAATCGCTCCTTGGGAGCGATTTATGGGTTTCTTATGCTTTCTTTAGTTCGTTTCAGGTTCCCGAGACCGAATTGGAAGAGTTGGAGCGATTCTGACTCGATACATACACATTTTGGAGCCAACGGAGTAGAGGAACGATGACTCGATGCCTTGGAATCGACCCCGAGACCTCGGGACCCAATCCCGAGCCTCCGAGACCCGATCCCGAGTCCCGAGAATCAACGGGGAGCCCATGAGAATCGAGGAGGGACCAAAGAGCTCTTAAAGGAACAAAGACCCATCCCGTTCGGGATGAAGGGAGCATGAAGTGCGACTACTGTGAGCCCATCCCGATCGGGAAGGTGGCGTCCCGACCGAGACCAACCTCGTCCCGACCGGGACCATCCCGTCTCGGCCGGGACGGGCGTGCTGCTGCCGTGCTTTGCTTTCTTTCTTCTCCTTTCATTCTTAAACCCTATAAATACCCTTTCCTTGTTATGTAAAGGAGATGCACTTCATTAGACCTTAAACCCTAGACTACTTTAGGTTAGATTAGATTAGATTAGTGTAGATTAGTCGGTAATAAGTGGTTAATCCTTAGTTTAAGCTTGTAATATTGGATCTCTTGAAGAATCCATCCAAGATTGACAACCTTGGTGGATGAATTTGGGTTATCTTCTATGCAAGTGTTCTCCTTTTCATTCTCTTGTTAGTTTGGTATATTCTTCTTCTCCTTTTAATCTTAATCCATTTTTGTTTATCAAGTTTGAATCTTTGTTCATTGTTATGTTTGATGTTCATAGTTTTCACTAGTATCTTCATGTTTGTTTTGTTTCTTTTGATGATTCCCCTTGTTCTTGTTAGTTGTAGTTTGATTATGTTAGAGTAGTGTCTTGCTAGGGTTAGTAAGGCGATTAGGGTGTTAATTGAATGATTAGGGGATGGTTGGAGATGTTGGTGGAAGATTTGGGTTTCCTCTTGTTTGATGCACATCACATGTTTGTTGAATTGCTTGAATGACTAAGTATGTACGAATGCTTGTTTTTCTTGCCTTTCTTTTGTGGGTGTTAGTTTGTTGTGGGTTCGGTCCCCTCACTAAGTTGCGCGAACCCGGTGAGGACGACCCCTAGGCCGGTCTAAGTAGCGAGAGCCCGGATGCGACCTAGGCCACCATAGCGCGCTAGAACCCCGTTTGTCATGTGTGTCGCCGAGATGGGTTTTAGGTGGAACCTTTAGGTGAGTCTAAGTAGCGAGAGCCCGGACCAACCTAGATCACCCTACTACCTCCTTCACTCTAGTCCTCCCTTGACCATTCCGTTACCCCTTTGACCCCGATCTAATCCTAGCCCGTTTTCTTAGTTTGTTCTCCTTAGCCATAGTCATAGTCTAGTCTTCTCCCCTCCTTATCATTCTCTAGTTTAGCTCGTTGACTTAGTCTAGTATTTGGGCGGACCTAGTCTAGACGCCTCTTACCGTCCCCGTGGATTCGACCCGACTTACCCTATCTACCCTAGTTAGGATTAGCCGGTTATATTATTGACGGTTGGGACGTGTCGAATCCCCTACCATCAATTTGGCGCCGTTGCCGGGGACGGTGCTAGTTTCCAACCGGGTATGGACTACGATTTTCGAGCGAGCATGGGGTTTGATCTAAGCTCCACACACTCGGGAGCCGATATGAGCTACCACTCTTCTTCTATGAACCAAAGCTACGACATGATGACTCCTAATTACTATCAAGCTTCTTGGGGGGATCAAGACTCTAGTGGATATGAACTTCAAGGTTATGAAAACGGCTACCAACAAGTGGACGATTATCACTCCGATCACGGTGGCTATTACTCAAGTTATGAATGTGAACCCACCATGTACACTCAAGATTCACCTTATGGAAGCCAATACTCCCAATACCCACCATATTACCCTCCACCCCAACCACAATATGAACCCCATGACCCACAATACTACCAATCACCCCAACCTTGCTACCAACAATATGATACCCCACCCCTTGGGTATCATCAAGATTTTCAAGGAGCTTTAAAAGACCCCAATGATCACCAATTACCCGACACGGAGGTCCTTCAATCTATGCTTCAAATGCAAAGGAGCATCCAAGAAACGGTCATTCAATTGCGAAAAGAATAAGAGGAATAATGGTCCAAATGCGAAGGGCAAACGAGGCGAGGAATGCTCAATTAAATGCATTATCGGTTCAAGCCGTAATGTCTTTATCCCGAGCATCGTATTTAGATGGAGGGTGCCCACTTGAGAAAGAGGAGAAACCGAATTAAGAAGCCGCCGATGTAGTTCCCTTTGATAGAGAGGTTTGCTTTGAAGAACCTCAATCGTCTACCCAAAAAGAGACGGATGAGGATATGACCCCTGGTGAGGGCAACATTGGTGAAGGATTGGAGGAGGATAGTGAGTTGGATGATTTGGTGGAGTTTGTGAGGATGTTGGGTGAGATTGATAGCCTTGAGTTGCCCTTGTGCGATAATTTGGACAAGCATCAAGAGCCCCTTATTTGTACACCGAGGGATGGTTTGGAAGAGATTGAAACCGCCGGTAGAAGTTTCGATCCTCTCCTCCATGATGATGTGGGGCCGGATGATGAAGATGGGGAACCACAACTTGAGGCAAGTGTGGGGGTGTGGATTGAGGAGACGAGGCCAAAGCCGCTTTTTGTGCCTTGTTTCTTGGAGATGAAGCTTGCTTGTGACTAGAGGCAATGCTTAGGGAAGAAGAGATCGGTGAAGCTCGTAGGATGGATAGACCCCGGAGACAACTTTGAAGATGATTTTGGGTCTTGGGAATCCTACTTCTTGCCTCCACCTTAACGAAGGAGACGGAAAGAGGATCGATATAGCGAAAATGGAGACGGAAAATGGAGATGATGAACACAAAGTTTCTGGGCAGAAATGCTGCTGCTTTTTGGTCAGATTTCACAAGAAAAAGATAGGGAGAAAGAGAGTATTTACTGGAATAAAATGGATGAATGAATTAAGAGAAAAATGTGAAGAGATATGGAATGAATGGTGACTTTAAAATTGATGAAAACTAGGTACATTCACCTCCAAAATTTCAGCCAAGAGTGAATGTGAGAGGAGTGTGAAGAGTTTGCATGAGTCAACAATATTAATTTGTGAGGAAGAAATATCTTATGCTTTAATCGTATTGCTTTTATAAAAATAAAATGTTACATAAAAAAATATGTAGTGGTAGTATGACAAGAGTGTCACGGAAAAAAATGGTTCAGGTGATCCAAAATAGTTGTAGTCGATAAAAATAAAGATCGTAAAATTATTAAAGGCATTTCAAAGCAATTCGAGTAAACCTCGCCCTAGAAAATAATTATTTACAAAACTTCTTAATAAAATTATTAAGGGGTAAATTTTCATAAATAAAAATATTTCTTAGTTGGAAATATGATAAATATAACCCTAAGTATTGTATCTAAGGGCAACCACAATGGGGTTTCATTTGAGAGGTTCATTGCAAATGGACGAACTAACACCATTGTTGGGTTCTGTTCGTGGTTCGTCCGTAGAAGAAAGTTTGTTCAGATGAACCAAGTTCATCTTTGAGCACAATGAACATGAGAGGAGAGAGTGAGCATCACCCTTTAATATAATAATGAAGGATGCTCTAGTGTGAGATTCACACAAAAGAAATGAAACTTGTGGTGAGAGAGTGAGCATCTTTTTTGCACACTACAATTGTGGTTTCTTTTTGCACACTAGTTAATCAATTTTTATCTATTCAATTATTTTCTCTATTAACAGTAATCTTCTTTTAGAACAATTTTTCTATTAACAATACGTTTTCTATTGTAGGAACCTAAATCGGAGTCGACCCAGAAAAATACTCTAACCCGATAATTTTATACGTAGTAATTGACAGATAAATTTATACCCGCTTTTTAGGTTCATGAGCTCTTTTTTAATTTACCCGTAACCCGTTTGATTCGAACCTGATACGACCCGTTAAGTTTGAGTTGAAACCCGACCAACTCGGTATGAACTATTTCCGACCCAACAAGACAAACAAATATCTTATTAAAATAACTAAACAATACATTAGTACTAAACATCGACTACACACATTAAAATAAAGTACTCCGTACAACTTAACTAAACAATACTAATTAAAACAACTAACACTTACTAGGAGTTATTTTTATAATGTTGGAAGTAATACTAAATCATGGAATAAGACGTTAAATAAAATAGAACTTAATTAAACATTTAAAACATGACACATTTATTGATAGGAGTTATTGTCATCAGATGAAATACCATCATCAGAGGAAAAGTTAAGGCGGTCAATTCTTGAGCCTGTAGAAATTCTAGTTCTTCCTTCATGGTAACTTCATCGTACACGTCACAAAAATGAAGACGGTCGCGTGGAATGAAAAATCGCCCCTCCCCAGACAACAGATCGTATAACGGTTCAAAATTCATGACATTGAACAATCTACGAATAATTTCTACGACTTCTTTCCGCAACATATGACGCTCATTACCTTTCAATAGAAACGAATCTGCAAAATGTAATAAAAAAATGTTATACGAGTATTAAGTAAAAATCTAATATTGTACATGTGAATAATCAAATGAATAATGTAGTATATATTACCTATAGTTGCATTGTTCAAAACTGGGGGAGTGAACACCGCTGCTGCATTTCCGGATATGATGGACCCCAACATTGTTTGAATGAGAGTTGGTGTGGACGTCCGTCCGCACCGCCCGGCGGCCCATGCGCGTCCACGCGGGACTGACCCGATTTTTAAACGTGTGGCGGTGGCCACCCATGCGACCCCCTCCCGGTGGGGGTCGATCCGATCTCGCGTAGGAGGCGATGTCTCGGACCTCTATTCGGATGACGATCCGGACTTGTACTAGACGGGTGCGGGCACCCGTGTTTCCATTGGGAATCGATCGAGTCGTGGTTGTAAATGTTTAAAAGCCGACTTGTTTGGTAAGGCGGCCTTTTTAGTGAACTGAATTCGTTGCCGATTTGTGGAGTCCCCACCGAGTCAATTATGGGGACTCGGAAACCGTTCAAGTCAACTTTGATCCTTAGCCGGCTCAAAGCTGAGGGGCACGGGACCTAAAGATAAAGACTTGTACCCTTAAGCACTCCATGCCTGGAATGACTCTCATTGTCAATGGTTTCGGACATCCGGAAACCGTCGATTCTGAGTAAGGGGTGAGGGTACGTATTGGGAAGCCAACATCCGATAGATGTCAACACCCAATCCCGCCTGCACTATAGCGGCCTCTACTAATCAATCGGTGGGCTGATAACTTCGTTCTTTTGTTGTGCCGGAAATACTGTAACATCCATTGTTTTCTCCATATACCTTTTGCTACGTCGGTTGTTTAAGGACAAGTAGGCTTTGTCGTCAAAGTAGTTATGTTTACATTCTTCGCATGTTATTTCACGTGACAAGCACACCATGAAAAGATGCACGTAGGAGAGTAGAGAGTACAAATATTATACGTATTAGCAGATCAGTTTTAACGCGATAATACGAATATTAGTCGTTCTCGTGATATACCTTACCTGGTATTCTGCTTAAGATGCGTCGGTTCGTGATATGTAAAGTTTTGTTTACATGACAACCTAGTGACGACTCGACTTCAACAGGCGAATCCTCCTAGCTTGACTAGTGATTTCGGCAGAGATCTGTTACCGTTGACCCTTCCTGCGGCTACTCCGGCAGAGCTTCGTTTCTATAGGCTGATTCTGCGGCTAATGCGGCAGAATTTCGTTACTAGACTTGAGCTAGTCGAACACAGGCACCTCTGTATCGAGTGGGTGCTCGAAGGTGAGGAGTAGTGTCGATGTTGCTTTTTTATCGGAACTACGATCGAGTAGATCGTTTGCCTCGGGTGTCGAAGTGCGAGCCCTTAGCGAGAAAGAGAGAGGGAAGAACAAGTTGTGTAGAATTAGGCACGAACTCGTGATTATGTGTCGAATGAATGAGGTGAGAGTGGGTATTTATAGTTGTTTTCGGTCCTCATCACCCATATGGACGTTCGGGGTCAAGCGACTCGGTCTTCAGACGCCTGGTGTGAGGCAGTTCAGTCTTCAGGCGCCTGAGATCAGGCTATCGAAGTTTTGAAGATCCGATATCAAAACTTTCCAAAACGGAGAAGATGCATATCTTAGGTTATCTTGGAGGTTAAGGCTTCCCCATAACCCTAGCGTGTCGAGCGCCGGGTGGGCTTCGAGTGCGCGTCCCGAGGTTCGCTCGGCCCGACGCGTTGACTCGGGTTTGACTTTGCATATTTCGGGACTGATTCGCAGCCCCGGTGTCGGAATTAACTTTAATTAGTGTCGACGCGACCGTAATGACACGACTATGGCTACCTTGATGTTAATTTAATTTTTCCGAGTAGTTATTTGATCTAGTCTAAAGAAAAACTATCTAAAATATCGCGAACCCACGTCGCGTTGCAGTCTGATCGTCATCGAGTGTTTGTTTGACACTTCTGCAGCCACCAGGTCCAAATTTGGGTGTCTACAGAAGCCCCCACGTTGACTGAGGCTTGGACAAGGCGAAAGTTAAAGTATAGCCACCCAGGTCAATCGAGGATTACGACCTGGTGGATGTCCAGTCGGGTCATTTTAAGTCCGTTGGACTACGTGGCGAGGCCCGCCAGCCAAAGCTTAGAAATCATACCTGACGTCTTCGCCTGTGGTTGCCTGTCGGGGCCCGGGCCCGTGCTTGTCGTCTCGTCTCGGGTTTTCTGTTTTAGTAGTTTCGGAATTTTTGCTTAAGTATTTATTGGTGTCGTAGTTTTTGATTTAATCCTTGTTGGGTGGTTGCATTAAGTTAGATTTATCCCTCCCGAGTGGCTACATTAGATTTATCCCTCTCGGGTGGCTGCGTTAGATTTATCCCTCTCGGGTGGCTGCGTTAGATTTATCCCTCTCGGGTGGCTGCGTTAGATTTATCCCTCCCGGGTGGCTGCGTTAGATTTATCCCTCCCGGGTGGCTACGTTAGATTTATCCCTCTCGGGTGGCTGCGTTAGATTCTTTAGGAAAGTTTCTGACTGACCCTAGTCTATTACTTTTTTCGGGAAAGTTTCTGACTAACCCTGGTCTACTGATTTCTTTGGGAAAGTTTCTGACTAACCCTGGTCTACTGATTTCTTCGGGAAAGTTTCTGACTGACCCTGGTCTACTGATTTCTTCGGGAAAGTTTCTGACTGACCCTGGTCTACTGAATTCATCGGGAAAGTTTCTGACTGACCCTGGTCTACTGATTTCTTCGGGAAAGTTTCTGACTGACCCTGGTCTACTGATTTCTTCGGGAAAGTTTCTGACTAACCATGGTCTACTGACTTCTTCGGGAAAGTTTCTGACTAACCCTGGTCTACTGATTTCTTCGGTAAAGTTTCTGACTAACCCTGGTCTGTTGTTGAGTGGCTGTTTGGATTTAGTGATTGTTTTGCCTTTAAATTACTAGTGTTGATGTGTAAGCTCTTTGCATTAGTTCTTGGGCTTGCATTTTGCTTAGTGAATTATTCCGGAAATGTGCTAAAATAATAATCCCCCTGGGATGTGAATTGAGTGCTTAGTGACTTGCTAGGATAACAGATTGCTTCGAGTGCTTTGGGGCTTGTTTTAGACTAACAGATTGCTTCGAGTGCTTTGGGATTGTGGATTTGTTTTGTTCGCCTTATCACGCGGTCAAGCGCGAGCATTCTTAATAATCGTATTGTAGATTTGTTTTTTTCATTTTATCACGCGGTCAAGCGCGAGCATTCTTATTAATCGTGGTTCTCGTGTTTGTTTATTGCTGGGGGTCGATTTCGATTAGAGGAGGTTTTAAGGCTTGCTTTATGGGCTTGAATTTACTCCTAACTCCCTCGATTGGCATCTAAGACGGTGCGTGCTCGTCCGGTTAGGTTTCCGACGGGGATTGAATGGACGTTGGCTCAGGCTAAGAGCAGGATGAGTCACTATTCGTCGGAGAATGTGCTGGTGAACTAGCTGCGCCTTGTAGATGTAAGTTTCTTTCTTACAGTTTGTTTTATTTTGTAGCCCCCAAGGTTTAGGATTATTGAAGTGTCGGTTTTGGTTTTATCGCTTGTTTTGTCCTATGGTCTAGTGTTTGCTTTCATTTTGAACGGTTCGCTTTTCTTTTAGTTGGCCGATTCGGCTGATGTTGTTCAGCCCCCAGACTTCTCCTTGAGCTTACTCAGGGTCGATGTGGCTGGGGTAGCCTTTACATAGCCTCTTTCCCCGTGTTCCGCTGAGGAGATGGAAGCTAGGATGGAGTGGCGAGACCGGGTATACCGGGTAAGTTTCGGGGTTTACCTTGAGCTTGGCTCTTGAGGGTTAGGTTTTGTGTGACTAGTTTGCTCGGTTTTGCTTTTCAGGTTTCTCGGTTTCCTATCAGCGGTTGGGGCAGGCTGCCAACTGCTTCCGGGCCTACGCGACGAGGGTTGTTGCTGCCTCTTCCCATGGTACTTCGGGACCTTGATCGGTAAGTGCATGTACCTAGGGTTGGCTCTTAGACTGTTTGTGTGTTTTCCTCAAGTGCGAGTTATGTTTGCAGGACATTCCCGATATGGTGGGGCAGCTGGAGACTCGGGTGACCGAGCTTGAGGCGGAAGCGGCTGAGGCTCGACAGCTCCTGCAATCTCGGGCCGACGAGATTGATCAACTTAAGGAGCGGCTGGCTCGGTCTCAGGGCGAGACCTTCGCAGGGTGAGGCTAGGCATCGGATTGAGAGGGAGAGAGAGGCTGAGGCTACGGGTCGTGCTACGGGTGCTACTGAGGAGGTTGGAGAAGTTCTCGAGACAGTTACCCTAGATATGTTGTCGGGAATGGACGGTAGTGGGTCTCCTCTCTTGGATCTAGAGGATCTAGGTTTTGATGACAACATTGGTGGGCTTGTGATAGCCATAGGCGCAGCTTCTAGGGGTCCTCCCTGGTTTTGTGAACTCGATTTAACTTTTTAGTATTTGAGTTGTTTTAGTTTAGTCTTTGCGTTTTTTGTTTTGTGAAATGCTAACCTAAATTGACAAGTAATCACTTCATGGTTGTTTTATTCGTGATTTCATCGTAGTTTAGGACGTTTTAAAATTCCTTGGGGTTGCATGAGAGTACAAAAGCGGTTTTTCGGATTTTTGAAATGCGTTAGTTTGAGCCGAGAGTTGGATCAGATAGTACGTCGATTAAAACATTTTCACTCGAGACGGACGAAATGTAAGAGGTCAATGTGCTATGACCAAGAGCACTAGAATGCAAATGTAGTTGTTTCGACATTCATAATGAGGCTGAAGCCAAAATCTAGGCTACTTTTGAAAAAAAAGTTAGACCACTTTTTTGTATATTCAAGATAATGTCGTACTGGGCTTACATACGCGACTTGACAACAACCGTTAAAGGCTACAACACGCCTTGGTGGGGTAGCTTATCCCCCTAAAAGAAAAGGAATGAAAAGACATCTAAGTCTGGTGGATCCGATGGACGAAATGTACCGTCCGTGTGGACCTGACACTCCTGGACGGGCATTTCGGTTGTTGGAAAGGGGTTTAGCGACTTCAGGAGGTCGTTCCTGACGTCTGGGGTTGTCGGGTGTGAGAGATAGGTTAAGGATTGTGGAGATGACCATACTACTGAATAAGGAAGCTATGCGGGCAAATTTTCGCTAAGCACCCGACCGAAGACGGTGTTACCAATCCTAGTGTTCGTCAGTTCATCTACACGGGCCAAGACCGACAAGACCCATATTGAAAATTTGAGTGAGGAGGGGAAGTGAGATTAGCTGGGCTCGCTTTTGGCTAGGGAGGTGGAAGCTTGCGTTAGGAGGGTCAATGGTGAGAGACTCAAGTAAGCACACCCAAATGGCAAGGGAAAGGAAAAGTCTACCTTTCCTGGTCAAAGCCGGGAACCTCCCCTATAAATACACCCCTTGGCACACACAGAATTACAACATCCACAACACAATACAACACACAATCACCATACACAAAACCCGAGATCAAAACTCATCAAAGACCCGAGAGCAAAACTCGTCATATCTCTTCCCAATTATAAACCACCATAACTCTTCGTATATCATCTCGACGCTCCCGTGCCTTAGCCACAACTAGACGAGCCCCGTTCCGAGAAAGTAAAGCATGTAGGTTGAGGGTGCTAATTCAATCCCGTCTTCTCCTTTTTCTTCTCTCTCTCTCTCATTTTTTTTGTGTCATCCGCCCGTCTTTATCGAGTGACCTCTGTAGCGCCAGAACCGTGAGCCCTTCAACATATTTTGAGTCCTGATAAAATTCTTTTTTATGACTTCGGTCAACACTTGTCAAATCCATCACGTGTCCTAATCCCTTCAAAACCATGCATCACATATTTTATATCATTCTATATTATTTACAAACCGTTATCATCGTTACTAACTCGTTTGTTTTTGTCTTTGTATCTTATTTCCGTTATTTATTTTATTATACTAAAACGAACCTCGCATGCTAAATACAACTTTGACGTTAATTTAGATGCATTAAATCGACATAGAAACTTATACAAATCTTCGCATGTTTAGTCAAAATACTGTTTGCATATCATTCAATCGAATTACTAACGCGCGTATTCAAAAATCAAACGATATAATAGTAGAGGCCGCTAAGTGCGGGCGGGGTTGGGTGTTCTTTGTGAACTTCCCAACACGTACCCTCACCCCTTACTCAGAACCTAAGTTTCCGGATGTCCGAAACCGTTGGCGCACGAGAGTCATTCAATACAGATAATATCGGTACCGGTATCGCAATGCAAAAAGACGAACCCCATAAACTCTGAAATCGGAATGGGCCGTACTCTGTGCACGGCCCACCAAGATATAGAGTGGGTTCGAACGGGCCCAAACTCCCACAAAGTTCGGTGGCGACTCCAACTTCGATTTAAATTTCAATTCGAGATCCATCTCACATGAGATTCATTCGCCGCCCCAAAACCGCGCGTGGTCGCGTCGGGTTTGACCTATGTCATGTCCACAGTCTCCTAACAGGTGTCTCGGGAAGGTCTTAAAGGTTATAATGTAGAGAGGCTTGTATTTGGGTGCTAGTTGATTGGCCTGTTCATTTTTCTTTTTCTTTTTCTCTTTTTTCTCTTTTTATTTTTTTTTTATTTTTTTTCTTTTTGCTCGAACTTTGCACTTAAAGTCGAATTGAATGATTGGGGGTTTCATTTTGACCGTTGACTTTGGTCTTTGATCATTGAATTGGTCCAGTTTAGTTTGGCCTTAGTTTCATTTTTTCTTTGGGCTCCTTTTGGCCATTTCAGACTTCTTCTTCTTTTTGTCAGACTAGCACCTATGGTAGAAATTGGTCGGTCTTTATTTGAGGGATATTTATTGTGGGAAATGGGTTTGCCTTCCGTCTTTGATCACAAGCTAAGGGACTATCTAGGTTTGTCATAGAATTCGGGGATACTCGTTCTAAGGGATAGTTTGTGGCTTTCTATACCAGGCATGGAATAGGTAAAAAAGAACACGGGATCTCGGTTCTTGTAATTCCTTGTTGTTTTAAGGCACGTTTGATTGTTTTCGATAAATGGCATTGTATCGAGTCGTAAGCGAGAAATATATGTTTTAAATCAAGCGATTGTCGAGGCGCATTAAGAAGAAAAGTTTATTTATTTTTATTGATAGTAATAAGCGGGCTATGCGCCCGAGATATTTTTTTTGGGGAGGTGGAGGACAGGTCCCCTCATACCTCTTGACTTGATGCGAAAAATAAAAAGACATTTGTTATACTATTAGGTCTAGGCCCTAAGACGAACTAGACTCTGACTCGGACAGATTTTACTCATCTTGGCGTGCGCTCGCAGGTTTTCGGGATCTTCCTCGATATTCAGGACATTCTCCTCTATAGGGTCGAGGTGGGAACAATCGATGGTGTCGTCAAAGACAGCGTGAATGCTAAAGGGGTTTGTTATATTGTTTGGTTTCTCGGGTGGAGGGAGAGGAATCGTTCCGTTTTTTATCATATTTTGTATGGTATGCTTGAGCCGAAAACAAGATTCAGTATTATGGTCATTGCCACGATGGAAATGGCAATATTTATTAGTATCACATGCCTTTGACCTCTTGTTTGCGGGTGGGTCTGTAGTAGGACCTAATGGCTCAAGCTTTCCTTGCTCAGTTAGCCTTTTTAAGGCTTCGGTGTATGTGATGCCTAGCTTGGAAAATATCCTATGGGTGGAATTCGTCCTCCCTCTAGTGGTTGGTTCAAGAAGGTGTACTTCCTCAGCTTTGTTATTTTCGGATGTTCCATAAGACCGGGTTCCCGTGGAAGTGGTTGGTCCCTGATAGCCTTTCCCCATTATCTTGGAGAATACTCCCTTTTTCATATCGTCCTCTAGGCGTATTCCTAAGGTGGATAGTTCCTTGAAGGTATGGATGTTTTGGTATCTAAGGTGGGAGGCGTAAGCGGGTCTGAGGTTATCGACAAATTTCTCTACTAAGGTGGCCTCGTCAGGGCGGTTTACTAATTGGGTGCTGAACTTTCTCCACCTAGTCAGAAATTCGGAGAAGCCTTCCTTCTCGTTTTGGGAAAGGACCTCGAGGCTTCAGATGGTAACTTGTGTTTCAGAATTATCCGCGTATTATTTTACGAATTCTATGGAGATGTCATCTCAGGTGGATATCTTTTTAGGGTCTAGGGAATAAAACCAGCATCGTGGGGTGTCATCTAAAGAGGATGGGAATATCCTAGCAAAAAGGCTGGGCTTGACCCCCTTAATGGCCATGTAATCCTTAAAGGGCCGGATGTGGTTGAGGGGGTCCTCAGTTCCTTTGAACTTTGGTATGTTGGCTAAGGAAAAATTTTCTGGTAGCTGGTCGTTCACCATTTCTAACTTCCTATGGTTTTCAAGGTGGACATTGTTGCCTTGGTTTAGGCGCATTTGGTTTTCAAGGAAGTCTATGCGGTTCATGGCATATTGTAGGGTGTCATCTTGAGGTAGGGCAACGGGATCACTAGGGATGATGCCGACGGGTGCCCCTCCTAGCGGGGTGGAATTTAAGAGGACCTCGTTGAGGACCCGGTTGTGGTGTTCATCTGAGGCTTTATCCTCCAAGTGACCTAGGCGAGAGTCTATGCTGTTCACGGATGCGTTCACCATGATGATGGTGGCTTGTAAATCTCGGATTAGGTCAGCTAGGGCTCCTATGGTGTTATCTGCGGATTGCCCGGCGTTGTCTCCACTGTGGTTACTTGCGTCAACGCTTGAATCTTCCGTCATGACTGCGGAAAGGCGGTTTTGGTGAGAGTGAGTTTGCCAGACGTCCTAGAGACTCAACGAATGCCCGTAACTGAGTGACGCGGAAATGAGACCCTTGACTCGCGTGTGTGTGCGGTCATTGGCTTAGGGACTCAAGTGTTTTTAGACTCTTGGTGTAGTTGGCGAAACGCCTAACGAATTTATGTCTCTAGAGCGAGACGATTTGACACAAACCTCAGAGGGGAGAATTAAAGAGGATTTCTCGGGACAAGACGACCCAAAATGTAAGACCTCGAGTAGAGGCGACCCAAGTAACTAACACAGACAGTTAATCACACGGTTATACGACGTAAGAAATTGATCGCGGTCCCGGCTCAGGATCAAAGAATTTTTGATATATGAAAACGACCGAGCTTTGCAGAGAAAGTTTTCACTTTTTTTTTGAAAGGGACGATTCGTAAAAATTGGGGTGACGACGATGAGGTGACATTGTTTGTGACGTGAGAGTGTGTTGCTATATATGTGTCGAAGATTCGACGAGAGCAAAAATGTAAATGGTGTTTTTCAAAAGAAGCACAGTTCTAAAGGGAACCGGTTTTGAAAATGATGACGTGGTGCTTTTATCAAAACTACTATTAATTAATCAGTTCGATATTTGTGGTGTAGCGGTGTTTGTGACATAACGTGATGTTTGGTGATGATGTTTTGAAAACGATGTTTTGTGACCGTTTCGGATTCCTTGACTTCATTAATTAAAGTTTCGGTCGTGTTAATGGTATGCGTATAAAAAAGTTTTTTTTTTTTTTGAAAAGATAAAAAAAAAATGTAATTGTTCGATGCACCTTGATTCCATTGATCGGGATTCTCGATGGTATTAACGGTATTCGTTGTTGACGGGTTTTGCTTTGGCCAAAGTGATGGCACTAAAAAAAAATTATTTTTTTTAAATTAGTGGGTGTAAAATTTGTCATGATAACGACATCTGAAATGTTTTCTTTCTTCCTATTGGAAATTATAGTTTGACCGGAGTACCGGTATTCAAAAGGTCGTTTTGAAAAGAGGAGGTATTTTTCAAAAACGAAATTGGGTGTGGTTGAATATGTTGGCATGGTTAAATCCAGGTTTTTAGTGTTTTATTTGGGTTGTTCAAACACGCTACACGTAACTAGGAATGCATACACTCATGCAGGATGTAGACACGGGTAGTAGGCTACCGCCCACGAATAATCTTTACTTAAGTATTGACAAATCATCTGGGGAGACGAGTGTCATACTGTCCGTTCGGAACTACCCATTTATTATTCCCGCGAGGTACGCGTTAGGCGGCCGGAGTGTCAACCGAGGATCTCTCCACGTGTTCATAGGATCTTACCGCGAAGAGCTCGGTTGGTCCTGATATCGGTTAGGGTGGGCTTTTTAGGGCCAAAACCTGTAGTGACCACAACTAGGAACTAAGAAATGAGCTTCACCGACCTCGTTCAAGTTACACCATCGCTGGAAACTTGTTTCCAAATCCCCAGCGGAGTCGCCAAACTGTGGACGTCCGTCTACACCGCCCAGCGCTCCGCGCGGGACTCACCCGGTTTTTCAACGTGTGGCGGTGGCCACCCACGCGGCCCCCTCCCGGTCGGGGGCCGGTCCGATCTCGCGTACGGGGCAATGTCTCGGACCTCGATTCGGATGACGATCCGGACTTGTACTAGACGGGTGCGGGCACTCGTGTTTCCGTTTGGAATCGATCGAGTCGTGGTTGTAAATGTTTAAAGGCCGATGTGTTTGGTAAGGTGACCTTTTTAGTGAACTGAATTTGTTGCCGATTTGTGGAGTCGCCACTGAGTCAATTATGGGGACTCGAAAACCGTTCAAGTCAACTTTGATCCTTAGTCGTCTCAAAGCTGAGGGGCACGGGATCTAAACATAAAGACTTGTACCCTTAAGCACTTCATGCCTGGAATGACTCTCATTGTCAATGTTTTCGGACATCCGAAAACCGTCGATTCTGAGTAAGGGGTGAGGGTACGTATTGGGAAGCCAACATCCGATAGATGTCAACACCCAATCCCGCCCGCACTATAGCGGCCTCTACTAATCAATCGGTGGGCTGATAACTTCGTTCTTTTGTTGTGGCGGAAATACTGTAACATCCATTGTTTTCACCCTATACCTTTTGCTACGTCGGTTGTTTAAGGACAAGTAGGCTTTGTCGTCAAGTAGTTATGTTTACATTCTTTGCATGTGAGTTCACGTGACAAGCAGGCCATGAAAAGATGCACGTAGGAGAGTAGAGAGTACTAATATTATACGTATTAGCAGATCAGTTTTAACGCGATAATACGGATATTAGTCGTTCTTATGATATACCTTACCTATTATTCTGCTTAAGATGCGTCGGTTCAGTATTAATAGAGATGCGTCGAACCTAATAAGGTGAGCACCCGGACTAATACGGAACCTGACCATCGCTTTGTTCAATTTTAGTTGTTTTACGTTTTGAATTCCGTGTTAGGTGATTTAGCATACGATTATAAGGTCATAAAAGCAATAAATCATACGAAAAACTGTAAATGCGAAAGTAAGTAAATCACGTAGTGAGGAGTTGCACCCTCGGAGTATACACTAAACGGGACACAATGCATAGATAGTTGAGAACAGATCTCGCAATTACTCGGGTCTATTTAGTGTATTTTAGTGTTTGCGGTTGAAGTTGGGACGTTACGTGTTTTAGTATATGTTTGTGGACCTACTGTCCACGTTTGACATTATCGTAGTGCATAGTAAAGGTACAAAAATGTAAAGTTTTGTTTAGATGACAACCTAGTGACGACTCGACTTCAACAGGCGGATCCTCCTAGCTTGACCAGTGATTTCGGCAGAGCTCCGTTACCGTTGACCCTTCTTGCGGCTACTCCGGCAGAGCTTCGTTACTATAGACTGATTCTGTGGCTAATCCGGCAGAACTTCGTTACTAGACTTGAGCTAGTCGAACACAGGCACCTCGGTATCGAGTGGGGTGCTCGAAGGTGAGGAGTAGCATCGATGTCGCTTTTATTGGAACTACGATCGAGTGTATCGTTTGCCTCGGGTGTCGGAGTGCGAGCCCTTAGCGAGAAAGAGAAAGGGAAGAACGAGTTGTGTAGAAGTAGGCACGAACTCGTGATTGTGTGTCGAATGAATGAGGTGGGGGGGTATTTATGGGTGTTTTCGGTCCTCGTCACCCGTATGGACGCCCGGGGTCAAGCGACTCGGTCTTCAGACGCCTGGTGTGAGGCAGTTCAGTCTTCAGGCGCCTAAGCTCAGGCTGTCGAAGTTTTGAAGATCCGATATCAAAACTTTCCAAAACGGAGAAGATGCATATCTTAGGTTATCTTGGAGTTTAAGGCTTCCCCTTAACCCTAGCGTGTCGAGCGTCGGGTGGGCTTCGGGTGCGCGTCCCGAGGTTCGCTCGGCCCGACGCGTTGACTCGGGTTTGACTTTGCATATTTCGGGACCGATTCGGGGCCCCGGTGTCGGAATTGACTCTAATTAGTGTCGACGCGACTGTAATGACACGACTAAGGCTACCTTGATGTTAATTTAATTTTTCCGAGTAGTTATTTTATCCGTTCTATAGAAAAACTATCTAAAACATCGCGAATCCGCGTTGCGTTGCAGTCCGATCATCATCGGGTGTTTGTTGGGCACTTCTGCAGCCACCAGGTCCAAATTTGGGTGTCTACAGTTGGTTGGATGAGAGTTGTTTGAAAAATTTTGAAGAAAATATCGAGTTATATAAAGAAATAAAAAAATTAGTCGTTGTTTTTTTTACGAATTTCTCTGTCTTAAACAAGACCCTACATTCAAAAATAAGATATGACAACTCTACTTTTCAGAGAAATAATTTTGGAGATAAGATATATCAGAACAGATGTGACAACACACTACTCCATTTCGACGTAAAGTTGATAATGACAATACATATTCGAAAATGAGATATGACAACTCTAATTTGCAGAAAAATAATTTATTAAATAAGATATCGGATAAGATATGGTAAGATATTTATTATTTTTTACACATGACAAGGATTTCTGATAAGATATGAGTTTTAGATAAGATTTTAGATATGATAAGGATTTCGGATAAGATATGAATTTCAGATAAGATTTAGATATGATAAGGATTTCGAATAAGATTTTCAGATTTCAGATTTCAGATTTCAGATAAGATTCCAGTAAGACAAGATTTTATATATTATATATAGTCATGCTCTCTATGAACATATTTCCTCACAACTTACTTTACTGAAATTAACTAGTAAAATATTACAATCATGGAGCCCAATTGAAGAGGATAATTCAGTAATTTATTGAATAATATCAATCCAGAAACTCAAGAAAATATGGAAAATCAACCAAATTATTTCATGGGTTATTTCATGGGAATAATACCAACTATTCGTGTGCTTCTTAAATTAATACAAACTATACGTAATCTCATTTTAATATGAACTACGCATTCATTAATCTCGCTTTGCTATGTATGAAATTATGACTTGCTATTACCGGTCATAGTGACTTGTTGTAACTTTCTAGGGTTTTATTAGGTCCGTTGCAATTATCGTGAAAGCCAAAATTACAATAAAAACATTTTTTTTTCATAGCTTCTATAAGGCTAATTGAAAGACAAATGGAAGATGAATTTTCGGGTTTTTTTTTAATCAATGATCGAAAATGAACACGAAATGTAAATTTGAAGAATAAAAGTTAAAGGAAGAGTTGAAAAAGGAAGGTTAAACAGGTAGTCGGTCACCCATAACAAAGCGAGATTAATGAAGGTGTAGTTCGTACTAAAATGAGATTACGTATAGTTTGTATTAATTTAAGAAGCACACGCATAGTTGGTATTATTCCCATGAAATAACCCTTATTTCAATCATCCATACCCACAATTTTATGGCTACCCAAAAAATGCCACCACTAAATTACTCAAATATGCCACCACCAAATTACACAAATATGACACCACCAAATTATCCAAATATGCCACCACCGAATTACCCAAATATGCTACCACCAAATTACCCAAATATGCCTCAACCAAATTGGCAACAACCACCTTGGTGCCCACCTACTGCACCTACAACTGGGATGATCTACAATTGTAGCCCAGGTTCAAGTACTACAAAGACAAGGTCAATATTAATTCCTGGAGATAATATTTTATGTGAAGACTCAGATTCACCTGTTCCAGCCTTCTCTACATAAGAAAGTTTAGATAGTATCCAAGTTGAACATGATGGTGGTGGTGGTAAAAAAAGATGGTCAATATCTGAGGAGAAAGCACTTGCTGAAGCATGGGTGACGATATCCACAGATCCAAGTGTAGGTAACAATCAGAAGGACGGAGCATTTTGGAAAAGAGTCACTGATTACTTTAACAAATACAGCAAAAGTAGTGGTAGAACACTACAACAGTGCAAGGCTCGTTACCATAGAGCTCAGACAGAGATAAATGAATTTAATGAGATATTCACCCGTATTCACAACCAATATCTTAGTGGTTGGTCTGATGACCAAAAGAAACAAGCTGCACGTGAAAAATGGTCCAAACTAAAAAATGGAAAACATTTCACACTTGAACATATGTGGGAGATTACAAAGGATTGTGCCAAGTGGAATGGCGCTAGAGAAGCGGAAGAAAGAACAGAGCCATCAGTTGGGTCAAAAAGGTCCTCGTCTAATGCAGACGACAAAATTTGCGTACGCCCTATAGGAACAAAAACATCCAAGGCAAGGAAGAAAGGAAAAAACAAAGGACGACAACATGAAGAAACATCAGTAGATGACGATTTTGTCAGATATGATACAAATCAGCGTGAAAAATTGTTTTCCTAAAAGATATAAAAGAAAAACTCGAAACCACTTCTATGAAGGAAGAACTTGATATAATCAATGCTGATACTAGTTCTATGGGCGAAGATGCAAGGGCGATTCACCAACGAATGTGTGACATAATTTGTGAGAAGTACAACAACTAATTATGATTTAGTTTAACGCGTTAATGTTTCCGTTCATCAAGTTTGTACTTGTATTTTTAATATTGTTTCGTTTAAGTTGGTAGTGAATTGTAGTTTCTTCATGTTTAAGTTGTTTAGATTTTAATTTGTGATAGTGTAGTTGTTTTTATGTTAGTTTTACTTCAGTTAATTTTATGAGTGTTAAGGTTGGTGTTTAATTTTGCATTTATGTATGCTTAAATTTATTAAATAAGATATCTGACTGGATGTGACTACACACTATTCCACTCCGACATAAAGTTTGATAATTGGACAATACATATTCGAAAATGAGACATGACAACTCTACTTTGCAGAAAAATAATTTATTAAATAAGATATCTGACTGGATGTGACTACACACTACTCCACTCCGACATAAAGTTGAATAATTGGACAACACATATTCGAAAATGACACATGATAACTCTACTTTATTAGATAAGCTAGGATTTCAAATAAGATAAGGGTTTCAGATACCATATATAGTCATGTTATCTATGACTACAATTTCATATTTTCTCACAAATTAAGTTGTTCATCCCTTTCAAACAAAAAATGGCGAACAATTTTAATAATAGTAATGTTAGCAGTAGCTCCAACGCAAATACAAAAAAACTTCTTTACCAATTAGTAATTAATGAATTGGCGGATGATGAAGATGAGGAAATGTTTAGGGCATTAGTAGAAAGGAGAAGAAGAGAAGGTGTTGTAAGAACAAGGCAACCTATCGTTAGAAATCATCTTGATGGTCATAATCGTATTTACGCCGATTACTTTTTCGACAACCCGGTGTATCCACCTGAGATGTTTCAAGGTTTCGAATGCAAAGAAGTTTGTTCATTCGTATTACGAACAATTTATCTGAAAGGTATGAATACTTTCAGTTAAGGTACAGTGCATCAAGAGAAAGGGGACTTTCTCCAATACAAAAATGTACCGCTGCAGTTCGACAACTAACATATGGGAATCCATCTGATTCTTACGATGTATACATAAGAATTGACGAAACTACGGCCAGAAAAGATGTAGAACGTACTTTTGGTGTTCTTCAAGCACGATGGGAAATTATACGCCATGCGGCTCGTTTTTGAGATAGAAAGCATTTAAAAGATATCATGTACTACATAACATGATTGTTGAAGATGAAGGGATGCAAATAACTAATTGGGAGACTGATGTTGAAGAAGCTTCCGTACAAGTAAATGGAGGATTATTGAGTGATTTTCAATCATCTCTCCATAGACGTGCCGAGCTACGTGATCGTAAAATTCACAATAATTTGAGGGCGGAATTGGTAGAGCATATTTGGGAACGTTTTGGAGGAAGTATCGAATTATAATTTTTTAAAATTATTTTATTAGTTTTTTTTTTGGAGAGTACTATGTGAGTTTTTATAATGTTAAAATAATAATTATGTAAAAGTAATTTAGTTTAATTTAACTTTTTTAAAAGTGTTTTTATTAATTATTTTTACTATTTCATTGTTAAAGTAATCCAAAATGATTATTAATTAAATATATGATATTTTATTAGTAGAAATTAATTGTAGGGAGTAGATTATGGGTGGGACCCATTTATGAACTTGGGGACTTTTACCATTGTTGATACAAGTTCATAAGTGTTGGGTTTGTAAGTAAATGACGTGGTGGCAAATGGACCACAATGGAACCCAAACCATTGTGGTTGCTCTAAGAGATCAAAAGAGTAAATAATTTTTATATACATGTATTAATTGCATAGATATTTGTGCAATTTGGGTTTCAATCCCTATATTTATACTAAATTTGGAATATTTTAGATGCTTAAATGCAACCCTAAGGGTTGTATTTAACATTACCCTATATACAAATAAGAGTAATCTTAAAAATGCTCTTAAGACAATAAACTTAAGTATGAGTAAAATTATCTCACATCGAAAAAATATACTCCATAATAAGATGATGGAATCCTATTATACGTAGTATAATAAAGAGTAATCATTCGTCTTTAGATATCAACCAAAAAATTATGGTTAAGAGAAATTATTCGTTTTTAGATATTAACCAAAAAACTTTTGAATCTTATAACAACTCTTAGAGCAGCAACAACAACAACAATGTCCATCCAAGTTCATTTTCCGCCACATCACTGCCACATCACTTATCTACAAACTCAAACTCTAAAAAATCAATGTCAACAATAGTACAAGTTCATCCAAGTTTATAAATGGGTCTCACACACAATCCACTCACTACTTAAAATTAATTTCTACCAAAACATTTCATTTTTAAATTAACATCATAATATTTTTTTAATAAATTAACATTTCATTTTTAAATTAACATCAAAACGTTTTTTAATAATAATTTTTTTTATACCCAAACGCGACCCATTTAAGTTTCGTATCGTGTTCGTGTTGACCCACTTACATAAATGAGTCATTAAAGTTTCAACCCAAACGAGTGTTGTTTTTGGTTGTTGGCATTTCAGCCAGGTCGTCGGCGCTTTTTAATGTAAAAGACGATCTTGTCCTTGCCTTAATTACATTAGTTAACTAATTTAATATAATTTTAGAAATAAAATTATGTTAATGAAACTCGTTAATGAAGCGGTTTTCAGTTTTTCAAACCGCTCCGTTATTACATTATTATCTTGTCCTTATTATATATCAACTCAAACTCCACCCACCATGTTTAATTTTATTTTCTCTCACTTAAAAAAAACCGTCTTTTATTTAGAGAAACCCGACTTTTCTAGAAACTAGGCTGTCGGCGCTTTTTAACGTGAAAAGACAACAACGCCCTTCCCTAATTACATTCACTAACTTTGTTAATCTTTCACCTTTTATAAAAGTGTGCAAGGCTAATAACTGTTCAAATGAACAGCATGGGTGACGTGCCCTTACATTTCACTTCCTTTTCCAATTGTTTGTGCCACCTGTCGGTAAGTGCTGCCACATCTTCCAATCTTTTTCGGTCACTTGCTCTTCTTTCCAATATTTTGGCCAGTTCCCACATTCCCTTTTATTGTTGCCTAACCAAGCTTCTCCAATTGTTATTTCAATTTTATTTATTTGTTTATTTATCTTTCCTTTCCCAATCTACCTCAAATTCATTTTCATCTTCCGCTCGGCTTTTCTGCATGGTTCCTGATCAATTTGCCACCTTGTTTATGAGGAAGAGAAGATGCCTCTTCTTACTGCTCCTTGGCCTATTATGGCTACTCGTGCCCCTTGGTATGTTGTCTTGCCACTTTGTAACACAAATTCCCATGTGAGACGGTCTCCTTATTGTGAAATATCTCACATGGAAACAAGTTATAAAAATAATTGCGATAGGTGATAGGTGTCACGATATGTGAAACCGTGTCACCTTAGGCTTACTATGCGTGGAATATGCCAGTGTTGATTTTTCCAAATAGTTGCGCGACCTACAGTTGTAATCATTACTCATGATATTGCCAACAGTACGTTTTTTTGCTGCAGATTTCATTCTAATTATTAAAATATAAATTATGACAAGTGATAAGTACTTAACTGTGCTCATGGTTCAGTTTGAAACATTGGTTGGGTTTTGTTTGCTTTTAGTTACTTATGCCAGTTTGTTCAGTTACATATCTTCCTTGAACAGTTTTTAGATTTGTTTTCCTCTCACAAAATTTTATGTGTGGTTGATATTGCTCCACATATACCTGAGCTTTTGCTCCTATATATACAGATGCATCTGGTAGACCATCTTTAGTCTCTCTTTTCATTACTTGTTACTATTGGTAAGCACAATTTTCTCCAACAAATTATTTTCATGCCTGCTATTTTCTTATTTGCTTTTTACCTCCTGAAAACAAACTCATTTCACTCATTTCTTTGGGTGCAGGGAGACTTCGTTGCATATTGTTCCACTGCAGTAGGTACCTTTTCCCTCTACCTTTTCTGTTGCTATATTTGGTGGTTTCCTCACCTTGACATTTTGGCTTGTTTTGCTTCTCTAAGTTGTCTTGCTTTAAGAATATTAGGTAGATTTTGGTTTTCAAGAGAGTGGTATAATTGTATTAAAGCAGACAAATTGTCCTTTGGCTTGGTAAGTGAGGAATAAAACATACCCCGTATAAGATACGATTTTCGTGTGTGTTCTGCAATACACTACGCCCAAGGCTCTAGGATTTTGCGGCTATAGGAAGGTAGATGATTTTTATTGTTCTGTGTTTGCTGTACACATGGTGTTGATGTCAGAACTTAAATTATGGAATTATTTTTTCCATGTCAATCTTGCGATCTTTTAGGTAGCTTTCTTTTTAAGCCTTCCCGACTCTTTCAGTGTTTTTCTAATCTTGCGTGCTAGCTCGATGAATGATAATCGGGTCAGCCAATAATCTTTGAGGAGAAATCCCATACTAGGGTCAGGAACTTGACATAGAGTCAAGTTCATAGAATGATGGATAAGGTTTTTGGATTAAGTGTGGACATAGAGGCGCGGGTTATTACGATTAAGTGTAGTCTAGAGAAAAAAATAGCTACCCTTAGCTTGGCACCCTTTTATCCCTGACACTACATTTTATTATATTCTGTAGATCATTTGTGGTGGTGAATCATGTCTTCTCAACCTTTCAAATGCCTCGCTTTACAGGTTAGGACAGAAATGGATGGACCCGAAAAAACATTCAGAATCTCATATCGCTCCCTTTTGGTTGACATCACCAAAGGACTAGGATGGCCCATTCCCCTTTATAATCGATTAGACTTAACAAAGAATGTTGCTCGTGTGTTGCTGGTGAAGGAAATAGGACCAACTGCATATTCCTTCACTAGAAGTGAGCGCGAGACTTTAGTTGAGTCTGAAGAGGAGGCCGCTGAAAAGGCGGTAGATTATTTAGTGCAGAAAAGGAGAGTAGTCATTGAGGATGTCAACTTAGGAAAACGCTCTATGTATCAGGCATGTTCTAGGTATTATAAGAAAAAAATCGAAACATTAGAGCGTAAGGAAAAAGGATCTGAAGGAGGGGAAGCTAAAAGGCTGAAGAGAAAATCTAAAGATGCTCTTTCGTATGAACCTAAAACAATCAGCATTGATTTCTGGGCAATTTGGCTTGAGATTGTGGCATCACTCCAGATACCGGTTACTGGAGTTGAGTTCATAAAGCATGGTGATGATGCTCATGTCTGTTCTATTGCTATTAAGTGGCATAGAGATGCATCAACAGCTCCTAATATATATAGATGTATTGGTCATTTACCCATGTACTTACACGCTACCACTAACAGCTCCTTGACATTATCAGAATGAACATAACATTTGAGCTTGTTGATGAGACTGGTTCCTACACATTCACTGCATTCACTGAAGATGCTGAAAAATTGCTAGAAGCAAAAGCTCGCACTCTACATGCAATGACGGAAGAGGTGGGACTTCACCTTACCCATGGTACAAAGCTAAGCAAAATGTAATTCTATAATTTCAGTAGAATGTTTTTTTGTTAAGATTAAGAACTTATTTTAGATGCAGTAAAAATGTCTCTTTCAACTCCTGGATTGCATCAACTTGTCTACGTTGCTACGTCACTCCTCTAACACCTACAGTAATCTATGCAGGAACGTCTTGCCCACCTGAGCGAGGTTGAGGTCAAAATTCGAGCCACATCATTCTATATTCAAATAGGTCCTGCAACTTCCCTTGCAAGAAATCGAGTGCTGAAGTGGGTGCTCAAGCGCCTTTCGTTTGATTAAACTATTATGCTAAGTACGGGGATGCTCATATCTTCCGTCTTTTGAATTATAGCTCAAATATTTTGGACTTGTCTTAGCCTACGCCTTTTGCGCTCACGGAAGCATGTTAAATGTATAAATTAATGACCTTTATGCACTTTCCTCTACTAAAGTATGGAACCATAATGATGTATTTTGCAAGTATCGTACTCATTGTTCCTACTTAACTATGTTGTATTATATTGCTTTGAAATGTTCCGCACTACTCAATCAAACACCTTGCTTACTACAATTACTCTTTATATATCGCGCAAAATATTGGTTGCACACCAAGTAGATATCTTAAGCAAAATTACCATGGCCTATTAATACAAAAAATTGCTGGTTCATTACAAAACAAACACTCATTTACCACGCCATCACATATTCATTGTTTTACACGCCAATGATCGTTAGAACACTATTATATTTCTCGCCATCGCTGCATCTATGAAATCAAAAATTAACAATTGTCATATCTTGGGGTACCGCGCGCAACGCGCGCGGTACAACAACTAGTGAAATTAAAAAGTTTAATCGTGTTAATGAAACTCGATAATGAAACGGTTTTTTTTTTTGAAAACCGTCATTTTATTATGTTACGGACTATGTTATATTATATATCCTCCCCCACCCACAACAACGCTAATATTATTAATAAATTAAAATTGTACTAATAGGCGATTTTAGCGGGTTTTAGAATCAAATATAGATAATATTTTAGTAAAATTTATAAACAATGTTCAATTGGCTTAGTGGTAAAGAGGCTCATTTGTGTTCGAGAAGTTGTTGGTTTGAGCCGTGGTAATTACAAATTTTTGTAATTTTGCATCTGGGCCTATTGGGCGTCAGAAACTAACGCCTATGGGGCCCGCTGGGCGTCAGTTCTGAGCGCCTATGGGGTCTGCTGAGCGTCAGTTTTGGATGTCCGGCATGTTTTTCGTGTTCTTTTTTAATAATTTTTCGTACGGAAATCAACGATAGGGACGTATAAAATCGAATACGTCAAACCGTAACAACTAAAATCGAATACTTCATTGATTACTTAACCACATACTAGCTACGGGAAGATTAAACTATTAACCTAATCACAATTATAATGAAACTAATCGACCTAAATAAAATCAATTACAAAATATAAAGATTCCCGAGCTTTATTGAGACACGTGTCTCAAAAACCGTCAAAAATTATCAAAACTGTAACCTTAAAGTAGTCGGGAAATATTAATTAGATTAATTAAGTAAAATAATTAATATCATTAATCATAATTAAAAAAGGGCAAAAGAGTAAAATCACGTATAAACCGCCGACGACCTGGCTGAAATGTCGACGACCAAATGTAGTAGGGACCCAAACCCATTATTGTTTTCGTGTCATGACCATATTTGGAAAGTATTCACATATTTATATTAAAAATGGTTTTAAAAAATCGACTAATTTACTAAACAGGTTATTCGTGTTGGGTTTGTGTTTCGGGACCTCATCCCAAACCCGACCCAATTAAATCTCGTGTCGTGTTCGTGTCGACCCAATTACATAAATGGGTCATGAACCCTCAACCGAAAACTATTAATTACGTATCGTGTTTTCGGGTCGTGTCATTTTTTGCCCGCTGCAGTTATATTCCACTATATTTTTTATTGAAAAGCTAATAAAATTTAGGAAAATGATATACACAACTCTTAGGGTTGTATTTAAGAGACCAAATAAAGAAATATAATCTTTTAATACATGTATTAATTGTTTTGATGTATGTGTAATTTGTGCTCACATCCATATGTGTGTACTATATTTGGATGATTTTTAGTAGGGTTGTATTTAAAATTACCCTAAAATTTATTATGCAAAGCACTATAAAATGAACGGAAATTTCTCATGTTACCCTTGAACTATGTCACATTACACATGGTACCCCTGCTTTTAAGTTTGTTCACATGGTAACCTTGAGTTTTATAGTTTAGTTCCCGATTTGACCTTACCCAAATTTCTGTCATGACGCCGTTAAATTATGACCAAAATTAACTACTTTTCTTCAAAAAGAGAGGCGTTCTCATGGCATCTTTAACTTTTCATAGTTGTTCCAATGGTACCCTTAAGTTTTCATAGTTGTTCCCATGGTACCCTTAAGTTTTCATAGTTGTTCTCATGGTACCCCTGAAAGAAAAACAACGACTCATTGAAGCAAAGCAACGATTAGTTTATTGAACTTGTTGTTACACAAGTGCTTATAAATTCAGTCCCCTTTCTATTTTGGCAGAAGAAAATCAAACAATCTACACTTACTCACTCAACCTTTTCACTTCCTTCTTCACTTGTATAAAAAAATGGAAAAACTTCATCACCATAACCTTGAAGCTTGATCCTCCGGAAACATCAATTTTTTCCACTTTTTTGTACAAGTGAAAAAAGAGGTGAAAAGGTTGAGTAAGTAAGTGTGGATTATTTGTTCTTTTTCTGCTAAAATAGAAAGGGAAGTGAATTTATAAGCACTTGTGTAACGGCTAGTTCAATAAACTAGTCGTTTTTTTGCTTGATTGAGTTGTTGTTTTCCTTTCAGGATACCATGGGAACAACTATGAAAAACTTAAGGGTACCACGAAAACAACTATGAAAATTTAAGGGTACCATGGGAACAACTATAATTAATTTTGGTCATAATTTAACGGCGTCATGAGAGAAATTTGGGTAAGGTCAAATCGGGAACTAAACTATAAAACTCAAGGTTACCATGAGAACAAACTTAAAAGTAGGGGTACCATGTGTAATGTGACATAGTTCGAGGGTACCATGGGACTTTTCCCTAAAATGAATAATAAATTTCTCCAAACAAAAAAAATACCCAATACATTTTTGGCTGAAAGTTGGGGAGATGCAAAGAAATGGGGTGTGCAATATTTTGATGAGGTCACAGTTGATGTCATACTTGCAGCTTTATCATGTCAAATTGTGTGTACATATAAGTCCGAAGATTAGAACCCCTACTACATTTATTGGTCGGTATTTCAGTCAGGTCATCGGCGCTTTATACATGATTTTACTCTTTTGTCCTTCTTTAATTATGATTAATAATATTAATTATTTTACTTAATTAATCTAATTAATATTTCTCGACTACTTAAGATTACGGTTTTGATAATTTTTTACGGTTTTTGAGACACGTGTCTCAATAAAACTCGGGAATCTTTATATTTTGTAAATGATTTTATTTAGGTTGATTAGTTTCATTATAATTGTGATTATGTTGATAGTTTAATCTCCCCTTAGCTAGTATGTGGTTAAGTAATCAATGAAGTATTCGATTTTAGTTGTTACGGTTTGACGTATTCGATTTTATACGTCCCTATCGTTGATTTTCGTACGAAAAATTATTAAAAAAGGACACAAAAAACATGTCGGACATCCAAAATCGACGCCCATCAAGCAACAGGCCCAGATGCAAAAATTACAAAGTATGTAATTATTAAGGCTCGAACCCACAACCTCTCAAACACAAATATACCTTTTATCACTAAACCAATTGAACATTGTTAATAAACCTTACTAAAATGTTATCTATATTTGATTCTAAAACCCCCATAAAATCGCCTATTAATACAATTTTAATATTATTAATAATATTAGTGTTGTTGTGGGTGGGGGAGGATATATATATATATAACAAAATCTATAACATAATAAAATGACGGTTTTAAAAAAACCGTTTCATTATCGAGTTTCATTAACAAGATTAAACTTTTAAATTTCATTAACAAAGTTAGTGAATGTAATTAGGGAAGGACGTTGTTGTCTTTTCACATTAGAAAGCATCGACGACCTATTTTCTAGAAAAGTCGGATTTCTCTAAATAAAAGACGGTTTTTTTAAGTGAGAGAAAATAAAATTAAATATGGTGAGTGAATATATAATAAGGACAAGATAGTAATGTAATAACGGAATGGTTTGAAAAACTGAAAACCGCTTCATTAACGAGTTTCATTAACATAATTTCATTTCTAAAATTATATTAAATTAGTTAACTAATGTAATTAAGGGAAGGGCAAGATCATCTTTTACATTAAAAAGCGCCGACGACCTGGCTGAAATGCCGACGACCAAAAACAGCACTCACGTTATCTTAGTGTGAGACGGTCTCACAAGAGACCAGTTGGTTACTTTTATGCAGTAGCCAGTAAACATCGAAATAATAGCACAAGTTAATTACAATTCACGCAAGACGCAACCAACGGTCAGCGCATGGAAATAATATTGAATCTATGAGTACTTACGCTTTTAATTATGGAACATTATTAGCATAAAGACCTCCAACCGAGACCAACCATGTTTGACCTGTTACCCGAGAATGGGGCATGTTCTAGGAGCCATGGGTGAAGGCGATCAACCGTTTGTGGATGGTGAATTCATTCCACCTCCGTAGAAACGAAGGATTGTAATATTTTTATGCGTATTCATTACGGTTTTAAGTATTTGTATGCGTAACTACCATTCCTTTTACTTAGCTTAGCTTATTAAGCTACCTAATTATCTCTTCCTATATTTGTAAGTATTTGTATTCATAACTAAGGAAAAATATTCTTATAATTTATATTTGTAAGTATTTGTATGGGTAACTAAGGAAAAATATTTTTAAATATAATTATCAAGAATGAACATTTTTAATATATTTTTATATTGAATACAATATATTTTTGTATTGAGGCTAATGTATTTTTGTAATGTATTTATGTACTGATGTTTTCGATTTCGGTTGTGATTCTAATGTGGGTGATTTTGCTTTGGTTAGTATAGATAGTAAGTATGTCGGTTTGCGATGAAGATGAAGTAGTAGAGGCTGGCAAATCTGTTTTTTCCGTAAATTTTTGAATTTTGTTTTGAAGCAAAGTCGGATAAGTCCAATGCAAGGATTTAATTACGATCATGATGAATTGATGATAGTCCGTATGTGCTCTCTATCAAGGATTCAAGGCCATTATGATGGTGATACTGTAATAGTCGAAGCGTGATGGTCGTGATGGTCATGATGTTCGTTCTAGCACGAGGTTTTCCGACTACTTGATGTCGGTTTTTCGCTTATGGGTTATGGATGCTTGTATGTAAGACCGTTTTCCATATCAAAATGTTTAATTTTGATAGTAAGATCTTCTTGACGACTCTTATTCGAAAGGTGTGCTCATAATGGTAACGTGACTAGCGTCATGTCCCTCGTCTCTAAGACGCTTAGGTAGGCTCGTAATTGTCTCAGATATTATAAATAACATTAAGTTGATAAACATAAGTGTTTCTACGTCCAACAAGGCTAAGAATAACTAAATTTTTCGTGTTACAAAGCCTAAGAATAACTTCTTCTTAAGTCTTAACAAGCTAAATTACGTACTACTCTAGCTATTTGTCTTCTACACAGCAAGGACGTCTCGGTTCAGCCTTCAATCATCGACGATTACTGACCAAATTATAAATTCAATATTAGCATATTAAAAATCCACACAAGAGTAAAAGAAAAAAAACGACACAAGATTATGATCGGATACATACATCTTCGCTAAGTCGTTCTTCGTAATCCGCGCCTTGCTGCTGTGGCCGTCGTCCCTACATAAATGACGAAAGTAACGAAAATTAAAAGAAACTATACTTAATGTTATTTGGAGGTAAGGCATAAGTATATACCAAGGCAAAAACCGTAATAATGGTTAAGGAATAAGTAGTTTTACCTAATTTATAAACTATTAATAATTATTTTCTCTTTTTTTTGAACATAAAGTCTGTTACTCCGTATTTTGTAATTTTAAAAGTACTGTATAATACAAAAATATATTAATTACAGTACAAAAATACATTAAGCTTAGTACAAAAAACTATTGAGTTAGTAATACAAAAATATACTACTCAATATAAAAAATATAGTCATCAACATCTCTAGTGTTAATCATTATATTTACCATATTCTCTCAGTTACGCATATAGGCAGATGTATTTTACTTTTTACTCTGAAATACTGTACATTAAATCAATAGAAATCACGTAAATCAAAAGATAATAACAAAATTTAATGTACCAAAATGCTACACCATTCCTATCATCCAAACTAAAAATTCCAGTAGTGGTAGAAACTCGCAAGTTTCGCATCATAAGTACATACTACTATTAAAGATGCAAATTCCTTACCATTTGATTAGGAGAAATCAAAACCCAAATTCATCTCAATAATAATTATAATTATTAATATTAATATTAATGTTATATAACATGGAATCTGAAGATACATTACGTGAGATCTTATATAGACTTCCATACGAAGATTTAACTCGATTTAAGATAGTTTGCAAGGAGTGTTGCACATTAATCTCCCATCCCGAATTCAACCATGACAAACACCGTGTTGCGGGCGATAATGTGATCATGAGTGTGTACACTTACCCGTATGACACGTTCGAGGTGTGTGTGTTACGATGTAATGGGTCGGAGAAAGACGAGTTGATTAGTCCCTTAGAGTCCGACGATGACCCTTATTATTATTACGACGCCCAGACATGTGTGGTTTTAGGTTCCTATAACGGTTTGGTAGGCATTAAGTTCAATTACGTGGATTATATGTTATGGAATCCGATGATGCTTAAGTACATGTGTTTTAATGGACCGGTTTTAGCGTTGGACCCCACTGCGTTCGGGCTATGTTATAAGAAGAATAACGGGTTTAAAGACGAGTATATGGTTGTAGTCGTTGGTGACATGAGGCACGAGTTTGAAACGATCTCTTGTGTTGAGTTGGTCAACTTTAGCACGAATGAGTCAAAGTTGGTCAACTGGAGCTCACATGATCAAGAACTTTTACTAATAATAATTATTAAATTATTTAGCAAAAATTCATCTCAATAATAATAATTATTAATATTAATGTTATATAACATGGAATCCGAAGATACATTACGTGAGATCGTATATAAACTTCCATACTAAGATTTAACTCGATTTAAGATAGTTTGCAAGTAAAAAAATTTGTAAATATAATTATCAACAATGAACATGTTTAATATATTTTTATATTGAATACAATATATTTTTGTATTGAGGCTAATGTATTTTTGTATTGCGATTAATATATTTTTGCCGAGTACTAAGGAATAAGTAGTCTTACTTTATTTATACACCAAGTCATTAATATGCTTAATAATATGGCTATAAATATGATCATAGTCCTTGGCAATTAGCATAATACAAATCGCACAAAACCCTCACAAAACCTAACAAGTACAAAGTCATTAAGTGTGTATCGATTAATAAGAATGGCGCATCACCGTTAGCTATCCGACGAGATCATCGAGTGAGTACTGCCATACATGGAGAACCGGGCGTCCGTGTCACAGGTTTGCTAACAGTGGTACGAGCTCGACAGGGTGAGTCAACGTCATGTAAGCGTCCCGCTTGGGTACGTTATAAACCTGACACGCCTTGTTCAACGGTTCCCTAACGTTGAGTCTCTCAAGGTTAAGGGGAAACCGTGACCGGTCATGTTCGACCTATTTCTCGAGGAATGGGGCGGGTTCTCGGAGCAGTGGTTGGAAGCGATTAGCGGTCTGCGGAGGCTCAATTCGATTGACTTCCGGAGAGGGATCGTTTTGGACAGAGACTTGGAGAGAATTGCGACCGTCTTAGGGAATCGGTTGTCCAGCTTGAAGCTGGTTCACTGTGTGGGTTTCAGCACGGTGGGTCTGGAGGCGATCACCGGAGCCTGCACGTAAGTTTTCGAAATTAGTTTTTGCTTTGGTTAGTATAGCCCTCGTCAAACAATCGAGTTGGCTCGGCCAACCTACCCCTGACCCAATCACGAGTTATTTCAAAACCCGGACCGTTTCGACCCGTGAAGAATATGTTTAAAAAATAGCTGACCCGGACAGTCTTTGTATGCGTAATTAAGAGAAAATATATGTAAATATGATTGTCAAGAACATGTTAATATATTTTTATATTGAATATACAATATATTTTTGTACTAATCATGAAGGTTAACCCAATATGTTTTTGTATTGAGCCTATTGTCCACATATTTGTACTTAATTAGCAATGAGATTATACAACTAATTGTACATAGCTCTATGTATAACTTGTTTTAAGATTTTGAGCTTTATCGCAAAAGTTTCGAGTTTTGCCGTAAATTTTCTGAGATTTAGTGTAACGTTGTCGAGTTAAATCACATCAATGTTTAAACTCAGAAAACTTTTATAAGCTCAGTAAATATATTAAGCTCAACAGCTTTGTCTTGGTTGTACAACTTTGCTTTGTTTATTGTACAACCGGATGTATAATCTTATTTCAAATATTTTAACACGAATAAATAAATTATATTTCTATCGAAATATTATAAACTTGTTTTGATTAAAAAATGTATATACAAAAAAATCTCATTGATATGGAAAATTTGATTAAAATTGGGGACTACTCATCGTCGTCGGCAAATATGATAGTAAATGACCGAATTGCCCTCTATTTAATTACTAACTAAACAAAATCTAAACTAAACTAACTAAATTATATTTAACCTAACTACTATTATATTATCACGATTTACTAAGTAAATTAACGTAATTACTATTATTTAACCTCCACTATTTAACCTAAGGAAATTACGAAGTCCACGGTTGATGCTATTACCTACTTCAATTGACGGGAAATTGTTGTGGATGCTTGATGGTTGATGCTATTGACAGAAAAATTGGGGTTGTTGGTGTTGATGTCGGGTTTAGCTGGGTTAAACAAGGGTTTATGAATATTCGGGTTTGGGATTTCCGGTGCTTTAGGTTCTGAAATTGGTCGATTATTGATGGTTGAGATTTGTCGCGGATCCCGCCACCAAATAATAACCAACGAACTTAAGGTAGGTAGCTAGGGCAAGTCGGGTCGATCCACAGGGACGGAAAATGGGTTTAGACTAATGGGTGCTATGGTCTAGGACTAGGTTCGAGACGAGCTAATCTAGGGGGAGGCTAAGGACTAGGCTAAGGTCTAAAACATGGAAAAGAAAGACAAAACAAGTAACTAATGACTAAGCGAAGCAAGGATAACAATAAGAAGGAAGACTAGGGTTAGGTCGGGTTCATGGATGCAAAGGAGACGAAAAGGGGAAAAACGGGGTTACCAGCATGCTTTCGTAGCCTAGGTTCCGCCGATCGGGCTCTCGCTACGTAATCGGCCTAGGGGTCGTCCTCACCATGCTCTCGCTACTAATGAGGGAACCAAACCAACCAATCAAACACACACATACAAGAGAATATACAAGAAAAACAAGGATTGATCGTCTCTAGTCTCACAAGCATTTCATCGAACATGTGGAGTGCAAGGTAAATGGGAAAACAACAAAAACAACATCTAATACCACCCAACTCACCCTAATCATTCCTAATTACATACAATCCCCCTAATAACCCTAGCAAGAGTCTACTCAAACATATCTAAGCTAAAACTAACACTAACAAGAGAAACCAACATAAGAACCAAAGCATTCATATCAAGAACAAGCAAGAACAACAAACTAGATATAAAGATGAAAACTTGAATAACATAAACAAAGATTAAGAGTAAAAGGATGAGAAGATTATACCAACTAACAAGAGAATGAAAAGAAGAGAACTTGTATATAAAGAACACCCAAAACATCCACCAATGCTGTCAAGATTGGATGGATTCTTCAAGAGATCCCTTAATACAAGATTAGCTAACTAGATTAAGGACTAATCAAGGACTAATCTACTCTAATCTAGGCTAATATATGCTAAAGTAGTCTAGAGTTTAATGGGTAATGTCTAAGATTCCATAAGATTATAAGAGGGAGGGTATATATAGGGTTCCAAGAGGAAAGGAGAAGAAAGGAAGCGAAACAGCCCTTCGCTGGGCCCATCCCGGTCGGGATGAGGTCGGTCCCGGTCGGGATGAACTCATCCCGGTCGGGATGGACCCGAGACAGCAGCCATCTCTTTTGTGTACCTCATCCCGGACGGGATAAGGTCCTTCCCGACGGGGATGGGTCTTGTAGGCCTCCAATATGATCTTTAAGGTCCCTCCTTGCTTCTCATGGGCTTCTCATCGATTCTCGGGGCTCGGGATCGAGTCTAAGGGGCTCGGGATTGGGTCCCAAGGTCTCGGGATCGAATCCAAGGCATCGAGCGATCGTTCCTTCTCTTCGTTGGCTTCAATAGTGTATGAAACGGGTCGGAATCGTTCCAATTCTCCATGAACGGTCTCGGGAACCTAAAACGAACTAAAGGAAGCATGAGTAACCCAGAAATCGCTCCAAAGAGCGATTCCATAAGGAAAACGGGACCAAAACATAACAAATTAGACACTACAAACTACACTTATCAACTACCCCACACTTAACCCTTACTCGCCCTCGAGTAAGCACAAACTAACTACTAAACTAGCTGAGCGGGTATTAGCGCACCCTACGCCCTTTTAACTCACGCGAGTACACTTAGAGGAAAAGTGCAGTCCGCAAGGCAAGTAAGGTCTTGCGACAAAACTGTGGATGCAACCGGACACAAAACACATAAACAAACAAGCATACAAACAAACGAGCAAAAGGTTGCACCCAAAAAGAAATAAATACCATTTCCCTCTAAAAAGCGGTGAAAGAAGCACCGGTTTAGGACTCAAGGCAAGTGATAACGTTCCCAAGCTAATAATACAAATCGAAATGAACTAAACCCTAATAGTATGACAACAAAGCAATGAAAACGTTGGTAACTTACCTAGGTCCTCCTAACCTTCTAAGAACGTACTACGGGACGATCGGCGGGATGGAAAAAGGATGAACCACGGTGGTAGTCGACACTGTAGGTAAGGGATACCCCGCCCCCTTTAGCGATGAGTCAGGAGGGTCGTCCCATGCCCAAAACTGCTCAACTAGTCCAAGTAAAAAGATGGATATGATTGCAAAATGAGGGAAGACCGATCATTACCGCTATCATCCTTTCAAGGGACTCGGTCCTTTGGTAGGCTCTTCACGGTAACGATCGGAAAAAGTCTTATTTTTGAGATGTGGGGATTCTTTTTGTGAGACGGTTTTCTTTTGGCATTTTTCTTTCTTTTGCATTTTTGCTTTGTGCGTTGCTATGCCATTTCTTTTTCTTCTTTTCTATTTTCTTTTTGGCTTTTTGTGCCCTTTTCTTTTTCTTCAATCTTTTCTTTCTTTCGTTTTCTTTCTTTTCCTTTTCTTTGCCCTTTTGGCTTGATTTGAGTTGTAGGCATTTCTTTTTGCAACTAAGAAAGAGAGATTTCAACGAATTGCAAATTTATTTTGTGGATAAGTGTAGGAGGTAGGGGAATGGGTAAGTCGGGGGTCGCGATCCCTCTTCAAACCCACAAAAAGGTGAAGAACTTGGACTAATCAAACAATTCCAAACACGGTCACCTAAGGGACGGGACTCGGCAACCAAGGCCTTTTCACACCGTGGGTGGTCATAGTGGTCAAAATGCAAACCCCGTAGTAAATCCCTAGTAAGCTAGGTGGACTCAAGGTAAAGGACCAACGAAACTATTGATTTAGGATCATTCTACTAGACTAAAGTCCAAGACTCGATTCATACTACTAGAAAGGGAAAGTAAACGCTTGCACACTAGCCTCAAAACCGGGTTTTCGAAAAACTTTTTTACACACAAGATACAACTACACACACAAAACGAATACACGACAAAAACGAAAGAAAATGAGACAAAGGTAACAAAACAAAACAAAACAAACATACATACAAAGACATAAAGAGAACAAACACCACCCCAAATTTCCAAATAAGCAACCGTATCAACATCAAACTTTACAAAGCTCCACCCGAGCACACATCCTCACAAATCTCCTCCAAACTCCACAAGAAACAAAGAGGAAAAAGGGATAAAGATGTTACCGGATGCCTTGAAAGCTCTTCAAAGCTAACGGTGATTAAGTGACCTACAAGGAAAAAGAGAGGCAAACACACACAACACAACAAAAGCACGACACAACGACACAAAAAGGAAAAGACACAAAAGAGAATCTTTTTTATTTTTGTGAAATTTTTCAAATTTTTAGGGTTTTTAAAGATTTTTTTCTCGAAAAACAACGAAAATAAAATAAGCTACATTAGGATATCGCTCTCCCACACTTAAACCGAGCAATGTCCTCATGCTCGATCGTAGTATATGGAGACACTAAAAAGAAAAGAAACTACGAAAATAAGGCTAAAAATCAAAAATAAAGATGAAGAAAAGTGAAAGTGTCCGGCCGGGGTGTAGTCAAGTCACCATGGGCCGAGACGAGAAAAGATATGGATGGGGGAAGAAATAAAAAGAAGGAAATAAAAGGAAATGGGAGGGGAGGGCTAGGTGTAATCAAGTCACCTAGCCCGGATGCCGCCCGAATCCGACTAAATCCTACAAAAAGGGTGAAAAATCTTGTAAATTTGGATTTTGAAATGACCCTCGACGTAATCACGTCATCGAGAGTCTTGAGCAATAACTACCAAGGCCCCGAGGGCCACCATGACACACAAATGTACAAGGGAAAGGGAATAAACAAAGGAAAAACAAGCGATAAAAGACGGAAAAGAAAGGATAGTTGTCGTACCCATCGGTTAGCAACTCACTCGCTCCATCGTCTCATAGTTCAATATCGGCACAAAGCTTGTCTTCGTCATTGCTATTTCTCTTCAATCTTGATAGGCCCGCATGGTTGAAGTATTAAGCTTGCAATGGTAGAAGAGAGTGGGATGTGATGGGAAGCTCGGTATGTAGTGAAGATAAGGTGAGGTGAGAGTATGCATATGAAGTGCAAGGTCATATGATAGGTGCAAGGGTAGGTAGGGAAGTTGGGAGGGGGTATAAAATGGTTGGGTGGGCTCGAATGTCGAAGAAGAGGCAAAATGTGGAGCAGGGGACCATCCCGGTCAGGATAGATGGTCCCGGCCGGGATGACACACCCGTCCCGGTCGGGAAGCTCCCTTCCCGATCGGGATGACGCTCCAGAGGACTCAAATTTTGGTACCCTCATCTCGGTCGGGACGGCTCCTTCCCGGTCGGGATGGATCACTCGTCCCGGTCGGGAAGGCTTCTTCTCGCCCGAGATGGATCTTCTAACCTTCTATAACCCCAAAAGCTTGTCCAAAGCTTCAAAAACCGACTCCCTTGCTCAAAACCAAGCTTTTATCATCATCTACTCTCCTCGAGACTTCATCTTCACTATAAACTATCAAATGAACTCAATAAACACCATCAAAATCTCTCCCTCACATCGCTCATCAAAATACCGAATTACAAGAATTCCACAAAAACTAACAAATTCTAGAAACCAAACTATCCAAACAAACATATACACAAATACAAGCACAAAAGAAAAGGGAAAAGATATTTACACTAAGATACTCTCACCAACTACACTTCCATAGCCATCAAGAGCTCGGAGGAGTAAGTCAAATGCCCTAGCAACATCTTCATTGAGGCTCACATGGCCGAGCCTAGCTACTTTCCAGAGCTTCCAAGTCGGAGGCAAGAAGCGATCATCTTCATTATGCTCGGGGTTTTCGTGATCTTCCGGGTCTTCCAAACCAACATAGCAACGACTCTTATGACCATCCGGTAGGTATAATGGTCTAGAGTCATGCTCGGTGTTATGATGTGGGAGATCACACCCTAATGGGATTGCTTCTTCTACAGGGTCGAGAGTAGAACTCTTTTCCACCTCCCGACAAGGATCCTCTTCATCAACCGTCTCACAAGACAAGGGACTAGAAATCGAGTGCGATAGAGGAGGAGAAGGCATCAAGTTTTCTTCATTGGAGGCAATTGGCTCCTCCAATTTCCCATTCAAGCCAAGTTCCAAGGCATCTACTTCTTTCTCCCAAGTATTACGCTCCTTTTCACTCACCTTGTCAATATGGCCTAGAGAGGTATGTCTTCACTTGGCTTTGGATTGTCTAGATCCGGTTCATCACGAAGAAAATCATACAAATCCAATTTGATAGCCAATACATTGGCTCCCCAAGAGTTACCTTGAGAATCATGTTCACTTCCCTCCTCATTGTTGACCCTTGAAGCTTCAACTTCCTCTATTCTTCTCATATCTTCACCATCCAAGCAACACTCAACAATGATCTCTTGATTGACCCTCTCTTCTTCATTCGTGGCTTCATGATCAGGTTGACTTCCATGTGGAGTCAACCGACCTTCTTGCCCAAATGAACCTTCCCCAAAAATTTGTGGAGCTTGAGTGGCCGACATCGTGATGCGAGCCATGAGTGCATTGATTCGAGCATCTTGCACCGCTTTTTGGGCCCTAAGCTCCTCTTTGACCCCTTGTATTTGAGTCATCATCTCTTGTTGACTCTTTTGCAATAGAAGCTTGAGTGGCCGACATCGTGATGCGAGCCATGAGTGCATTGATTCGAGCATCTTGCACCGCTTTTTGGGCCCTAAGCTCCTCTTTGACCCCTTGTATTTGAGTCATCATCTCTTGTTGACTCTTTTGCAATAGAATCATCATTTCTTGTTGACTCTTTTGCGTTTGCACCAACATTTGACAAGTATCAAAGTTGGGGATTTTTGGTTGTGGGTCACGTGGGGGTATTTGGTAGTTGTTAGGATGTTGGAATGATCCTTGACAACTTTCATGGTAACCATACGGAGGGCGTTCGTAAGATTGTTGATGAGGTTGATATGGTTGATGAAATTTTGGGACTTGGCCATTTGCCCCATAGTTGTCTCGTGACGATTGATGGAAGTTAGGACGTGCCATTTCCATAACGTTGCTTTGATACCTAGGATGAACTAGAAGCACTTGAGCAAACGTTAGTAGCCTAGTGCTTTTGAGGCACTAGGAAGACAGAATAGCACACAAGAAGTAGAACGGAGATACACAAGGAGAAGAAAACGCAAAGATCAAGAACAAAGTCTAAAACTAAGCACACAAAAGTCTAAACTACGTCGTCCCCGGCAACGGCGCCAATTTGATGGTTGAGATTTGTCGCGGATCCCGCCACCAAATAATAACCAACGAACTTAAGGTAGGTAGCTAGGGCAAGTCGGGTCGATCCACAGGGACGAAAAATGGGTTTAGACTAATGGGTGTTATGGTCTAGGACTAGGTTCGAGACGAGCTAATCTAGGGGGAGGCTGGACTAGGCTAAGGTCTAAAACATGGAAAAGGAAGACAAAACAAGTAACTAATGACTAAGGGAAGGAAGGATAACAATAAGAAGGAAAACTAGGGTTAGGTCGGGTTCATGGATGCAAAGGAGACGAAAAGGGGAAAAACGGGGTTACTAGCATGCTTTCGTAGCTTAGGTTCCGCCGATCGGGCTCTCGCTACGTAATCGGCCTAGGAGTCGTCCTCACCATGCTCTCGCTACTAATGAGGGAACCAAACCAACCAACCAAACACACACATACAAGAGAATATACAAGAAAAACAAGGATTGATCGTCTCTAGTCTCACAAGCATTTCATCGAACATGTGGAGTGCAAGGTAAATGGGAAACAACAAAAACAACATCTAATACCACCCAACTCACCCTAATCATTCCTAATTACATCCAATCCCCCTAATAACCCTAGCAAGAGTCTACTCAAACATATCTAAGCTAAAACTAACACTAACAAGAGAAACCAACATAAGAACCAAAGCATTCATATCAAGAACAAGCAAGAACAACAAACTAGATATAAAGATGAAAACTTGAATAACATAAACAAAGATTAAGAGTAAAAGGATGAGAAGATTATACCAACTAACAAGAGAATGAAAAGAAGAGAACTTGTATATAAAGAACACCCAAAACATCCACCAATGTTGTCAAGATTGGATGGATTCTTCAAGAGATCCCTTAATACAAGATTAGATAACTAGATTAAGGACTAATTAAGGACTAATCTACTCTAATCTAGGCTAATCTATGCTAAAGTAGTCTAGGGTTTAATGGGTAATGTCTAAGATTCCATAAGATTACAAGAGGGAGGGTATATATAGGGTTCCAAGAGGAAAGAAGAAGAAAGGAAGCGAAACAGCCCTTCGCTGGGCCCATCCCGGTCGGGATGAGGTCGGTCCCGGTCGGGATGAACTCATCCCGGTCGGGATGGACCCAAGACAGCAGCCATCTCTTTTGTGTACCTCATCCCGGACGGGATAAGGTCCTTCCCGACGGGGATGGGTCTTGTAGGCCTCCAATATGATCTTTAAGGTCCCTCCTTGCTTCTCATGGGCTTCTCATCGATTCTTAGGGCTCGGGATCGAGTCTAAGGGGCTCGTGATTGGGTCCCAAGGTCTCGGGATCGAATTCAAGGCATCGAGCGATCGTTCTTTCTCTTCGTTGGCTTCAATAGTGTATGAAACGGGTCGGAATCGTTCCAATTCTCCATGAACGGTCTCGGGAACCTAAAACGAACTAAAGGAAGCATGAGTAACCCAGCAATCGCTCCAAAGAGCGATTCCATAAGGAAAACGGGACCAAAACATAACAAATTAGACACTACAAACTACACTTATCAATTGTCTTATGTGAACTCCATTGATTTCAGTAGTAACATGATTTCTGGGGGTATTCCAATTGAGATTTCTAATTGTGGGAATCTGGAGTATTTGGATTTGAATTCAAATAACTTGACTGGTGTGATTCCTGAGAATTTGGGAAATTTTCAAAAGTTGAGTTTTCTGATTGATTGTTTTTGTTTTGATCAGATACAGATGCAATAACTTGTTTTGTTTTGTTTTGTTTTGATGTTTTCGTTTTGTTTTTGTTTCGTTTTTTTGGGTTGATCGTTTTTGTTTTTAAAGTAATTTTTGTTTTGTTTATTTAAGGAAGAAAAAGGGAGTAAAGGGTAAAATAGGTAAATTATGTAAAATTGTCGACGATTTTAAGTAAATCGCCGACGACGAGGAGCGAAAGTGTTAAAATTACACTACATGCAATATATCATCGTATTAATGATTATTATGATATTTATACTCCGTATGATATGAAAAGTATGAGATATTTTAGGAAGCTGTGTTTTGGCACCAAAAAATCAATGTTATGATTTTTGTTAATATTATCCCTACTTGTGGACATGACATAGGTCCACCCCGACGCGGTCACGCGCGGGTTTGGGGAGGCGAATGAATCTCCATATGAGAATGGATCGAATTGAAATTTAAATCGAAGTTGGAGTCGCCACCGAACTTTGTGGGAGTTCGGGCCCGTTCAAATCCACTCTATGTCGTAGTGGGCCATGCACAAAGTATGGCCCATTCCGATGTCAGAGTTTATTGGGTTCGTCCCTTTGCATTTGATACCGATACCGACATTATCAGATATCGTGTATTGAATGACTCTCGTGTGCCAATGGATTCGGACATCCGGAAACCATGGTTCTGAGTAAGGGGTGAGGGCACGTGTTGGGAAGTTCACAAAGAACACCCAACCCCGCCCGCACATTAGCGGCCTCTACTAAGATATCGTTTGATTTTGAAATATGCGCGTTAGTAATTCGATGAATTATATGCAAACATTGTTTTGACTAAACATGCGAATAATTGAATGGGTTGCTATGTCGATTTAATGCATCTAAAATTAACGTCAAAGTTGTTTTAGCATGCGAGTCCGTTTTAGTATAATAAAACAAAACAATGAAAATAAGATGTAAAGACAAAGAACAAACGGGTTAGTAACGGTTTGTAAATTGAATAAAAGATGTAGATATGATGACATGCATGATTTTGAAAAGATAATTCGCGTGATGGATTAAACACGCGTTGACCGAGGTCATGAAAATATTTATCGAGACCCGAAATATGCTAAAAAGCCCGCTGTGTTGTTAAATTGGGAGCCACTCGATCGAGTCATTGCGGGACTCGACCGAGTGGTCTCGAAAAAAGGCTCTTGTCTCGGTTTTGAGGTGCCACTCGATCGAGTGGGCTAGGCACTCGATCGAGTGGGCTAGGCACTCGATCGAGTGCCCCCTGTACGGAATTCTGTCCGGTTAGTTTTGCTCTTCGAAATTGTTTTTTTGTAAAATCGATAATTTTGCTAAGCCGCGTAAAAATATAATACGATTTATACCCGAATTTTGATGCTCGTTATATTCGACACTTGATTATGGAATCAATATCGAATATTCGGAGCGACTTTTTAGAAAAGATGTTTTGAAAATCGAACTAAAAACAATGTAGATTCTCTCCGCGTTGAAATCGTCGTATTTTGTTTTTAGGACTATATGACGATTATCTTAGCATTAATGAGATTAATTTGATTCTTGTAGATACGATATTCGACTATAGAGTCGGTATCGTATTTTAAGAATGACTGTTTTCGTATAAAAATTAGATAGTTGCGATAATATCGATATTAGAAATGAGAAAGAAAAATAAAAAGACGCGACGACGACCCGTATAAAAAGACGGACGGACGAGAGAAAGAGAAGAAAAGGGAGAAGACGGGATTTGTAATACCCTCAACCTACAAGCTTGATTATCTCGAAAAGGGACTAGTAATAGCGGCCTAGGCGCGGGAGCGTTAAGATGTATATAGGTGAGTTATGGTGTGTATGGTTAGGGATTTGGCGAGTTTTGATCTCGGGTTTGTATATGATTTGCCTAAAATTGCCTAGAATTTCGGGTTGTGAATGGTCGAGAATCCTATAGGATTTCTAGAGGGAAGATCGGAATATAATCTGCCTAGTATTGCTGGAATTCCGGGTTGTAATTTTGATGATGTGTGTTGATGTTGTAATTGATGTCGGGAATTGTGTGTAACTTTTGTGTGTGCAAGGGTGGGGTATTTATAGGATGAAATACCGACTTGGGATAGGAGATTGATATCTTGCTAAGGAAGAAAACAACCGGTTTAGATGAAGTGGGATTCCGTCTTTGGATAGGAAAAGGTTACTTGCATGGGAAGAAACACCCGGTTTAGATGGAGTAGGATTCCGACTTTGGATAGGAAAGGATTCCTACTTTGTAGCTGATATTTGTGTAGTATTTGACTTCGAGTCAGATTTTTGAAGTGGCGTGACATATTTTATGTCTCGGAAATGCCCTTGACCGGGGTTTGACCCGGTCGCTAAAAGACGGTTTTGCCCTTGGTGTCTGTTTTGATCCAAATTAGTCTTATTTGACCAAAAATGACCCATTGGTCTAAATTTGCCCTTGGGCCTGAATTTGAGGTTGTTTTTGTGAGATTTTTACTCCGCTAAAAGCTCATGCCGACTACTATTGATTCCGAGTCCAAAATCGAGTGTATTAAATCATGTTTACGTCCGATCATCATCGGGTGTTTTTTGAAAACTGCTATAGACACCTAGCGGTCAAAATGTGGGTGTCTAAACTACTACATTTGGTCGTCGGTATTTCAGCCAGGTCATCGGTGCTTTATACGTGATTTTACTCTTTTGCCCTTCTTTAATTATGATTAATAATATTAATTATTTTACTTAATTAATCTAATTAATATTTCCCGACTACTTTAAGATTACGGTTTTGATAATTTTTACGGTTTTTGAGACACGTGTCTCAATAAAGCTCGGGAATCTTTATATTTTGTAAATGATTTTATTTAGGTCGATTAGTTTCATTATAATTGTGATTATGTTGATAGTTTAATCTCCTCGTAGCTAGTATATGGTTAAATAATCAATGTAGTATTCGATTTTTTTCTGAGCGAGAAGAATAATTCATTAATAGAACGTGAAACGGCACTTACAACGTATACCTATAATTGCAATCAAATCCAATAAAAACCAAAGAAAGTAATTTCTCTTATAAACTATGGATCTCAAGACATGATCTGACAATTCGGCATGACCTCATATCGCTATCTTTTTGCAGCTTTTGTTGAGGGGATCCTTCGTTTGATTCAGAACTTGAGAAAACTTACCTTCTATTGGCCTCAAAGATCGTTGACAAATTAATTGTAGACATTGAATAGACGTGCGACGAACCATCAAAAACCTACCCTTGTCAATAAGAATAAAACTAAGCCCTATAACAACGTAAGGGACCGAAGCCTTGAACAAAAGGACAAAAACCTTGAAATAAAGGACGAAACTCCCATAAAAAGAGAGACTTTTATTGAATAGCATATTGATTATCAAACTAGGAAGTGAAAACTAATCAATTTTTGGGGCTTACCATTGATTAATTATCGATGGAAGCCCCGGATGAAAGATGGAGGCTAGGGTTTTTCTGGGAGGAGGCTCTTATGAATCTTGTTTTTAGCAATGTGATATTTTTGGTCTAATTCAAACTATTTTTTGAAGTATTCGATTTTAGTTGTTACGGTTTGACGTATTCGATTTTATACGTCCCTATCATTGATTTCCGTACGAAAAATTATTAAAAAAAGGACACGAAAAACATGCCGGACACCCAAAACTGACGCCCAACAGGCCCAAATGCAAAAATTACAGAAATATGTAATTAACAAGGCTCGAACCGACAACCTCTCGACCGCAAATGAACCTCATTACCACTAAACCAATTGAACATTGTTGATAAACTTTACTAAAATATTATCTATATTTGATTCTAAAACCCCCTAAAATCGCCTATTAGTACAATTTTAATATTATTAATAATATTAGTGTTGTTGTGGGTGGGGGAGGATATATAATATAACCTAATCTATAACATAATAAAATGACGGTTTTAAAAAAAACCCGTTTCATTATCGACTTTCATTAACACGATTAAACTTTTTAATTTCATTAACAAAGTTAGTGAATGTAATTAGGGAAGGACGTTGTTGTCTTTTCACATTAAAAAGCATCGACGACCTAGTTTCTAGAAAAGTCGGGTTTCTCTAAAGAAAAGACGATTTTTTTAAGTGAGAGAAAATAAAATTAAATATGGTTAGTGGAGTTTGAGTGGATATATAATAAGGACAAGATAATAACGTAATAACGGAACGGTTTGAAAAACTGAAAACCGCTTCATTAACGAGTTTCATTAACATAATTTCATTTCTAAAATTATATTAAATTAGTTAACTAATGTAATTATGGGAAGGGCAAGATCGTCTTTTACATTAAAAAGCGCCGACGACTTGGCTGAAATGCCGACGACCAAAAACAGCACTCGTTTAGAACCGCAACGAACGAACTTTCGCCAACAATAGCACACTTCTTTCCACGAACGTTCATCCAAATGAACTTCAACAACGAACGGGTTATTGCTAATGCTCTTAAGGCTATAAATTGAATTAAAATTATCTCACATCGAGAAATTATAATAAGATGATAAAATTTTATTCTACAAATAAAAGTAAAGAGAAAAAGTGGATTAGAAAAGTATAAGAGAGAAATTTTATATTAATTAAAGATATAAAGTTGTGTGAAAAAGTTTTTTCATAAATAAAAATAGGGAAGGAGATCAAACTCAGTTAAAAAAGAAATAGGGAAAAATATAGGAACTCGGAAGGGTAATAAGTTGATGAAATTTTATTATATAATTAAGAGTAATCATTCGTCTTTAGATATGAATCTTACAACTTTTGAGTTTTTAAGACTATAAAGTTAAATAGATCTATCCACATCAAAAAAATTATAATGAAGGAATGAAACTCTATATCATAAATAAGAGAAATAATATTTATATCTACGTACACTTTGTATATGTGAGGTATTTAATTAGTCTTTCTAACTACAATGCATCATAATGTCTATAATTTGATTTAGGGGCTGTTTGGTTCACCGTGTATGGGTATGAGGTATGGGTTTGGAATGACCAAACCCCATACCTTGTGTTTGTTTGTATAGTTTCTTGTTCTCATACCTATACCTCAAACCCATGAGGTATGAGTTTCTCATACCCAAGGGTGGAGGTGGGTATGTGTGGACATGACATAGGTCCACCCCGACGCGGCCACACGCGGGTTTGGGTAGGCGAATGAATCTCCATATGAGAAGGATCGAATTGAAATTTAGGTCTATGTGGAGTCGCCACCGAATTTTATGGTTATTCGGAACCGTTCGAGCCCACTCTATGTCGTAGTGGGCCGTATACAAAATACGGCCCATTTCTGATGTCAGAGTTTATTGGGCTCGTCCCTTTGCATATCGATATAGATGCCGACTTGAGCGGTTAATCGTATATTGAATGACTCTCGTTCGCCAACGGTTTCGGGCATCCGGAAACCAAGGTTCTGAGTAAGGGGTGAGGGTACGTGTTGGGAAGCCCACAAAGGACACCCAACCCCGCCCGCACATTAGCGGCCTCTACTAAGAACTCGAATGACTTTCTAATACGCGTGCTAGTAAAACGGGAAAATGATATGCAAAGATTTACTTTCCCTAAACATGCGAATGAAATTGAAAAGTGGGTTTCTATGTCAATTTAATGCAACTAAAATTAACGTCAAAGTTGTATTTTAGCATGCGGGTTCATTTAGTATAATAAACGAATAATGATTAAATTGACAAAAGAAACAAAAAACGCGTTAGTAAACGATGTAAAGAAATGAATAATAACGGTTTGCAACTTATTGAATTGAATTGAAAAGATGCAAATATGAGGATGCATGATTTGAAAAGATAATATACACGTGATTAATTATGCACATGTTGACCTAAGTCGTAAAATACTATCGAGTTTGAAAAATAGAATAATGTACGACTCGTGCTTGAGTCGTTATGAGGTCACTCGATCGAGTGGTCAATAGACTCGATCGAGTAGACCTTTAAAGACGATTTCTGTTTTGCGTTTATGACCGTACTCGGCCGAGTTATTGACCAACTCGGTCGAGTACATGGCCACTCGACCGAGTCACTGTGAGACTCGATCGAGTGGTAGTCATAATTAGCTTTCTGACTCGATTTTAGGGTGTCACTCGATCGAGTGACTAAGGCACTTGGTCGAGTGGCACCTGTGCGAACTTTGTTCGTTTGCAATTTAATTATTGATTTTGAAATTGCTTTTGATTTTTGATAATTCGACGGGTTTACCGAATCGGACATAAATATTGCATAATTTATGTTCGACTTGGTTTTTTTATAAATCGCGAATTTTGTTGAACCGAATATAAATATCGTTGAATTTATACCCGATTCTAAATTTGGAGTACTCGCTGTATCCCATATTCGATTATTTGAATCGATATGGAATATTAGAGTGAAATAGAAAAAATAAATAAATTGATTTTAGTCGTTTTAAATTAATTATCGTGATATGAGTAAATCACGTTAATTAATTCATATGACTTGATTGTTAGATTTGATATCCAATTATGGAATTGGTATCGAATCCAAAATCGATGCTTTACTTGAATAAATAAATAAAAAAAACTTGATTCCCTCGACTTCTCCGACATCGAAATAAATCCTTAGGGATTGTGATGTCGGATCCGTGTCAACGGGTTTCGACCCTTGTTAAAATTGATGTTTAAAGAAATTGATGGATGCAAAATTGATGATGAGAAATAATGACGAACTCTTGTTTAAGTTGACTCATCTCAATAATCAAATAATCGGGGTACCGGGATAAGCGACCATCAACGCTGTGTGCAGTACACTTGTATGTTCGTGTTTTCTTATCCCGATATCCCTCTTATTCGACACAAATCGATAAGTATTTTAATGTTTTGATGCTAACAATATTATCGATGTTATGACGCAATAATGATAACGAGGTAAATAATAAAAATAATAGTAATAATAATAATAATAACAATAAACGTAATAATAATAATAATAATAATAATAATAATAATAATGATACCGTAATAATAATAATAATAATACCGTAATAATAATAATAATAATAATAATAATATAAACGAAAAAAAGACGAAGAAAAGAGAAGAGAAAGAAGAAGGAGGTTTGTCACCCTCAACCTACATGTTTCTGTCTCGGACTAAGGCTCGTAAACGTGGCTATGGCACGGGAGTCTTCGAGGTGTATGGAGGTTAAGTTGTGGTGGCTTGGGTTGGATTCCTAAAACTAGGTTTTAGGGTTTGCTAATATCGAATTCCTAGGGTTTTTCTAGGGTTTGTAGAGGATGTAGTGTAGGATTGCTCTTGGAGTGTATTAGGGTTGTAAAGGTTGTGTAAAAAGTTCTTTTTGTGTGTTGCATGGGGTTGCTTATATAGGCAAAGCTAGGGCACTTTGGTGTCTAGGGTTTTGTGCCTTGACGGACTTGATTTGATGGCCCGTTTGGAGGTGGATCGTGGGTGAGCTACTCGGAAACGGCTTTGACCGGGTTTTAATCTGGTCGCTAAAAGTCGGTTTTATTTTCGGTGTCGGTTTTGACCCAAATTAGTCTTGTTTGACTCGGAATGATCCACTGGGCCTGGATTTGAGGTCTGTTTGGTGAGGTTTGTACTCCGTAAGTGTGTTAGCCAACGATTAATGGATTTGAGCCCGTATCCGAGCGCGTAGAAACACGTTAGCGTCCGATCATCATCGGGTGATTTTTGGAAACTGCCATAGACACCTGGCGGTCAAAATGCGGGTGTCTACAGAGCCCCCACTCTGACTGAGGCTTGGACAAGGCGAAAGTCAGAGTAGCTACCAAGCCTGTTAAGACCTGGTAGACTTCCGGTCGGGTCGTTTATAGTCCATTAGACTCGCGTGAAGGGCTCGCCAGCCATTAGACAGAGATCATACCTGCGCTGGATGATTGTGCTCCGTGGGGAATTCGGGCTTGTCGCGTAAGCCCTGGGTGTGCCTGTGTGTTGGCCCATCCCGTGCTATCTCGGAAAATGCTGCTGGGGAGATATGATGACTTGCATGTCCCTGTTTGAGTCGTACCTGTATGAGTCACATAGAATGCATGCAACACGTAGGTGGTAAAATGACTCGTGCTGGGGAAAATGATTTTGAATTTTTTTTTTTTTTTGAAAACTCGAATTTTGAATTTGAAATCCTGAAAGCAATCGCGAGCTAGGTTTTCAAAATGGAAAGGGATAGAAAAGAAATTCGCAGTATAAATAGACTGAAATCTGACCTTGTCGAAAAGATCTTTTTTCAAATGGCTAAATTTTTCAAATTTCAAAGTGGAATCATAAGAGAGGGACCTACCGACAGACTCGACTCTGGATACGACAGGACGAGTTGACTGACACGGACTGGACTCTCTAAAGGTTGGACCGTGATTCGGTAGGGGTATGGGCCACCTAGCAAGACTCTTAAGTTGCGTCATCCCGTAGCCTAGGCGAGTGGCAACACGGTCGTACATCGAAATGGGATAGATATGCTATAGGGGGACCGTAGTAGTCCGTAATGAGACTGTTTTAGTCTGGTGCCCTTCTGGATTTCCTATTTTAGGATACATTTTCAAAGTGGGTATTGCCTCGAGTCCTGACAGATTTTTGTCTTCGACTGAGCCGAGTACTAGGACACACTACAGAAAGGAGGCTAGATTTTTTGTTGGATTTATCTGGATTTTGTGCGTGGATGGAGGTCTTCTGTCTAAGAGAAGCCCCCGGGACAACAAAGCTAGCTATTGAGAACACGATGGTGTCGTGACCGGAATAATGACGCTTTTTGAATGTGTGTCAATGTGGGTGGTTGTGCCTCTGTTGAAAGGCTGCCTACGTATTCACGTGTGGTGAAATCAAACCAAGACGTAGTTCAGTGGATTGAAAGATATATCATGGTGCCTAAACTAATAGGACTTTGTGTGTAACTAGCCATAACGACGGTGCAGGCTAGGTGCATTCCCAGTGATGTCTTGATCAAAGGGCTTGAATGGTTAGGATATTAATCCTGTGACTGTGAGCGTTCGTCGGGGTAGCCCCCAGAGGCGGTGTGAACTATTTGGGCATGTTCTATGCCGACTGCAAGTTGAGTTCCCGTGTTTGGGGTTGGTAACTGGTCTGGATGTGAAAAATTGGGATGGAATTTTAACGAGTTTTGCTCTCGGGGATTTTAACGAGTTTTGCTCTCGGGGATTTTAACGAGTTTTGTTCTCGGGATTTGATGTATTTGGGGATGTGGTGCTAGGAAGTAAATGGCCTTGATAACTCGAAATCTGGAGCTCGGTTCTGTGGAGCTAAGGTTTCGAGAGCCGGTTTGATAATGAAGTAAATGGCCTTGATGACTCGAAATCTGGAGCTCGGTTCTGTGGAGCTAAGGCTTCGAGAGCCGGTTTGATAATGAAGTAAATGGCCTTGATGACTCGAAATCTAGAGCTCGGTTCTGTGGAGCTAAGGCTTCGAGAGCCGGTTTGATAATGAGGGATCTGGTTTCCATGTCTGGCCCTAGTGGTTAGGGGTATCCTATGGGGCTTGAATCCTCAAAATTCCGGGTTGTCTCTAGCCTGGGTCTCGGGGAGGTCTTGAGGGTTGTAATGTGGGAAGGCTGAGTGTGGTGTTATCTGACCAGCTTGATTGTCACTCCCCTATTGGATGGCATGGATAATTTTGAATTTGACCGTACCCCGGTCAAAGGATTTTCACTTGAGTTGACCGTTGACCACGGTCATGGGTATTTGATTTTTGATTGACCTCTTAGCAGCGGTCATAAGTTTTGATAATTTTGACCGTACCCTGGTCGTGGGGCTTTTACTTGAATGGACCGTTGACCACGGTCATGGGTATTCTGAATTTTTTTGATGATGGCCTGCTTTTTTTTGTTTTGGCCTTTTGCTTTTTTTTTCTTTTTTACTTTTTTTTTTACTTTTGATTTTTTTTGTCCAGTGTTCTTTCGTTTTTTTTTTTTGTCGGTCAGACTAACACCTAAGGTAGGGATTGGTCAGTCTTATTAGAGGGGTGTTTTATTGTGGGAAATGGGCTTGCCTCCCGTCTTGAACCCAAACTAGGAGATTACCTAGATTTATCATAGGATTCGATACCGCTCCTGCTAGGGGTAGTTATGTGGTTTTTCTATACCAGACACGGAGTAGGTAAAAGGAAAACACGGGCTCGGTTTCCTGCAGTCATTATAGATGTGCCTATAATAGTCACGTGCATGTGCTCACAGTGTATGATGGTGTTCATCATGTTCTCGGAAACACATAAGGAAAGTGTATATGAGAAAGAATATTGAAAGCTGATTTTATTGAAATTTGAAAAGGAGGACAGAATGCAAAATACTCTGACTCCGATTTGGAAAAGAGGATGTAGGGTATCCTAGACTCGGATTCAAACTTAGACTCGAATCAAATCCGGACTCGGATGCTCGGTTGGTTGTTTTTTTTTGGTAAGGTCTTTGATTGGAGAGAACGACGGGTGTCACGACTCGCCTAAACTCGGCTTTGCGCAAGTACAAGAGTCAGACTAGACATGGCCCGGGGTGACGAGTCGACAAAGACTCTCGGACCGGGATACTTGAATGTTGACCTAGACGAGGTAACGACCGTAAATTAGACTCGAACTGCAGAAGGGTGAGTTCGAAAATGGGGCAACCATGTTTGACTCGGGATAGACCCTCCTAAGACAAATGTGTAGGGTACGATTCTCGGAGTGACTGTGATTAGTCATTCCGTCGGAGAATAGCCCCCAAGTGAGACTAAGGACTCAGATGGTGTGGCATCTAAGTGACTCGAAAGTGGGGTATGTGAGACACATGTAAGACATGACCCTTAGAGCAACCGTGATCGATCTCCCTGCTAAGGGGTAGCCCGGAGTGGGATCGATAATTTTGTTAAGACTCAAGTGTCGGACGAGTGACCCTTAGACGTAAGGACCGTGAACCTTTTGTTATAAGGCTATGCCTTGTAAAGGTTGACTCGGAAAAAACACCTGGATGGGTGACTTGTGCAAGATGGGTCTTCCTTAGGATTCGGCTATGTGGGCCTAGTCCTGTCCGAAGGAAGGTTGACTCGATTGTGTAAACGGGCCCTCCTTTGTAGGAGTTTGTCCTACGTAGGTGGGCCTTGCCTTAGTCTAATAAGGCGGACCGGGATAGGGAAGAAACTCGTGATGTAAGATCGACGGAGTTTCGACGCTAAAGACCTTGACAACTTAAGACTCGACCCGACACTGCTAAATACGGGAAGTCCTAAGGAGAAGGAAGGTTTTGAAAATTGATTGATTTTGCCTAAGTAAAGCTTGATTTTGAAAAAGGACCGAGAAGACTCGGTGGAGAGGCCCAAATTTCGAAAAAAAGAAATGTCATTGGGCCACGGGCTTTGAAAGTTCGAAAGTATTTTCGAGTTTTGAATCGGGCAGCATACCGTCTAGAAAATAGGCTACTTTGAGTAAAATCATAAGTCCTAAATTCGGTATGTGTCCCGGGTTTTGAAATTGAATAGTTTGAAAAGGATGCAATTTTGAAAAGTTGACGACTCGGAAACCAAGTAGCACGTAGTCACACAAGCATTATAACGACGCCATGTATGCTCTATACTAAGTCTCGGTCGGTCTATAAGGGGTCTATACCAGTGTACATAGTCTAGACGTTGATCGGGACGGACTTCCTAAGTCGAGTTGATCTTAGAACATGCCGCGAAACCCACTCGAATCGACTATGGACACCTTTCGACATATCCATATTGGAGTACATCGACGGTATAGTGGGACGTCGGTCGCGAGTACCGGCCCGGGAAAATATGGGTTATGCATGAACCGTAGAACTAAAACGTGTATTGTATTTGTCAAACGATTTCTATTCGAGTCTCACCCTGAGGATGCCGATGGTAAGTCACGCATCAGTTAATCCCCAGCGGAGTCGCCAAATTGTGGACATGACATAGGTCCACCCCGACGCGGCCACGCGCGGGTTTGGGTAGGCGAATGAATCTCCATATGAGAAGGAACGAATTGAAATTTAGGTCTATGTGGAGTCGCCACCGAATTTTATGGTTATTCGGAACCGTTCGAGCCCACTCTATGTCGTAGTGGGCCGTATACAAAATACGGCCCATTTTCGATGTCAGAGTTTATTGGGCTCGTCCCTTTGCATATCGATATAGATGCCGACTTGAACGGTTAATCGTATATTGAATGACTCTCGTTCACCAACGGTTTCGGGCATCCGGAAACCAAGGTTCTAAGTAAGGGGTGAGGGTACGTGTTGGGAAGCCCACAAAGGACACCCAACCCCGCCCGCACATTAGCGGCCTCTACTAAGAACTCGAATGACTTTCTAATACGCGTGCTAGTAAAACGGGAAAATGATATGCAAAGATTTACTTTCCCTAAACATGCGAATGAAATTGAAAAGTGGGTTTCTATGTCAATTTAATGCAACTAAAATTAACGTCAAAGTTGTATTTTAGCATGCGGGTTCATTTAGTATAATAAACGAATAATGATTAAATTGACAAAAGAAACAAAAAACGCGTTAGTAAACGATGTAAAGAAACGAATAATAACGGTTTGCAACTTATTGAATTGAATTGAAAAGATGCAAATATGAGGATGCATGATTTGAAAAGATAGTATACACGTGATTAATTATGCACATGTTGACCTAAGTCGTAAAATACTATCGAGTTTGAAAAATAGAATAATGTACGACTCGTGCTTGAGTCGTTATGAGGTCACTCGATCGAGTGGTCAATAGACTCGATCGAGTAGACCTTTAAAAAAGATTTCTGTTTTGCGTTTATGACCGTACTCGGCCGAGTTATTGACCAACTCGGTCGAGTACATGGCCACTCGACCGAGTCACTGTGAGACTCGATCGAGTGGTAGTCATAATTAGCTTTCTGACTCGATTTTAGGGTGTCACTCGATCGAGTGACTAAGGCACTCGGTCGAGTGGCACCTGTGCGAACTTTGTTCGTTTGCAATTTAATTATTGATTTTGAAATTGCTTTTGATTTTTGATAATTCGACGGTTTTACCGAATCGGACATAAATATTGCATAATTTATGTTCGACTTGGTTTTTTTATAAATCGCGAATTTTGTTGAACCGAATATAAATATCGTTGAATTTATACCCGATTCTAAATTTGGAGTACTCGTTGTATCCCATATTCGATTATTTGAATCGATATGGAATATTAGAGTGAAATAGAAAAAATAAATAAATTGATTTTAGTCATTTTAAATTAATTATCGTGATATGAGTAAATCACGTTAATTAATTCATATGACTTGATTGTTAGATTCGATATCCAATTATGGAATTGGTATCGAATCCAAAATCGATGCTTTACTTGAATAAATAAATAAAAAAAACTTGATTCCCTCGACTTCTCCGACATCGAAATAAATCCTTAGGGATTGTGATGTCGGATCCGTGTCAACGGGTTTCGACCCTTGTTAAAATTGATGTTTAAAGAAATTGATGGATGCAAAATTGATGATGAGAAATAATGACGAACTCTTGTTTAAGTTGACTCATCTCAATAATCAAATAATCGGGGTACCGGGATAAGCGACCGTCAACGCTGTGTGCAGTACACTTGTATGTTTCGTGTTTTCTTATCCCGATATCCCTCTTATTCGACACAAATCGATAAGTATTTTAATGTTTTGATGCTAACAATATTATCGATGTTATGACGCAATAATGATAACGAGGTAAATAATAAAAATAATAGTAATAATAATAATAATAATAACAATAAACGTAATAATAATAATAATAATAATGATACCGTAATAATAATAATAATAATACCGTAATAATAATAATAATAATAATACCGTAATAATAATAATAATAATAATAATAATATAAACGAAAAAAAGACGAAGAAAAGAGAAGAGAAAGAAGAAGGAGGTTTGCCACCCTCAACCTACATGTTTCTGTCTCGGACTAAGGCTCGTAAACGTGGCTATGGCACGGGAGTCTTCGAGGTGTATGGAGGTTAAGTTGTGGTGGCTTGGGTTGGATTCCTAAAACTAGGTTTTAGGGTTTGCTAATATCGAATTCCTAGGGTTTTTCTAGGGTTTGTAGAGGATGTAGTGTAGGATTGCTCTTGGAGTGTATTAGGGTTGTAAAGGTTGTGTAAAAAGTTCTTTTTGTGTGTTGCATGGGGTTGCTTATATAGGCAAAGCTAGGGCACTTTGGTGTCTAGGGTTTTGTGCCTTGACGGACTTGATTTGATGGCCCGTTTGGAGGTGGATCGTGGGTGAGCTACTCGGAAACGGCTTTGACCGGGTTTTAATCTGGTCGCTAAAAGTCGGTTTTATTTTCGGTGTCGGTTTTGACCCAAATTAGTCTTGTTTGACTCGGAATGATCCACTGGGCCTGGATTTGAGGTCTGTTTGGTGAGGTTTGTACTCCGTAAGTGTGTTAGCCAACGATTAATGGATTTGAGCCCGTATCCGAGCGCGTAGAAACACGTTAGCGTCCGATCATCATCGGGTGATTTTTGGAAACTGCCATAGACACCTGGCGGTCAAAATGCGGGTGTCTACAGTATGAGAGTTGATACCTTGGTATCAAATCAACGATTTTTTTTTTTGTTTCGAGAGATATTTATTGGAATTTTTTTGTGCGTTTTTATTGTTATTCAAACTAACACTTATTTTTTCAATGATGAAAATGTGCATAAAATAATTCTACTCAAAAATAATATGGAGTATTGATTTTTGGTTAAAGTATTTTTTTTCCTAGGATGACAAACATTAAAAAATATTATTGTTCAATCAAATAAAAATGTGTAAAATAATATTCTATCACAATAATAATAGATTTTTAATTAAAAAACATTTTATTTCTTTAGATTACAAACATTTTTATCCCGAAAATTATTCATACCAGAAATAAACCAAACACCGGATATCAGGAATGAAGTTTCAAACCTATACCACCCTGATATGATTCCTCATTCCATACCGATACCTTTGTGCGAACCAAACGGCCCCTTAATATTCACCGCATATACTTCACTAGAAACACATTCACTTACTATTAGACATATTCTTACATCGACTTACTTTCTACTACTGTGTAGTCTCACCAATTTATGTATACATCCAACCAAGTATTACTATTGATGTCACTGAAAAATCGGTCCCTCCAAGTTCTTATGATTGTCCCATTTGATTTTGGGGTGAAAAATAAAGAAGAAAAAATGAGTGGTTAAAAAAGAAAGCGGAAGAGAGAGAAATGGATGGGAAAATATGAACCGCACATTTATGTTCTAAAATGGAAAGTGGGTAAAAGATCAAACTCAGCTAAAAAAGAAATAGGAGTAAATGATAGGAACTCGGAGGGAGTAGTAATTAATATCATTAATCATAATTAAAAAACGGCAAAAGGGTAAAATCACGTATAAAACGCCGACGACCTGACTGAAATACCAACGACCTAGTGTAATACCTGTAAGTTCCTACACCACTTAGCTAGAAGGCCTACAACCACACATTTGATATTATTTATGATTTAAATTACTTTATACCTTATTTGCCGGGAAAAAAATTGTCAAAATAATGCTAAAAAATACACTTATTATCGTTTTGGGTCGAAATAAAAACTAATTAACAAAATGGTGCTTTGATGGTTCTGATTGAGCTTCGTTTTTGTGCGTAGTAAACCCGACATCCCCAATGGCGGGTCTATTAAATAAATACTATAACGCAAAAAAAAAAAAAAAAATTAAGCCTATAACCCGCCACTGGCAATGGTGGGTTTGTGAATATTTTTTTTTTGCGTCAAATCAAGTATAAAGTAGTTTAAATCCGAAATAATATCAAATGTGTGGTTGTAGCTAAGTGGCGTAGGAACTTGCTTGCTATTGCGGAGGTTTTGGGTTCGATTCCATTTACTAAACTAGAGGAACAGAGCTCAATCGAACCCCGTGAATTTTCACGGTGACAATCTTTTAGGGACGGAGAGAGTAGTAAAACTTCGTGTATAATTTAGCAAGTAGGTGTACAAAAACCGAGGGAGTATGCAAGCTTTGGACAAAGCCAAACCACTGCACTTTGTGTAAGAGCATGTACAATGGAGAGGATTTACCCTCCTCTTAGCACTCTCTCTCCTCTAAGAGGAGGTCCTCTCCATTGTGGGATAAACATGCAATGTCCTCTTATGTAGAGGAAGTTCTCCATTGTGGGATGAACATGCAATGTCCTCTTATGTAGAGGAAGTTGAGTACTTCCTCTAATTTTAGAGAAATTTTAGCATAGGCCCTTGTGCATATAAACAAACACTATTTGTCATCTAAATAAACAAGTTAATTAAAAATAATAGGAAAATGATAAATACAGTCCTTAAGACCATGTACATTAGAGAGGAGACTTTCATCCTCTTAATGATTCAATCTCCCTCTAATTTTTTGACACCTCATACTCTCTTTCCTCTACTACATTTTTCATTATCTACATCCTCCTCCTCTTCTCTTATTCAATTTTTTTCCCACAATAGAGAGGATCCTCTTACATTACTTTTTTTTTAACTATTGTACAGTTCTCTTACATTTTGACTTACTTTATATTGTTTTCATAATTTACTAAAACTAAATTTTTTAAAAAAATGTTAATTAAATTAAATCTAGCAACATAAAATCATAATAAAACACATTAAATGAAAATATAAGAAACATAACATTAAATTGTGATACATATTTTTAATTTATGTTCGAGCCTTGGAACATAGTCCACATATGCTCGACTAAACCGTTCTTTCTAGACATGTGTATTTGTTTGTTATGTAGTTCTTCCCTCTTGGCAATAAAATTGTGTAAATTTCTCTCATCGTACATTCCAGGAGTAACAACACTCCGGAAAAGAGGCAGATGCGTCAACATCATTTTCAAGTAGTTCTTGAGCATTTTCTTGTGGGTCTATATAATTTAGATATTCATCTCGTTCATCTCGATCATGTTGTGCATAATAATACATGTCAAAATAATTATAACTATGAAACCAGATTATATAGTAAAAGATAAAAAAAATGAAAATGAAAACATAAAAAAATAAAAGTAAATAAAATCATTTTCAATTTTTATAAAATATAAAAAATAAAAATAATATTCTTTTATTAAGAATAAGACATTTTTTTAGGTATATTTTTGCACAAGGGCCAAGGCCAATTTTTCTCTAAAATTAGAGGAAGAACCCATATCCCTCTTACTAAGAGGATGAACCATGAACATCCTACAATAGAGAGGACCTCCTCTTAGAGGAAAGAGAGTGCTAAGAGGAGGGTAAATCCTCTCTATTGTACATGCTCTAAGGCTGTATTTAAAAGGCCATAAGAGGAAATAATTTTTCAATACATGCATTAATTGCATCGATATATGTGTAATTTGGGCTTCAAATTCTATGTTTATACTAAATTTAGAAGCTTTTAATGCCTTACGTACTAACATAACCGAAAATAATATTTCCTCCGTTTCATTTGGTTGTTTGCGTTTACTTTTTTCACACTTGTCAATGCACATTTTTTTTGTCTATATCTTTAGTTATGTATTTCAAACAATTATAAAAACTTGATATTTATAACGTACTCGATTAAACAATTTAAAAAAGATCCTACATGACTATATTTTATCTTATATATTAGAAGTTACATTAACGATTTCACTCACCTATGAAGAGTATTAATCATAAAATAACTAAAATAAATTATTATAAAAGTGGTATAAGGACAATAACGATGGTGAATTTTAAGGAGTTTCATAGCATATAAGGAGCTCCTTAACCATTGTGATAGAAAATAAGGAGCTCCTTATATGAAACCGGTTTCTAAAGTAAGAAACTGGTTTCATACATTAAAAAGAGAGAAAAAAGGGACCCGCAATGAATATATGAAATTTTTATCATTGAGGAAGAATAAGAAGTTCCTTACATGATTATATGTGTTTTAGTGGCAATTGGATTATGTATTTGAAATTACAACCATTGCTATTGCTCTAAGAGGATCCTCTTTATTGTGGAATAAAATTTAGAGTAGGAAAAATGAAGAGGAAGAAGATAGTGAAAAATAAGGTGGATGAAAGAGAGTACGATGTATCGAAAATATAGAATGAATGAGAAAAAATAAGGAAGAAATTGTCTACATGGTCTAATAGCCTTCCTTTTTTCCTCTATTCCCCTCCTTGTTCACTCAGTGTTCCCCTTCTCACTGCTCTCCTAAACCCCACTTTTCTTTGTTTTCGGCTTTTCCCTCTCTCTCTCTAGTACCCACACCTATAACCTTCAAAAAAAAAAAAAAGATCAGTCATGGAAATTCCTCATTCTGGTGCTCTTACTATTTGGCCCTTTTCCCCCTGAATAAATTTCTTCATCCTCTTCCCTCCACATTTTACTGACCTTCTAGAAGCTATCACCATTAACACTCTTTTCCCACCTCTCTTCTCTCTTCATTAAATTCCTCCCCCTTCCAAACAACAGAAAGACATTTAATAAAACCTACTATAATAATTATATATATATATATATAATATAAAATGTTGGGTCCTTTCTAAGTTTTCAGTTGGGGAGAATTACAGTGATTTTTTGCGTGATCTTGTTGTTTTTGTACTTGTGAAGGTACCGTAGTACACATTTTTCCCACCTCACTCAAACAACAAAGTACAAAATCTCTTAGCTCACTTGGGTTTTGCTTGCTTCTCAAAAACACCCTTTTTTTTTCAATTTAAATCTCCTTCTTCAGGAGGGGGGGGGGGGGAGAGAGATGGCGATGATGGCGATGCAGTACAGAGAGAGCAGCAGCGGAAGCAGCGGAGGTGGAAGAGGCGGCGGCATAGCGGCGGCGGACGCGGGAAAGTATGTGCGGTACACGGCGGAGCAGGTGGAGGCGTTGGAAAGGGTGTACGTTGAGTGTCCCAAACCGAGCTCGTTGCGTCGACAGCAGTTGATCCGGGAATGCCCAATTCTCTCCAACATTGAGCCAAAGCAGATCAAAGTCTGGTTCCAGAACAGAAGGTATAATTCGTATGACTCGGTCTTATGGTAAGAGGTGGGTTTTCATGGAAAATTCATACACAATTCTATATTTCAATCAGTGAAGGGAGCGACGAACAAATATGATTGCTGTCACTTGAAACGTAGTATAGAGTTAGCGGTTTATGTTTCTTCTTGTTTTGCTGTTCTGACTTGGATGACTGAATAATCCCATGACGACGGGGGAGTAGGTGTAGGGAGAAGCTGAGGAAAGAGTCGTCGCAGTTGCAGACTGTGAATAGGAAACTGACGGCCATGAATAAGCTGTTAATGGAAGAGAATGATCGGTTGCAAAAGCAGGTGTCTCTGTTGGTCAATGAAAATGGGTTTATGCGACAGCAGCTTCATACTGTATGTTTTTATTTTTCCTTCTTTATGGTTATTTATTTATGTCAAAATAATGTCGGAAGTTGCCAACTTTGTTTGCAGTAGATCATGAGAAATTGAAACGTTTAGTTGTATTTACCATACTTGCTTTATTTAGCTTATTAACGTGTGCCCAGTGGTTACACGTTGGAAAAACCGATTTATTTATTACAATATGGGAAAGTATAGCTCTTCAAGGCGGTTCCTTTTTTAATTTTAAAAACTTGTACTATGTTATTTGAGTTATGTTTTAAGTGAGTTGAATGATAGTGTTGGTAATTAATGTTAGTAGTTTAGAATGTACATCTTGTGCCTCCCTTTTCCTGTTAATTTTGCTAACACACATATCTTCCTTTTAGTGAATTGTGTGCGTAGAAAATTTGTTGCTGTACTTTGTTTTTAATGAATGCTGAACATTTATGGTCAATATTACATACTCGTATTATATTTCAATGTCCCTTGTGGGTTCATTACTTTCAATGCTGGCAGAAAAACATGTCAAGGATGAAACATAAATTGGGCTGACAAGTAGAAACAGTATCTCATCTGTTCTAGAGGAGTGTGGTATTGTGGGACACTTTACTCAACATGTGTTGTCGTCATAAATTGTTGATGAGTTTTTGTAATATTAACTTCACCAAAATTCCAGGCACCAACTGTGGCCACTGATGGAAGCTGTGAATCTGTGGTCACCACTTCTCAGCATTCTCGTAAAGACTCCAACAACCCTGCTGGGTATGTATCATGAGCTGCCGAAACCTATTCTGATTCATCTTAGCCTATACTGTTCCGGTGTTCCCCACTCTACCATTCCGGTTTGATATGTCCAGTACCAATTTTTTATGGTTTGCATCATGTGAACCCTCTTTGAATTCCAAACATGGGAGTACTGTTAAAATTGTTATGAAATTACTCCTCTGTTTGTGATAACAGTACACCTTGTGTGCATGAGGTGCTCATTCACGTTGTGCCTTGTGCCTTTGTCGCCACAGTGTGTCACACCTTTTGAAATTAATCATCTTTGTCGTCTAGAAGTGACCAGAGTCTCCCCTCATGCATGCGGTTAAATACACATTTTTAGAGAAAATATGTAACATTATTTTGAAACCTCTTTCTTCTTAAACTTGTTGACAGGCTCCTGTCTATTGCGGAGGAGACTTTGGCAGAGTTCCTTTCAAAGGCGACAGGGACTGCTGTTGATTGGGTGCAGATGCCTGGGATGAAGGTTCTACTATTTGTTATTTAAAGCTTCTTCTTGCGATATCAGTTCAAATTTCTGTTTGTATGTATATATTTTATTTTAAATCTGCTCATTCTCACAGCCTGGTCCGGATTCGGTTGGGATCTTTGCCATTTCACAACGATGTAGTGGAGTGGCAGCCCGAGCCTGTGGTTTAGTTAGTTTAGAGCCTTCCAAGGTAATTTCATGGTGAAGCTTGTTTGTTCTTTGTTTATGGTTCCTATTGATCACGCTTGTTGAAACAATATGTCTCTTGTGAGATGACCCTTTTTGTGAGACCACAACACAATGGATACCGAAATGGCCACATACATTTGTCAAATGGTCTAGTAAAAAGGTCAATGCTATCAATGATGCAATGGTCAATAAAAAAAAAGTGAGATGTGCCAGTATCCCATAAATAAGTTAATTACAAAAATGTATCAAATATATGGAGTCACTTTAATTTTAGTTTAAGTGGGCTCATGATAAAGTTCCTATGATACCTTCTTGAGAATTTTTGTTGTTGAAATAGTTGCCTCCATGAGCGAATTGTTGAAGACTGCAGTGTTCATTGTCTATTACAGATTGCTGAAATTCTTAAAGACCGCACTTCTTGGTTTCGTGACTGCCGGAGCCTTGAAGTGTTTACTATGTTTCCTGTTGCAAGTGGAGGAACTATTGAACTTATTTATACACAGGTAAGGTACTGAAAACCTTTATTATTGTGGAGCCAGCCTTCCTTTTCTTTAATCCCTAATAAATAGTATCTCATTTGTGTCTAATTAGCTGACAATTCTTGGCAGATATATGCACCTACAACATTGGCCCCTGCACGAGATTTGTGGACTCTGCGATATTCTACCACATTAGACAATGGTAGTGTCGTGGTATGTCTAGTGTCTACTCCTGGTATATCGTATTATGTACTAGTGCTAAATTTTTTATGATAGATGAAAACAATAAGGGGGTGCTTGGTTGAGCCTTTTGAAATGGAATGGAATCACTTTGATCCATTCTAATGTTTGGTTGGAGGATTTTTGGAATGGAGTTACATACCCAATGAATTTCAATTTCACCCCAACCCTTGGAATCCCATACCACGCTCATAGGTTTCAAGCTCCATTCCCTCTTTTAAACTTTAGAATGAACCAACAATTTTGATATGGAATGGATTTAAAATTCCGTACCTCTATGGTTTCTTAATCCACTCCTTACTCTTTAATTAAATGACACCTGAGTCTCCCTGTGTGACTGTATAAATATGAGGTGTTTTACAGCCCTCTTCTTTCAGTAGGTATGCCCTTTAATTATATTTTGTTGTTCTACCAATTGAAGTTTATAGTTCCTCAGTTTTATTCCCTTGTTCATTTCATTAAGGTCTGTGAGAGATCTTTGTCTGGTTCTGGGCCCAACACCCCTGCCCCTCAGTTTATACGAGCTGAAATGCTTCCAAGTGGCTATCTCATTCGACCCTGCGATGGTGGTGGCTCAATTATCCATATCGTTGACCACCTGAACCTTGAGGTTTGTTACTTTCCATTCGGCCTCTTATACTCTTAGTCTTATCACTGAGGAGGCTTATGAATTTCTGTCTTGGTAGGCTTGGAGTGTGCCGGAGGTGCTGCGGCCCTTGTATCAATCATCAAAAGTTGTAGCCCAGAAAATGACGATAGCAGTAAGTTCATATATATACCTTTTACTGAAGTGGTGATGCCATTTTGATATTAAGGAACCATATAGTCCTATCTCTTTTACATTCTCTCAATTTAACTTCTGTTCCACTTCAAAATAGTTGGCTCTTTTCTATAACCTTGTAAATCATCAAAAGGCACTTCCTAGTAGAGGATGGCCTTCAAAGAAATTGATAGCTAATTTTATTTTGTTGGTGAAGGCTTTGCGCTACATCCGACAAGTTGCACAGGAAACAAATGGGGAGGTTGTATATGGCTTAGGTAGGCAGCCAGCAGTTCTACGCACATTCAGTCAGAGACTTAGTAGGTATCTTTCTACTTCTGCATGTGGTTCCTAGTTGCCTTCACTGACGGCTTCTGCAGTTGTTATATCCTTAATATTTGCAAGGTGAAATTTTGGCATTGTATTAGTGATCTAAGTTTGGTGCCTTCTTGTTTAAAACAACCAAATACTATCCATTGCCTTGGGGGTTTTGGCGATGTAGGGGGTAAGGGTAAGGGGTCTATACTCCATAGTACTGAACTTTGTGTTAGAACTTACTAGTGGACCGAATGGCTGCTAGCTCAGAATAGAAAGACGGTGAAGTAATTTATTAAGGTACTTTGATTTATTTAGCCATAACCCTATAGTCCTATAACCTAAGAATAGTGAGTGCTTGACTCCATTAGAAGTGGAAACTGCCTTCCACACTGAATTTGAATTTTTCCACAGTTTTTACCCTTTGCTTGTTGCTTATCTGCAGAGGTTTCAATGAAGCAATCAATGGCTTCAGTGATGATGGTTGGACATTGCTGAACTGTGATGGTGCTGATGATGTGATAATTGCCTGTAATTCAGCCACGACTTTTATGGCTACTTTAAATGGTGCTAATTCACTTCCAGTGATTGGTGGCGTCCTTTGTGCAAAGGCTTCTATGCTACTTCAGGTATGCTGTCGGGGCACTTATTATAATTAGATAAATTTGTACTCTAATACGAGTATTCAAATACAAAGAATTTGTTTTTGTAACTGTTCTTGTCGAGCAAATTTACTATTTATCTTAGATTGTAATGAACTAAGCTATATCATTTTGATTCACACTTCCTCCATTAAGAAAAAGCTTTCTAGTTCAAAGTAACTTAGTAAGGTGTGAATGATTTGTGGTGCAATCTATTTCATCCGCGAATAACATACAAACAATTATGGATTCCTAGTTTGGAGTTCATTTATGGACATCTGAATTTGAAAGCCAAGATAAAAAGATGTTTACCATCTTTAATTTATAATAGTCTGCCATTTCATTGAAACTACCAAGGAAAAGTAAGGCACTTCCTAGATCTGTGGGTTTTAACATCAATCAATATTTTCTCGTGCAAGTGATGCTTCTCAAGCTAGATGCAAAGTATAAGTGATTAGGTCTGAGACTCCGAGTGAATAAAATTTACAACCTCTTGATTCATATGAAGTGCTAGTCCTAACAAAACATAACCTTGTGGTAGTCTGGAAGTTGTCACTTTACACAGGACGTGTTTTGGGTTCAATAAGATTCGGTGAAGCTGCATAACTTATAAACTTAATGTTTTCGTGGTGTGGTCGCATTTAATCTGCAGAATATATCTCCTGCTGTGTTGGTTCGGTTTTTGAGGGAGCATCGCTCTGAGTGGGCTGATTTCAGTGTTGATGCGTATTCTGCAGCAGCTTTAAAGTCAAATGCGTGTGCATTTCCTGGAATGAGGGCCCCGAGTTTTTCCGGGAGTCAAATAATCATGCCACTTGGTCACACTATTGAGCACGAAGAAGTAAGTTTGGGTTCTGCTTTTCTTTTCATCTTCGCATTGAATATCAATATTCCGGAATTTCTGATCACATGGTTCTAAGAGTACTGATGAGTGATGAACATTGCTAATTTGTTACAAAGGAGATTAGGGTTTCACCATTTTACTTACGTGTGTACAATTTGATGGTTTAAAGTCTGGAATATTTAGAAGTAATTGGTTAACTGCACATTTAACATTTGACTACAAAGAGTAATTTATAACTTGTGTAGGATGCATTTTATTGAAGGGATGCTGCACCTTTGATGGTGGCAGTGTCGTAACTTTTTCGAATTTTCAAGAAAACAATTGATTTTTATTCTTTAACTTCTATATTGTTTTCTGCAATCTCCAATCTGTATGTCTAACTTATATATACAAATGCTAGATGTTGGAGGTGATACGACTGGAAGGCCATTCTCTTACACCAGAAGATGATTGTATGTCCCGAGATATTCACCTCGTACAGGCATGTTTTAAAATTCGATGAAGTTACGATTTTTAAGAGTTTGGTGGTCGTTTTCATGAATTCTGAGCAGTCTTTGTCAACATTTGTCTCCATAGTTTGCATTGGGTCCTCTGGTTGTCTGTATCAATCCTCTATGGCACACGTATTAGTGTTGCGCAATTTCAATGTGTTGTGTCACTGTCTCCTCATTTCATGCTTTAATTTCTTTCTCAGTTTATAATTTCAAATAATTATTTTGATGGCAGATATGTAGTGGAATTGACGAAAAGGCAGTTGGAGCTTGCTCGGAACTTGTTTTTGCACCAATCGATGAAATGTTTCCAGATGATGCCCCCTTACTGCCTTCTGGGTTCCGTATTATCCCCTTGGATCCCAAATCAGTAAGTTTGACTTAAATTACTGCTTTTAATGCTCAAACACTTGTATGGGTCATATGGCTCATGATGAAGTAACTGCAACTTAAGATTAATTTCCGTGATTAAATGTAGTTGTTATTGATTATAGACTAACTACTTCCCTCTCGGCTGTAGGATAATTCAACAAACCGGACACTTGATTTGACTTCAAGTCTTGATGTGGGTTCATCAACAAACCAGGGAGCCTTTAGTACCACAGTCTCATGTAGTACTCGTTCTGTGCTGACCATTGCCTTCCAGCTCCCATTTGAGAGTAGGCTGCAGGAAAACGTTGCAACTATGGCTCGCCAATATGTGCGCAGTGTGATAACTTCTGTTCAAAGGGTTGCCATGGCCATAACCCCTTCTAGGTTTTTTCCTGCAGTGGGGCCCAAAATATCTCCAGGTTCCCCCGAGGCACTTACCCTAGCTCATTGGATTTGTCAAAGTTACAGGTATGTCGTAACCATTATAGCCTATAGGTATGTCATTATAATGTAACCTAAGTAAATGCCGGAGGACTTGGAGCTCTAATCATATCGCTAATATTTTATCTTCTGCACTGCAGCTATCATATGGGAAGAGTATTACTTCGGACGTCAACTGGTGTTGGTGACACTGTACTGAAGCATCTCTGGCATCACCAGGATGCTATTTTGTGCTGCTCATTGAAGGTATGATGCTTAGAACACAGAAATTGGTCATTTGAATCATTTAGATCAGATGTTTTGGGTCATGGCTGTTTGTCTCAGATTAGTCAGTTTTGATCGGATCATTTCTCGGCTGGGTATAGTATGGTGAAAGGTGGATAATTAAAAGGACCATAACTGACGACTTCACTTTTCCCTGCAGTCTCTCCCAGTTCTCATCTTTGCGAACCAAGCAGGGCTCGATATGTTGGAAACGACTTTAGTAGCTCTACAAGACGTGAGCTTAGATAAAATATTTGATGAATCAGGGCGAAAATCACTGTGTGGAGAGTTTCCTAAAATTATGCAGCAGGTACTAGACAATTAGACATTACTTGACAAAGAAAGGTGCAGAAAGCTTTTAATTTTTTTTAAGTTTTATGTAAAAACCCATAGAAGACTAAAATATGCCTCATTACCTACTGATTTTTTGTTAATGCATTTTCTGGCTTCCGTTGTGGATTGAGCGTAATATTAACTTGGTTTTCAGGGGTTTGCTTGCTTGCCTGCTGGGATATGCATGTCAACAATGGGACGACATGTTTCATTTGAGCAGGCCATTGCATGGAAGGTTTTCGCTGCTGACGAGACTAGTGTCCATTGCCTCGCATTCACATTCGTCAACTGGTCGTTCATATGAAACAATCATTGTTTGTCAACCTACTCCACCCATTCACCTTTTTTTGTTTCTCTAAGTAATTAAACAGCGGTTGAATGAACTTAACTGACTCGCGTTGAAATTATATCAGGATGGTAGGTGAATATAGAAGTCCCAAGATTCCTCTAATTCCATTTTGTAACAAGGCCAGATCGTGCTTTATTAAATTATTCTGATATTTCATCCAGTTACATTTTTAGTATGAAAAAATATTGCATAGCACGGCTTTTGCAAGTTAATTAAGCTATACTACGTTGTTCCTGCTTAGAACAGCTTGCAGTTTCAAGGTGACTAGGAGAACTCGTGTTCGAGCAAAGGAGATATGATTGAATCAATGAGTCGCATAGAGGTGGCACTTAGTCGTGCCGGGCCGGGCTTCGTGCCGTGCCCGGCGGGCTTCGTGCCTGGGTGGGCCGGCCCGGTCGTGCCTAGACCCGGGCTCGTGCCGTGCCCGGCACGGAGCTCTGGCCGACCTTGCCGCCGAGGCACGGCCCGAGGCCCGGGCCCGGTCGTGCCGTGCTCGGGCCGGGTCTCGTGCCCGGTCGTGCCCGGCCCGTCGTGCTAGTTTCGTGCTCGTGCCCGTGTTTCGTTTTTCGTGCCGATTTTCGGGTCGTGCCTCGATATATTAAGATCTATTTCAATTCTTCAAACTTCAAGAATCAAGATTAATATTTAATACTTATTATATTAAGATTACAATATTTTGTATATATATTATTTATAAGATTAGTAATACTTATATTATATTTTTTATGTGTATATATATATATATATATATATATATATATATATATATATATATATATATATATATATATATATATATATATATATTCCGTATATATTAGAATTTAGAAATGTACAGTATTTAGATTTTAGAAGATTAGTAAGAATAATTATAAGATTAGAAGAAGAATGGAATGATTTGTGTGAATTGAATATGGATGAAAGTGAGTATTTATAAGGTAAAAAATGAAAAAGAAATTAAAAAATAAAAATAGAGGAAAAGAGACGTTGGGTCTACATGGGGCTTGGGAAGTAAAAAAAATAGAGGAAATGAGATTATAGAGTAAAGAGACGTTGGGGGGAGTATGGGGACTTGGGGAATATGGGAAGAAGTGAAGGCTGTGCACAGCAGGCAAACAGCAGAAAACACAGCACAGCAGCAGACAACACAACACAACAGCCAGCAGCAGCATGCAGGGACAAGGAGGTGAGGCCGGACCGTGCCGTGCCTCGGGCCCACCGTGCCCGGGCCAATCGTGCCTGATCGGGCCGGCCTGCGTGCCTGTCAGCGGGCTGTCAGCGGGCCGGACTGGGTCGGACCCGGTCGTGCCCGTGCCAGGCACGGGCTTTTCGCCCACTTCATCGTCGCGGCCCGGTCCGAGGCACGGCGGGCCGTGCCCGTGCCAGGCCCGATTTTGCATTCGTGCCGGGCCGGTCGTGCCAAAATTCGTGCCGGACCGGGCCGGCGGCGGCGGCCCGGCCCGAACTGCCACCTCTACTCTGGTCATTAACTTGTAACTTTGTCGTTGGTAAGTGGTAACTGGGTCTCTACTCGAAAGTAAAAGTCCGCTCCGTCCAATCAACTTAAGTAGTTAGATGAGTTGAAAATATCTCGCTGTCCTTTCCATTTAATCCTTATCCTCACAAGTTTGAAGATCGTAGCTTGGGACTCGGAACTCGGAAGTAGTGCACTAAAAAGAGGTGATGATTTACGCATATGGTAAAGTTGGCTAGTAGGTTTAGGACGGGCGGGTTAGCAAGTCAATTCCTTGATGCCTCAGGATTACAAGGTAGTCTTCGTACCAAAACAGCAATGACTATAGAACATGTACTCTATGGTTGTGCCTTGCCAATGCCAGTCAAGTACCTACCGTATGTATTTTGAAATAACAAAAGTTGATACTTATAAATGTTAGTAGAAAAATGTGCAGTGTACCAAAGTTGAGGGTTGTACACTTGTACTTCCTTCTATCCATTCAATTTTTTTTACATGGAATCCGTTTTTGTGATGAAAAATTATGGATATATATAAAGAATTGAATGAACGAGAGTAAAGTACTCGCTGAGTGAAATCATCAAAAATGGTTAGCTGACAGTGGTGATGGTGTGGTCATCGATGGAGTAGCTATTCTGGGAATGCGACAAGTAGAGAGAAAAAGAGAGGCGAAAGACCGGTCAATCAAGCATTTAGTGTGACCAGAAATGAGCAGTGCACCCAAAACAACACTGGAATTAAAAATAGGCTTTCTGGCATGAGTAATGACTAGTGACTAGTGACTAGTGAGCCTAGTCAGTGTGTTCACTTTGATTTTATATTTAAAATTCAGGTATGCCTCTCTTGTCATTTGTCAATCGGCTACACAGGCTAAGATAAGATACGTCTTTTCAGAGGAGTAGGAGTAGTAGTAGACTAGTAGTAGGTGGCTCCTAGTCAAACCGGACAACGAGGTTCAACTATCAACTGTGTATGGTTGTTGCATTCATGTCGATATCCTAGCTTTCCTTTGTTTTGTTTTGGGTTTCTTTCAACGGACTGTATACGGTTTTTTGTTTTACCTTTTTTTTTGGGATAATTTACGGAAATAATCCAAATTATTAGGTGTCTTCTTATATTACTTCGTAATATACATTAATCGATTTCGAACCGTACTATAGTACTCCCTCCCTTCATATCCAAACACACCATATCTCTTTTTGACATTATTCACGTGTTAAGAGAATCATCGATATTCTCGGCAATCTACAAGAGTAAATATAGTCATGTGGGATCTTGTTTGATTCGTCTCTACGAGTTCGTTAAGAATATCAAATTTTTATAATTTTTACTAAAGTGAAATAAAATATATCGATGGTGTAAAACACGTCTCGGCAAATGTGAAAAAACAAATGGTGTGTTTGGGTATGAAGGGAGGGAGTAGAACACATCTCACACTATACTTTGTGGAAAGGTTACCTTAGCAGCCGGTAACCTTTTATCCATATCACATTCACACTACTTTAACCTCACACACGTGAATTACTGAATTGCTCTTGTAAAAAAAATCCCTAAATCTAACCTAATCAATCAATTGACGATGAACCTTCATTCTAACAATCCCTTTTGAAGACCATCTCCATTACCATTTACAATGGTAGAGGTATTTTTCTGATGTAGTCTGTTATTCTGTTATATGGTTAGTTAAAGATTGTTAGTTACATTGATGATGTGGCAAAGTATAACAAACTCATACTCTTATAAGTACTGTAATCATTACAGAAATACATATCATAACAATCAATACAATTCTTCAATTCTCCATCTTCTCTCGTCTTTCTCCCTCTGTTATACTCGCACCATTAAAGTTAGGTTGAGCTCGGCTCCATAGCTTGTGTGAAGTCCATCGCAGAAGAAGACGATTCCGTATCATTGGTATCAAAGCATAATCCTGGCACCTCATACTCGAACAAAGAAGACAAACATGGAAGCTCAAATCAAGGGTTTGCAATCACAATTGGCGGAACAATCATCAAACACGCAGAAATTAGAACAGCAATTCAATCAAATGATGTTGATGATGAAGAACATTCAAGATTCGATCACTGCTGTTCCAGAATCGACACCAAACAGTGACTTTGTTCCTCCTAGAACAATGGGGTATGCACCTAAACTTGAATTCCCTAAATTTGATGGGTCAAATGCTTCGATGTGGATCAAAAAATGTTCTCGTTATTTTTCGTTGTGTCGTATTCCGGAAGAACAATGTGTTGATATTGCGTCTTTGAATATGTTTGATAAGGCTGAAAATTGGGTAATTAGTTACCTATCTGTGCATAAATCGGTTACTTGGGACGGATTTGTGGTAGATTTAATGGCGAGATTTAGGGATGAATCGACCTTAAACATTGTGGAAAGATTTAACAGATTACAGCAAACTACGTCCATAGATAAGTATGTAGACGAGTTCGAAGCGTTAAAAGGAGTTCTAGTACAAAAAAACCCTGGATTGCCCTCAGATTACTTTCTAGACTGCTTTGTGGGAGGGTTGAAGCCCAATTTGAAACCCTTTGTTAAGGCTTTTAAGCCCCAAAGCATGGCCCAAGCGATTGAATATGCTAGGTTACAAGAGGAAACCTTGAATGTCGGGTCCTCTTATGGTTTCCAAAGGCCAAATACAACCCACAGTATGGAAGGTTCGCAGGCGGGTAAACCTAATTTAGCTGTTGAAGGTAGCAAATATAATCCTAGAACATACATTCCTGCATCTGTTAGGGCAGAAAAGCAAGCTAAGGGGGAGTGTTACTAGTGTAACAAGCCTTATGATAGGAACCACAAGTGTCAATTAAGAAAACACAGTTGTTTACAGTAGAAGTTTTGGGATTTGAGGGAGAGACAGAGTTGGTTGAGGAGGATACGCCTCAGTGGGTCGAAGATGAGGACCCTTTTATCTCTGTCCACGCCATCTCGGGCATCAAAGGCTTCCAAACTATGAGAGTGGTGGGAATGGTAGGCAAGAAACCTCTCCATATACTCATTGACTCTGGAAGTACTCATAACTTTCTTGACATTCATTTAGCCAAGAAGTTAGGGTGTCAATTAGAGCAGATTCCTGCCCAGTCAATTACAGTAGCCGATGGGAATCATTTGGCATGTCAATATGTCAGTAAAGGATTTTCTTGGACCTTACAAAGGCAGTCATTTCTGACCGATGTGATGCTCATACCCCTAGGTAACTGTGACATGGTACTCGGTGTCCAATGGCTAAGCACATTAGGGCCTGTGCAGTGGGATTTCAAAAAATTACTGATGGAATTCACAAGTGCAGCGGGCAGAATGAGACTAAAAGGGGTGCCTGCCCAACAACTTCAGAAAGTGGAGGGTGAAGTTTCTAATAGGCTCTTGGAGAATGCATCACAATTGTGTGTGCTGCAATGGGTTGGGCCGGAGGAGGAAGGCCTTCAACTGACAGCAACAACAGTTCAGCAACCCCCTGAACTTACTGAATTATTGCAAAAGTACAAGAAGGTCTTTGAAGAACCCAAGACCTTACCGCCCTCGAGAGGGGTGTTTGACCATAGGATTCCACTGAAAGAGGGAACTTCTTCTGTTAGTATTCGTCCTTACAGGTACCCTCTAAAACAGAGAGATGTCATTGAAACGTTGGTACAAGATATGGTTACCAATGGCATTGTCCAGAACAGTTGCAGCCCCTTTGCTTCACCGGTCGTTTTAGTTGGCAAGAAAGATGGTAGTTGGCGCCTTTGTGTGGACTATAGGGAGTTGAACAAAAAGACGGTGAAGGATAAGTTTCCTATTCCGGTCATAGATGAACTTATTGATGAATTAGCAGGCGCAACAGTATTCAGCAAGTTAGATTTACGAGCAGGCTACCATCAATTGAGAGTTCACGAGTCTGATGTGGATAAGACAGCTTTCAAGACACACGAGGGTCACTATGAGTTTTTAGTAATGCCCTTTGGGCTTACAAATGCGCAAGCCTCGTTCCAGTATTGGATGAATTCTGTCTTTAAGTCTCTATTGAGGAAGTGTGTATTGGTATTCTTTGACGATATTTTGGTATATAGCAAGTCTTTAGAGGAGCATTGGAGCCATCTATCTTGGGTATTCCAGTTAATGGCAGACAACACCATGTATGCTAAAGCTTCTAAATGTGATTTTGCCATGGCTAAAGTAGAATACTTGGGTCATTTCATATCTGGTAAAGGAGTGGAAACTGACCCTAAAAAGATTCAGGTGGTCCAGAATTGGCCCACTCCTCAGAATATCAAAGAGCTCAGAAGCTTCTTAGGGTTGGCAGGCTATTATAGAAAGTTTATAAAGTCTTATGCTGTCATAACTAAACCTTTGACGGTCTTACTCAAGAAGGGAGCTTTTTGTTGGAATGAGGCAGCTGATATCGCGTTTCACACTCTCAAGACTAGTTTATGTGTAGCACTAGTTTTGGCTGTTCCAGATTTTACAAAACTCTTCGTCGTCGAGACTGATGCTTCCTTGGATGGGATTGGCGCAGTCTTGATGCAAGAAGGGCGTCCCTTGGCTTATATCAGTAGAGTTTTGGGCCCCAAATGGCAGAAGTTGTCAGTATACGAGAAAGAATTGATGACTATCGTATTTGCCGTCCAGAAATGGGAGCAATATCTATCTGGTCAGCATTTCATCATCAAAACTGACCAGAAGAGCTTGAAATGGCTGCTTCAACAAAAGATTTCTACACCATTTCAACAGTTTTGGTTGTCGAAGTTGATGGGCTATGACTATGAGATACAATATAGGAGCGGAAAAGAGAACCTTGTTGCAGATGCTCTTTCTAGGGTTCAGGGGGCGGAAGTGTTGTGCTCCGCTATTTCGGTGGTTTCCTCTGATCTTGCACGGCAGATTCAGGATAGCTATGCTACTGATACGCATCTTTCCCACATAATTCAGCTGCTGCAACAAGGGCAAGAGGTGAGGCATTTCACTTGGCAAGACGGATTCCTCAGGAGGAAGGGTAAATTGGTCATTGGCCAGACGGAGTCTCTTAGGAAAGAACTGCTGGAATGGCACTATTCTTCTGGAGAAGGGGGACATTCGGGGCGTGACCTTACTTGCAGAAGGATCAAGGGTATATTTTATTTGAAAGGGATGACGAGGGATGTGGCTAGGTTTGTTAGAAGTTGTTTGATTTGCCAAGCTTCTAAGTACGATACAGCTGCCTACCCAGGATTGTTGCAACCTCTCCCAATTCCTGAAGAAGTATGGGTCGATATTTCCATGGATTTCATTGGTGGATTGCCAAGGTCCAATGGAAAAGATGTCATCTTTGTTGTAGTAGACAGGTTGAGCAAGAGTGCACACTTTATGGCTTTGTCTCACCCTTATAATGCAGTCCATGTAGCTCAAAGCTATCTCGACAACGTATTCAAGTTGCACGGGTGGCCTCGCAGCATTGTGAGTGACATGGATTCAATTTTTCTGAGCCAATTCTGGCAGAGCTTGTTTTTAATTCAGGGAACCGAGTTTAAGATGTCGTCTGCCTATCATCCTCAAACGGACGGGCTGACCGAGGTTGTGAATAGATGTGTGGAGTCTTACTTACGGTGTATGTGTGGAGACAATCCTAAAGAATGGTGCAAGTGGCTACCGTTGGCTGAATGGTGGTTCAATACCCACTATCAGACAGCTGCGGGATGCACTCCGTATGAAGTAGTCTATAATCAACCTCCTCCCCTTCATTTGCCATATCTCGCAGGGGAATCGAGGGTGGATGCTGTGGACAGGTCACTCTTGAAGAGGTAAGGGATGATCATACAATTGAAGGAAAATTTGTCTAAAGCCCAACATAGGATGAAGCAAATGGCAGACCTTCATAGATCAGAAAGGGAGTTTCGGGTGAATGATTGGGTTTGGTTGAAATTGCAAGTCTATAGACAGGAATCGGTCCATCATAGAACTAATCAGAAGTTATCCAGGAAGTATTATGGGCCCTTTCAAGTTGAGGCCAAAATTGGGCAGGTGGCTTACAGACTCAAACTACCTAGCTCGTAGCAGATACACAATGTGTTTCATGTATCTCAACTGAAGAGATTTATAAGGCAATTACCGGTGGCTGTACAAGTACCTAATTGGCTACAAGGGCGTGATGCGGAAATGGGAATGCAGCCTGAAGCAATATTGAGCAGGCGTACAGTGAAGCATCAAAACCATGCTAGGGTACAGTATTTGGTTCAGTGGGTCGGCTGTGAAGAACATGAGGCAACCTGGGAATTTGCAGAAGAATTCGAGTCCAATCATCCTCAGTTTCCTGTTAATCTAGCCAGCAATTGACTTGAGGACAAGTCTTTGATAAGGGGGAACGAATGATGTAGTCTGTTATTCTGTTATATGGTTAGTTAAAGATTGTTAGTTACATCGATGATGTGGCAAAGTATAACAAACTCATACTCTTATAAGTACTGTAATCATTACAGAAATACATATCATAACAATCAATACAATTCTTCAATTCTCCATCTTCTCTCGTCTTTCTCCCTCTGTTATACTCGCACCATTAAAGTTAGGTTGAGCTCGGCTCTATAGCTTGTGTGAAGTCCATCGCAGAAGAAGACGATTCCGTATCATTTTCCCCCTCATATTTACTATATTTACTTTTTTTACAGTATGTGACTCTTAATTAATTTTGGTAAATTTTCGTTTCCAATCTTTTATACACTATTAATCATAAATTTTGATCTATTTAGCAATTAATGATATTTTTAGGTAGATCCATGGCAGAATTTGACTTTGAAATTGTGGTATGGTGGATGCTTCAAGAGGAATGATACGAGGTTGCTATATTTAGGTACGAGTTATAGGACTATTGGGGTTGATAAAGATGAGCTGTGTTGGTTTACCTTACTTGAAGAAACAGAGAAATGTGATAGTTTTGTGAGGAATGCAGATGCATTTTTCTTTTTGAATCCTAATTTAGGTTTACAAAGGGTTGAAGATGACACTCATACTAGCATTATGTGTGAAATTGCTGTGTTGGATAGGATAATGGAGTGTTATCTAGTGAAGGAGAGTGATGTTGCACACTTAATGCATTTGGTTGAGGGTAGTGATAAGAATATTATACACATGGCCTCAAAAATGACACATAGAAGGAAGTTTGATGACAAAGTGAAAAGAAAAGATTCTTCTAAAAATGAGGGACCACCCCAGCCATCTTTCCCTCATGAAACCATAAAAAAAATCTGTGAAGAAAACCAATCTACAGAACTCTTTTTTTACTCCAACTGAAAAGGCTTTTGAAAAAACAAAAAAATTTGCTAAAAAAAGTCCCCATGAAAAGCTTCAGGGAGTTTCTACACTTTTAGGTAGCTTATGTAACAGCCCTAAATTTTCGCGACCAAAATAATAAACCGAAAACGAAAAATTCAAAGCTGTTACTCCGCACTTAGCTTACAAAGCCAAGTGCAAGGCAAATAAAATAGTATATAAATCAACCGAAGAACACGTTTGATAAAATAATTGAAACGAAGTATAATTTCGATACTTAATTAAATGAAAACGTTGTAGCGGAAGACTTAAATTTTACAAAATCCAAAACGGTTTAAAACAATTGCCAACCGATAATCCGATATAAATATAAATGGTTCGGAGATAGAGTTAAATAATAAAATCCTTCCTCGCTCAGCATCCTGAAACCAAAATGCACCCATGCAGCATATTAAGTGTACCTATCAACTGTACCCAAACACAAATAGGTACAGGTTCCAGCGGGGGGGAACGACCCAAAACAAAAGACGTCAGCAAAGCTGAGTAAAAGTATAATAATATAATAAATCGTGAAATAATACTAATAACAATAATAATAGTCATAATAATAACAAACTGAAACCAGAATTAAAATCGTCGTTTAAAAACCAGAATACCATACAGAATAGTCAAAACCAAGCCAACCAAAATATATATTTTTCGCAACCTGTGTGCCAAGGTCCTACCCTTGCACGGTGTAGAGGTAACCACCTGTGCTTAGCTAGACTCATAATAGTGCGCACCTCTCACATTTGGACAGCCAGTAGGATGAAACTGCCAAAGGAGAAAGTCTAACTCCCTAGCGAGTGAGGGCCGGACAATCCTCACTCAAAAATAGTTTCGGGACAAAGTCCCAGGAACGTCTTAGACGCACCTTAAAACCGTCTAGACCAACAGAACTCCCAGAGTCTGTTATAAGTACCAAAATTTTACCAAAACAATACCAATGTGTGACTTGTGTCACAAAATTCAATATCCAACATTACGAGTATTATAAAAATATTTATGATTGACAAAATAATTTAGGAAACCAATATAAAAATATATTTTGATCCGAACATGCTCTTTACTTTAAAGTGAAAAGGGATAAAACGTCCTTACCTCTCAAGACGATCAATCTGAGCTATACTAGTCCAAAAATTCTTTCTCCTCAAATCCACAAGCTAGAGATAATATAAACAGGATCAATCACTTAACCTTCCCACTAGCTAATATCAAGATGGTTATAACCCAACGTACTACTCTATTATATTACCCACATTAACAGAATAAATACCCAAGCAATCACACCCCAAATAATAACTCTCTGTCCACTAACATATAGCAACACGTTGGACATTAACATGTGTATCATTCTTGCATTAATACTATAAATAATTTAGAGCACTAAACTCCATCTTTCTCTTGTACTCACTCCAACACGTACACCAACATGACACAATTAAATCCGACACGACAACCGAAACATGGTTCGGAAACGCTCAGCCCAAAGCATATCCGGCTCACTCGTTCTCCGTACAAGGCAACGATCGGTCTAAGTCTAAGTCGACAAGGCACCAATCATCTCAAGGATTTGCCCCACAACTTCAATCCAATAAGGACTCACATCACGTCCCGACAATCACGACGACAATAAAGCACCGAAACCACAGTTTGTAGAAAGTAAGGAGACTTAACATATATATATAGACATGATTTCCCCAAAATTCATAATTAAGTAATAAAGAGGTTAGTTTATTGAATTACTTACAATATTGATGAAGATGGACGTAGAAACGTGTTGACGGAAACAAGGATCAACGATTGATTTTACGACACCGGACAATTGACTGGAATAGAAGGAAAGGGGAGGGAGGAGTGTGCAGCGACGAAAGATGAATGAAGGAAGAAGGGTTGAATGAATGAATAAAGGGGGGGGTGTACGGGGGTTTGTAAATATAGTTTAGGTTTTTTCCTTTTTTTTTTTTAATTTGTATTTGACCCAAATTTCAACCCGATACAAAGTCGATTTATAAAATAACGTTTCACTTTAAGAAAATCAAAACCGATTTATTATAAGACGACCCAACATACTTTAATTTTATAAAAACATTGAAAATACTTTTTCCGACTTAATAACCCGATTAAAATAAAATAGACCAGTAACGCCTTATAATTGACTCGGAAAATAACGGGGTGTTGCAGACTTTCCTCCTTAAAACAAAACTTCGTCCTCGAAGTTTAAACTCATCACTGAACTAAAGTCTTACATTTCTCACAAACATCCAAAATAAACCGTTTACTCCATACATCCAAAATCCATCAAAATTTCTCATAATTTCCAAAAAAAACTGTTTACTCCGTATATCCAAAATCGACCAAGAGAAGCACGTAACCTTTAAAATGTCTCACATTTCTAAATTCCTCGAATATATATTAAATTATTAATCATATATCCAAAATGCTTCCAACAAACACACAACCCTTAAGGTATCTCATATTTTTAAATTCCTCAAATTTCAAAGTAGCACAACCTCACAACCACTAAATTCCACGAGATCACCAATTTCCACGAGATATTACCAAAGTAACAAACTTTACAACACCTAAATCCACAAGATCACCTAATTCCACAAGGTACTATTGAAGTTCGAAACCACCAAGATTCTAATATTCCTCTAAGGTAAAGTATCACTAAGAAAGTTAGGAGCATATCGGACAAAATAAATAAATGTTTCAAAAACTTTGTATTTCACAAGTTCATGTTTTTTTTTCCACAAATGCAAAATGCACAAAAATCAATCAATCAACACGTGCGTTGAGCACAAAACAACCAATAATATGTGAGTTGAGCGAGCACAAGCAACCAATAATATGTGCGTTGAGCACAAATAAACCATAAATATATTTGAACGAATCAATTTCAAGTAACAACAAATAATCAACATCGCTGTGCTAATTAAGCACCAACAATAACCAATATATCCATATTTGTAACCGATAAACAATGATATCATGAAACCTCACAAGAATAATGTCAAATTAACATAAAGCAATTTAGTCATGCATATTTCTATCCCCCTTAAAACAAAGCTTCATCCACGAAGCACGAAAATAATCTTAAGCAGATGAGGGTATTCATATCATGGTTCACCCAACTTTCTAAGTAGTCTCCTCCATATTTGTTATTGTTCCACAAAATTTTGAACATTTTTGTTTCACCTCTACGGGTTTTACGCACCTTACTATCCAAAATATGAACATAAGTGTCCTCATAAGTCATAGTCTTATCAAGCCCAATGAGTTCTAGGACCTAAATTAAAACATGTAATGGATCACTAATGCACTTCCTTAGTTGGGAGACATGGAACACCTCAGGAAATCGTTCTAAATCAGCTAATATGCTCCAAAATTTCATATGTCTAATTAACTTTGGGCACAATTTGCCCTTCCTTACCAAACCTCAAATTTCGCATGCGTACGAGTTTTATCTACATAACTCTTCTAACCATCCTAAGTTGCTTCCATCCACTCATGTATACTCTTAACCTACTCAACCATTTCAGTTATCATCTCAGGCACTAGGCCATAAAACTACAAACTCGATAATATCACTCCAACACACCGAAATACTTCACTTATATCCAACCCTAAATTGTGTCAATCTGAATTGTAACCCGATAACTATTATTATAATGAAAACTCCATAAAATCTTAAGTTATCCTCCCAATCTCCTTGAAATTATAAGGCACAAACTCGCATTATGTCCTCAAGTATTTGATTGTCTTTTCAATTTGACTATCAATAGCTGGATAAAATGATGCGCTCATCTTAGGCTTGGTTCCTAATGTTATATGAAATATCTCCCAAAATATTGAAACAAATCTAGCATCCTTATCTGATACAATATTCTTTGGAACTCCATAAATTTTTACCAAATGATGTATATAATCATCCGCAGATGCTTCTTTTTCCATGTATCTTTCATTGGAGTAAAATGTGCACTCTCAGGTAACCTATTAATTATAACCCAAAATCGTATTATTACCTTTCTATGATATTAACCATCCAACTATAAAATCCATAAAGATTAAACTTCACTTCCACTAGGGAAGTCCTAAAGGTTGTAACTTTCCTTGAGGTCTCCAATATTCACTATTAAACTTCTAAAATAACAAGTATCGAGGCACAAAATTTGCAATTTGTTTCTTAATACTACACCATCAAAATCCTAATTCCAAATCCGCATGCATTTTATCACCTCCCAAATAAACATAATACACCTTTTCCTATAATTCCTGGCGATTAGGTACGCAAATTCTATCTCAACACTTAATAACTTCATTCTCATTGTGCTTGACAAAGCAGACTCATTCATCAGCCAACTTATCCTAGAAAATTTATCACCATCTTCGAACTCTTTAATAACATTCATCAATTCTCTCTCAACAGATAACACACTAGACGGGGTTTCTAATTTTGCCATTTTGATCCCGAATATTAGAACCTCTTCTCTCAGTTTATCACGGTACATCCCTAACTGTATTGTATGGAAAAATTTACTGAAGGCATCGGTCACCACATTGGCATTTCCCTACATGGTATTGTATCTCGATCTTATAGCCCTTAATCAAATCCAACCACCTTCTCTATCTCACGCTCCTAATGGGTAAATATATATATCTGAAACTTCTGTGATGATAAAAAACATTAAAAGGGGTACACCCAACAGTATGTCTCCAAATTTTCAAGGCCACGACTACGGTTGCTAACACTAAATCATAAGTAGGGTAATTTTCTTCATAAAAGTTTCACTGCATAACTAATCACTCTCTTATTCTGCACAAGAACACAACCTAATCCATTCGGACGCATATGTATAAACCTCATAATCGTGACTTCCATTTGGTAAGGCCAACACCGAAATAGTGGTCAATTTCTTCTTTAAAATTCGAAACGATTCCCCACACCCCTCATCCCAATGAAACTTTGTGGCTTTATCATCAGTGTAGTCATTGATCTATCTATTTGAAAAAAATCCCTCATAAATCTCCTATAGTACCCAACTAAACTCAAAAGTTACGAATTTCAATCACAGATTTTGATCCAAGTCACTCCTTAACAACCTTAGCAGGATCTACCGATACTCCATCCTTGGATATAATATTCCCCAAAAATATTACTCGAACCAGCCAAAAATCACACCTCAAAAATTTAACATATAACTATTTTTCCCTCAAGATGCCTAAGACAATTCGTAAATGTTTCTCAGGTTCCTCAGGTTCTTCTTTATTCTTTGAATAAATCACTATGTCATCAATCAATATTACAACAAATAATCAAATCCATAAACACATCAAGTTCATTATGTCATCAATGAATATCACAACAAGGTAAGTCCTCAAAGTTCGGTTCATCAAATCCATAAACTCATCAAGTGCACTAGTCAACCCAAAAAGGCATCACCGTAAACTCACAATAGCCATATCTAGCAGAAAATATACTCTCAGGTAAATCCTCAAACACTATCATCAATTGATGGCTCCCAAAAATCGTAATTTCAGAGAAAACACAGGCTTCCTTCAACTGGTCAAATAAGTACTCAATCCTAGATTTGTAGGTAAGGGATACATATTCTTAATAGTAACTTGTTTCAATTCCCAATAATCAATACGCAACCTTAACGTTTCATCCTTCTTTTTCCACAAATCAATTAGAGGCACCCCAATGTAACACACTATGCCTAAATTATCCTTTTTCCATCAGTTCGTCTAGTTGTTTCCTAAGTTCTAGCATTGACAAGGGTTCAATACGGTATGATGATTTAACAATTGGGCCCGTCCCTGTCACTAGGTCAATAATCTTACACAACTTCTCTACTTGGAGACATTCTCGGTATTTCCTCGGAAAACACGTTAACAAACTCACTCATTACTGGAACTTCACTCAGGTCAGGGTGTTTAATCCTCAAATCCTGTATATGACACAAAATCAGCTAAGCTCCCCTAGATAGATAAGCTATGTCCAATAAGGTACTCTCACATTTTAGGTCCTCATAAGGAAACTTTACTATGTCCATAATCAATATTAGCCCAATGAAATTCTAGCTAATCCATCCTCAAAATCACATCAAAGAAAGTCAATGGGAATTCTAACAAGTCTGCCTCAAAATCATGATCACCAATAAACACACATCCTTATACATCGTTTTACGGTTTACTAAGTCCCAAATGGCATGACAAAAATAAAAATAATCCACAAATTTACTAGGTTCTACGCTTCTTTCATCCACAAACATAGTCCACTAGAGTGAGATGCACCGCAATAAACATGGGCTGAAATAGAGTCCACTAAGAGTTACCCAAAACAATGTCTACATTCTCGACTGCCTCTTCATTCACGACATGACACATTCCAAATTCCAATAAATGATATCCCATTACAATTACAATTAAGCATAATATGATATCCCAAATAATAACGTAAGTAGACCTCACCTCTATCACAATTCAACTAGGTAAGATTAATAGTACTAAAACATGGCAAATATAAATATAAACGTAATAATTCATGCGTATGCAATGCACCCAATCCACCCAACACTCTACTTTTATACAAAAGGCAAAGATTTTCTTATAATTTCAAATATAAAGATAGAGGTTTTTTTTTAAACCATTTCAAATTTTGCAAAACATTTTGGAAAAACCTATTGCTCTGATACCAACTATAACAGACCTAAATTTTCGCGACCAAAATAATAAACCGAAAACGGAAAATTCAAAGCTGTTACTCCGCACTTAGCTTACAAAGCCAAGTGCAAGGCAAATAAAATAGTATATAAATCAACCGAAGAACACGTTTGATAAAATAATTGAAACGAAGTATAATTTCAATACTTAATTAAATGAAAACGTTGCAGCGGAAGACTTAAATTTTACAAAATCCAAAATGGTTTAAAACAATTGCCAACCGATAATCCGATATAAATATAAATGGTTCGGAGATAGAGTTAAATAATAAAATCCTTCCTCGCTCAGCATCCCGAAACCAAAATGCACCCATGCAGCATATTAAGTGTACCTATCAACTGTACCCAAACACAAATAGGTACAAGTTCCAGCGGGGGGGAACGACCCAAAACAAAGGACGTCAGCAAAGCTGAGTAAAAGTATAATAATATAATAAATCGTGAAATAATAGTAATAACAATAATAATAATAGTCATAATAATAACAAAATGAAACCAGAATTAAAATCGTCGTTTAAAAACCAGAATACCATACAGAATAGTCAAAACCAAGCCAACCAAAATATATATATTTTTCGCAACCTGTGTGCCAAGGTCCTACCCTTGCACGGTCTAGAGTTAACCACCTGTGTTTAGCTAACCTCATAATAGTGCGCACCTCTCACATTTGGACAACCAGTAGGATGAAACTGCCAAAGGAGAAAGTCTAACTCCCTAGCGAGTGAGGGCCGGACAATCCTCACTCAAAAATAGTGGGACAAAGTCCCAGGAACGTCTTAGACGCACCTTAAAATCGTCTAGACCAACAGAACTCCCAGAGTCTGTTATAAGTTACCAAAATTTTACCAAAACAATACCAATGTGTGACTTGTGTCACAAAATTCAATATCCAACATTACGAGTATTATAAAAATATTTATGATTGACAAAATAATTTAGGAAACCAATATAAAAATATATTTTGATCCGAACATGCTCTTTACTTTAAAGTGAAAAGGGATAAAACGTCCTTACCTCTCAAGACGATCAATCTGAGCTATACTAGTCCAAAAATTCTTTCTCCTCAAATCCACAAGCTAGAGATAATATAAACAGGATCAATCACTTAACCTTCCCACTAGCTAATATCAAGATGGTTATAACCCAACGTACTACTCTATTATATTACCCTCATTAACAGAATAAATACCCAAGCAATCACACCCCAAATAATAACTCTCTGTCCACTAACATATAGCAAGACGTTGGACATTAACATGTGTATCATTCTTGCATTAATACTATAAATAATTTAGAGCACTAAACTCCATCTTTCTCCTGTACTCACTTCAACACGTACACCAACATGACACAATTAAATCCGACACGACAACCGAAACATGGTTCGGAAACGCTCAGCCCAAAGCATATCCGGCTCACTCGTTCTCCGTACAAGGCAACGATCGGTCTAAGTCTAAGTCGACAAGCCACCAATCATCTCAAGGATTTGCCCCACAACTTCAATCCAATAAGGACTCACATCACGTCCCGACAATCACGACGACAATAAAGCACCGAAACCACAGTTTGTAGAAAGTAAGGAGACTTAACATATATATATAGACATGATTTCCCCAAAATTCATAATTAAGTAATAAAGAGGTTAGTTTATTGAATTACTTACAATATCGATGAAGATGGACGTAAAAACGTGTTGACGGAAACAAGGATCAACGATTGATTTTACGACACCAGACAATTGACTGGAATAGAAGGAAAGGGGAGGGAGGAGTGTGCAGCGGCGAAAGATGAATGAAGGAAGAAGGGTTGAATGAATGAATAAAGGGGGTGTACGGGGGTTTGTAAATATAGTTTAGGTTTTTTCCTTTTTTTTTAATTTGTATTTGACCCAAATTTCAACCCGATACAAAGTCGATTTATAAAACAACGTTTCACTTTAAGAAAATCAAAACCGATTTATTATAAGACGACCCAACATACTTTAATTTTATAAAAACATTGAAAATACTTTTTCCGACTTAATAACCCGATTAAAATAAAATAGACCAGTAACGCCTTATAATTGACTCGGAAAATAACGGGATGTTACAGCTTATCAAGAACACCACCCTCAAGGACAACGGATAGTATTGATGATTATCCCTCTTGTTATGATTTTAATGAAATTAGCTCAGCTGATGCACTTCATTTATACGAAGAAGATGCTGATGAGGCAGGTTTAGGTGATAAGGGGAAAGGGGACATTGACTTGGAAGAGAATGATGACGAGGATACTGGTTATGAACCAGAATGTGAAAAGGAGGGAAGTGGTGACGACGAGGGCTTAAGTGAACTGGAGTTCATTGAAGATGAGGAAAAGGTAAATGGGGGAAGTTTACTTGATGATGGAATTGAGATTTTTGATGACAGTGATGATGATGATGAAGCAAGACAAGCAAGAAAGAAATTAAGTAATTGGAATGTTAATGCGTTGAAGGTTGCACAACAACTCCAATTAGAAGCTTCTTCAAGAGCTTTGGCTAGTCAAAAAAATGGTCTTATGACAGAGAGAACTTGTCCTAATGAAGGAGGACCTGAGAGTGACTATGATGTGAGTGGAGATGAAATTCACACTCCAAATGAAAGTGAAGAAGAATCTATACCTGGCAAGAGAGTAAGGTCTAAAGTTCCTATAATTAATGAAAGGTCTGATTTTTCGAAAATCAAATGGTGTGTAGGGATTAGATTTCCTAACATAGAAGTGTTTAGAGACTGTGTGAGCAGATATGCAATAGTTCAAGGTAGAAACCTTACTTTTGATGTAAGTGACATTCATAGAAGGAAGAGGCTTCGAGTGAGGTGCGTACCGGGTTGTCCATTCCAGTTATACGGTAGCTGGGATAATAAAAGGACTTGTTTTATGGTGAAGACAGTGGAGCCTAATCATATTTGTAATAGAACAATGGAAAGTAATAGGCAACTAAAGAGTACTTGGTTAGCTAAACAATTCCTCGAAGTCTTTAAGGCAAGACCACATTGGCCATCATCTGAGATCATTGAGACTGTTAGAAGAGCATATAAAGTGATAATAAAGAGAGGATTTGCATACAAAGTAAAGTATTATGCTCATAGGATGTTGCATGGGTCCATGAAGGAACATTACAGTAAGTTGGGGAGTTACATTGCAGCTCTTGAAGAAGCATGTCCAAACAGTTCGTTCAATCTTGTTACAATTCCTAATCCTAGATCTGCAGTGGCTCCAACTTTTCAAAGGTTTTTTGTGTCTCGAAGCATTAAAAGAAGGATGGCCTCATGGGTGCAGGAAGATTTTGTGTGTGGATGCCTGTTTTTTGAAAACGTTCTTGGGCGGTCAATTAATATGTGCAATAGGTAGGGATGGTAATGACCAAATGTATCCTGTAGCATGGGTTGTGGTGGAAGGTGAGAATAATGATAGTTATCAATGGTTTTTCAAAGAGCTTAAGAAAAGCTTGGGAGAAGAACATGGCGAAGGTTGGACTTTCATATCTGATGAGCATCAAGTATTTTTTTTGCTTCATTTTTTTCTTTTTTTCTCAAGGCCGACATAAGTTTAAGCCTTTTATTCTTCATGTGCAATCTTTTCAAATTTTGATGCATTTTGGTTATTTCATTGTGCGTTAGTCTGTATGTATGACGACCTGAATAATTCTTTGTTGTAGAGCTAGCATATTGACTACGGTTGCTAAGGAGTTCCCGAAGGCAGAGCATCGTCATTGTGCAAGACATATATTTGCTAATTGGCACAAGTCTTACAAAGGTGATGAGATGAAGCTATTGTTTTGGAATTGTGCAAAGGCATACAATGAACCGGATTTCAATGATGCTTTGGATGCTATGAAAGAGGTGGACCAAGGAGCTGTAGATGCCTTCTTAGCATGTAAGCCCAGCCTGTTTTGTAGGGCATTTATCAAAACAACTACAAAAAATGATGTCATTGTTAATAACATGGCTGGGACATTCAATGCTTACATCATAAATGCAAGAACCAAACACTTATTATACATGCTTGAAGACATAAGAACAACTCTTATGCAAAGGTTGGTGATGAAAAGACGTGACATGGAAAAGAGGCCTGTGAGTGTGTGTCCAAGGATTTAAGAGAAGTTGGAAATAGAAAAAGAAGGGGCTACATATTGTATTGTCCTTCCATTCGGAACCACACTATTCCAGGTAAAACATAGCATTGATGACTTAACTGTTGATTTAGAAAAGAAAACTTGCACTTGTAAAAAGTGGGACCTCACTGGTATCCCATGTTTACATGCTGTGGCTGCCATTTTTTATATTCATGGGTTTGCAGAGGATTATGTGAGTGACTATTACACGAAAGAGACCTACCTAAGAACATATAGTACCTCCATACTGATCGCCTTCCAATCGGATCGGTCGTTAACGAAGGACGGGGGATCAAACGATATTTGTAAGACTCGGAATAACACAAAAACTACTAGAATAATCGTGGTAAGTCGAGGTCGGTCCACAGGGAACGGTCTGTGATGTGAAGCTTAAAGTGTCGTGTTCGATGTCTAGAGGGGGGTTTTTTTTAGGGTCGAGTCTAAACTAAGGGAATATCTAGAGAAATAGCTAAAGGGTGGTCAATCTAGGGAAAATGTGTTGGGGAGAAGTCGGGATTCGGTACTTGGAGTCTAAGAAGGTCGGAATCGAGTTTTTGTCGCAATATTGATAAACTCACCTAAAATCCCGCTTTCGCGGCGAATGAGGGTAAGTCCCTAGTCATGGTAATTTCTACCCCGAGTTTCCCCATATTGATAGAAATTAGTCAAGGTTGGTCTAGTTGGCCGGAGTAAAACAACAATGACATAACACCATAAATAAGATAAACCAACATGCAAGCAACCCACCAACATCCCTATATTCAAATAATCCAAGCCCTCATCCCTAAACTCCCCAACAAGAAATCTACTCACAAATCATTATGGAACACAACAAAATATCTATTAAGGGGAAAATTACTACAACATGCATATAAATTAGATCTAATGAAACTAACAACACCAATATGATTTGGACGAGATGATGATGAGTAAACAACGTAAAAACTAAACTAGAGATTAGAGAGTGGAAGAGAATTATACCAACTATGTAGATCTATAAGAAATAAGAAGATATCATGGATAAAGATTGGATCTTTAATTAATAAATGGAGAACTTGTCACTAATCCTCCAATAAACCCAACAAATCTTCAAATAAAACTTGAATAATCTTCTTACAAACTTCAAATCTAGATAATTGTTGATGGAAATTTGTAGATCTACTATTAATTACTATGTAAACTACTAGAATTTTTGGAGGATTTTTCTAGATTACTACTACTACTAATGGATGGTGTAATAGGATGGTGGAGTGGTGTAATGGCTTCCCTCCTTAGCACAATGGAGAGGTGACTTGGGCAATAAACTAGGGTAACATATATTTAGTAATCTCTTAATAAGTATTTAACCTAAAGCCCAAATCCAACTTTATGCTCCATTAGTGAGACAATCTCCCTTAGCATCTTCATAGGGTGAAACTTTACTCTGCGGACTTGACGATAATTCCTACCGGGTGAAAATTTTGCCCGGTGAGATTTTCTTCCATTTTTGGCGTTTTTGGCACTTCTTCCCATCGGGCGAAATTTCACCCGGTGGGCGAAATTTCGCCGGTCAGTTTCGCCCGGTGGGTAAGCTCGGAAATATTTCGGGGGAGGCGTTTCACCGTCGGGTGAAATTTCGCCCAGTGGTGTCTCATCGGGTGAAATTTCGCCCGGTCATTTTTTGGTCTCTTTCTTGTCTCATTCTTCGTTGTATGATCGGATGGCTTTAAACTTCAAGTTGTGTGCTTTGCTCTTTGGACGGTTTTCCCTTCTCTTTTGCTCGTGGAAGCTCAATCGTGATTTTTGTAGCAAAACCTATCAAAATTGATAGAAAAACTACCAAAAACACGTAAAACGCACAAGAGGGACGCTAATGCGAGAAGTACGCAAAATATGGCGATAATCGCACTCAAGACTCGCAAAACGAGGGAAAAATGGGTCTAAATGGGAGGAAAAACGGTCTAAATTTAGCACACAACAATTCCCCCACACTAAATCGTTGCTCGTCCTCGAGCAAAGACCCAACAAGAAATTACAAACTACTACTACTAGCTAGACTAAGCTAAGCCGATACGGGGCAATTAACGGGCCCGGTCCGTCTCTTCAACTCACATCGAAATACTTGTGAGGTAAAGTACTCCCATGCAAGGCAAGTTGGGGCTTGCTCAAAATGGTGGATGCGACTAAACACACAAAAATACATAACACGAAAGAATAGACGCATCCAAAGCAAAAATAAAACACCGAATCTCTCATCGAGACGGCGGGGAAAGACACCGATTACTTACCTAAAACAACAATAAACTTCCAAGATAAATGACCCACGTAAACAAGGACCAAAGCCTAATACTATGACAATTAAGCAATATAGATATTGATAACTTAGCCTAGGTCCGCCTAATCTTCTAAAGGGGTACTACGGGGCGTATAATGGAGTGGAAAAAGTGAACCATGGATTCGTTGGACACTGTAGGTAGGTGCAGTTCCGCTCTCTTTGGCTAAGCCAAGAGGGTCGTTCCAAAACTCGAATTTCCTAAATTAGCCCAAAAAAGGTGGAGTGTTTACCATTATTGGGATGGATCGACTCATCACCGCTATCTTCCGACCTCGGGACTCGGTCCTCTAGTTGTCACTTCATGATGATGAATCGATCAAAGGGCTTTTTTTTAAATTTATTTTTATCATAGGAGACGTTTTTGGCAGTTTGATTTTTCATTTGAAGCTCCTGTTCTTCTCCTTTGTTTTTCTTTTTCATGTTTTTGTGCCCTTTTCTCTTGCTTTGGTTTGCCCTTTTTGACTTTTTGATGTGGTTTGTAACCAAGCTTGGAGGTTATTTTTGGTGTAAACTTATTGTGATGGTGTATAGGTGGAGGAAAAATAGGCAATCGAGAACGCGCGCCATTCCCGGATAACCCTCAAAAGGCGGAAAGGATTTGGACTAAAGGTGCAATGGTCATTCGAGCAAGGTCACCTAGAAAACGGGATGCGGGAACCAAGGCCTAACTTCTCCATGGGTGGTCAAGGTGGTAAAATGCAAACCCCGAAGTAAACCTCTAGTAGAAAAGGTGGACTCAAAGCTAAAGAATCAATAAATTCATTTCCTAATAGTCATTCTACTAGACTAAGGTCCAAAATCTAGTGGGTTATCTACAATGGAATGTAAACTCTTGTAATAAGTTTATAATCGGGTTTTCGAAAAGTTTTAATCCTAGACACACTATACAAAAACAAAAGAAACACATGAAAATGAAAAAGCAAATAAAAGAAAACACAAGTAAGGTCATGTACTCCATACTCCATCAACATTCAAGCATAATCTACCACAACACCAAAATGCTCAACTTCGAGAGCCTCCAATCGCAACAACCCAACTCCTCTACAAAAGTTAAAGAAGAAAGAAGGAAGAAAGTTACCTAGCGGGTGCTTTCATAATCTCTTCAAATCATGCTATTTAGGTGGTGGTTACCTGTAAGAGTAGAGAACAAGACCATACACGGGACACGAAACATAACGAGAAACAAGAAAAGAGAAGAAAAAGAAAAGAAAATGTTTTTGATTTTTCGAATTTTTCAAATTTTTATGGATTTTTAAAAAGATTTTTGAAAAATAAAAGATAGTAGGGTCCTCCCCCCACACTAAAACTGTGCATTGTCCTCAATGGACAAGTATGGAAGAACGAAAAAGAAAAATAAGAAAAATCTTTTTGGATTTTTATGGTTTTTCGAATGTTTTTGGGTTTTATTATTTTTTTGAATGTTTTTGGATTTTTCAAAATTTTTGAGAAAAAGAAAAAGAAATAAGGAAAAACGATAAGATAGTGGCGGGCCTAGGTGCAATCACATCACCTAGGCCCTAGCCAAGTGGCTAAGAAAATGAAAATGAAAGAAAATAAAATGAAATGGTGAAAAGTTGGGCATAGGTGTAGTCACGTCACCTAGCCCGGATTAAGAAAAATTGAGAAAGATTGATTTAAAAATTTGGATTTTTCAAAAGGGTCAATGGCGTAATCACGTCGCCAAGAGACTGGGAGCAATACCAAGGCCGCGACGGCCGCAAAAATCATTAAATGGGACGGTGAGACAGCTTGCAATTTTTGTTCAAGATAAAATGATCACAATGATTAAAATGATGGGACAGGGAATAAGGAACAAGATTAGTTCAAGGACATACAATGATCGATGATTAAGACTCACCGACTCCACACATATTTACCCACAACACATACAAACCATATTGTCTACCGACTCTTGTAGGGGGGTCTAGTTTGAATAGTCATTTGACGCAAAGGAGGCCGTGGGAGTTCCCTCACCGACATACTCCCAAACTCCTACATCCCCCGAGTTGTTCATTCGGAATTCACAGGGACCTGGAGGTAGGTCCCAATTGTGACGGTTATAAATATTGGTTCTGTTTTTGCTGGGGACAATTAAGGCTCGGTTATGGCTAAGAGAGACGAGGCGGTGGTCAGGTACGTGAAAGATCCAAGTAGGGAAATAGGCATCGTCAAGCCAGACACGGGGGTCATGTGGTTTAAGATGGTCGGTCGCATAACCCAAATTTTTCGCTATTACAGTCACAAGACCACCACAGTCGACAGAGGGGCGTTGGTCAATAATAATTTGATGAAAGTGTAACGCCACGACAATAGGTAGGTCAAGGGGATAAGGGTTACCGAGTAAAGAGTCACATATCAATTGTAAGACACACACATTGAGGTTAATGATATTGTCGATAGATGGCAAAAGACAGTGAGAAAGGATTTCTGCGAAATAACGAATGGCTAGCGCATAGGTTACGGATTTCAGCGGTAAAATTAGAATTGGGTTCGAAATAACGTTGACCCGGCGCTATGCGCCTCCATAAGTCTCTCCTAGTCGCACTACTTTGCGAATCACAAAGGGGTCTACTTAGTCCTGTACCCGATGAGGGTAAACCTAGAGCTAAGCTAAAGTCGGAAATATTCAAACAGTGATTTCTACCAAACAAATTAAATTTGAACTCTTTAGGTGTGGTCGGGTTATCGATTGTAAAGGTACCTAAAAACTCACAAGTCAAGTCTTTATTTGTGCAAGGCACAAAATCAAGGAGTTTACTAATACCAATTCTAGACGATAACTCTCTAATATCGTTCTTAATTCCTAGAGTTTTCATTGTGAATGGACAAGGCCATCTCGTACTCTGAAAGTTCTTTTTAGAGAAGGTACGAGCAAGGGGTGAATTAGGGCATGGTAAAAGTTTAGGCCTAGAAGACTTACTAGAAGATGAACATTTAGAAGGATTAGAAGTCGAGGCCATACCTTGTTTACGCGCGGCTCGTTGAACTCTTGTTTCCATGATAATAATTTGCAAGAAAAATCCCGAAACTTTTGCTTCTCCTTTCTTCAAAAACCCAAAAAAAATATTCACCCAAGTATGGAAAGGAGTTATGAATGTGGTGTATGGAAGGTGGTGTAATGATTTTGCGATGGTTGAAAGGGTGAAATGATGAGTGAGGTGAAAAAGGTGGTATAAATAAGGGTGTTTGAGGAGGAAAGTGAAAGTTTAAAGTTGGTGGTAAAAATTTGGTGTAAAAATATTTGGAGGGAAAGTTATGTTGAGATAAATTGTTGGAGGGAGATGAAAATGTAGTGAGTGAGTAAAAAGTGTAGGTGATCGGCCAAGTTACACCGCCGGGTGAAATTTCACCCGGTCGGGCATCATCAGGTGAAATTTCAGGTCGTGAAAATCGATTTTGCCAACATTTTTTCACCGGATGAAATTTCACCCGGTCAAAATCTCACCGGGCGAAATTTCGCCCGGTGGTATATTCATCGTTCCTGGCATTTCGTGGCAACTTTCCGTGGGGCGAAGTTTCGCCCGGTCGAGTCTCACCGGGCGAAGTTTCGCCCGGTGGTCTTCTTTGCTGCGTTTTTCCGCCTTGCCATTTCATGGCTCTTCAATAATCACCTAGAGATTCAAATATATGACTCGACCCTCATTACATAATCAATATTTCCCACAAACATGCTTGTGGTCTTCGATTAAGCTCCATAACTTCTCCAAATGTTTGATCTTCATCCAAATTAAACTCCATGGTGAAATCCAATTTCAATCATTCTTCTCAAGCTAACAAAACTAATAAACTCAAAGAAATATGATACATATATACAAGGTGGTTGTTGAGGATACCACCAAACCTACATCAACTTCGAGAGGGGGTCAAACAACGCTCCCCAATGGGAGCTCACCAAACTTCGTAGTAGCAAAGGTCTCACGAATATGACCGGGATGATAAATCTTCAAACGTTGCCCATTAACCATAAACTTCCTGGTTTCCGGGCTAGATATCTGTATCGATCCATATGGTTGCACTCCGGTCCCTTCAAATGGACCCGACCATTTTGATTTCAACTTACCGGGGAAAAGCTTAAAGCGAGAGTTGAAGAGTAATACCTTATCACCAACGGAGAAGTCCTTACGTAGAATTCGAGAATCATGCCATTGGCGAGTTCTTTCTTTGTAGATCTTCGAATTTTCGTAGGCTTCAAGTCTTAGTTCTTCCAATTCTTGTAGTTGGAGAAGGGGATTATTTCCTACAACACTCTCATCGAAATTTAGCTCTTTGATTGCCCATTTGGCTTTGTGTTCTAGCTCCACCGGTAAATGACAAGCTTTACCATACACGAGACGATAAGGAGTGGTTTCAATCGGCGCTTTGTAAGCCATCCTCAATGCCCAAAGGGCGTCATTTATTTTCAATGACCAATCCTTTCGGTGTGTACTTACAACTTTCTCTAAAATTCCCTTGATTTGACGGTTGGAGATCTCGGCTTGCCCATTTGATTGAGGGTGGTAGGCTAAGGACATCTTGTGGGTGATACCATACTTCCTAAGAAGGTGTTCAAAGGTATCCTTCCTAAAATGAGAGCCTCCATCGCTAATTATGGCTCTAGGCATACCGAATCTCGGGAAAATTACGTTCTTGAAAAGCTTCATTACAACGTTGGAGTCATTAGTGGGGGAAGCTACGGCCTCGATCCATTTTGAGACATAATCAACCGCGACTAGAATGTACTTGTTACCAAAAGAGGATGTGAACGGACCCATGAAATCAATGCCCCGAACATCGAACAATTCAATCTCCAAGATAGGTTGAAGGGGCATCTCATTTCTTCTTGTTATATTGCCACTTCTTTGGCATGCATCGCATGTGAGAATGAAAGCTCGAATGTCTTTGAACATGGAAGGCCACCAAAACCCGCTTTGGAGAACCTTGGTGTGGACATGACGTAGGTCCACCCCGACGCGGCCACGCGCGGGTTTGGGTAGGGGAATGAATCTCGTGGTAAGATTGTTCTCGGGTTCGAAATTTAAGTCAAAGATGGAGTCGCCACCGAATTTTGTGGTTATTCGGAACCATTCGAGCCCACTCTATGTCGTCATGGGCAGTACACAAAGTATGGCCCATTTCGATTTCAGAGTTTATGGGGCTCGTCCCTTTGCATTGCAATACCGATACCATCTGCACCGGTAATCATGTATAGAATGACTCTCGTGCGCCAACAGTTTCGGGCATTCGGAAACCGAGGTTCTGAGTAAGGGGTGAGGGTACGTGTTGGGAAGCCCACTAAGGACACCCAACCCCGCCCGCACATGGCGGCCTCTACTAAGACATCGTTCGTGTTCGTGTACGCGCGCTAGTAAAACGACTAAATGATATGCAAACAGCGTTTTCGGGCTAATCATGTGAATTATATGTGAACTACATCATTAAATGCATCTAACTATGGTCGAAGTTGTTTAGCATGCGAGGTTTATTTATAAAGCGGTAAACATCCAAATAAACAAATCTTGTAAATAAATTACAAATTACACGGGCGAAAATACAACCCGGAATTCACAATACAACAAACAATAAAAAAAAGAATAAATAGAATAAGAAGAACGATAAATAAAATAAATGACTCGAAACAGACCCGTATATAATAAATACAAACTAGACCGTAAGTTGTGCAATTGGACTAACTTCGATTAATTACGCATTATATTGTGTACTAATCAAAGGACGGAGATTTGGGATCTAGGCGTGGTGCTAGCCCGATCCCGAATCTCGATGCCTTGTCCCGGCTTATCACCTCGAGAAATGGAGTCTAAATTAATGAAGTGTCGGATACGACTAAAGAGTCGCCGACACAAGATTAATAGTGCGAGACCGTCGATCAAAGTCGTTTTAGTGTAGTGACATGTATGAGTTTTAAAAATGGAATCACGTGATTGACTTTACACGCGACGACTAAGTCGTTTTAAAAAAGACGAGGCTCGGATGATTAAAAAGAACTCTCGGTTTTTATGGGTTACAGGACCCACTCGATCGAGTCATGGTCTGACTCTGTCGAGTGTGTCCTCGAGGGTGGCTACTGCCCAGGATTTGGGATGCTACTCGATCGAGTGGCTCATGGCACTCGGTCGAGTGGCACCTGTACGAGGCATGGCTTGTCTCGTTTTTTATGTTTGAAAATCGATGGTTGACCGAGTTAAATAAAAACATCGCACGATTTAAATTTAACTCGGCTTCCGGTACTATAATCGTGTACATATACGATTATAATACCGTCATCGGGATTTTATGAAAATGTTATTAGATTGAAAATTTTGATTAGTGACGAAATTGTATCCCTCTACGTCACGACATCGATACTAACCCTTTCGGATTATGTGATGTCGATTTCCGTGTCAACGGGTTCCGTACTAATCTTAGAAATGGATCCATACGCGTTCAACTACGAATGACCATGATCCCGTTACGCCCTTGAGTACATTGGGGCGGCGCTCCTCGAAAGGATGCCACCTCCGTCGTTGCTCGTAAAGGGACAAAACGGACCTTAAAATGGTTATCGTAGTCAAACGAGTTTAGATCCGAGTTTTAATACTATTATATATGTACACGGTATATAATGTAATAGTAAAAAGGAAATAAAAAAATGCGAAAAGTATAAAATGTTAGTGTTAGCGTTACTATACTAATATGATTATGATATAAAAAAACGAAAATGTAAATAAAATGAGACGAGATAGTAAAGTTTGTGACGGGGTTTACGACACCCTCAACATACATGCTTAGTAAAGGCCTCGGAACTGGACTCGTAATAGCGGCACGGACGCGGGAGTATCGAGGATGTACGCGAGTTATGGTGTGTGTGTGTGTGGATGGTTTTTCGGTTTTTTCGATGGACAAGGACTCGGTTTCTTGTGTAGTATTGTTTAGGGTTGTAGTGTAGATGTAAGTGTAAGACTTAGGGTAGAAATATAGGGTTTTTGTTCATTGATCAAAGCTGAAAAATGAGAAGGGTTTGTGGGGGTATTTATAGAGTTTACCCCACGACCTAGGGTCACTCGATCGAGTGGCCCTAGTGCACTTGATCGAGTGCCTTTGAAAACGGGTCAGGTCCGGTTTTTGATGCTCCACTCGACCGAGTGGGTCAACCCACTCGATCGAGTGGATCAAGGGAATCGAGTCATTTTAGGAAATAGTTGACTCTTTGATTTGTTTGAATTTTGTATTGGGCGCCAGTTTCTAGAAGCTCCTCTGGGATGATTTTGAGGACGGTTCGTCTTCGACCGGGTTTTGACCCGGTCGCCAAAATACGGTTTTTATTTTTGGTGTCGGTTTTGGCCCAAATTAGTCTTATTTTGCTCGGAACGACCCACTGGGCCTGAATTTGAGGTCGGTTTTGAGAGATTTGTACTCCGTTAAAAGTCCACGTCGGATATTATTGATTCCGAGCCCAAGTTCGAGTATACTAAGTCATGTTTGCGTCCGATCATCATTGGGTGTTTTGTCGGGAACTGCTATAGACACTAGCAGGCAAAATGCGGGTGTCTACAGAGCCCCCACTCTGACTGAGGCTTGGACAAGGTGAAAGTCAGAGTAGCTACCAGGCCAATCGCAGATTACGACCTGGCAGCTTTCAGGTCGGGTCGTTTATAGTCCAGTAGACTCGCGTGGAGGGCTCGCCAGCCATAAGTAGAGGGTCATACCTGTCTTGATGGTGATACCTCCGTGGGGAGTAAATGAGCTGCGCGGAGACTTGCTTCTGAAGTCTGGGGTGTACCTGTATGCTGACACATAACAACTTGTATGTAACACATAGGCGAAACACTGACTCACGCTGGGGAAATAAAGTATTGAATTTTTGAAAGGTGAAATTTTTGAAAGATTTTTTTTTTATCACGATTTTTTTTTTCCAGAAATTTTTAGGAAAGCTCGGGACGACTTGACTCCTATTCAGAGTTCTTGTCTGAAATCAGGCCTGGGCGTGTATAGGGCCCAGGTTTGCTGAGGAGGCACGACAGTTAGGGTTACAGTTAGGTTTTCCTATTATAAATATAGGAATCCCTGCTTCAACTTTTGCATCCCAAACCAAACTCTCCTTCTTCTTCTCAAAATCTCTTAGACTTTCAAGAAAACTTGAAATTTCTGTCATGGGCATCGATCATTTGACAGCAATGCTTTTTGCCTGGTCCCAATACTTTCGGGACGAGGAAAAGGTACAGTTGACTCAGATGGGAATTGTCAGTCTGTTCCCATTTCAACGTCTGATAATCGACTCACATTTCTTGGACGCCTGCTTGACGTTTTGGGATACTACCCATCACGTCTTCGCGTTCCCGCGAGGAGAAATATGTCCTCTCCCTGAGGAGATCGTGGCTATAGGTGGTTGAAACCCCATTGCTCGTCCTACTATCCCTCCGTTCTACCCGGATCCAAGAAGGAGGCTGAGGGATTTCTTGGGTCTGTCTCATGCCGAGACAGATCGGATGGTGTGGGGAAATACTGTTTCCCTTTTCAACTTGGCGGACAAGTTTATGAACCTCCAAGACGTGAGGATCACTATTGCTCATAGGCGTAGGGCCTTCGCCTTTTGCATGCTGCACCGTTATGTCTTCGAGGGAATGATGGATGTTTACTCGTGCATGGGTCAAATCAGGCTGATTGGTGTGGTTGACCAGATGGAGATTGGTCATAGCCCTGCTTGGCTAGCCACCGGGGAGATCATTATGGGTCTCGACGCCAGGCGACTTGAATCAGACCGACAGCTGACGGGAATACCCGTATTCTGCAGGTATACATTCCACGTTTTTTTTTGCATGAATTTCCTGATGTACGTAGGTCACTCGATCGAGTGGACCTGTCACTCGATCGAGTGACACTCTTAGCAAGCTACTGCCTTTTTTTGGACGGCTTACTCGATCGAGTCAGCTGTTGTACTCGATCGAGTGGGCTGTAGCGGACCACCTACTCACGGCTTTCACGTGTATTTTCAGATTTGGTTGTCGGAACGTCTCTCGATCATAGAGTCCCCTCCGAGTATTCCAATTACCGTAGCGGCCAAATCAGCTCGAGGAGGCGATGCATAAGCTCGAGTCATCATATAAATCGAGCCTATTGGGATGAGGAGCTGGTGTTCCATGGTGGTCCTTTGATTAGGTGGACCGTCGCCTGGTGGTTCCTCTCCAAACTGACGGGTTTGGCCAAGAGAGACCAAGCCCGCTACCTGGTGATTCTGTCCCTTGACTGGACAGTTCACATTTACCCGGACCGTCTTCTGAGGCAGTTCGGTTCGTCTCAGCGCATTCCTGAGACTGAAGCCATCATTAGCGTCTCGCTCCAATTGACGGACGCTAAGTGCGACACATGGTTGCAGAGGTGGTTTACCCGTCCCATGTGGACCATTCCCAGCCCTTGCCAATCCGCTTGGGTTTCACGGGCTTACCAGAAGTGGACTTTCGAGGAGTCCGAGGAGGCTCGCAAAGCTTTGAAGGTCTTCGAACTAGTCCGTCGGGAGACGGCGAGGGACAACAGGGGTTTCTTCGACGAGGGAGACACTCCTGCTACTTTAGTTCGATTGGAATCGGGTCTTAACTCACATACTAAGACTCGATCTAAGGAGGCCGGTGCTAGCAGTACGTGGGGGCAGCCAAGCCCCCAGACTGATTTGGAGAGACGACTTGGGCCAAGGCTGGCGGCCCGGGACCGACTAGGCCCGCGTGAACGGCTTCCTGAGCCCATGAGGGCCCGACTCGGGCCCATCGAGGTGATCGAGGACTCGAGCTCAAAGAAGCGAGTCCGAGCTAAAGAGGTTCCTGTGGTGATTCGGGAACGTTCCCCTCCACGTCGTCGTCAGTTGATGGCCAAGGAGGCCAAGGACAAGGGGAAGGGCAAGATGCCCTGAATACCGGGTCCTTAGTTTTATTATTTGAATATATTATTATTTTTGTTGTGTCGTGTGTTTTTTTTTGCATTTTGTATTTTTCCGAGTTTATCGGGATTTTTTTTTTGAATTAATAAAAGAAGTTATTATTAAACCGTCCCCGTCTTTTCTCGATTGCACTGGTTGTACCCTTTTGAGGGGTTGCCTACGTATCCACAAATAGTGGAATCAAACCAAACGTAGTTCAAGCGCAGTAATTTTGCAATCTCGAATTACACCAAGACTATTGGTTCAAGATGCTTGTGACAGTAGAATAAATAATTCTAGCTCATTGACTTGCTTTTTGAAAAAGATTTTGATAAAATTTGCTAATGACATTGAGAAAAGGCTAAGGGTAGTAACGCTTCAGCTGGTCCAGGTTGGTCGGGTTGACGAACTCATTCCCGTCCAGGTCCGTTAGCATCACTGTTCCTCCCGATAGGATCTTCATTACCAAATATGGTCCAGCCCAATTAGGTTTGAATTTTCCCCTTGGATCAACTGGTAATAAAGCTCGAACTGACTTAAGGACTAGATCCCCTTCCTTAATGTTCCTGGGCCTTACTCTTTTGTTGAAGGCCCGTTGGATCCTCTTCTGGTAGATTTGAATGTTGTTGAGGGCACGAGATCGCCATTCGTCTAGTAGAACTAACGAGTCATACCGTGCTCGAACCCAATCAGCTTCGGGTACTTGGCTTTCTAACAGAATTCTGAGGGACGGTACCTCCAATTCAACTGGTTGGACTGCCTCCATCCCATAAGTTAGGTAATACGGTGTCGCCCCGGTTGCGGTGCGAATTGATGTCCGGTATCCCCATAAGGCAAAAGGTATTTTGTCGGGCCAGTCCCGGTAATTATCAGCCATCTTTTTGAGTATGGTGACAATTGTTTTATTGGCCGCCTCTACTGCTCCATTTGTTTGGGGACGATAGGGCGAGGACGTATGCCTTTGAATTTTATACCTGGTCAGCAGGGCCGCAGTCTCGACTTGAAAATGAGTCCCGTGATCACTGATAAATTCATGCGGGATGCCATACCGACATATTATCTTGTTTTGGATAAACTTGGCGACATGCTTAGCATTGAGAATGCGATATGATTCAGCTTCGACCCACTTGGTGAAATAATCGATAGCTACTAAAATGAAACAGTGTCCGCCAGTACCAGAGGGATTTACTTTCCCGATTATGTCGATCCCCCATGTCGAGAATGGCCAAGGCGATGTCATGGTATACAACAAGGATGATGGCAAATGCTACACATTGGCGAAAATCTGACAGTTATGACAATGTTTGACATATAACTGACAATCGGCTTCCAGAGTATTCCAGTAATATCCGAACCTCATGATTTTCCGGACCAGCATGTGAGCGTTCGTATGTGGGCCGTTTTCACCATCGTGTATTTCGGCCATAACCTTTTCGGCCTTATACTTGTCAACACAAAGGAGAAGAGCCCCCTGCGCCGTGTTTTTGTACAGTTGTCCGTCATCGGTTCAGACGAATTGGGTAGCTAGCCTCCGTAAGGCTTTCTTGGCTCGACCTTCTGTCCCGGGAGGATATTCTCCGTTTGTCAGGTACGTTAATACGGCCTGGTACCATGGCTCGGGATCAGTTATCTCAACATCTTCAATGTCGTGAATGTATGCCGGCTCGGACCGTCTTTCGACGCAAATTGGCATACTGGTCACGTGGTCGGGAATGTTCAGTAAAGATGCCAGTTTTGAGAGTGCATCTGCAAACTAATTTTCTTCTCGGGGCAGGTATATGTACTCTACCCTTTGGAATTGTTTCTCGAGATCCCTTACTCGTGCCTGGTAGGCCACGAGATTAGCATTCCGAGTTTTCCACTTTTGAAGTGCCTGATTAATGACCAAGGATGAGTCACCGTGTACCCGGAGATTTGCGATCCCCAGATTGGCGGCGGCTTGTAGCCCGTAAATGCATGCTTCGTACTCTGCTGCATTATTGGTGACATCAAAGTCCAGTTTGATGGAGACGGGAGTATGTTCCCCTTTTGGTGAGATTAGGAGGATCCCGACTCCGAACCCTCGAAAATTGGATGCTCCATCGAAGTATAAATCCCATGTTTCGGTATCGGTATGGAAGATATCTTCGTCTGGGAAGGACCAGGTGTCGGTGTGTCCTTCTTTGGTTACTGGGCTATCGGCGAGAAATTCAGCTACTACTCGACCTTTAATAGCCTTTAATGGCACAAACTTCAGGTCGAACTCTGCCAGCATTAGAGTCCATCTAGAAATTCGGCCGTTGAGAACGGGCTTTTCGAAGAGGTATTTGACTGGATCCATCTTGGATAGCACATGGACCTCGTAGCTGAGCATATAGTGCCGGAGCTTCTTAGTGGCCCAAACCAGAGCCAAACACGTCTTTTCGAGCATGGTATATTTGCATTCATACTCTAAAAACTTTTTGCTGATGTAATAGATGGCTCGTTCTTCGGAGTCAACTGTTTGAGCCAGCATAACCCCCATGGCTGTCTCTGTCGTCGTTAGGTATAACGACAGAGGCAAACCGGGTTGAGGTGGCATTAAGACTGGCGGAGCAGACAGGATCTCCTTGATCTTGTCGAAAGCAGCTTGACACTTGTCATCCCATAGTACCCGTTCCCCTACTTTCAGTTTCTTGAAAATTGGTTCACACACCATGGTTAGTTTGGAGATGAACCGACTGATGTACTGGACTTTCCCGAGAAATCCTCTTATTTCTTTTTCGGTTTTAGGAGGTTGCATCTCGTTAATGGCTTTGATTTTAGCTGGGTCGACCTCGATACCTCGTTGGCTAACGATATGACCCAGTAATTTGCCTGATGTTACCCCGAAACTGCAATTTTGAGGGTTTAGCCTCATGTTGTACTTGCGCAATCGGGTGAAGAATTTCCTTAGGGCGGTGATGTGACCGTCCCGTTCTTTGGATTTGACGATCATGTCGTGTACATAAACTTCTACTTCTTTATGCATCATATCATGCAGTAAGGTCGTAGCAGTCCGTTGATATGTGGCTCCGGCGTTAATGAGACCGAACGGCATGACGGTGTATCAATAAGTACCCCAAGGTGTAGTGAAGGTAGTCTTACTCATATCTTCTTCCGCCATCTTGATCTGATTATACCCGGCATACCCATCCATGAATGATAGAAGGGCATGGTCAGCCGTGTTATCCACCAGTATGTCGATGTGTGGCAACAGAAAATCATCCTTCGGGCTCGCCTTGTTAAGATCCCGAAAATCTACGCATACCCGCACCTTACCGTCCTTTTTAGGAACCGGCACGATGTTTGCAACCCAGTCCGGATATTCGGACACTTGTATGAAGCCAACTTTGAATTGTTTGTCGACTTCTTCCTTTACCTTGAGAGACCACTCGGGCCTCATTCGGCGGAGCTTTTGCTTAACTGGTTTGCACCCGTCTTTAATCGGTATGCGGTGCTCGGCTATTTCCCGGTCTATCCCCGGCATGTCCTTGTAGGACCATGCGAAGACGTCTTTGAATTCTTGGAGGAGGCTTGTGAATTGTTGCTTCTCCTCGGGACCTAAGGATAACCCTATCTTAAGTATCTGAGGCTCTAAGGTTGTTCCCACATTAATAGACTCCGTCTCTTCAATTACCGGATTCCGAGATTCCCTTTGTTCTAGCTGCTCGATCAGATGCGGAGGTAAGGGCACCTGTTCGTCGTGTTTCTCAATGTTATTGCATAAAACATTTTTGAAAGAAGAATTTAAAAGAGACAAGTCGTAAGCAGAACGGTTGTTATTATTGATTGAGAATTTTGAAAACAGCTCAAAAAGAGTAGCCATCTGATCATTGGTCAGTGGCGGAATTGGTAAGGCACTCGGGACAGACCCCGAAGTGCCAGCAGCAGGAATGAAAAAAGGGAGAGGGGTTACAGGAGTGACTCTAGCACCGACTTCCCTAGACTCGACCTCAGACTCAGACTCAGACTCCGACTCAGACTCGGACTCAGACTCAGGCATGTCTCCCTCTCCGGTGACCAGCCTGTAGATCTTTCCTTGACTATCAGTCCATTTGATAGTCTTCCTCCAGGCCCTGTTTTCCGTCTCGGAGCCAACATCCGAGATCAGCTTGGTCGGGTCAAACCTGTTGCTGCGGAGAATCAGGTTGACCAGGTCTTCCTTTGGAGTCGGGGCTATGGTGTCTTCCCCGAAGAGTAGGCCCAGCGCGGGCTCAGCATTTTCAGCTCCATCGGACTGGATGAGGGCGAACACATCATCCGGGATGTAGTTGCAGTCCCGGGCCAATTGGGTCCCGAGGTGCACAGCATTGGGTTGGTATAGACCAACCTGAATAGCCCCAAACACCGGTGTGACAAAGTAGTCAGCCAACCGTGGGCTGTAAGGGCTCAAGTGGATACCCTTAATGATGTTGCAGGCCTTTTCGATTCCTGCTCGGACAACATTGCCCGGAGTGGTGGCATAACCAAGGCCGAAGTGAGAGTCTTCGTCCTTGAGGACCTCGATAATCTTCCCAGCGGGAAGATCGGGTCGAGAGGTAGTGATAAGTGCCATTTGTAGTGCCTATTTCGTAGTGTTTTGGTCCCATTTTCCTTGTAGAATCGCTCCTTGGGAGCGATTTATGGGCTTCTTATGCTTCCTTTAGTTCATTTCAGGTTCCCGAGACCGATTTGGAAGAGTTGGAGCGATTCCGACTCGATACATGCACATTTTGGAGCCAACGGAGTAAAGGAACGATGCCTCGATGCCTTGGAATCGACCCCGAGACCTTGGGACCCAATCCGAGCCTCCGAGACCCGATCCCGAGTCCCGAGAATCGATGGGAAGCCCATGGGAAGCAAGGAGGGACCAAAAAGTTTATATTGGAGGCCTACAAGGCTCATCCCGGACGGGTATGGCCTCATCCCGTCCGGGATGAAGGAGCAATTGAAGGAGCTGCTGTCTCTGGCTCGTCCCGACCGGGAGCATCTCGTCTCGGCCGAGACCGAACCCATCCCGACCGGGACCACCTCGTCTCGGCCGGGACGGGGGTGCTGCAGCCCGCCTTGCTTTCTTTTTCTTCTCCTTTCATTCTTAAACCCTATATATACCCTTCCCTTGTTATGTAAAGCAAATGCCTTTCATTAGAGACTAAACCCTAGATAATTTTAGCATAGATTAGCATAGATTAGTGTAGATTAGTCCTTAGATTATCGTTAATCTTAGATTAGTGCTTGTAATTTGGGAATTCCTCAAGATCTCCACCAAGCTTGACAAACTTGGATGTTTGTTTTGCGTTCTTCCATTTATGCAAGTTTCATTCTTCCTTTCATCTCTAGTTTGGTATAATCCTCTTTTCTCTTCTCCTAATCTTTGTTTTATCATGAAAGTTTGATTCTTTGTTCTTGTTATTGCTCATAGTTCATAGTTCTTGTTAGTTTCATTATGTTAGTTTTGTTGTTTGCTTTGATTTTTCTTGTTAGTGTTAGTTTTAGTTTAGATATGTTAGAGTAGATCTTTGCTAGGGTTAGTAAGGCGATTAGGGTGTTAATTGGATGATTAAGGGTTTGTTGGAGATGTTGGTGGAAGATTTGGGTTTCCCCTTGGTTTGATGCATATCACATGTTTGTTGAAATGCTTGAATAACTAGTATGTGCATGTGCTTGTTTTTCTTGCTTTTCTCTTGTGGGTGATAGTTTGTTTGTGGGTTTGGTTCCCTCATTAAGTTGCGAGAGCCCGGTGAGGACGACTCCTAGGTCGGTCTAAGTTGCGAGAGCCCGGATGCGACCTAGGCCCCGATATCACGCTAGTAACCCCGTTTGTCGTTTTTGTCGCCAAGGTGGGTTTTAGGTGGAACCTCTAGGTGAGTCTAAGTTGCGAGAGCCCGGGCATTACCTAGATTACCCTACTACCTCCTTCACTCTAGTTCTCCCTTGACCATTCCGTTACCCCTTTGACCCCGACCTAATCCTAGCCCGTTCTCCTTGTTTGTTTTCTTTGTTACCATAGTTATAGCCTTAGCCTCCTCCCCTTAGACTAGCTTGTCTCGAACCTAGTCCTAGACCGTAGCATACCTTAGTCCATCCTCCCGTCCCTGTGGATTCGACCCGACTTACCCTAGCTACCCTAGTTAGGTTAGTTGGTTTTTTTTACGGTTGGGATTCATGACAAATCCTCACCCATCAAATTGGCGCCGTTGCCGGGGACGACGTAGTTTAGACTTTTGTTTGCTTAGTTTCGGACTTTGTTCTTGATTTTTGTGTTCTCTTCTCCTTGTGTATCTCCGTTTATCTTCTTGTGTGCTATTCTCTCTTCCTAGTGCCTCACAAGCACTAGGCTACTAACGTTTGCTCAAGTGGTTCTAGCTCATCCTAGGTACCAAAGCGACGTTATGGACATGGCTCGTCCAAGCTACCATCAATCGTCACGGGGCAACTTTGGGGCAAATGGCCAAGTCGCGAAATCTCACCAACCATATCAACCTCATCAACAATCTAACGAATGCCCTCCATATGGTTACCAAGAAGGTTGTCAAGGATCATTCCAACATCCTAACAACTACCAAACACCCTCACATAACCCACAACCACAAGATCCCAACGTTGAGACTTTTCAAATGATGTCTCAATTGCTTAAGAGTCAACATGATGCGATAGCTCTATCGCAAAAGACTCAACAAGCGATGGTGGCTCAAATAATAGGGGTTGAGCTCAGGCCCAAATAGGAGTGCAAGATGCTCGCATTAATGCATTCATGGCCCATATCACGATGTCGGCCACTCGAGCTCCACAACATGTTGAGGAAGGTTCATTTGGGCAAGAAGGTCGGGTGTCTCCACAAGAAAGTCAACCTAACCTTGAAGCTACAAATGAGGAAGAGGGGGTCGATCAAGAGACCATTGTTGAGTGTTGCTTGGGCGGTGAAGATAGGGGAAGAGTAGAGGAAGTTGAAGCTTCAAGGGTCGACAATGAGGAGGGAGTTGAACATGATTATCAAGATAACTCTTGGGGAGCCGATGTATTGGCTATAAAGTTGGATTTGTTTGATTTTCTTCGTGATGAACCGGATGGTGACAATCCAAACCCAAGTGAAGAGATGACCCCTCATGACCAATTAGACAAGGTGAGTGAAAAGGAGCGCAATACTTGGGAAAAAGAAGTGGACGCCTTAGAACTTGCCTTGTATGGGAAATTAGAGGATCCTAAAGCCTCCAATGAAGAAAACTTGATGCCTTCTCCTCCTCTACCGCACTCGATGACTAGTCCTTTGTCTTGCGAGACGGTTGGTGAAGAGGATCCTTGTCGGGCGGTGGAAAAGAGTTCCACTCTCAACCCCGTAGAAGAAGCGACACCCCTAGGGTGTGATCTCCCACATCATGACACCGAGCACGACTCTAGACCACTATACCTACCGGATGGTCATAAGAGTCGTAGCTATGTTGGTTTCGAAGACCCGGAAGATCACGAGAGCCCCGAGCATAATGAAGATGATCGCTTCTTCCCTCCGACTTGGAAACTTTTGGGAGTGGCTAGGCTCGGCCATGTGAGCTTCAATGAAGATGTTGCTAGAGCATTTGACTTACTCCTTCGAGCTCTTGATGGCTATGGAGGTGTAGTTGGTGAGAGTATCTTATTGTAAATATCTCTTTTTCTTTTCTTTTGTGCTTGTATTTGTGTTTATGTTTGGATAGTTTGGTTTCTAGTATTTGTTAGCTTTTGTGGAACTCTTGTTCATTTGGATTGTTGATGAGCGATGTGAGGGAGGGATTTTGATGTGTGTTTGAGCTTTGCTTGATAGGTGTGAAGGAAAGGTGATTCCTAGAGGAGAGTAGATAATGATAGAGCTTGGATCGTGAGTTTGGAAGTCGGTTTTTGAAGCTTTGGTGAAGCTTTTGGGGTTTGTGGTAGGTCGAGAAGATCCATCCCGACCGGGAAGGAGTCATCCCGATCGGGATGAGGGTACCAAAATTCAAGCTTGCTGGAGTGTCATCCCGACCGGGATGGGGGCTTCCCGATCGGGACGAGTGTGTCTTCCCGATCGGGACCATCCATTCCGACCGGGATGGTCTCTTTTCTCCTCTTTTGGCCTCTTCTTTGACATTTGAGCTCACCCAACCATTGTATACCCCCACCCAACCTCCCTAGCCATCCTTTCTCATGTCATATGACCGTTACACTTCATTTACATAACCTCACCTCATTTCTCTTCCCTTTACACCGAGTTTCACATCGAATCCCACTCCTCTCACACCATTACTACCTCTACCATGCGTACCTATCGAGCTTGAAGCGGGATAGCAATGATGAAGACAAGCAAGTGCCTATATTGATCTATGAGACGATGGAGAGAGTGAGTTGCTAACCTATGGTACGGCAAGTATCCTTTCTTTTCCGTCTTTTATTGCTTGTTTTCCTTTGTTTACTCCCCTTCCCCTTGTACACTTTTGTGTCATGGTATCATGGTGGCCCTCGGGGCCTTGGTAGCTATTGCTCCCGACTCTCGATGACGTGACTACATCGAGAGTCATTTCAAAATCCAAATTTACAAGTTTTTCACCCTTTTTTTTTAGGATTTAGTCGGATTCGGGCGGAATCCGGGCTAGGTGACTTGATTACACCTAGCCCTCCCCTCCCATTTCCTTCTATTTCCTTTTTCTATTTCTTCCCCCATCCATATCTTTTCTCGTCTCGGCCCACGGTGTCTTGACTACACCCCGGCCGGACACCTTCTACCTTTTCTTCACTTTATTTTTGATTTTTAGTTTTATTTTCGTAGTTTCTTTTTCTTTCTCTTGTCTCTCCGCACCCTACGATCGAGCATGAGGACATGGCTCGATTTAAGTGTGGGGGAGCGATATTCTAGTATAGTTTAGTTTCTTTTTGTAGTTTTTCGAAAAATTCTTCAAAAAAAACCCTAAAAATTTGAAATTTTTTCACAAAAATCAAAAAAGATTTTCTTTTGTGTCTTTTCCTTTTTGTGTCGTTATGTCGTATTTTTGTTTTGTTGTGCGTGTTTTGCCCCCCTTTTCTCCTTATAGGTTGCCCAATCGCCGTTAGCTTTGGTGAGCTTTCAAGACTTCCGGTAACATCTCTTCATCCCTTTTTCCCTCTTTGCTTCTTGTGAGTTTGGAGGAGATTTGTGATGATGTGTGCTCGGGAGGAGCTTTGTAAAGATTGTGGTGGATTTGGAGACTTGTTTGAAGATCGGGGTGGTGTTTGTTTTGTTTATGTGTTGTTTCTCCTTGTTTTGTTTTGTGTTGTTTTGTTTTGTTTTGTCTCTTTTTCTTTCACTTTTATTGTGTCTTTGTTTTGTGTTTTGTTGTGTGTCATGTGTGTAAACGTTTTCGAAAACCCGGTTTAGAGGCTAGAGTGTGAGTGTCTATTTTCCCTTCCTAGTTGTATAAATCGAGTTTTGGACTTTAATCTAGTAGAATGACCCTAAATCAATGATTTCGTTGGTCCTTTACCTTGAGTCCACCTAGCTTACTAGGAATTTACTACGGAGCTTCTTGACCTCCAAAACCCCAAAAAGCTTCACCGAAGCTTCAAAAACCGACTTCCATACTCACGATCCAAGCTCTATCATTATCTACTCTCCTCTAGGAATCTCCTTTCCTTCACACCTATCACAATAAACTCATATACAACATCAAAATCCCTCCCTCACATCGCTCATCAAAAAATCCAAATGAACAAGAGTTCCACAAAGGCTAACAAATCTTAGAAACCAAACTATACAAACAAACATAAACACAAATACAAGCACAAAAGAAAAGAAAAAGAGATATTTACAATGAGGTACTCTCACCAACTACACCTCCATAGCCATCAAGAGCTCGGAGTAGTAAGTCAAATGCTCTAGCAACATCTTCATTGAAGCTCACATGGCCGAGCCTAGCCACTCCCAAAAGTTTCCAAGTCGGAGGGAAGAAGCGATCATCTTCATTATGCTCGGGGCTCTCGTGATCTTCCGGGTCTTCGAAACCAACATAGCTACGACTCTTATGACCATCCGGTAGGTATAGTGGTCTAGAGTCGTGCTCGGTGTCATGATGTGGGAGATCACACCCTAGGGGTGTCGCTTCTTCTACGGGGTTGAGAGTGGAACTCTTTTCCACCGCCCGACAAGGATCCTCTTCACCAACCGTCTCGCAAGACAAAGGACTAGGCATCGAGTGCGGTAGAGGAGGAGAAGGCATCAAGTTTTCTTCATTGGAGGCTTTAGGATCCTCCAACTTCCATACAAGGCAAGTTCCAAGGCGTCCACTTCTTTTTCCCAAGTATTGCGCTCCTTTTCACTCACCTTGTCAAAATGGTCATGAGGGGTGATCTCTTCACTTGGGTTTGGATTGTCACCATTCGGTTCATCACGAAGAAAATCAAACAAATCCAACTTTATAGCCAATACATTGGTTCCCCAAGAGTTATCTTGATAATCATGTTCAACTCCCTCTTCATTGTCGACCCTTGAAGCTTCAACTTCCTCTACTCTTTCCCTATCCTCACCACCTAAGCAACACTCAAAAATGGTCTCATGATCGACCCTCTCTTCTTCATTTGTAGCTTCAAGGTTGGGTTGACTTTATTGTGGAGGCACCCGACCTTCTTGCCCAAATGAACCTTCCTCAACATGTAGTGGAGCTCGAGTGGCCAACATCGTGATATGAGCCATGAGTGCATTGATGCGAGCATCTTGCACCTCTATTTGGGCCTTGAACTCCTCCCTAACCCCTTGTATTTGAGTCAACATCAATTGTTGACCCTTTTGCAATAACATCATCATCTCATGTTGGCTCCCTTGTGTTTGGACCAACATTTGACAAGTCTCAAGGATATTCGGTTGTGGGTTATGTGAAGGTGTTTGGTAGTTGTTAGGATGTGGGAACGATCCTTGACAACTTTCTTGGTAATCATAAGAAGAGGGTTCATAAGATTGTTGATGAGGTTGATATGGTTGGTAAAGTTGTGGGTTTTGGTAATTCACCCCATAGTTGTCCCGTGACTATTGATGGTAGCTTGGACGCGCCATGTCCATAACGTTGCTTTGGTACCTAGGATGAGCTAGAAGCACTTGAGCAAACGTTAGTATCCTAGTGCTTTTGAGGCACTAGGAAGGGAGAGTAACACACAAAAAGAAAACGGGGATACACAAGGAGAAGAGAACACAAAAATCAAGAACAAAGTCCCAAACTAAGCAAACAAAAGTCTAAACTACGCCGTCCCCGGCAACGGCGCCAATTTGATGGGAAGGGATTTGTCGTGGATCCCAACCGTCAAATAAAACCGGCAAAACCTAACTAGGGTAGCTAGGGTAAGTCGGGTCGAATCCACAGGGACGGGAGGTCGGACTAGGGTATGCTCGGGTCTAGGACTAGGTTCGAGACAAGCTATTCTAAGGAGGGGGAGGCTAAGAACTAAGCTAGGTCTAAAACTAGGACTACAATCAAAGAAAAAGGGCTAGGATTAGGTCGGGGTCAAAGGGGTAACGGAATGGTCGAGGAAGAGCTAGAGGTGAAGGAGGTAGTAGGGTAATCTAGGTAATGCCCGGGCTCTCGCAACTTAGACTCACCTAGAGGTTCCACCTAAAACCCAACTCGGCGATACACAACACAAACGGGGTACTAGCGTGCTATAGGCCTAGGTCGCATCCGGGCTCTCGCAACTTAGACCGACCTAGGGGTCGTCCTCACCGGGCTCTCGCAACTTAATGAGGGAACCGAACCCACAAACAAACTAATACCCACAAGAGAAAAACAAGAAAAACAAGCATTCGTACATACTTAGTTAATCAAGCATTTCGACAAACATGTGATGTGCATCATACAAGAGGAAACCCAAATATTCCACCAACATCTCCAACAATCCCTTAATCATCCAATTAACACCCTAATCACCTTACTAACCCTAGCAAGATACTACTCTAACATATCTATACTAAAACTAACACTAAGAAGAGGAATCATCACAAACATCAAAACAAACATGAAGAAACTAACAATAACTATGAACTATGAACCATAACAAGAATAAAGAATCAAACTTTAATGATAAAACAAAGATTAAGAGAAGAGAAAAGAAGATTATACCAAACTAGAGATGAAAGAAAGAAAGAAACTTGCATAAATGGAAGAACCCAAAACAAACATCCAAGTTTGTCAAGCTTGGTGAAGATCTTGAAGAATTCCCAAATTACAAGCACTAATCTAAGATTAACGATAATCTAAGGACTAATCTACACTAATCTATGCTAAAATAATCTAGGGTTTAGTCTAATATGAAGTGCCTCCCCTTAACATAACAAGGGAAGAGTAGATATAGGGTTACAAATGGAAGGGAAAAGAAAGAAAACAAGGCGGAGTTGCAGCAGGCCCGTCCCGGCCGAGACGGGGTGGTCCCGGTCGGGACGAGGTCGGTCCCGGTCGGGACGCCATGGTCCTGGTCGGGATGGACCCTCAGTAGCCTCATCATTGTTTCCTCCTTCATCCCGGACGGGATGAGGCCATACCCGTTCGGGATGAGCCTTATAGGCCTCCAATATGAAATTTTTGGTCCCTCTTTGCTTCTCATGGGCTTCCCATCGACTCTCGGGACTCGGGATCGGGTCTCGGAGGCTCGGGATTGGGTCCCAAGGTCTCGGGGTCGATTCCAAGGCATCGAATCATCGTTCCATAGCTTCGTTGGCTCCAAAATGTGTATGTATCGAGTCGGAATCGCTCCAACTCTTCCAATTCGGTCTCGGGAACCTGAAACGAACTAAAGGAAGCATAAGAAGCCCATAAATCGCTCCCAAGGAGCGATTCCACAAGGAAAATGGGACCAAAACACTACAAAATAGGCACTACAAATGGCACTTATCACCTTAGTGAGGCCCTCTAGTCTCAGGTCGTCTTCGATTCTCATACCCATTTCAGTAAGGGTGGTGAAATTGGGTATGACAGCGTATCGGAGGTGAACCCGGTAGGAGGGGAGGATATTCTTAACAAAAGCCTCCACCAAAGTCTTTTCACTGGGCTTATCGACCAGTTTCACGCTCTCGGCCCTCCAGCGTTTAAGGTACTTATTAAAACCTTCCTTTGACTCTTGGGCCATAACCTCCAGAGATCTCATTGTGGTTTGGATCTCGGTGTTGTCAGCATAGTTCCGAGCAAACTCGGTGGCCACATCATCCCAAGTAGGGTATTTTTTCGGGTCTAGCCTGTAGTACCAGGCCCGTGGGTGCTTCTCAAGGGACGCAGCAAAAAGATTTTTGAACATTGTAGAATCTACTCCCTTGATGGCCATGAATTCTATGAAGGCCCGTACATGTAGTAACGGGTCTTCGGTTCCCTCGCACATGGGTAAGCCAGTGAGGTTCAGGTTTGGGGGTAGCTTGTCGTTCACCGGGGCATACTCACGGCTATATTCCCGGTGTATGTTGTTACTCCCAGCTAGGTGCACTTGTTCTTCTAGTCGGTGAACCGCACTAAGTAGCTCAGTCAGAGACCCATTGGTCTCGATATTAGGAGTCCTTTGCTCCACTGCAGCCATACGAGCAACGATAGCCACTTGACCATCATTTCAGTCAGTTGGGCTTCAATGTCGGTCTGTTTGACGACCATGGCGTCCACAGAGGTTTTCAGACTGTTCAAAGCAGCTTCCATCTTGCGGGTGTGTCTGGTTGACGGAGGCCTGTCTGTAAGAACACCGTGTAATCAGAAACCGAACCCAGATCTTGGAATCATAAAATGTACATCCTGAGCGACAAAAGGAAAGACTAAGTGAAAAAGACTCGAGAAGGACACCTAGACGGATGACTCGTGGGTGGTAAAACTTCCTTAGGGCTCGGCTCTGTGGGCCTAGTCCCGTTCGAAGGAAGGTCCACGTGAGACTTTTCCCCAGACTTTTGACTCGAGTGTATAGACGGACTTTCCTTTGTAGGGGTATGCCATACGCGGGTTGGTCGTGCCTTGACAAATAAGGCGGACTCGGAAAAAGGGGGGAAACTCGTTATGTAAGATCGTCGGAGTTTCGACTCTATAAACCTTCGACATACTATGTAAAGACCCGACACACGAATAGACGGTAGGTCCTATAATAAGGAAGATTTATTTTAGGAAAGTTGGATGTTTGATATTTGAAATTTGAAAGCAAGAATGAGTGAATTTCCGAAAGTTTGAAAACTGAAAGCGGAATTTCGAAAACCGAGATTAGAATTTTGAAAATTCAGAAAATCAAAGTGGTGGGGGGTGGAAATTCGAAAAGTCGAAACGAGCAGCATGCCGACTAAAGAAAAAGATATTTTGAGTCAAATCGTTGATCCTAAATTTCGGCGGCATTCCGAATTTTGAAAATTGGATATTTGAAAAAACAAGTTCCGCAATGGGCAGTATTTCGGGTTTTTCAAAAATTTGGTTTTTTGGGGAGATGGGTCCCGAAACGGATAGTTCTTCGGGGTTTTTCGAAATTTGGTATTTTTGGAAAGATGCAATTTTGAAATGACGGTTTTTGAAAGACGACACGGAAACCAAGTAGCACGTAGTCAAACAAGCATTATAACGACGCTTATGTATGCATTACGCTAAGTCTCGGTCGGTCAAATAGGGTCTATACCAACAACGATGGCTTTCTCGTAAATCAGGACGGACTCCCTAAGCCGAGTTGGTCTTAGGACATGCCGCAAAACCCATACGAGTTCCACCATCGAAGTCTTTAGCGCACCCATGTAGGAATGCACCGCGGTATAGTGGGACGTCGGTCACAAGTAACCGGCCCGGGCAAAAATGGGTTATGCATGAATCATTAAACTAATGCGCGCACATTAATATACGAACGATTTCTTTTCGAGTCTCACCCTAGGAACCACGATGACTAGTGGTACATCAGGTATCCCCAGCGGAGTCGCCAAATTGTGGACATGACGTAGGTCCACCACGACGCGGCCACGCACGGGTTTGGGTAGGCGAATGAATCTCGTGGTAAGATTGTTCTCGGGTTCGAAATTTAAGTCAAAGATGGAGTCGCCACCGAATTTTGTGGTTATTCGGAACCATTCGAGCCCACTCTATGTCGTCATGGGCCGTACACAAAGTATGGCCCATTTCGATTTCATAGTTTATGGGGCTCGTCCCTTTGCATTGCAATACTGATAGCATCTGCCCCGGTAATCGTGTATAGAATGACTCTCGTGCGCCAACGGTTTCGGGCATCTGGAAAATGAGGTTCTGAGTAAGGGGTGAGGGTACGTGTTGGGAAGCCCACTAAGGACACCCAACCCCGCCCGCACATGGCGGCCTCTCGAAACGGACCCTTATATAATAAATAGAAACTAGACCGTAAGTTGTGCTATTGGACTAACTTCGATTAATTACACATTATATTGTGTACTAATCAAAGGACGGAGATTTGGGATCTAGGCGTGGTGCTAGCCCGATCCCGAATCTCGATGCCTTGTCCCGGCTTATCACCTCGAGAAATGGAGTCTAAATTAATCATGTGTCGGATACGACTAAAGAGTCGTCGACACAAGATTAATAGTGCGAGACCGTCGATCAAAGTCGTTTTAGTAGTGACATGCATGAGTTTTAAAAATGGAATCACGTGATTGACTTTACACGCGACGACTAAGTCGTTTTAAAAAAGACGAGGCTCGGATGATTAAAAAAAACTCTAGGTTTTATGGGCTACAGGACCCACTCGATCGAGTCATGGTCTGACTCGGTCGAGTGTGTCCTCGAGGGTGGCTACTGCCCAGGATTTGGGATGCTACTCGATCGAGTGGCTCATGGCACTCGGTCGAGTGGCACCTGTACGAGGCATGGCTTGTCTCGTTTTTTATGTTTGAAAATCGATGGTTGGCCGAGTTAAATAAAAATATCGCACGATTTAAATTTAACTCGGCTTCCGGTACTATAATCGTGTACATATACGATTATAATACTACCGTCATCGGGATTTTATGAAAATGTTATTAGATTGAAAATTTTGATTAGTGACGAAATTGTATCCCTTTACGTCACGACATCGATACTAACCCTTTCGGATTATGTGATGTCGATTTTCGTGTCAGCGGGTTCCGTACTAATCTTAGAAATGGATCCATACGCGTTCAACTACGAATGACCATGATCGCGTTACGCCCTTGAGTACATTTGGGCGGCGCTCCTCGAAAGGGTGCCACCTCCGTCGTTGCTCGTAAAGGGATTAAACGGACCTTAAAATGGTTATCGTAGTCAAACGAGTTTAGATCCGAGTTTTAATACTATTATATAAGTACACGGTATATAATGTAATAGTAAAAAGGAAATCAAAAAAATGCGAAAAGTATAAAATGTTAGTGTTAGCGTTACTATACTAATATGATTATGATATAAAAAAACGAAAATGTAAGTAAAATGAGACGAGATAGTAAAGATTGAGACGGGGTTTACGACACCCTCAACATACATGCTTAGTAAAGGGCTCGGAAATGGACTCGTAATAGCGGCACGGACGCGGGAGTATCGAGGATGTACGCGAGTTATGGTGTGTGTGTGTGTGGATGGTTTGTCGGTTTTTTCGAGGGACAATGTAACACCCCGTATTTTTTCAAATAGTATTAAAATTTTAAACATTTATTTAAATCAAGTTTAACGTTTGAAAAAAAAAATATTTTCGTAAATAAAATATTTTATTTTCGTTAAATTAAAAATTATTCCGTATTTAAAAAGATGAAAATTTATTTATCGAATTATTAAATTTTTTATCTTTCGTTAAATAAAGTTTAAAACTTGAAAATATATTTTTATAATGAACCGTCGTTTTAACGTTTTCTCGTCTCGTACAAAAATTAGAAATTATTCATCGAATTTATAAAATAATGAATTCTTATAAACTATTGTCCCAGAATACTATTTATCGTCTATTTTACTTACCGTCTCACAAATTCCTTTTTAACAATATATTTTACGATTTCTATTATTTTAATTTCGTAATCTTATATTTCAACTTTTTAATAAAAAAAGAAAAACATTTTTACGAAAAACGGACCGATACTCGAACTCTTGATTGAGTCCCACGTTTCTACCTATTCCCTTCCTTTACTTTCCACGTTAGCCTACTCCTACTCCCTCTCTCACTTCCTGTTACTCCTATCTCCCTCCTCATTCACTCACAGTACCCCCTCGTCCATTTCATACATTAAGTATATCTTCCTCACCTTCAACGTCCATCATCATCCTACTCCTTGCACCTCCATTTTATGCAACTCCGGCCATCAGGCCATCGGAGAACAACCACCACCACCGATACTTTTTCCCTCTGTTCACGCGTGCTCGACCAACGCTGACGGACTCCAGCCGCCACCACCGTTATCTCCGTCCTAATGCTGCCACCTCGTCCTGGTGCCACTGTCTGGTCCGGCTGTTACGGTCGCTGCTGTAAGTTGTTGTTGTTGCTACTGGCACGACCCGAATGAACCCTCCTCGACTTTCCCCTGTTCCGACAAGTCCGTCCGACACTCGCCTTGTTAGCTCAGATGAGCAACTCCGGCCTCCTCTGATCTCCTCTGTTTTTCTCTTCCTCGATCGACCAACTCCGACCTTTGTGCTCCCTCAGCTATTCGTGCCTCACTAGCACCGGAGCTCCCCCCCTCCGTTCACCATCGTCAGTTCCCGAAGGTAGTCCCCTTGCCTCTTTTTCCCTCATTTTGATTACATATTATTCTTATAATCGATTTTGATAAATTCTGTTCTTTGTTACTTGTCGACCCAATTCGACCTACAGCTCTTTCGGGTTGCTCTTCTTCGACAAAATAGGTCCCTTCCGTTGAATTGAGTTCGACCGACACCGAGCCACGGTTGACACACCGCTACTACCTCCGTCATACTAGCACATAATGATGAGGTAGTCTTCTCGTTTTCCGGTTCCATCTCGATTCTCGTGACGTAGCTGGTGCGTTGTTATTGTTGGTGTTGTGGTTCGTGATATTGAAGTCCCTGTGTATTATTATCATCATTATTAAATTATTATTATTATTATTGCTATGCTGCTGTGTTGTTAGCTACGGAGTAGTAATTTTATTATTATATTTTTATTATTATTATTATTATTATACTAATGTGTTGTTCTTGTGTTGTTGTCTACATTCTTGTGTTATCTACTTATTATTATTATTATTATTATTATTATTATTATTACTACTATTATCGTTGTAGTTGTTCTGTAGTATGAGTCGTCTCTATTTTTACTCAATTTCCATCCAATGTCACATCAGTCCTGCCGCTATTTCCATTCTTATCATTACTGTCCACATTTTCAATCACGGTCTTCTGTTCTATTCTTACTCCATCTTCCGTAGTTATCATCTATCCTCAACTCACATCTTGTTTCAGTCCTCTCTTAATTTAATGAGTTATTCGATTACTCATTTCTCCTCTTCCGTTCTGCTCGTGCTCTATGGTATTTTATAACGTATGTTTCTGTTTCGTAGGATTTCGTGCTCTTGACAAGGACGTGCATATTGAAGACCGTGGATATCAGTGTAACCAAACTTTTCTTCTAACAACATTTCTTATATATAAGTATATTATGTTAGTAATTTAATAAATTGCTTATTTAAATATTTAGGCTTGTTTGTATGACTAAATTACTTATGTATATAAAAAAATGTTAGGTGATATTTTATTCGTGTTATATATTTATGACTAAATTCAATTCGACTTAATTATCACTTGTTTAATTTATTTATCACTTGTACATTTCTATCTATACGAGAAATTGAGAAAATGAATAAAAGAACTTACATTAATAAAATTTACTTATATCATTTTTATTGATTTGTTTCTATATGCTATGTATGTTTATTCTATGTACTTTATATTTTATATAATTGTAATTTTGGTTGTATTTAATTTTCTTTAGTACATTTACAATTGTTTATAGATTATAATAATAGAGTAAATTAGTAACCTTCAAAATATTTTATTTTAATAATACTTTACTTATTATTTTATATAGGTACAAATTTATAAATTTCTTTTTTTTAAAATATATGGATTTGTTTATTCCGAAAATTTTACACGACTTCATAAATATTTTAAAAAATGATTTTACGTCAAATTTTGTAAATCGATTAAAAATGACTTAAATTATATTTTTCATAAACTATAAGTTTCCAAACAATATTTTATTATACCTAAATTTTATTTTTATAAAACTTCATTTAAATAATTTACTATTTTAAAAATATTATACGATATTTGGGATATAACCTTTCGGGTGACACTTGAGGATTAAAGTATAACGCTGTCACACTGAAAGTATTTGAGGATTTGACTGTTTCAAATGAGTCCGACCAATTATTGAAGGTCACCAAATGAAATACTACTCCTTCACGGGCGACTTTTATATAAAGTTTACGATGCGAGTCTGGGATGAATAGCTTGTGTTGGATCCTACCATGCGTGGTGTTTCGACTGCACTTGTAATGAAAAGCAGACTTGGAGGCTGCGGTCCGAGAGTCGACCTAGTGTTTAAGGTAGTCGTCCTACGGCAGTGAGTTCTGCGGTTCAAGAGTCTGCGTAGGGTATGTGGCGCACATATAGACAAGTACTTGATCAGTATTACCACCTAGGTAGCGGGGGCAGAACAGGATTCTGAAAACTGCGGGTTCCCTCTTGGTGATGCAGAGAATGTAATCATCAGCTTTCATTTCAGCCCAGAGCCCCATTTGAATAAACGTATAATATAATAGAAGTACGGAACCCAATGTACTCAAGGGCGTAACGCGATCATGGTCATTCGTAGTTGAACGCGTATGGATCCATTTCTAAGATTAGTACGGAACCCGCTGACACGAAAATCGACATCACATAATCCGAAAGGGTTAGTATCGATGTCGTGACGTAAAGGGATACAATTTCGTCACTAATCAAAATTTTCAATCTAATAACATTTTCATAAAATCCCGATGACGGTATTATAATCGTATATGTACACGATTATAGTACCGGAAGCCGAGTTAAATTTAAATCGTGCGATATTTTTATTTAACTCGGCCAACCATCGATTTTCAAACATAAAAAACGAGACAAGCCATGCCTCGTACAGGTGCCACTCGACCGAGTGCCATGAGCCACTCGATCGAGTAGCATCCCAAATCCTGGGCAGTAGCCACCCTCGAGGACACACTCGACCGAGTCAGACCATGACTCGATCGAGTGGGTCCTGTAGCCCATAAAACCAAGAGTTTTTTTTAATCATCCGAGCCTCGTCTTTTTTAAAACGACTTAGTCGTCGCGTGTAAAGTCAATCACGTGATTCCATTTTTAAAACTCATGCATGTCACTACTAAAACGACTTTGATCGACGGTCTCGCACTATTAATCTTGTGTCGACGACTCTTTAGTCGTATCCGACACATGATTAATTTAGACTCCATTTCTCGAGGTGATAAGCCGGGACAAGGCATCGAGATTCGGGATCGGGCTAGCACCACGCCTAGATCCCAAATTTCCGTCCTTTGATTAGTACACAATATAATGCGTAATTAATCGAAGTTAGTCCAATAGCACAACTTACGGTCTAGTTTCTATTTATTATATAAGGGTCCGTTTCGAGAGGCCGCCATGTGCGGGCGGGGTTGGGTGTCCTTAGTGGGCTTCCCAACACGTACCCTCACCCCTTACTCAGAACCTCGTTTTCCGGATGCCCGAAACCGTTGGCGCACGAGAGTCATTCTATACACGATTACCGGGGCAGATGCTATCAGTATTGCAATGCAAAGGGACGAGCCCCATAAACTATGAAATCGAAATGGGCCATACTTTGTGTACGGCCCATGAAGACATAGAGTGGGCTCGAATGGTTCCGAATAACCACAAAATTCGGTGGCGACTCCATCTTTGACTTAAATTTCGAACCCGAGAACAATCTTACCACGAGATTCATTCGCCTACCCAAACCCGTGCGTGGCCGCGTCGTGGTGGACCTACGTCATGTCCACAATTTGGCGACTCCGCTGGGGATACCTAGTCATCGTGGTTCCTAGGGTGAGACTCGAAAAGAAATCGTTCGTATATTAATGTGCGCGCATTAGTTTAATGATTCATGCATAACCCATTTTTGCCCGGGCCGGTTACTTGTGACCGACGTCCCACTATACCGCGGTGCATTCCTACATGGGTGCGCTAAAGACTTCGATGGTGGAACTCGTATGGGTTTTGCGGCATGTCCTAAGACCAACTCGGCTTAGGGAGTCCGTCCTGATTTACGAGAAAGTCATCGTTGTTGGTATAGACCCTATTTGACCGACCGAGACTTAGCGTAATGCATACATAAGCGTCGTTATAATGCTTGTTTGACTACGTGCTACTTGGTTTCCGTGTCGTCTTTCAAAAACCGTCATTTCAAAATTGCATCTTTCCAAAAATACCAAATTTCGAAAAACCCCGAAGAACTATCCGTTTCGGGACCCATCTCCCCAAAAAACCAAATTTTTGAAAAACCCGAAATACTGCCCATTTCGGAACTCGTTTTTTCAAATATCCAATTTTCAAAACTCGGAATGCCGCCGAAATTTAGGATCAACGATTTGACTCAAAATATCTTTTTCTTTAGTCGGCATGCTGCTCGTTTCGACTTTTCGAATTTCCACCCCCCACCACCTTGATTTTCTGAATTTTCAAAATTCTAATCTCGGTTTTCGAAATTCCGCTTTCAGTTTTCAAACTTTCGGAAATTCACTCATTCTTGCTTTCAAATTTCAAATATCAAACATCCAACTTTCCTAAAATAAATCTTCCTTATTATAGGACCTACCGTCTATTCGTGTGTCGGGTCTTTACATAGTATGTCGAAGGTTTATAGAGTCGAAACTCCGACGATCTTACATAATGAGTTTCCCCCCCTTTTCCGAGTCCGCCTTATTTGTCAAGGCACGACCAACCCGCGTATGGCATACCCCTACAAAGGAAAGTCCGTCTATACACTCGAGTCAAAAGTCTGGGGAAAAGTCTCACGTGGACCTTCCTTCGAACGGGACTAGGCCCACAGAGCCGAGCCCTAAGGAAGTTTTACCACCCACGAGTCATCCGTCTAGGTGTCCTTCTCGAGTCTTTTTCACTTAGTCTTTCCTTTTGTCGCTCAGGATGTACATTTTATGATTCCAAGATCTGGGTTCGGTTTCTGATTACACGGTGTTCTTACAGACAGGCCTCCGTCAACCAGACACACCCGCAAGATGGAAGCTGCTTTGAACAGTCTGAAAACCTCTGTGGACGCCATGGTCGTCAAACAGACCGACATTGAAGCCCAACTGACTGAAATGATGGTCAAGTGGCTATCGTTGCTCGTATGGCTGCAGTGGAGCAAATGACTCCTAATACCGAGACCAATGGGTCTCTGACTGAGCTACTTAGTGCGGTTCACCGACTAGAAGAACAAGTGCACCTAGCTGGGAGTAACAACATACACCGGGAATATAGCCGTGAGTATGCCCCGGTGAACGACAAGCTACCCCCAAACCTGAACCTCACCGGCTTACCCATGTTCGAGGGAACCGAAGACCCGTTACTACATGTACGGGCCTTCATAGAATTCATGGCCATCAAGGGAGTAGATTCTACAATGTTCAAAAATCTTTTTGCTGCGTCCCTTGAGAAGCACCCACGGGCCTGGTACTACATGCTAGACCCGAAAAAATACCCTACTTGGGATGATGTGGCCACCGAGTTTGCTCGGAACTATGCTGACAACACCGAGATCCAAACCACAATGAGATCTCTGGAGGTTATGGCCCAAGAGTCAAAGGAAGGTTTTAATAAGTACCTTAAACGCTGGAGGGCCGAGAGCGTGAAACTGGTCGATAAGCCCAGTGAAAAGACTTTGGTGGAGGCTTTTGTTAAGAATCTCCTCCCCTCCTACCGGGTTCACCTCCGATACGCTGTCATACCCAATTTCACCACCCTTACTGAAATGGGTATGAGAATCGAAGACGACCTGAGACTAGAGGGCCTCACTAAGGTGATAAGTGCCATTTGTAGTGCCTATTTCTTAGTGTTTTGGTCCCATTTTCCTTGTGTAATCGCTCCTTGGGAGCGATTTATGGGCTTCTTATGCTTCCTTTAGTTCGTTTCAGGTTCCGCAGACCGAATTGGAAGAGTTGGAGCGATTCCGACTCGATACATACACATTTTGGAGCCAACGAAGCTATGGAACGATGATTCGATGCCTTGGAATCGACCTCGAGACCTTGGGACCCAATCCCGAGCCTTCGAGACCCGATCCCGAGTCCCGAGAATCGATGGGAAGCCCATGAGAAGCAAGGAGGGACCAAAAAGTTCATATTGGAGGCCTACAAGGCTCATCCCGAACGGGTATGGCTTCATCTCGTCCGGGATGAAGGAGGAAACAATGATGAGGCTACTGAGGGTCCATCCCGACCGGGACCATGGCGTCCCGACCGGGACCGACCTCGTCCCGACCGGGACCACCCCGTCTCGGCCGGGACGGGCCTGCTGCAGCTCCGCCTTGTTTTCTTTCTTTTCCCTTCCATTTGTAACCCTATATATACTCTTCCCTTGTTATGTTAAGGGGAGGCACTTCATATTAGACTAAACCCTAGATTATTTTAGCATAGATTAGCATAGATTAGTGTAGATTAGTCCTTAGATTATCGTTAATCTTAGATTAGTGCTTGTAATTTGGGAATTCTTCAAGATCTTCACCAAGCTTGACAAACTTGGATGTTTGTTTTGGGTTCTTCCATTTATGCAAGTTTCTTTCTTCCTTTCATCTCTAGTTTGGTATAATCTTCTTTTCTCTTCTCTTAATCTTTGTTTTATCATTAAAGTTTGATTCTTTATTCTTGTTATGGTTCATAGTTCATAGTTATTGTTAGTTTCTTCATGTTTGTTTTGATGTTTGTGATGATTCCTCTTCTTAGTGTTAGTTTTAGTATAGATATGTTAGAGTAGTATCTTGCTAGGGTTAGTAAGGTGATTAGGGTGTTAATTGGATGATTAAGGGATTGTTGGAGATGTTGGTGGAAGATTTGGGTTTCCTCTTGTATGATGCACATCACATGTTTGTCGAAATGCTTGATTAACTAAGTATGTACGAATGCTTGTTTTTCTTGTTTTTCTCTTGTGGGTATTAGTTTGTTTGTGGGTTCGGTTCCCTCATTAAGTTGCGAGAGCCCGGTGAGGACGACCCCTAGGTCGGTCTAAGTTGCGAGAGCCCGGATGCGACCTAGGCCTATAGCTCGCTAGTACCCCGTTTGTGTTGTGTATCGCCGAGTTGGGTTTTAGGGGGAACCTCTAGGTGAGTCTAAGTTGCGAGAGCTCGGGCATTACCTAGATTACCCTACTACCTCCTTCACCTCTAGCTCTTCCTCGACCATTTCGTTACCCCTTTGACCCCGACCTAATCCTAGCCCGTTTTCTTTGATTGTAGTTCTAGTTTTAGACCTAGCTTAGTTCTTAGCCTCCCTCTCCTTAGAATAGCTTGTCTCGAACCTAGTCCTAGACCCGAGCATACCCTAGTCCGACCTCCCGTCCCTGTGGATTCGACCCGACTTACCGTAGCTACCCTAGTTAGGTTTTGCCGGTTTTATTTGACGGTTGGGATCCACGACAAATCCCTTCCCATCAAATTGGCGCCGTTGCCGGGGACGGCGTAGTTTAGACTTTTGTTTGCTTAGTTTGGGACTTTGTTCTTGATTTTTGTGTTCTCTTCTCCTTGTGTATCCCCGTTTTTCTTCTTGTGTGTTACTCTCCCTTCCTAGTGCCTCAAAAGCACTAGGATACTAACGTTTGCTCAAGTGCTTCTAGCTCATCCTAGGTACCAAAGCAACGTTATGGACATGGCGCGTCCAAGCTACCATCAATCATCACGGGACAACTATGGGGTGAATTACCAAAACCCACAAATTTACCAACCATATCAACCTCATCAACAATCTTATGAACCCTCTTCTTATGATTACCAAGAAAGTTGTCAAGGATCGTTCCCACATCCTAACAACTACCAAACACCCTCACATAACCCACAACCGAATATCCTTGAGACTTGTCAAATGTTGGTCCAAACACAAGGGAGCCAACATGAGATGATGATGTTATTGCAAAAGGGTCAACAATTGATGTTGACTCAAATACAAGGGGTTAGGGAGAAGTTCAAGGCCCAAATAGAGGTGCAAGATGCTCGCATCAATGCACTCATGGCTCATATCAAGATGTTGGCCACTCGAGCTCCACTACACGTTGAGGAAGGTTCATGGGCAAGAAGGTCGGGTGCCTCCACAAGAAAGTCAACCCAACCTTGAAGCTACAAATGAAGAAGAGAGGGTCGATCATGAGACCATTGTTGAGTGTTGCTTAGGTGGTGAGGATAGGGAAAGAGTAGAGGAAGTTGAAGCTTCAAGGGTCGACAATGAGGAGGGAGTTGAACATGATTATCAAGATAACTCTTGGGGAGCCAATGTATTGGCTATAAAGTTGGATTTGTTTGATTTTCTTCGTGATGAACCGAATGGTGACAATCCAAACCCAAGTGAAAAGATCACCCCTCATGACCATTTTGACAAGGTGAGTGAAAAGGAGCGCAATACTTGGGAAAAAGAAGTAGACGCCTTGGAACTTGCTTTGTATGGGAAGTTGGAGGATCCTAAAGCCTCCAATGAAGAAAACTTGACGCCTTCTCCTCCTCTACCGCACTCGATGCCTAGTCCTTTGTCTTGTGAGACGGTTGATGAAGAGGATCCTTGTCGGGCGGTGGAAAAGAGTTTCATTCTCGACCCCGTAGAAGAAGCGACACCCCTAGGGTGTGATCTCCCACATCATGACACCGAGCACGACTCTAGACCACTATACCTACCGGATGGTCATAAGAGTCGTAGCTATGTTGGTTTGGAAGACCCGGAAGATCACGAGAACCCCGAGCATAATGAAGATGATCGCTTCTTCCCTCCGACTTGGAAACTTTTGGGAGTAGCTAGGCTCGGCCATGTGAGCTTCAATGAAGATGTTGCTAGAGCATTTGACTTACTACTCCGAGCTCTTGATGGCTATGGAGGTGTAGTTGGTGAGAGTACCTCATTGTAAATATCTCTTTTTCTTTTCTTTTGTGCTTGTATTTGTATTTATGTTTGTTTGTATAGTTTGGTTTCTAAGATTTGTTAGCCGTTGTGGAACTCTTGTTCATTTGGATTTTTTGATGAGCGATGTGAGGGAGGGATTTTGATGTTGTATATGAGTTTATTGTGATAGGTGTGAAGGAAAGGAGATTCCTAGAGGAGAGTAGATAATGATAGAGCTTGGATCGTGAGTATGGAAGTCGGTTTTTGAAGCTTTGGTGAAGCTTTTTGGGGTTTTGGAGGTCAAGAAGACCCATCCCGGGCGGGAAGGGAGCTTCCCGACCGGGAAGGATGTGCCATCCCGACCGGGAAGAAGTCGTCCCGATCGGGATGGAGGTGCAAAAATTGGAGCTTGCGGGAGTGCCGTCCCGACCGGGAAGGTGGCTTCCCGACCGGGACGAGTGTGTCTTCCCGATCAGGACAATCCATCCCGACCGGGATGGTCTCTTTTCTCCTCTTTTGGCCTCTTCTTTGACATTGAGCCCACCCTACCACTTTATACCCCCACCCAACCTCCCTCACCCATCCTTGCTCATGTCATACGACCCTTACACTTCATTTGCATACCCTCACCTCATTTCTCTTCCCTTTACACCGAGTTTCACATCGAATCCCACTCCCCTCACACCATTACTACCTTAACCATGCGGTATTATCGAGAATGAAGAGGAATAGCAATGATGAAGACAAGCAAGTGCCTATATTGATTTACGAGACGATGGAGAGAGTGAGTCGCTATCCTATTGGTACGGCAACTATCCTTTCTTTTCCATCTTTTATTGCTTGTTTTCCTTTGTTTACTTCCCTTCCCCTTATATTTGTGTCATGGTGGCCTTCGAGACCTTGGTATATGTTGCTCCCGACTCTCGATGATGTGACTACATCGAGAGTCATTTTCAAAATCCAAATTTTACAAGTTTTTCATTTTCTTTTTTTGAGGATTTAGTCGGATTTAGGCGGAATCCGGGCTAGGTGACTTGTTTACACCTAGCCCTCCCCTCCCATTTCCTTTTATTTCCTTCTTTTTATTTTCTTCCCCCATCCATATCTTTTCTTGTCTCGGCCCATGGTGACTTGATTACACCCCGGCCGGGCACCTTCTACCATTTTTCTTCACTTTATTTTTGATTTTTAGCTTTATTTTCGTAGTTTCTTTTCTTTTTCTTTTGTCTCTCCGTACCCTACGATCGAGCATGAGGACATGGCTCGATTTAAGTGTGGGGGAGCGATATTCTAGTGTAGCTTAGTTTATTTTCGTAGTTTTTCAAAAAAAAATCTTAAAACCCTAAAAATTTGAAATTTTTTCACAAAAATCAAAAAGATTTTCTTTTGTGTCTTTTCCTTTTTGTGTCGTTATGTCGTATTTTTGTTTTGTTGTGCGTGTTTTGCCCCCCTTTTTCCTTATAGGTTGCCTAATCGCCGTTAGCTTTGATGAGCTTTCAAGACTTCCGGTAACATCTCTTCATCCCTTTTTCCCTCTTTGCTTCTTGTGAGTTTGGAGGAGATTTGTGATGATGTGTGCTCGGGAGGAGCTTTGTAAAGATTGTGGTGGATTTGGAGACTTATTTGAAGATCGGGGTGGTGTTTGTTTTGTTTATGTGTTGTTTCTCCTTGTTTTGTTTTGTTTTGCTTTGTTTTGTCTCTTTTTCTTTCACTTTCGTTGTGTCTTTGTTTTGTGTTTTGTTGTGTGTCATGTGTGTAAACGTTTTCGAAAACCCGGTTTAGAGGCTACTGTGCAAGTGTTTACTTTCCCTTTCTAGTAGTATAAATCAAGTCTTGGACCTTAGTCTAGTAGAATGACCCTAAAACAATGATTTCGTTGGTCTTTTACCTTGAGTCCACCTAGCTTACTAGGGATTTACTACGGGATTTGCATTTTGACCATTATGACCACCCACGGTGTGAAAAAGCCTTGGTTGCCGAGTCCCGTCCCTTAGGTGACCATGTTCGGAATCGTTAGATTAGTCCAAGTTCTCCCCTTTTTGTGAGTATGAAGGGAAGACGTCGTCCCGACATACCCATTTCCCTACTTCCTACACAAACCCACACAATAAAAATTGCAATTTGTTGAATTTCTCTCTTTCTTGTTACTAAGGAATGCCAAAAAGCCGAATCAAGGCAAAAAGAGCTAAGAAAAGAAAATGAAAGAAATGAAAGAAAGAAAAGAGAAATAGCTAAGGGAATGTCTAGCGAGGGGTTTTTTCTAGGGTCGAGTCTAAACTAAGGGAATATCTAGAGAAATAGCTAAGGGTGGTCAATCTAGGAAAAGGTGTTGGGGAGAAGTCGGGATTTGGTACTTTGAGTCTAAGAAGGTCGGAATCGAGTTTTTGTCGCAATATTGATAAACTCACCTAAAATCCCGCTTTCGCGACGAATGAGGGTAAGTCCCTAGTCATGGTAATTTCTACCCCGAGTTTCCCCATATTGATAGAAATTAGTCAAGGTCGGTCTAGTTGGTCGGAGTAAAACAACAATGACATAACACCATAAATAAGATAAACCAACATGCAAGCAACCCACCAACATCCCTATATTCAAATAATCCAAGCCCTCATCCCTAAACTCCCCAACAATAAATCTACTCACAAATCATTATGGAACACAACAAAATATCTATTAAGGGGAAAATTACTACAACATGCATATAAATTAGATCTAATAAAACTAACAACACCAATATGATTTGGACGAGATGATGATGAGTAAACAACGTAAAAACTAAACTAGAGATTGGAGAGTGGAAGAGAATTATACCAACTATGTAGATCTATAAGAAATAAGAAGATATCATGGATAAAGATTGAATCTTTGATGAATAAAATGGAGAACTTGTCACTAATCCTCCAATAAACCAAACAAATCTTCAAATAAAACTTGAATAATCTTCTTACAAACTTCAAATCTAGATTGTTGTTGATGGAAACTTGTAGATCTACTATTAATTAATATATAAACTACTAGAATTTTTGGAGGATTTTTCTAGATTAGTACTACTAATGGATGGTGTAATAGGATAGTGGAGTGGTGTAATGGCTTCCCTCCTTAGCACAATGGAGAGGTGACTTGGGCAATAAACTAGGGTAACATATATATAGTATATCTTAATGGGTATTTAACCTAAAGCCCAAATCCAACTTATGCTCCATTAGTGAGACAATCTCCCTTAGCATGGTGAAACTTTACCATGTGGACTTGACGATAATTCCCACCGGGTGAAAATTTCGCCTGGTGAGATTTTCTTCCATTTTTGGCGTTTTTGGCACTTCTTCCCATCGGGCGAAATTTCACCCGGTGGGCGAAATTTTGCCCGGTCAGTTTCGCCCGGTGGGTAAGCTCGAAAATATTTCGGGGGAGGCGTTTCACCGTCGGGTGAAATTTCGCCCAGTGGTGTCTCACCGGGTGAAATTTCGCCCGGTGGTGTCTCACCGGGTGAAATTTCGCCCGGTCATTTTTTGGCCTCTTTCTTCTCTCATTCTTCGTTGTATGGTCGGATGGCTTTAAACTTTAAGTTGTGTGCTTTGCTCTTTGGACGGTTTTCCCTTCTCTTGTGCTCGTGGAAGCTCAATCGTGATTTTTGTAGCAAAACCTATCAAAATTGATAGAAAAACTACCAAAAACACGTAAAACGCACAAGAAGGACGCTAATGCGAGAAGTACGCAAAATATGGCGATAATCGCACTCAAGACTCGCAAAACGAGGGAAAAATGGGAGAAAAAACGGTCTAAATTTAGCAAACAACACATACTCCCAGTTCCAGGTGAAAGACATTGCCCTAAAATTAACCAACCTTTAAATCCACCACCTATCAAAGTGGGACCTGGTAGGCCTAGGAAAAATAGGAAGAGAGATCCATTTGAGGATCCTAAAAAAAGTGGAAGGTTGACAAAGCATGGGATAGAGATGACTTGCTCAGTTTGCAAGTCAAAAACCCATAATAAAAGGTGTCCGGACAAGGATAAAGTAATGGAACCACAGGCGAAAAAAGTAGGGGGAGACCTAAATCAACTACTAACTTGGAACAAGAGGGTTCAAATACTAGGCAATCTGAGACACACCATCAAGCAATGGCCCAACCAACAAGGTTAGAGATGGGTGGTAGAGTCATAAATAGTGGTAGAGGAAGTAGAGGTGGGGTAAGAGGTGGAGCAAGAAGTGGAGCAAGAGGTCGTGCAAGAGGAGGCGCAAGAGGTGGAAGAGTTAGGGTATGTAGCCTTCTTAATGTTCGTCTTTTCACTTATTGTTTTAACTGTATATTTTCGTATAGTTACCTAAATAAAGTGACTGAAATTTTGTATCGCTCACTGGCTGCAGGTAATTGAAGGGTATGGAGTGCTTTTTGATGATCAAGGAAATCCAAGTGAAATAGCGGGTGTATGCAGTGTGTCAGTAGAAGGGCAACTAAGAAGCCAACCATCTACACAAGCATCAACTAACCACCTTCTTTAAAGATCAAACAAACTGTAGTTTGATGCTCTTTTGTTTAGTTTCTGTAGTATGAAGCATTCTAAGTTATTTTGGAGCGTTGTAATTAATGTGAAACAAATGAGGTTCTACTAGTTTGCTACTGGATGTAAAGCTCACTCTTTTATGTTGACCAGATACTCTTTTGTTGATGCACATCCTTCTTGTAATTTATTCTCCTGAACTGGATGCTGCTATTGTATTTAGCATCAGGCGTGAACAAGTTACAATGTATTTTGATGCACTGATGTAGTGACACATCATTTTGATGCTCTTTTCTTGCTGTCTCATTTACCACTTGTTTTAATTTCTCACCTAATCCGATATTGCATCAACATTTTGCTTTTGCTAAAGCTTCTTTATTTTATTTTATTTTCTTTTTTACTTCCTTTTAGTGTTTACATAAACAAGTTTTATGACTATAGAAGTTTAGCATTGCATTAGCAGTGAAGTGGTGAACAACAATCACTACATAAAATGAGCACGGTGTAAATACACCAATCCGATTAATAACAACGACCATCAAACACAATCCGATTACACAATTACTTAGCCTTACATAATAAATACACCAATCCGCTTACACATCAAATATGTCAGTTAACTTCAAGATGATTTTTGAAGCATCCAACATAATGCGAAAAATATCCAAGATACGATCAACCATATCATATTTATTTTCTCTCCTCTTGAACGACTCTTAACTTCAGCTTGCAACTCATCGATATGTTTTTGTAATTTATGCTTCTTCTTGGACCATTAATTTCTCTTCGAAAGTAGCTTTGTTAAACTCATCCATGGCCTTCCCAATAAGTTCCTCCGAAGCAGTTTCCGACACCAAATATTCCTCCAAAAGAAAATAACCACATCCATTGTGCTCAGAGGGGAATCTAGCTAGTAGCTTCGCTACCCCAAATTTGAAAAATATTGTTAAGATTATTTACTTTTGCTACTCCAAACTTCGTAAAAATGACACATTTTCATATGAAGTAAGCAAATATGATGAAATCGCTACCCAAAATTTGAACTATGGATTCGCCCCTGATTGTGCTGCAATTTTTTCATAATTGTAGATCAAATTAAAATGTTGCTGGCAACAAATTCAAAATTAATGGGAAAAATTCAAAATCAAACACAAAATCGATTATTGATCTTACCGGCCACATAGGACAACCGTAAAAATTCTTCCCCGCATGTGGTCCACTCTTCACCGTCCTCAACATTGCTACCATATTATGTTTGCATAATACTCCATCCTTAGAAATTTTGGAGCCTCTTGAACTTGAAGAAGATGTATATAATACTTTACCTTTCATTAATTCACACACACACAGGGAAGAAGATGAACAAAAGAAAGGTAAATAATTAAAGAGAAAGGAAAGGAAAGAGAGATAATGGGGGAAAATTTTTGGTAAAAGATGAGACTTTTTCAGTAAAAGAAGAAAGAAGAAAAGGATGAAAATTGAATAGAAGAAAGAGAAAATGGGTCCCATTGGAAATAAATGACCGGCAATAAGAAGTGGTTAAAAGAGTGAGTGTAGTCTAGGAAATAGGGTGGAATAGTATGGTTCGAAGTCGATTAATGCATATTACGAAGTAATATAAGAAGACACCCAATAGTTTGGATTATTTCCGTAAATTATCCCTCTTTTTATAATAAGTTCTTATTTGTGACAGTTATATTTGTCTTAAATTTATAACGGATCTATTATAGAATATATTAGAGATATGATAAGAAAACATATTATCCGAGATATTATGAGTATCAACCACCGGCCGGAGATGTTTGCCTTACTTCCGTATAATCCAATTAATATTATGCCTTATTATTATTACTATTAGAAAATCAATAAAGTTGCATGCTTGCTGATATTATGCAATGCACTTCGTACCTATCTCACTTTCTCTAATCATGCCTACCTACTTGAGTAGTTGAGTGTCAATATGCCGTCTTGGTCGTGATCTATATATTGATTTTGTCGCTCTGCCATTGATATCATGTTATGAAACTAACTCAACGAAAATTTTAAGGTGATATTCAGATCCATTTATATTCTATTATGGTCAAATATTGAGAGTAAGACAAACTCATGTGTCTAGTGTAAGAAAAGATTTTTGGCATTTCCTTCCTAATTGGATACTCCCTCCGTTCAAGTCGAACTTTCGCTTTTGTTTTTTCACGTTTGTCAACTCGTATTTTGCGTCGTTAATATCTTTCGTAACATATCTGTAAAAATTATGGAAATTGAATATTAATAATGTACTTTTTAAGATGAATCAAACAAGATCCCACGTGGATATATTTTCCCTAATAGATTGTCGTGAAGATCGAAAGTTATCTTTGATTGCGAATAGTGTCAAAACAAGAAAGGGGAAGGTTCGACTTGAACGGAGGGAGTATATTTGACCCGTTTTAACGTTATGACGGATATATTTGTCGCAAGTAAGACCAACGATATTTTACTAGATTTTCTTTATCCCAGCGTTAAACATGCAAGGTCTTTGATGAATTCAATTTATTACGGAGTATAAAGTAATACTACAATTATGTAGATTTTGTTGTTAAAGTGATGTTTGGTAGACTGTAGACCTAGCCAGTGGGCCAGTTCAATCAAATTAGGCCCATGCCTAAGCTCAACCCGTAGGAATCGTGTAACAACCTGAATTCCTAGATACTCTTCTTTGGATTCCTACCATAAGTTAAATATATGTGATTAATATTTTAATCAAATGTTAGGACTCTAGTGAATGAGAGAGAATATAATTTACTTAATTTCTTTTTTTCAGTAAAATGTGAATCTTTTATATATTAATGATGAAGAAATGGAGGCCTTAGAATCACCCACATAAGCATTCTACATGACAATGAGTTGACACTGACATGGCGTCTAATCTATATATTATACTCCCTCCTATTACAAGTATTCCTCCCCAATTTTTTTGCGGGAAACTAAGGAGGGAGTAAATAATAATAAATGGTGGAGTTAAAGTAAGAGAGATGAATAGAAAGTGAGGTATGAAGTGTAAAAGGTGAGGTATAAAGTGAAAAGATGTTGAGTTTAGGTGTGGAGGAAAAGAATAAAGAATTGAAGGAAGAATAAGGAATGATTATAATTATATCCAAAAAAGGAAAGTGGGAAGAAAACCAAACTAAGCTCAAAAAGGAAAGTGGGAGGAATACTTGGAATAGGAGGGAGTATTAAATAGAGAACAAAGCATTCTCCATGCTCTAATTCCCCAAATCTCAATGCTAAAGCAACCCACATGGCACAATATTATTGGGTGAAAGATGAAAAGGAGGGAGAGTTAAGTGGAAGATGAAAATAAGAGAGTTATGATTAAGTGGAAGATGAAAAGGAAGGAGAGTTAAGTGTAAGATGAAAATGAGGGAGCTTAAATGTCCTTATTAATCACGTAGAATCCAATGTTAAGCAATCAACCAAGTTAAGTGGAAGATGAAGATGAAAAGGAGAGAGAGTTCAGTGAAAGATGAAAAGACGGAGAGTTGAGTGGAAGATGAAAATGTGGGTGTTTAAATGTCCTCATTAATCATGTAGGAACCAAAGTGAAGCAATAAATTGAAAAGGAGGGAGTTGAATACACCATCCAAGTGTACAACGAAACCGAGCGGATTCCCTCCGCCAAAGGTCGTCTTATTGTTGTCGTTGGATGCAGACGACAACAATTTTTTCCACCGCCCAAACTAAATCGGTGTGTGCGTGACAACCTCATTCTTACATAATTGACATAGTATTGTTATCTATATATTATATTAAATAGAAAACAAAGCATCCTCCATGCTCTATACAACCAATACTCAATTCGGTAACTCACTTGGTATGATGTGATTGGGTAGAAATTGAAAAGGAGGGAGTTGAATACATAATCAATGCCAAAGTCGGTTATTATTAGTTAGAACCCTTCCACTTCTTCCTCATTGATTATGTAGAATCCAAAGTGAAGAACCCATCAACTTCTACGATTATGTAGAATCCAAAGTGATGTCATAAATTTCAACCACCTAGCTCCCATCCTCTTCATCTTCCTTCCTTATAATCCACCACCTATAACAATGGGTGTTTGCCTTTCCCATTACACCATCCAAGTGTATAACGAAACCGAGCTGATTCCCGCCGCCAAACGTCGTCTTACTGTTGCCGTTGGATGTAGACGACACCAATTTTTTTCACTGCCCAGATTAACTCGGTATGTGTGTGGCTATCAATTCGTTCCTGCTTCATTGGGTTCATGCTTGCATTAAACTCATCTTAATGCTACTCATTATTAGTTCTCAGTTATCTTGGTAGTAGGAGTCAATCGATACAATCTCATTCTCACATAATTGACATAGTATTGTTATTGTATACTCCCTCCATCTCGATCATTAATTGTCCTTTTATATTATTCGTGAGATGTATTTTAATCAAAGCTAAGGACGACAAATGATCGAGATGGAAAGACTAATCCATTTTCTACAATTTTTGCAATTGCTAGCTTAACATCACTTCGTAGTTGGTACTATTATTATATTCCATCTTGTAGACACCCACATTTTGACTGCTAGGCGTCTATAGCAGTTTCCAAAAAACACCCGATGATGATCGGACGCAAACGTGTTTCTACGCGCTCGGATATGGGCTCGAAACCGTTAGTTGCTGGCTTATGCATTCACGGAGTAAAAATATCACAAAACAGACCTCAAACTCTTGCTCAGTGGGTCGTTTCCAATCAAACAAGGCTAATTTGGGTCAAAACCGACACCGGAAATAAAACCGACTTTTTGCGATTGGGTCAAACCCCGGTCAAAGCCGTTTCCGAGACACATAAAGCAGCCACACAAACATCAAAAACTCAGCCCAAAACTTTGGACCCGTGCGGTTCAGCTGACCCACTCGATCGAGTGCTCAGCCCACTCGATCGAGTAAGCCCTTACGCAAGCCCGACTGCAGTCTCACTGGGCCACTCGACCGAGTTGGCCAGTTACTCGGTCGAGTAACCCTAGCCGGGGGTACGTAGCCTAGCCTATATAAACACCCCCATGCACACACTTCAAGACATCTTTTTTTGGAACCCTAAAAAAACCCTAATCGATCCTTAGTCTACACTAAAACCCTAACCCTAGTATCTAGGAATTCGAACCCTAATCACCATAACTTAGCCTATATCTCGATACTCACGTGCAAGCCGCAATTAACGAGTCCCGTCCGAGACAAGAACATGTAGGTTGAGGGTGCAAAAAGACCCCTTTCTTTCCCTTCTCTGCTTCTTCGCGCGTCGTCCATATCGTCGTCGTTGTCCCGTTTCTTTTTTTATTTTTTCTCTTTATCGTCATCATCGCATTCTAATATCGTTAATATTTACTAGTATAAAATATTAAAATACTCGTCAATTCGTGTCGAGCGTGAGTGATGACGGGATAAGGAAAACCGAATATACAAGTCTATTGCACCCAGCGTTGCCGATCTCTTATCCCGACACCCCGATCGCTTGATTGTTGAGACGAGTTAATATCAACCATAATTTTCCTATTATTTTTTCCGCATCATCATTAATCACATACTTTGTCAATTCATAAATTTCTTTCAAAACAATGTTTTTTTTAAGGGTCGAAACCCGTTGACGCGGATCCGACATCACATAATCCCTAGGGATTTATTACGATGTCGGGAAGCCGAGGGAATCAAGTCGAGTCCGTCGTAATTAAGATGTGTCGATCTTTTAGATTCGATACCAATTCAATAATTGGATGTCGAATATAACGATTTAGTCAAAAAAGTTAATTAACACGATTTCTCGTTGATGCTAAAATAGATGTCTAACAATTCGCAAGAATTAATACGACACTATAAACGCGGAGGGAATTCATATCGTTTTGGTTAACTCAAAACGACTTATAACAATTCTATTTTTGTCTCGCTCTAATATTTCATATTGATTCAATAATCGAATATGGGATACGACGAGTATTCAAAATTAGAATCGAGTACAAATCCCATAATATTTATACCCGATTCAACAAAATCAACGATTTATCAAAATCCGAATCGAGTATAAATTATACGATATTTATGCCCGATTCGCCAGAACTATCAAATTAACACAATCGCAAACGAACCCTAGTTCGTACAGGGGGCACTCGATCGAGTGCCTAGCCCACTCGGTCGAGTGGCACCCCAAAAACCGAGACAAAATGCTTTTTCGACCTTCACTCGGCCGAGTCACACAATGACTCGATCGAGTGGCAGTGTACTCGGTCGAGTTCGCCAATAACTCGATTGAGTAGGGTCTAAAAATACGGGACATAAGCCCTTTCACAGGTTCATTCGGTCGAGTCCTTCAATGACTCGGTCGAGTGGCCCCTTATCACGTTAAACCGTGAGTCCTACAACGTCATTCGAGTCTCGTCAACGCTTTCTCACGACTTAGGTCGACACGTGCCTAATTTATCACGTGAAATATTACTTTCCAAAACTTTGCATCATCTTATTTATATCATTCCATAACATTCTACATCTTTGCAAACCGTTATTATCGTTATACCGTTACTAAAAAGTTTGTTATTTTCTTGTTGATTTTTATTGTTTATTTTATTATACTAAAATGAACCCGCATTCTAAATTTAACTTCGACGTTAGAATTAGTTGCATTTAATCGACATAGAAACCCTTTCAATTTCTCGCATGTCTAGGGAAGATAATGTTTGCATAAGCATTTTCATCGTTCAACTAACGCGCGTATTAGAAAGTCTTTCGATATCTTAGTAGAGGCCGCTAATGTGCGGGTGCGGGCGGGGTTGGGTGTCCTTAGTGGGCTTCCCAACACGTACCCTCACCCCTTACTCAGAACCTCGGTTTCCGGATGCCCGAAATCGTTGGCACACGAGAGTCATTCAATACACGATATCCGATAATGTCGGTATCGGTATCAAATGCAAAGGGACGAACCCAATAAACTCTGACATCGGAAATGGGCCGTATTTTTTATACGGCCCACTACGACATAGAGTGGGTTCGAACGGGCCCGAACTCCCACAAACTTCGGTGGCGACTCCACTTCGATTTAAATTTCAATTCGATCCATTCTCATATGGAGATTCATTCGCCTCCCCAAACCCGCGAGTGGCCGCGTCGGGGTGGACCTATGTCATGTCCACAATTTGGCGACTCCGCTGGGGATTAACTGATGCGTGACTTACCATCGACATCCTCAGGGTGAGACTCGAATAGAAATTGTTTGACTAGTACAATACGCGTTTTAGTTTTACGGTTCATGCATAACCCCATATTTTCCCGGGCCAGTACTCGCGACCGACGTCCCACTATACCGTGATGTACTCCAATATGGATATGTAGGGGTGTTCAAAAATTGACCCGGACCGGCAAACCGGACCGGATCGGACCGTAAGGTCCGGGTCGGTCCAGACCGGGGCACGTACCGGTCCGGTCTCCGGGTCCCAAAAAAGTTGGTAACCGGTCCCCGGTTCGGTCCGGTCCGGTCTTAAGAGGGTCCGGTCCGGGTTTCTTTATTAACCGGTCCGGTCCGCGGGTTTGAGATTTTTGGGTTTCCGGTCCGCGGGTCAAACCGGTCCGGTCCGGTCCGGGTTTGGACCGGTGAACACCCCTATGGATATGTCAAAGGTGTCCATAGTCGATTCGAGTGGGTTTCGCGGCATGTTCTAAGCTCAACTCGACTTAGAAAGTCCGTCCCGATCAACGTCTAGACTATGTGCACTGGTCTAGACCCTTTATAGACCGACCGAGACTTAGTGTAAAGCATACATGGCGTCGTTATAATGCTTACGTGACTATATGCTACTTGGTTTCCGTGTCGTTTTCAAAAACCGTCTTTTTTATAAATTACATCTTTTTTCAAACTATCCAATTTCAAAACCCGGGACGTATACCGAATTTAGGACTTATGATTTTAGTCAAAACATCCTATTTCTAGCCGGTATTCTGCCCATTTCAAAACTCGAAAATATTTTCGAACTTTCAAAACCGAGGCCCGATATTTGTTTCGATCGGGCCCCTCCACCGTTTTTTTCGTTTTTTTTTTCTAAAAATCCTTTTTCAAAACCTTTCTCTTCTTAGGACTTCCCGTATTTAGCAGTGTCGGGTCGTGTCTTAAGTCATCAAAGTCTCTAGCGTCGAAACTCTGTCGATCTTACATCACGAGTTTCTTCCCTATCCCAGTCCGCCTTATTAGACTAAGGCAAGGTCCACCTACGTAGGACGTACTTCTACAAAGGAGGGCCCATTTAAAAAATCGAGTCCAAAGTCTGGGAATGTCTCACGTGAACCTTCCTTCGAACAGGACTCGGCCCACCCGCCGATTCCTAAGGAAGGCCCACCTTTCACAAGTCACCCGTCTAGGCGTCCTTTCTGAGTCATTTCCCTTTTCAGTCTTGTTCGGGATGTACTTTCTATTCTGGGATTTAGGCTAGTTTCTGATTACGCGGTGTTCTTACAGACAGGCCACCCGAGACCAGATATCAACGCAAGATGAATGATTTGAAAGCCGCGCTGGCCAAGATCGAGACTCAATTGACTGCCATCCAGACCGACCAAACCACTCTGGCCACCCGTCTGACTGCCGTGGAGAAGGGTACTCCCATTGGATCTGAGCCCACTGGGCCTATAGCCGAGTTAATCGGCGCTGTTCGCAAGCTTGAAGAACAGGTGCACCTGTCGAAAAACAACTCGATCCACACTGAAAATGCTCGTTCCTATTCGCCTTTGAATGACGAGCTACCTGCCAACCTCAATCTCACGGCAATTCCGATGTTTGAGGGTACTGAAGACCCGGTCCACCACATCCGGGCTTTCAAAGAATTCATGGCGGTCAAAGGGGTGAAATCCACCATGTTTAAGCACTTATTTGCTTCCTCACTCGAGAAGCACCTCAAGGCCTGGTACTACAGGCTCGATTCCAAGAAATATAAGACTTAGGACGATGTGGCTACTGAGTTTGCTCGGAATTACGCTGATAATACCGAGATCCAGACTACAATGCGTACTCTGGAAGTGATGGCCCAAGAGCCCAAAGAAGGGTTCACCAAGTATCTCCAGAGATGGCGGGCCGAAAGTGTGAAGCTGGTTGATAAGCCCAGCGAGAAGGTGCTAGTGGAGGCTTTTGTCAAGAATCTCCTCCCATCCTACCGGGTCCATCTCCGGTATGCCATCATCCCCAGTTTTGCCGCCTTACTGAAATGGGCACAAGGATCGAGGATGACTTAAGGTTAGAGAGCCTGACTAAGGCCTCTACCAAAGGATATCAAGGGCCTAGTTCATCTTCGAGCAAGCCCACACCTGCAGCTACAACTCGCAGCATCTTCGATGAGGTTAATCTACTTGACACCTCATCCAAAAAGAATACTCCAATTCGGGTATTCACGGATATAGGGACTACCTATACCTATGCCTTACAAAGGCTATCTTCGAAGGGTCTTATCCAACCAATAGGCCCGACTCCAGAAGTTCCAGTATAAAAGAGGTCTAAAAGCTACAATGCTCAAGCCTATTGCCAGTATCACCGAGGTAATGGGCATGACACGGAGAAGTGCTGGAAACCAAAGCATCTGATCCAAGATCTAATTGAGAATGGGAAGATACCGTTGCCCGGAGACAAGCCGAGTAACAAAGAAAACCCGTTTAGTGCCCATGCTATATTCACTGGAGAGGTAGTTGAATGTTCTCACCTCATTTCCCCTTTTATCCCACAAATCAAAGGGATATGGTTCGATGATGAGGACGACGTTTACCTAGCCAAAGGGGAAGCTGTTCCCATCACCAGTGAAGAGGTCCGAAAAGCCAAGTCCAAAGCCTTGGCCACTAACCACCTCGCCACTACCGGGCGTTCTACTCCAGCAACCGTCACTGAACCTGCCAGGACGGATTCTATCCCTGAGGAACCAAGCAACGACACGGCTGTGGTCCAACAATTAAAAAGGGTTCGAGCTGATCTAACCATATGGCAACTTCTGGTTAGCTCGCAAGCACATCGGGAAGCACTGACTAAGTCTCTGGATGAAGTTAAGGTCGACTCACAGGCTACCTCTGCTGAAATGATAGCCACTATCATGCCCTATCTCAAGGGCAAATCCAAAGGAGAAGGCCCACTCATAACCTTCTCCGAGTCCGATTTACCACCATTTGGGGCCGCCCATAACCTGGCCCTATACATCACGGTCATTTGCCGAGGGAAATACGTCCCGATGACCTTAATTGATGACGGATCTGCCGTGAATGTCCTCTTCCTGAGGACCGCTAAGGCCCTCGGCATCACCGAGGCCGACTATCTCCCGACGGCACAGACTATCCAGGCTTTCGACGGAAGCCCAAAACCAGTGGCTGGGGCCGTTAAGCTAGCAATAATAATGGGCCCGATCGAGAAAGAACTGGAGTTCCAGGTGATTGATGTCACCTCGTCCTTCAACTTGCTGCTCGGAAGGTCGTGGATCCACGCAGTCAAGGCCGTGTCCTCTACCCTGCATAGGAAGGTCAAGATGCCACTTCAAGACGGTATCATCACACTAGAGGCCACCCCTATCACCGTGGCAAGCTGCAACGCTACGGGCCAGGCCGACCCGCGAGGATTTGATTTCGTGGGCATGATCGAGGAGGAATATCTCTTCTGACCCTACTTCACCACTAGCATCGACACTATGCTAGAAAACTTGGGCTACTTGCCGGGGGCTACCTCGAGACCTTATCTTCCGGCCGGGAAGATCATCGAGGTCCTAAATGACAGCGAATCGCAATTCGGCTTGGGGTATGCTATAACCCCGGAGAACGTGGTCCAGGCCGGTATTCATAAGGCCACCAACCTCATCAAGGGTACTTACTTAGGCCCTTATAGCCCGAAATTAACCGATTACTTTGTTACTCCAGTATTCAGGGCTATTCAAGTGGGCCTCTACCAACCCACAATCACATATCCTGAGACCAAAACGGCTCGGGAATGCAATTTCATCCCCGATGATATATTCACCCTTGTTCAAACCGAGTCCTGGGAAGGCGAGAACAACTCCGAGCCCGTGCTAGGTTTCCTATTCGGGGAAAGGCAAGGCCGTCCCCGCCCCAAAGGATGATCTGGTCAACATGATCCTCCGCAGCGACCGGTTTGACCCAACCAAGCTGATCTCCGAAGTCGGTGCAGACACCGGGAAAAGGGCCTGGAAGAAGACCATCAAGTGGACCGACGGCCAAGGACGGGTCTACAAGCTAACCACCGGCGAGGAAGACATGCCGGATACCGAGTCCGAGTATGAGTGAGAGTCAGAGTCGGAGTCTGAGTCCAAGTCTAGAGGGTCTGGTGCTAGAGTCCAATATGTAACCCCTCTTCCTTTAGCCACTGGAGTCTCGGAGCCTGTCCCGATAGCACTCCCTATCCCGTCACTGACCAACGATCAGATGGCCGCTCCATTCGAGCTTTTCTCAAAATTTACTATTAATAATAATAACGAAAACCATTATGCTTACGACTTATCTTATTTCCAAAATTCTTCCAATTTAAAAATATTATATGTAATGACATTGAGAAACCCGATGAACAGGTACCTCTGCCTCTGCATCTGATCGAGCAGCTCGAACAAAGGGAATCCCGAGATTCGGTAATTGAAGAAACCGAGTCCATTAACGTGGGAACCACTTTAGAGCCCCAGATGCTTAAGTTGGGTCTATCCTTAGATTCCGAGGAGAGAAAACAATTCGCGGACCTCCTCCAAGAGTTTAAAGACGTCTTCGCATGGTCCTACAAGGACATGCCGGGAATAGATCGGGAAATAGCTGAACACCGTATACCCATCAAAGATGGGTGTAAGCCGGTAATACAGAAGCTCCGAACAATGAGGCCCGAATGGTCTCTTAAAGTCAAAGAAGAAGTCGACAAGCAATTCAAAGTGGGCTTTATACAAGTGTCTGAATATCCAGACTGGGTCGCAAACATCGTGTCGGTACCCAAGAAGGACGGCAAGGTGTGGGTATGTGTGGACTTCCGGGATCTTAACAAAGCCAGCCCAAAAGAGGATTTTTCGTTACCACACATCGACATACTGGTGGATAACACGGCCGATCATGCCCTTCTATCATTCATGGACGGGTATGCCGGATACAATCAGATCAAAATGGCAGAAGAGGATATGAGTAAGACCACTTTCATTACACCTTGGGGTACTTACTGTTACACCGTTATGCCATTTGGGCTTATCAACGCCGGGGCCACTTATCAACGGACCGCCACCACCTTATTACACGATATGATGCATAAGGAAGTGGAGGTTTATGTGGACGACATGATCGTCAAGTCCAAGGACCGAAGCGTGCACATCTCGGCCCTAAGAAAGTTCTTCACCAGGCTGCGTAAGTACAACATGAGGTTGAACCCTAAAAAATGTAGCTTCGGGGTAACGTCAGGCAAATTACTGGGCCATATCGTTAGCCAACGCGGCATTGAGGTCGACCCAGCTAAAATCATTGCCATCACCGAGATGCAGCCACCCAAAACCGAAAAAAAAATAAGGGGGTTTCTCGGGAAAGTCCAATACATCAGCCGGTTCATCTCAAAGTTAACCATGGTATGTGAGCCCATTTTCAAGAAACTGAAGATAGGAGAACGGGTACTGTGGGACGATAAATGTCAAATGGCTTTTGACAAAATCAAGGAGATTCTGTCTGCTCCGTCGGTATTAATGCCATCTCAACCCGGTTTGCCTTTGTCGTTATACCTAACAACGACCGAGACAGCCATGGGGGCTATGCTGGCCCAAACAGTCGATTCGGAGGAACATGCTATCTACTACATCAGTAAGAAGTTCCTAGAATACGAGTGCAAGTACACAATGCTTGAAAAGACGTGTCTAGCTTTAGTTTGGGCCACTAAAAAGCTCTGACACTACATGCTTAGCCACGAAGTACATGTTTTATCCAAAATGGATCCTATCAAGTACTTGTTCGAAAAGCCCATTCTTAACGGCCGGATGTCCAGATGGACTTTGATGCTCGCAGAGTTTGACCTCAAATTTGTACCATTAAAAGCCATCAAGGGCCGGGTGGTGGCAGAATTCCTCGCCGATAGTCCGATATCTGAGGAGGGACACACCGATACTTGGGCCTTTCCTGACGAAGACATATTCCATACCGACACCAAAACATGGGATTTGTATTTTGATGGGGCGTCCAATTTCCGAGGATTCGGAGTCGGGATTCTATTAATCTCTCCACAAGGGGAGCATACCCCGTTATCCATTAAACCGGACTTTGATGTGACCAATAACGCAGCCGAATATGAAGCATGCATTCACGGGTTGCAAGCCGCCGCTGATTTAGGAGTAACAAATCTCCGGGTCCACGGTGACTCATCACTGGTCATCAATCAAGCGCTCCAAAAATGGAAAACTCGGAACGCCAATCTCGTGGCTTACCAAGCACGAGTAAGGGTTCTAGAGAAACAATTCCAGAAGGTGGAATATATCTATCTACCCCGGGAAGAAAATCAGTTTGCAGATGCACTTTCCAAATTAGCATCCCTGCTAAATATCCCGGAGCATCTAACTAGCATGCCAATCTGCGTTGAAAGATGGTCCGTGCCGGCCTACATCCACGCCATCCAGGATATCGAGATAACTGACCCAGAACCTTGGTATCAGGCTATACTGACCTACTCGACAACGGGAGAGTATCCCCCGGGAACTGAGAACCGGGCCAAGAAGGCCTTGCGAAGATTGGCGACCCAATTTGTTCGTACAGACGACATGCATTTGTACAAAAAGACGGCACAGGGGGCTCTCCTCCTATGTATCGATAAAATACAGGCCGAAAAGGTTATGGCCGAGGTACACGATGGTGAAAATGGTCCGCATATGAACGCTCATATGCTAGCCCGAAAAATTATGAGGCTCGGATATTATTGAAACACCATGGAAACAGACTGTCAGTTATATGTCAAACACTGTCATAACTTTCAGATCTTTGCCAATGTGCAACATATGCCATCTTCCCTATTATATACCATGACATCACCATAGCCATTTTCGACATGGGGTATTGATATAATTTGCAAGGTGCACCCTTCCGGAACGGGAGGTCACTGTTTCATCTTGGTAAATATCGACTATTTCACCAAATGGGTCGAAGCCGAGTCATATCGTGTCTTGAACGCCAAGCACGTGGCCAAATTTATCCAGAATAAGATCATATGCCGATACGGGATCCCACACGAGCTTATCAGTGATCACGGGACCCAATTTCAAGCCGAAACCGCTGTGTTGCTAGCAAAGTACAAAATTCAGAGGCATACATCTTCACCATACCGTACCCAAACAAATGGAGCGGTAGAAGCGGCTAATAAAACAATTGTCACCATACTTAAAAAGATGGCTGAGAATTATCGGGACTGGCCCGACAAAATACCTTTTGCCCTAAGGGGGTACCGAACTTCAATTCGCACCGCAACCGGAGCAACTCCATATTATTTGACATATGGAATGGAGGCGGTCCAGCCGGTCGAGCTAGAAGTGCCATCCCTCAGGATTTTACTTGAAAGCCAAGTACCTGAAGAAGATTTTGTCCAAGCCCGATACGATTCGCTAGTTCTTTTAGATGAACGGCAATCCCGGGCCCTCAATAATATCCAGATATATCAAAAGAGGATCCGACGGGCTTTCAACAAAAGAGTTAGGCCCTGAAACATCAAAGAAGGGGATTTGGTCCTAAAATCGGTTCGTGCCTTACTACCGGTTGACCCAAGAGGAAAGTTCAAACCCAATTGGGCTGGGCCATACTTGGTAAAAAAAAGTCCTATCAGGAGGAGCAGTGATGTTGACAGACCTGGATGGGAACGAGTTCGTCAACCCGACCAATTTGGATCAGCTGAAGCGCTACTACCCATAAACCCTATCTCAATGTCATTTGCAAAAGTTTATAAAAATTTGTCTTTTTATAAATTTTCAAAAATTATAAGCAAGTCAATAAGTTAGAATTAATTATTCTACTGTCACGCATCTCGAACTAATAGTCTTGATGTATTTCGAAAATTGCAAAAAAATCAATCAATTTTTGAACTACGTTTGGTTTGATGCCGCTAATTGTGGATACGTAGGCAACCCCTCAAAAGGGTACAACCACTGCAATAACGAAAAGACGGGAACGGTATTCATAATATGTCTTTTATTAAAATCTCGATAAACTCGGGAATTACAAAAAAAAAAAAAAAAAACGCCGGAAACGGCATACACAAAAAAACACACCACAAAAAATAGTAATAATATTTAAATAATAAAATGAAGGAGATTAATATTCGTGCATCTTGCCCTTCCCTTTGTCCTTTGGGTCGCGTGGAGCCCGAGGTCGCCGGGGCGGGGGTGAGCGTTCCCTAATCACGAGAGGAACCTCCTTAGCTCGAACCGTTTCTTTGACAGCGGGTCTTCTGCTATTTTCTTTGGTCCAAGTCGAGCCCGCACGTGCTCAGGTAGTCTATCTCGTGGGCCAAGTCGGTCCTGAACTGCCAATCTTGGGCCAAGTCTCCTTTCCAAGTCAACCCCCGGGGGCCCACTTTCCCCCGCGCACCTCTAGCACTAGGCCCTTCAGCTTGAGTCTTACTCTTCTTTTTCTGACCTGACATAAGACGGACGAGAGTAACCGGGGTGTCGCCTTCGTCGAAGAAACCCCTATTGTCTTTAACTTGCTCCCTCCGTAGCAGGTCAAAAGCTTCATCAACCTTCAAAGCAGCTCGGGCCTTCGCGGAATCAACTTTGGTCCACTTCACATAAGAATCTGAAACCCAGATTGAATGACGAGATTTGGGAATAGGCCAAGTATGCCGGGTGTACCACCTTTGCATCCAGGTATCGCACATCACATCAGTGAGTTGGGTAGATTCACTCACAACTGCTTCAACTTCTGGGATTCGTTGGGTCCAACCATACTGCCTTAGTATGCGATCCGGGTAAAGATGGACTGTCTGCCTGAAAGACAATATTACCTGATGGTAGGGATTCGTCACGTCCCAACCGTCAATAATATAACCGGCTAATCCTAACTAGGGTAGATAGGGCAAGTCGGGTCGAATCCACGGGGACGGTAATGTATAGCCTAGACTAAGGTCGCCTAAATACTAGACTAAGTCAACGAGCTAAACTAAGGAATGATAGAAGGGGAGAAAGCTAGACTAAGACTAAATCTAAGGAGAAGACAAACAAAGGAAACGGGCTAGGATTAGGTCGGGGTCAAAGGGGTAACGGAATGGTCAAGGGAGGACTAGAGTGAAGGAGGTAGTAGGGTAATCTAGGTTGGTCCGGGCTCTCGCAACTTAGACTCACCTAGAGGTTTCACCTAAAACCCATCTCGGCGATACTCAACACACTCGGGGTTCTAGCACGCTATGGTCCTAGGTCGGATCCGGGCTCTCGCAACTTAGACCGGCCTAGGGGTCGTCCTCACCGGGCTCTCGCAACTTAGTGAGGGGACCGAACCCACAACAAACTAACACCCACAAAGAAAGGCAAGAAAACAAGCATTCGTACATACTTAGTCATTCAAGCAATTCAACAAACATGTGATGTGCATCAAACAAGAGGAAACCCAAATCTTCCACCAACATCTCTAACCAACCCTTAATCACCCAATTAACACCCTAATCGCCTTACTAACCCTAGCAAGAACACTACTCTAACATAATCAAACTACAACTAACACTAACAAGATGGATTAACAAAAGAAATAACACAAACATCTACAAACTAGTGAAAACTATTAACTACAATCAAAGATTGAAACTTGAATAACATAAATAATGATTAAGAAAAAAAGGAAAGGATTATACCAAACTAGTGAAGGATAAAGAACAAAACTTGCATTAATGAAGAAAACCCAAAACAAACATCCAAGGTTGTCAACCTTGGAGAAGATCTTGAAGAATTCCCTTAATACAAGTACTAATCTAAGATTAACTACTAATTACCAACTAATCTACACTAATCTAATCTAATCTAACCTAAAGTAGTCTAGGGTTTTAAGGATCTAACATAACATCATATCCTGCCTTAATACAAGAGGGGGGGTATATATAGGGTTACAAATGGAAGGGAGAAGAAAGGAAACAATGCGGGCTGAACTGGGCTCATCCCGGTCGGGATGAGTTGGTCCCGATCGGGATGGGCCATCCTTCCCGGTCGGGAAGAACCTTCCCGATCGGGATGGGCTCACAGTAGCCGTGCTTCATGTCCCCTTCATCCCGAACGGGATGAGGCCATCCCGAACGGGATGGGTCTTTGTAGGCCTCCCTTAAGAGCTCTTTGGTCCCTCCTTGCCTCTCATGGGCTTCTCGTCGATTCTCGGGACTCGGGATCGGGTCTCGGAGGCTCGGGATTGGGTCCCAAGGTCTCGGGGTCGATTCCAAGGTCTCGAGTCATCCTTCCTTTATCTCGTTGGCTCCAAAATGTTTATGTATTGAGTCGGAATCACTCCAACTCTTCCAATTCGGCCTCGGGAACCTGAAACGAACTAAAGGAAGCATAAGAAGCCCCTAAACCGCTCCCAAGGAGCGATTCCACAAGGAAAAAGGGACCAAAACACAACAAATAGGCACTACAAACTACACTTATCAACTCCCCCACACTTAACCATTACTCGCCCTCGAGTAAGCACATACTACTACTAAACTAACCGAGTGGGTACTAGCGCACCCTACGCCCCTTCAACTCACGCGAGTTCACTTAGAGGACAAATGCACTCCGCAAGGCAAGTTGGGTCTTGCGACAAAACTGTGGATGCAACCGGACACAAAACACACAAACAAACAAACATACAAACAAACACATAATCGGTTGCACCCAAAACAAAAGAAATACCGCTTCCCTCTAAAAGCGGTGAAAGAAACACCGGTTTAGGATTCGAGGTAAGTGACAACGTTCCCAAGCTAGCAATACAAACCGAGGTGAACTAAACCCTAATAGTATGACGATAAAGCAACAAAAACGTTGGTAACTTACCTAGGTCCTCCTAACTTTCTAAAAACGTACTACGGGACGATCGGCGAAGTGGAAAGTGGAGAACCACGGTGTTAGTCTACACTGTAGGTAAGTGAGACCCCGCCTCCTTTAGCGTGAGCCAAGAGGGTCGTCCCGTGTCCGAGACCGCCTAACTAGTCCAAGTAAAAAGGTGGAAAACATGCAAAATGAGGGAAGACCGACTAATACCGCTATCATCCTTCCTCTGGACTCGGTCCTTTGGTAGGCTCTTCACGGCAAAAGTCGGAAAAAGGGCTTATTTTTGTGGAGATTTCTTTTTGTGAGACGGGTTTTCTTTTGGCATTTTCTTTCTTTTCGACGTTTTGATTTGTTTTGCCATGCCATTCTTTTTCTTCTTTTCTATTTTCTTTTTGGCTTTTGTGCCTTTTCTTTTTCTTTATTTCTTTTCTTTCTTTCATTTTTTTTCTTTCTTTTATTTTCTTTTTCTTTTCTTTGCCCTTTTTGGCAAGATTTGGCATTTCGATGTGTAACAAGAAAGAGAGAATCAACAAATTGCATTTTATTGTGTGTGTATGTGAGGAAGGTAGGGTAATGGGTAAGTCGGGGGTCGCGATTTCCCTTCAAACCCACAAAAAGTGGAGAACTTGGACTAATCAAACAATCCTAAACACGGTCACCTAAGGGACGAGATTCGGTAACCAAGGCCTTTTCACACCGTGGGTGGTCAAAATGGTCAAAATGCAAATCCCGTAGTAAATCCCTAGTAAGCTAGGTGGACTCAAGGTAAAGGACCAACGAATTCATTGATTTAAGGTCATTCTACTAGACTAAAGCCCAAGACTCGATTTATACTACTAGGAAGGGAAAATAGACACTCACGCACTAACCTCTAAACCGGGTTTTCGAAAACGGTTTACGCACAAGACACACAACACACAAACAAAATGAAGACTCAACGAGAACGAACGAAAGAAAAAGAAGCAAAAGCAACAAAACAAGAACAAAACAAAACGAACACATACAAAACACACACCACCCCGAACTTCCAAATGAGCAACCAATCATCCACAAACTTTACAAAGCTCCACCCGAGCACACCACAACACATATCTCCTCCAAACTCCACAAGAAACAAAGAGGAAAAAGGGTTGAAAAGATGTTACCGGGTGTCTTGAAAGCTCTCCAAAGCCAGCGGTGATTAAGCGACCTATAAGGAAAGAGGAAGGCAAAACACGCACACAAAACAAATGTACGACACAATGACACAATAGGAAAACACACAAAAGAAAAATCTTTTTGATTTTTGTGAAATTTTTTCAAATTTTTAGGGATTTTTAAGGTTTTTTCGAAAAAACTAAGAAAATAAAACTAACTATGCTAGAATATCGCTCCCCCACACTTAAATCGAGCCATGTCCTCATGCTCGATCGTAGGGTGCGGAGAGACAAAAGAAAAAGAAAAGAAACTACGAGAATAAAGCTAAAAATCAAAAGTAAAGTGAAGAAAAAGTTAGAAGGTGTCCGGCCGGGGTGTAATCAAGGGCCGAGACGAGAAGAAGATATGGATGGGGGAAGAAAATAAAAAGAAGGAAATAAAAGGAAATGGGAGGGGAGGGCTAGGTGTAATCAAGTCACCTAGCCCGGATTCCGCCTAAATCCGACTAAATCCTCAAAAAGAAAGTGAAAATCTTGTAAAAATTTTGGATTTTGAAATGACTCTCGATGTAGTCACGTCATCGAGAGTCGGGAGCAACCACTAGCAAGGCCTCGAAGGCCACCATGACATCAAGACACATAAGTGTACAAGGGGAAGGGAATAAACAAAGGAAAACAAGCAACAACAAAAACGGAAAAGAAAGGATAGTTGCCGTACCATAGGTTAGCAACTCACTCTCTCCATCGTCTCATAGATCAATAAAGGCGCTTGCTTGTCTTCATCATTGCTTTTCCGCTTCATTCTCGATAAAACGCATGGTAGAGGGTGTGAGGGGGGTGGGATTTGATGTGGATCCGGTGAAAGGTGAGGTGTACGGGTCATATGATAGGAGTAAGGAGGAGTAGGGAGGTTGGGAGGGGGTATAATGGATGGGTGGAGTCAAAGGGGACCATCCCGGTCGGGATGGATGGTCCCGATCGGGTTGATAAACCCATCCCGATCAGGAAGCCCTCGTCCCGGTCGGGAACGCACTCCAGTGAATCCGATTTTCAGCACCTTCATCCCGATCGGGATGGCTCCTTCCCGGTCGGGAAGCCCTCTTCCCGGTCGAGATGAGTCTTCTTTGCTTCCCCAAGCCCAAAAGTTTATCAAAGCTTCAAAAACCGACTTCCTCGCTCGCAAACCAAACTCCATCATCAACCACTCCTTTCTAGGAGTCACCTTCACTTCACCTATCACAATAAACTCAAACAAAACATCAAATTCACTCCCTCACATCGCTCATCAAAATACCAAATCAATTACAAGAATCCCACAAAAACAAAGGAGGTCCTAGAAACAAAAATTACAAATACAAGCACAAGTACTCTAAAGAAGAGAGGAGGGGAATATACAACATGACGGTTCTTTTAGGAACTCCGTCAAACCTAGGATGGTGGACTCCATTCTTCAACCTTAGCCCTCAAGGGCATGGAGGAGTAAGTCGAACGCGCTACCGACATCGTAGTGAAGGCCCAAGAAGCGCTCGAGCTTAACCGACCTCCACGGCCTCCAAGGAGGAGGCAAGAAGTAGGATTCCCAAGACCCGACATCATATTCATAGTAGTCTCCGGGGTCTCTCCATCCTACGAGCTCCACCGATCCCTTCTTCCCTAAGCATTGCCTCCAATCACAAGCAAGCTTCATCTCCAAGAAACAAGGCACAAGAAGCGGTTTTGGCCTCACTTCCTCGTTGCACACCCCCACACTTGCCTCAAGTTGTGGTTCCCCATCTTCATCACTCGGCCCCACATCATCTTGGAGAGGAGAATCGAAACTTCTACCGGCGGTTTCAATCTCTTCCAAGTCATCTCTCGGTGTAATAGCAAGGGGCTCATGATGCCTATCCACGTTCTCGGACAAGGGCAACTCGAGGCTAACAATTTCACCCAACAACTCTACAAACTCCACCAACTCATCCAACCCACTATCCTCCTCCAATTCCTCACCAACGATGCCTTCACCAAGAGTTATCTCCTCATTCGTCTCTTTTTGGGTAGACGATTGAGGTTCTTCAAAGCAAATCTCTCTAGCAAAGGGAACTACATCGGCGGCTTCGTGATTAGGTTGCTCCTCTCTCTCAAGTGGGCACCCTCCATCTAAATATGATGCTCGGGATAAAGACATTACGGCTTGAACCGATAATGCATTTAATTGAGCATTCCTCGCCTCGTTTGCCCTTCGCATTTGGACCATTAAATCATCTTGTTCCTTTTTTAATTGAATGGCCGTTTCTTGAAGGCTCCTTTGCATTTGAAGCATCGATTGATGTAACTCTAAGTTTGACGATTGGTGGTCATTGGGGTCTTGTAAAGCTCCTTGATAATCTTGATGATGCCCATAGGGTGGGGCATCATATTGTTGGTAGCAAGGTTGGGGTGATTGGTAGTATTGTGGGTCATGGGGTTCATATTGTGGTTGGGGTGTAGGGTAATATGGTGGGTTTTGGGGGTATTGGCTTCCATAAGGTGGATCTTGATTGAACATGGTGGGTTCACAATCATAGCTTGAGTAATAGCCACCATGATCGTAGGAATGATAATCGTCCACTTGTTGGTAGCCGTTTTCATACTCTTGAAGATCATACCCATCTTCATTACCCCAAGAAGCTTGATCATGGTAGGGGGACGTCATGTCATAGCTTTGGTTCAAGGAAGAAGAGTGGTAGCTCATATCGGCTCCCGCGTGTGTAGAGTTTAGATCAAACCCCATGCTTGCTCGAAAATCGTAGTCCATACCCGGTTGGAAACCACTCATCCTAGCAACTGTCCGTTTAAGCGGCTCTAAGTTGCAAGAAGAAGATAATCACCACCTCTAAGCACAAACTGTAGACTACGAACAAACGTGAGAAGTCTAGTGCTTTTTGGGCACTAGACAAGAGAGAAATAAACCATACACACACAAGAAGCAAAGTAACCAAAAAGAAAAAAAAGAAAACACAAACACAAAGACAAAGTCAAGCAAATAGGAAAACAAAGTCTAAACTAGCACCGTCCCCGGAAACGGCGCCAAATTGATGGTAGGGATTCGTCACGTCCCAACCGTCAATAATATAACCGGCTAATCCTAACTAGGGTAGATAGGGCAAGTCGGGTCGAATCCACGGGGACGGTAATGTATAGCCTAGACTAAGGTCGCCTAAATACTAGACTAAGTCAACGAGCTAAACTAAGGAATGATAGAAGGGGAGAAAGCTAGACTAAGACTAAATCTAAGGAGAAGACAAACAAAGGAAACGGGCTAGGATTAGGTCGGGGTCAAAGGGGTAACGGAATGGTCAAGGGAGGACTAGAGTGAAGGAGGTAGTAGGGTAATCTAGGTTGGTCCGGGCTCTCGCAACTTAGACTCACCTAGAGGTTTCACCTAAAACCCATCTCGGCGATACTCAACACACTCGGGGTTCTAGCGCGCTATGGTCCTAGGTCGGATCCGGACTCTCGCAACTTAGACCGGCCTAGGGGTCGTCCTCACCGGGGTCTCACAACTTAGTGAGGGGACCGAACCCACAACAAACTAACACCCACAAAGAAAGGCAAGAAAACAAGCATTCGTACATACTTAGTCATTCAAGCAATTCAACAAACATGTGATGTGCATCAAACAAGAGGAAACCCAAATCTTCCACCAACATCTCTAACCAACCCTTAATCACCCAATTAACACCCTAATTGCCTTACTAACCCTAGCAAGAACACTACTCTAACATAATCAAACTACAACTAACACTAACAAGATGGATTAACAAAAGAAATAACACAAACATCTACAAACTAGTGAAAACTATTAACTACAATCAAAGATTGAAACTTGAATAACATAAATAATGATTAAGAGGAAAAGGAAAGGATTATACCAAACTAGTGAAGGATAAAGAACAAAACTTGCATTAATGAAGAAAACCCAAAACAAACATCCAAGGTTGTCAACCTTGGAGAAGATCTTGAAGAATTCCCTTAATACAAGTACTAATCTAAGATTAACTACTAATTACCGACTAATCTACACTAATCTAATCTAATCTAACCTAAAGTAGTCTAGGGTCTTAAGGATCTAACATAACATCATATCCTGCCTTAATACAAGAGGGGGGGTATATATAGGGTTACAAATGGAAGGGAGAAGAAAGGAAACAATGCGGGCTGAACTGGGCTCATCCCGGTCGGGATGAGTTGGTCCCGATCGGGATGGGCCATCCTTCCCGGTCGGGAAGAACCTTCCCGATCGGGATGGGCTCACAGTAGCCGTGCTTCATGTCCCCTTCATCCCGAACGGGATGAGGCCATCCCGAACGGGATGGGTCTTTGTAGGCCTCCCTTAAGAGCTCTTTGGTCCCTCCTTGCCTCTCATGGGCTTCTCGTCGATTCTCGGGACTCGGGATCGGGTCTCGGAGGCTCGGGATTTGGTCCCAAGGTCTCGGGGTCGATTCCAAGGTCTCGAGTCATCCTTCCTTTATCTCGTTGGCTCCAAAATGTTTATGTATTGGGTCGGAATCGCTCTAACTCTTCCAATTCGGCCTCGGGAACCTGAAACGAACTAAAGGAAGCATAAGAAGCCCCTAAACCGCTCCCAAGGAGCGATTCCACAAGGAAAAAGGGACCAAAACACAACAAATAGGCACTACAAACTACACTTATCAACTCCCCCACACTTAACCCTTACTCGCCCTCGAGTAAGCACATACTACTACTAAACTAACCGAGTGGGTATTAGCGCACCCTACGCCCCTTCAACTCACGCGAGTGCAATTAGAGGACAAATGCACTCCGCAAGGCAAGTTGGGTCTTGCGACAAAACTGTGGATGCAACCGGACACAAAACACACAAACAAACAAACATACAAACAAACACATAATCGGTTGCACCCAAAACAAAAGAAATACCGCTTCCCTCTAAAAGCGGTGAAAGAAACACCGGTTTAGGATTCGAGGTAAGTGACAACGTTCCCAAGCTAGCAATACGAGTGCTCCCGGTTACCTGCAGCAAACGAGTGCTCCCGGTTAGACGAATCGATGAATCCCTCTTACGGTTGTCTAAACCTTGGATGATTTCGCCCGTGATCAGCCAAGCCGGTCTGTGCTCGGTCTCCATCAGGTCGACCACAGTGAGAAGACGGGCATTACCCATGCATGATAATAGATCCATGTGGCTTTCAAAAGCATAAACGTGAAGCATACAAAAAGAAAAGGCCCTACGGCTGTGAATTGGTCTCACCCGGACATCATGCGGGTTCATAAATTTCTAGGCCAAGTCGATCAAGGAAATATCGCCATCCTTCATCATGCGAGACACTTCGTTGTGAGAAAGCCCTAAAAATTCTCGAATCTTCCTCCTCGGGTCATAAACCGAATACGGGACGGCAGGACGAAGTATCGGGTTCCATCCTCCTATAGCAACAATCTCCTCGGGTAAAGGACTAACTTCTCCCCGGGGAAAGGCGAAGACATGATGGGTATCGTCCCAGTAGGAGAAACAAGCATCAAGGAAATAGCGATCAACTTGCATCTGACGAAATGGATACAGCTGAGTAATACCCGTCTGATTGAGAGCCACCCTATCCGTGTCCCTAAAGCGTCGGGACCATTCTTGCAGCAACACGGTCAATCGATCGATTCCCATGGTTAAAATTCTTGAAAGAAATAAAGAGACTTTCTTTTTGAGAAGAGATGAATTGTGAGGAAGTTGTGAATAAAATCAAAGACAAGGGAGGGTATATATAGCATCAAGGCCTACCACCCTCTTTCCATATCTTCTTCCCACAAAAGTTTACTAATTCAAACAAGGCTTAAACATACATGCCTAGTCTCATTACTAGCACAGAGATAGTCATCCCGAACTTTCCTAAATTTTTTTGGAGTCAAAAATTTCAAAAAAAATTCAAAAATTCAAAAATTTTCAAAAATTCAAAAAACATTTTCCCCAGCGCGAGTCATATTTGTTTCACCTACATGTTGCATGCAAGATTTTATGTAACCTATACAGGTACAATTCAAGACCGCGCAATTCACATATCTCCCCAGCGGAAAGTCCAAGACGACATTTTTCACAAGATGAGCCCACATATAGGCGCACCCAAGACATACGCGACAAGTCCAAATTCCCCACGGAGGTATCATCAGCTCAGGTATGACTTCTATCTTACGGCTGACAAGCCCTTCACGCAAGTCTAATGGACTATAAGCGACCCGACCGGAAGTCTACCAGGTCTTAATTGGCTTGGTAGCTACTCTGACTTTCGCCCTGTCCAAGCCTCAGTCAGAGTGAGGGCTCTGTAGAGACCCACATTTTGACTGCCAGGTGTTTATAGCAGTTTCAAAAAAACACCCGATGATGATCGGACGCAAACGTGTTTCTACGCACTCGGATATGGGCTCGAAACTGTTAGTTGCTGGCTTATGCATTCACGGAGTAAAAATATCACAAAACAGACCTCAAATTCAGGCCCAGTGGGTCGTTTCTAATCAAACAAGGCTAATTTGGGTCAAAACCGACACCGGAAATAAAACCGACTTTTTGTGATTGGGTCAAACCCCGGTCAAAGCCGTTTCCGAGACACATAAAAGCAGCCACAAAAACATAAAAAACTTAGCCCAAATACAAAACCCATCTCGAGGTCCAAAACTTTGGACCCGTGCGGTTCAGCTGACCCACTCGATCGAGTGCTCTGTCCACTCGATCGAGTGGCCCTTACGCAAGCCCGACTGCAGTCTCATTGGGCCACTCGACAGAGTTGGCCAGTTACTCGGCCGAGTAACCCTAGCCGGGGGTACGTAGCCTAGCCTATATAAACACCCCCATGCACACACTTCAAGACATCTTTTTTTGGAACCCTAAAAAAACCCTAATCGATCCTTAGTCTACACTAAAACCCTAACCCTAGTATCTAGGAGGTCGAACCCTAATCACCATAACTTAGCCTATATCTCGATTCTCACGTGCAAGCCTGATAAGTGTAGTTTGTAGTGCCTAATTTGTTGTGTTCTGGTCCCGTTTTCCTTGTGGAATCGCTCCTTGGGAGCGGTTTATGGGTTACTTATGCTTCCTTTAGTTCGTTTTAGGTTCCCGAGACCATTCATGAAGAATTGGAACGATTATGACTCGTTTCATACGCTTTTGGAGCCAACGAAGTGAAGGAACGATCACTCGATGCCTTGGATTCGATCCCGAGACCTTGGGACCCATCCCGAGCCCCTTAGGCTCGATCCCGAGTCCCAAGAATCGATGAGAAACCCATGAGAGGCAAGGAGGGACCTTAAAGATCATATTGGAGGCCTACAAGACTCATCCCCGACGCGAAGGACCTCATCCCGTCCGGGATGAAGTGCACAAAAGAGAGGGCTGCTGTTTTGGGTCCATCCCGACCGGGACCATCCATCCCGACCGGGATGAGCCCAGTTCAGGCCCGCGCTTCATTGTTTCTTCTCCTTTCCTCTTGTAACCCTATTTATACCCTTCCTCTTGTAATCTTATGGAATGTTCTTCATTACCCACAAAACCCTAGCATAGATTACCATAGATTAGTGTAGATTAGTTCTTAGTTAATCGTTAATCTTAGTTTAATCCTTGTATTAAGGGAATTCTTCAAGATTCAACCAAGATTGACAACCTTGGATGATTGTTTTGGGTTTTCTCTTTTATACAAGTTTTCATTCTTGCTTTCATCTTCTAGTATGGTATAATCTCTTTTCCTTTCTCTTAATCTTTGTTTTATTATTCAAGTTTCAATCTTTAGATCTTGTTTATTGTTTTGTTCATCATCCTTGTTAGTTTTACATATGTATGCTCTTGTTCTTGTTTTGGTTTATCTTGTTAGTGTTAGTTTTAGCTTAATTATGTTTGAGTAGACTCTTGCTAGGGTTATTAGGGTGATTGGGTGTGATTAGGGTTGATTAGGGTGAGATGGGTGGTACTAGATGTTGTTTTTGTTGTTTCCCATTTACCTTGCACTCCACATGTTCGATGAAATGCTTGTGAGACTAGAGACGATCAATCCTTGTTTTTCTTGCACATTCTCTTGTATGTGTGTGTTTGGTTGGTTGGTTTGGTTCCCTCATTACGTAGCGAGAGCCCGGTGAGGACGACCCCTAGGTCGATTACGTAGCGAGAGCCCGATCGGCGAAACCTAGGCTACGAAAGCACGCTAGTAACCCCGTTTTTCCCCTTTTTGTCTTCTTTGCATCCATGAACCCGACCTAACCCTAGTAATCATTCTTATTGTTATCTTTGCTTCCTTTAGTCGTTAGTCACTTGTTTTGTCTCCCTTTTCCTTGTTTTAGACCTTAGCCTAGTCCTTTGCCTCCCCCTAGATTAGCTTGTCTCGAACCTAGTCCTAGACCATAGCATCCATTAGTCCAAACGCATTTTCCGTCCATGTGGATCGTCCCGACTTGCCCTAGCTACCCAGTTAGTTTAGTTGGTTATTATTTGACAGCGGGATCCGCGACAAATCCCACCCATCAAATTGGCGCCGTTGCCGGGGACGGCGTAGTTTAGACTTTTGTGTGCTTAGTTTTAGACTTTTTTCTTGATCTTTGTGTTTTCTTCTCCTTGTGTATCTCCGTTCTACTTCTTGTGTGCTATTCTCTCTTCCTAGTGCCTCAAAAGCACTAGGCTACTAACGTTTGCTCAAGTGCTTCTAGTTCATCCTAGGTATCAAAGCAACGTTATGGAAATGGCACGTCCTAGCTTCCATCAATCGTCACGGGACAACTATGGGGCAAATTGCCAAGTCCTAAAATTTCACCAACCATTTCAACCTCATCAACAATCTTACGAACACCCTCCATATGGTAACCATGAAAGTTGTCAAGGATCATTCCAACATCCTAACAACTACCAAACACCCTCACATAACCCACAACCAAAAACCCCCAACTTTGAGACTTGTCAAATGTTGGTTCAAATGCAAAAGAGTCAACAAGAGGCGATAATGCTATTGCAAAAGGGTCAACATGAGATGATGATTCTATTGCAAAAGAGTCAACAAGCGATGATGACTCAAATACAAGGGGTCAAAGAGGAGCTCAAGGCCCAAATAGAGGTGCAAGATGCTCGGATCAATGCACTCATGGCTCGTATCACGATGTCGGCCACTCGAGCTCCACGAATTGTTGAGGAAGGTTCATTTGGGCATGAAGGTCGGGTGTCTCCACAAGAAAGTCAACCCGATCGTGAAGCCACAAATGAAGAAGAGAGGGTCAATCAAGAGATCATTGTTGAGTGTTGCTTGGACGGTGAAGATATGGGAAGAATAGAGGAAGTTGAAGCTTCAAGGGTCGACAATGAGGAGGGGTGTGAACATGATTCTCAAGGTAACTCTTGGGGAGTCGACGTATTGGCTATCAAATTGGATTTGTTCGATTTTCTTCGTGATGAACCGGATCTTGACAATCCAAAGCCAAGTGAAGACAATACTCCTCTAGGCCAACTAGACAAGGTGAGTGAAAAGGAACATAATACTTGGGAAAAAGAGGTAGATGCCTTGGAACTCGCCTTGAATGGGAAATTGGGGGAGTCAATTGCCTCCAATGAAGAAAACTTGATGCCTTCTCCTCCTCTATCGCACTCGATTTCTAGTCCCTTGTCTTGTGAGGCGATTGATGAAGAGGATCCTTGTCCGGCGGTGGAAGAGAATTCTACTCTCGACCACGTAGAAGAAGCGACACCCCTAGGGTGTGATCTCCCGCATCATAACACCGAGCATGACTCTAGACCACTATACCTACCGGATGGTCATAAGAGTCGTTGCTATCATGGTTCGGAAGACCCGGAAGATCACGAGAACCCCGAGCATAATGAAGATGATCGCTTCTTGCCTCCGAATTGGAAGCTCTTGAAAGTGGCTAGGCTCGGCCATGTGAGCTTCAATGAAGATGTTGCGAGGGCATTTGACTTACTCCTCCGAGCTCTTGATGGCTATGGAAGTGTAGTTGGTGAGAGTATCTTAGTGTAAATATCTTTTTCCTTTTCTTTTGTGCTTGTATTTGTGTTTATGTTTGTTTGGATATTTTGGTTTTTAGTATTGTTAGTTTTTGTGGAAACCTTGTAATTTGGTATTTTGATGAGTGATGTGAGGGAGGGATCTTGATGAATGTTATTTGAGTATATTTGGTAGGTCTTAGTGAAGATGAAGTCTCGAGGAGAGTAGACGATGATAGAAGCTTGGTTTTGAGCAAGGGAGTCGGTTTTTGAAGCTTTGGACAAGCTTTTGAGGATATGAAGGGTTAGAAGAACCCTCCCGGCCGAGAAGAGAGCATCCCGGTCGGGAAGGATGAGCCATCCCGATCGGGATGAGGGTGCAAAAATTGGAGCTTTCTGTTGAGCCATCCCGAACGGGACGAGGGCTTCCCGACCGGGACGGGTGTGTCATCCCGACCGGGACCACCCATCCCGACCGGGACCATCCATCCCGACCGGGATGACCCCTGCTCCTCTTTTGGCCTCTTCTTCGTCATGTGAGCCCACCCTACCACTTTATACCCCCTCCCAACCTCCCGACCTATCCTTGCACATATCACATGACCCTACACTCCATATACACATCCTCACCTCATCTTATCTTCACTACATACCGAGCTTCCCATCAAATCCCGCCTCCTTCTACCAATGCAAGCTTAATACTTCAACCATGCGGGCTTATCAAGATTGAAGAGGATTAGCGATGACGAAGACTAGCCTTGTGCCGATATTGAACTATGAGACGATGGAGCGAGTGAGTTGCTAACCGATGGGTACGACAACTTTCCTTTCTTTTCCGTCTTTTATTGCTTGTCTCCCTTTGTTTGTCCCCTTCCCCTTATACACTTTTGTGTCATGGTGGCCCTCGGGGCCTTGGTAGTTATTGCTCCCGACTCTCGATGACGTGACTACGTCGAGAGTCATTTCAAAATCCAAATTTACAAGCCTTTCCACTTTATTCTTCCCTTTTTAGGATTTAGTCGGATTTAGGCGGAATCCGGGCTAGGTGACTTGATTACACCTAGTCCTCCCCTCCCATTTCCTTTTATTTCTTCCCTCATCCATATCTTTTATTGTCTCGGCCCATGGTGACTTGACTACACCCCGGCAAGGACACATTCTACCACTTTTCTCCGCTTTATTTTTCCTTTTTAGTTTTATTTTCGTAGTTTCTTTTATTTTCTTTTCTTTAGTGTCTCCACACACTACGATCGAGCATGAGGACATGGCTCGGTTTAAGTGTGGGGGAGCGATATTCTATCGTAGTTAATTTTATTTTCGTAGTTTTTCAAAAAAAAAAATCTTTAAAAACCCTAAAAATTTGAAAAATCTTCATAAAAAATCAAAAATATTTAACTTTTGTGTGTTTTCCTTTTGTGTCGTTATGTCGTATATTTGTTGTGTTGTGTGTGTTTTGCCTCCCTTCTTTCATATAGGTTGCTTAAATCACCGATAGCTTTGGAGAGCTTTCAAGACATCCGGTAATATCTTCTATCCCTTTTCCCTCTTTGTCTCTTGCGGAGTTTGGAGGAGATTGTGATGTTGTGTGCTCGGGCGGAGCTTTGTGCATATGTGTGGTTGATTTGGTGACTTGTTTGGAAGTTCGGGGTGGTGTTTGTTCTCTTTATGTGTTTGTTTTGTTTTGTTGCCTTTTCGTCTCTTTTTCTTTCGTTTTTGTCAAGTCTTTGTTTTGTGTGTGTAGTTGTGTCTAGTGTGTAAACGGTTTTCGAAAACCCGGTTTAGAGGCTAGTGTGCAAGCGTTTACTTTCCCTTTCTAGTAGTGTAAATCGAGTCTTGGACTTTACACTACTACAAATCCCTCATTTTCCTGACGCTTAAAGGTCGACGCTTTTGTAAGCGTCGGTCATATTTTACACATTAAATATATTTTAATAAAAAAAATTACCCGTATAGTATAGCGCCCTTTTGATTTCATTATCGCGCTTCCCAAAAAATTAAAACCGTTGTCTCTCCCAAAAACTAATTAGGGGAAAATCTAATTAGATAACCATTCCATCGCTCATCTACACTTTTCTATCGCTCAATCGTTCAATCTCTCATCCACACTTTCAGTCGATCCTCTTATTGTTGATCATCTTCGAAGGCCATGTCTACTCATCTTCGTTTTTTGTATGTTCAATGTTTTATATTATATTATTGCTCAATCGCTCATCCAGTTTCTCATAAAAAACCTAATTAATTTATACATTGCTTTTTTCTTGTGTTTATAAGGATTGATTAATATAATTTTATGTGTACTTATTTTAGTATTGTTGTGTCTATGGATTATAGAAACACTTAATCATTTCTGGTTTCTGGTTTATGAATATTTGGAGTTTGGGATGAAATTTGATTTAGAGTTGAATTATGGTGTGAATAAATTTATCAAGTTGGTCATTCTTTTCATTAAAATTAGTGTGAAGTATAATAACTGGGTCAAATTATTGGGTTTTTGTCTATGTAGAGTATGGGTTGCGTTCTACCTGATGCATTATTCCAGGTTGCAGTATTGAAGTAATGTTCTACCTGATGCATATCAGATGCAACTTCGGTTCAATGATGTTCTAATAAAATACACGAGCTGCATATATAATGAACTAGATACGGGTTGCCAGGTCTCATTTTGGTGTAATTCAATGCTCGGATTTCAAACTTGTTGTGTTTCATTCAAATGTGCTTTTTACAAAGTTAATTGAGAATTTGTTTGCGATACCCATCCAAATATCCAATACAGGCTGCAGGTTGTGAGTAGTGTCTAGAGGGTGTTTTCTAGGGGTATTTGGGTTGCATTTTTGAGAAAAATGTAATGGAAGGCCATGTACGCAGGTTATAGCCTCTATTCTGTTTGTATCATTTTCTAGTCCGTGTATTTGGGTAGCTACTGGATAATGTTTTTTCGTCTGTATTTGTCCTCCGTTTTCCGGAGGTTGGAGTGGGATGTCTTAATTAAGAATATAAAGAATCAATTAAGTATGTATCTATCTTAAGATTTTACATAATAGTTAGTTTGTCATTCATTTGATTTAGTTTCGTAAAGTAGCTTGATTCAAATGCTGAAATTTGCAATCTGGAATTTGTTTGTTTTGCAGTATTGGTACAAAGAGAGGTGTAATAATAAGGTTTTTATGCTCGTTAGCAGACGCTCCGAATTGTGCATGAAATAATCCGGTGTTGGTGATCATGTAAGTTTAATTTATTGCATGCATTGATATAATTTTTATCCTATAAATTTAAGATCCTACCTTGGAATGACATTGAACGTAGAATCCAACGAACGGAGTATAATATATACAGTCTTTCTTGTTTTACATCATTGATAATTTTGTAGATACATGCACAGATAGTTAAGAATACTTCACAAAATTGCCACGACCCAAATGTTAGATGGGTAGCAAGTAACACCTAACTGCAAGTGAAACAGTAGGTGGTGGTGTATTGAAGTGCTTGTATTATCCCATATATATACACAATAAACTCCTTAATTATACGTGGACTACCTGTTCTACATTAGTGGTTTCCTAACCCTATACACAATACACTATGTACGTGCTTGGTATATATAGACACAATAGACTCCATATATATAGACACACACAATCTCATATAAGGTGCAACATTTCAGTGCTGTTTCTCCCAATACTTGTGTTTATCAAAGTTCAGGAGGTGGAGAGTAGTGAGTACATTAATATTGTCCTACGTCTTTCATCTACTACTTCTTTCCTCATATCCGTTCTATAATCTATATAATTGTTATTTTTAAATGGTATTTTGTCCGCTGCCTTTGTCCCAAGCCGAATCTCCAAAACAGAGAGACTATAAAAGTATACTTGTGCACATCTAATCCCCGTATGTAGCTTTGTAGGTATTGATGAAAATATTATCTTCCCGCTGTTTTTATCGATTCATTGAAGATGTTTTTTTGTTAATTTCATTAGTTTGGTAGCGAGTAAGTCATACCCCGTACTCGTGGCATTGTAAAGACCGAGTAATGAAATTACTGTGCCTAAGTGGTTTGGAAAGTACTGGGTAATAAAACTCGTTGCTGTCCTCGCTTTTATTTTCTCTATACGTCTGTGATAATATGTACTCCGTATTAATTTGACGGTCTATTAAGCGATTTGTTTTGGTTAAAATATTAATTGAACTTTGATTTGCTGGCAAGGCTTTGTTTCGGTCAATCATCTGTTCAAACCGCTAACCAGGCTTAAAGCCATCTACAACGCAGTAAATATTCAACTTTATGTTTACCAAACATACATGGTAGTATTGTCTAATTACTTCAATTGTATGGTTTATCCAAAGAACTTTACATACTTCATATTTGTTTATTTCACTCGTAAAGAATGAATTGCAGCGTTTTGTTTGATTTGGCATAGTTTTTTTTATCACCGTTTAATACTGCGTTCCTGTATATTTTGTTTTGCCTATGTTTTCTAAATATCGAAAATGTGCTCTTTTTTATAGGTTTATTTGGATGAAAAAGAAACTGTATATTCATGCGATCGTCTTTTCCAAATACTAAAGTGTAAGTTATACTCCGTATTTCATTTCTCGTTTTGAACTTTGTCGTACTCAAAATAAGCTGAAAATACAGGGAGTATTCCCTTTATTTTCATTTACACTAATCAAGTTAGGGACTCAATATATAAACTATTTGTAGTGTTTTAGTAAGTAGTCACAAAATTTTCTACTTCACCTGATATTTAATTTCCATGCGTGTAGATATAATATTCAACAAATGGCGGTGCATCCAGACGAAATGAGAAATTCTCGAACTCAGTTTTGGAAGCAGATTTATAGCACCTTATAGTTAGGATTTAATCTTTTTTGGGACTTTTTTTTATTGGAGTAAAAACCTTAGTAGCAATGTAGTTTTCAATTGTACTTGTTCGGATGAAATAGTTACAATATTTCTTTTCAATTTGTAATGTATTTGATTTTATGATGCAATTATATGCTATAAAAGTTTGCTCTAGATATATTATGGTCAAATTATTGTTGTTGTATGGATGCTTTTTTCGAACGTCATCTATTAATCTATCCAACTTTCGACGCAATAAAGTGAAAGAAAAACTGACAGTAGAAAGCGTCGGGCTCAGTGACGCATCAAATTGTCACCAAGGTAGACGCTTAAAAGTGTCAAAAAATCCTGACGCCCCAAAAAACCACGCTTTTATAAAGCGTCGAGAAATAAAATAACGACGCTTTTAAGTGTCGAAAATTGCCAACAAAAGCGTCGATAAAATGAGGGATTTGTAGTAGTGTTTAGTCTAGTAGAATGACCCTAAATCAATGATTTCGTTGGTCCTTTACCTTGAGTCCACCTAGCTTACTAGGGATTTACTACGGGATTTGCATTTTGACCATTATGACCACCCACGGTGTGAAAAGGCCTTTGTTGCCGAGTCCCATCCCTTAGGTGACCATGTTTGAGATTGTTTGACTAGTCCAGGTTCTCCCCTTTTTGTGAGTATGAAGGGAAGACGTCGTCCCGACATACCTATTTCCCTACCTCCTACACATATTCACACAATAAAGTTGCAAATGTGTTGAAATCTCTATTTCTTGTTGCAAAAAGAAATGCCTACACTCAAATCAAGCCAAAAGGGCAAAGAATAGAAAAAGAAAGAAAATGAAAGAAAGTAAAGATTTGAAGAAAAAGAAAAGGCACAAAAAAGCCAAAAAGAAAATAGAAAAGAAGAAAAAGAAATGGCATAGCAACACACAAAGCAAAAATGCAAAAGAAAGAAAAATGCCAAAAGAAAATCGTATCACAAAAAGAATCCCCACATCTCAAAAGAAGCCTTTTACCGACTATTGCCGTGAAGAGCCTACCAAAGGACCGAGTCCCTAGGAAGGATGATAGCGGCGATGGTCGGTCTTCCCTCATTTTTTGCAATCACATTCACCCTTTTTTTTCTTGGACTAGTTAAACGGTTTTGGACATGGGACGACCCTCTTGGCTCATCGCTAAAGGGGGCGGGGTCTCACTTACCTACAGTGTCGACTAACACCGTGGTTCATCCTTTTTCCATCCCGCCGATCGTCTCGTAGTACGTTCTTAGAAGGTTAGGAGGACCTAGGTAGTTACCAACGTTTTTATTGCTTTGTCGTCATACTATTAGGGTTTAGTTCATTTCGGTTTGTATTTTTAGCTTGGGAACGTTGTCACTTGCCTTGAGTCCTAAACCGGTGTTTCATTCACCACTTTTTAGAGGGAAGCGGTATTTATTTCTCTTTGGGTGCAACCGTTTACTTGTTTGTTTGTGTGTTTGTTGTTTTTGTGTTTTTTTTGTGTCCGGTTGCATCCACAGTTTTGTCGCAAGACCTTACTTGCCTTGCGGAGTATACTTTTCCTCTAAGTGTACTCGCGTGATTTGAAAGGGCGTAGGGTGCGCTAATACCCGCTTGGCTAGTTTAGTAGTTAGTTTGTGCTTACTCAAGGGCGAGTAATGGTTAAGTGTGGGGGAGTTGATAAGTGTAGTTTGTAGTACCTAATTTGTTGTTTTTTGGTCCCGTTTTCCTTGTGGAATCGCTCGTTGGGAGCGGTTTATGGGTTACTTATGCTTTCTATAGTTCGTTTTAGGTTTCCGAGACCATTCATGAAGAATTGGAACGATTCTGACTCGTTTCATACGCTTTTGGAGCCAACGAAGTGAAGGAACGATCACTCGATGCCTTGGATTCGATCCCGAGACCTTGGGACCCATTCCCGAGCCCCTTAGGCTCGATCCCGAGTCCCGAGAATCGATGAGAAACCCATGAGAGGCAAGGAGGGACCTTAAAGATCATATTGGAGGCCTACAAGACTCATCCCCGACGGGAAGGACCTCATCCCATCCGGGATGAAGTGCACAAAAGAGAGGGCTGCTGTTTTGGGTCCATCCCGACCGGGATGAGCTCATCCCGACCGCGACCGACACCTCATCCCGACCGGGACCATCCATCCCGACCGGGATGAGCCCAGTTCAGGCCCGCGCTTCATTGTTTCTTCTCCTTTCCTCTTGTAACCCTATTTATATCCTTCCTCTTGTAATCTTATGGAATGTTCTTCATTACCCACAAAACCCTTGCATAGTTTAGCATATATTAGCATAGATTAGTTCTTAGTTAATCGTTAATCTTAGTTTAATCCTTGTATTAAGGGAATTCTTCAAGATTCAACCAAGATTGACAACCTTGGAAGATTGTTTTGGGATTTCTGTTTTATACAAGTTTTCATTCTTGCTTTCATCTTCTAGTATGGTATAATCTCTTTTCCTTTCTCTTAATCTTTGTTTTATTATTCAAGTTTCAATCTTTAGATCTTGTTTATTGTTTTGTTCATCATCCTTGTTAGTTTTAGATATGTATGCTCTTGTTCTTGTTTTGGTTTATCTTGTTAGTGTTAGTTTTAGCTTAATTATGTTTGAGTAGACTCTTGCTAGGGTTATTAGGGTGATTGGGTGTGATTAGGGTTGATTAGGGTGAGATGGGTGGTACTAGATGTTGTTTTTGTTGTTTCCCATTTACCTTGCACTCCACATGTTCGATGAAATGCTTGTGAGACTAGAGACGATCAATCCTTGTTTTTCTTGCACATTCTCTTGTATGTGTGTGTTTGGTTGGTTGGTTTGATTCCCTCATTACGTAGCGAGAGCCCGGTGAGGACGACCCCTAGGTCGATTACGTAGCGAGAGCCCGATCGGCGAAACCTAGGCTACGAAAGCACGCTAGTAACCTCGTTTTTCCCCTTTTTGTCTTCTTTGCATCCATGAACCCGACCTAACCCTAGTTTTCATTCTTATTGTTATCTTTGCTTCCTTTAGTCATTAGTCACTTGTTTTGTCTCCCTTTTCCTTGTTTTAGACCTTTGCCTAGTCCTTTGCCTCCCCCTAGATTAGCTTGTCTCGAACCTAGTCCTAGACCGTAGCATCCATTAGTCCAAACGCATTTTCTGTCCCTGTGGATCGACCCGACTTTCCCTAGCTACCCAGTTAGGTTAGTTGGTTATTATTTGACGACAAATCCCACCCATCAAAGCCGCAATTAACGAGTCCCGTCCGAGACAAGAACATGTAGGTTGAGGGTGTAAAAAAACCCTTTTCTTTCCCTTCTCTCCTTCTTCGCGCGTCGTCCATATCGTCATCGTTGTCCCGTTTCTTTTTATTTTTTTTCTTTATCGTCATCATCGCATTCTAATATCGTTAATATTTACTAGTATAAAATATTAAAATACTCGTCAATTCGTGTCGAGCGTGAGTGATGACGGGATAAGGAAAACCGAATATACAAGGGTATTGCACCCAGCGTTGCCGGTCGCTTATCCCGACACCCCGATCGCTTGATTGTTGAGACGAGTTAATATCAACCATAATTTTCCTATTTTTTTTCCGCATCATCATTAATCACATACTTTGTCAATTCAGAAATTTCTTTCAAAACAATTTTTTTTAAGGGTCGAAACCCGTTGACGCGGATCCGACATCACATAATCCGTAGGGATTTATTACGATGTCGGGAAGCCGAGGGAATCAAGTCGAGTCCGTCGTAATTATGAAGTGTCGATCTTTTAGATTCGATACCAATTCAATAATTGGATGTCGAATCTAACGATTTAGTCAAAAAAGTTAATTAACACGATTTCTCGTTGATGCTAAAATAGATGTCTAACAATTTGCAAGAATTAATACGACACTATAAACGCGGATGGAATTCATATCGTTTTGGTTAACTCAAAACGACTTATAACAATTCTTTTTTTGTCTCGCTCTAATATTTCATATCGATTCAATAATCGAATATGGGATACGACGAGTATTCAAAATTAGAATCGAGTATAAATCCCATAATATTTATACCCGATTTAACAAAATCAACGATTTATCAAAATCCGAATCGTGCATAAATTATATGATATTTATGCCTGATTCGGCAGAACTATCAAATTAACAAAATCGCAAACGAACCCTAGTTCGTACAGGGGGCACTCGATCGAGTGGCACACCAAAAACCGAGACAAAATGCTTTTTCGACCTTCACTCGGCCGAGTCACACAATGACTCGATCGAGTGGCAGTGTACTCAGTCGAGTTCGCCAATAACTCTGTAACACCCGCTATTTTTCCTAGCATATTTATTCTTTACGTTAGGACTCCATCTTAACTTTGTCACTTTTCGGTCTCGTATTTCATCATTTTACTAAACTCCATTTTCATTTTTGAGTTTAATAATTTTTATTTTTAATTTTAAAGATTTTAATTCTTTTTAAATCCATTTATTTGGTTTTCTTCGTAAACTAACTAATTTTCCGCAAGGAATTCTATTTCTCTTCGAATTGGCGTTTTGAAACTCAGATTTAAGTTATTCTTTTTTCTAAAAATGTTTGAATGCATTTATATAATATTTTCAACTAGTAAATATTTTTATTTACAAAAATTAAGCCATTTATGATTTTAATACGAAGTTTCGTAAATAATTATTTTCTAACGCGAGGTTTACTCGAATTGCTTTGAAATGCTTTTAAAAATTTTACGATCCTTATTTTTATCAACCTACAACTAAAAAGAGACCCTTTTGGACCGTGACACCATGTAGTCACACCTTTGATTTAAACTTTTATTTACATAACACTTTATGTTTTAACTTTAAGTAAAAAAATATTTTTCTCTTTAATTGATTTAGATGCTTAAATTACAAACTTTTCATGCTACCATCTCATTCACTCTTGGCTGAAATTTTTGAGGTAATGTACCTAGTTTTCATCACCCTTATTATTATCTCCATTTAAGCAAAAATCATCCATTTCTTTTACATTGATTTTTCATAAAAAAATATTACAACATCTTTTTCCTCCTTCATTTCTGGCCGTGACACTCCTCTCCTCTCCTAGGCTGACTTTTGCTTAATTCGAGCCTCGATCGCATCATTTTTATCGTCAAAATAATCCTCTTTCCGATCCCTTTGTTAAGGTAATAAACGATGTTGTTTTCGATCGTTATTTACCTTGATTTTCTTAGTTTTCTCATGGTATTTTTCCACCATGCTTTTCATGTGTTGAAGAATTTTTGAATGATCCCGAAGCCGACGAATTTATAATCGACTCGGATTTGGATTAGAGGTAACGTCGATGTTACTCGGTATTGCATGATTTTATTTGTGCAATTGCATGTATATTATTATAATTTTATTTTTGACAATATATGTATGTCATATAATCTGGAAAAATTTTAAAAGTTGAAAATTTGCATGTTTCGATATTTTTATCGCTTTTACGAGATTAACGATTAAATCGTCTTATTAATTTGTAAAATCGTAATATTCGGCCTAAACATGTAATATATGTTTATATTCAGTGAAAATGATGTTTTTGATGATTTTTAATAATTTATTATTTTTCTGATATTTTAGTCATCGATTATTGAATTATTTCCGTTTACGGAAAAACGATTAAGAGCCAATTTTTAGTTCTAGTACTTAAACATTTTATTTTAATCTTATTTTTGACGTGGTGAAACTTTATGATGAGATAGAAGTTTCTGAATTTTTTCATAATTTTTCGGAATTTTTAAGTGGATGAATTAATTAATCACTTTAAATCATCCTTTATCGATAAAACCGCGTTTGTCGTTTAAATTCTCGATTTCTGGTCTTTTGTTTAAATCTGGAAAAAAATATGATTCTGATGATTTCAAAATAAAATGTAATTTCATTATTTTTAATACTTTAATAAAATGTTAGGAACGATAAGTTTTATTATTGGAATCGTTAATTGTGAAAACGGGTTTTAAAGACGGTTCTGACGGGATTTATTAAATCTGGAAAAAAAATTAGTTTCTGGAAAATCATGATTTTTAATTTTAATAATAGTTTTTGGATATTAATACTTAAATCGTTTTGTAATTACTATTTTTATTAATCGTTATTGTCGAGATTAGACGATTAACGAGAAAACGCTTTAAAACCCGAGTTTTAGGATTCTGGAAAATTTTCTTTTGTGGACAGAATGTCCATAAATATGTTTTAACTATTTTACGAAATTTTTGTACTATCTATTAAAGTCTTTAATTAATAAGTATTGGCTTTCGGACAAATTGTGATTTATCGTTAAAATGCTTCGTCTTGCCTAAAAGAATTATTTTTCCAGCAATTTTGAAAGTGTTTAAATCTGAAACTTTAAGAGTTAAATCATCCCTTAACATACTCTAAATATATTCATTGGTTTAATTAAATAAAAGACGTTAAAGGACTCAATTTGACATTTGCCGTAAAATCCTATTTATGTTCGTATTGTCGTAACTAATAATAATTAGGGAATTTTAGTTTTATAAATTTTGGAAACACCCTAATTAGTAGTACTAAAGTGTTTAAGACATTTTTAATTATTTTGTAAACACTTGTATGATTTTTCAATAATTTCACAAATCTAAATACTCTCACTTTCATAAGTAATATCGTTAAGGCCGAAAGTACTAGTTTTTATAAATCTATATCGTTTACTAAAATGTCGAATTAGTATAAACTAATATTTTTGCTATTTTGATATAATGCTATTTTTTAGTAAGGTTTCTAAAAATAGAAGTTTCCTAAAATAGAAGTTTCCTCTTTTGGAAAGTGATCCTTTTCTTTTTGTTCTCTTATTATTTATAATGATTATATCTTTTGAATATCGATAATGGCTTGTTTTGGAGTTATGGAATAAGGACAAATGTGGGTTTAGAGTAATATAGTCTGGGATGTACATTTTTGCCATCAGCTATAAAGCCGGTGTGCCTAATTGGGGCACATTTGGTCGTTGAACGACTGGGCGTAGTTTCGCCCAGGAGAGTGTATGTTTTGACCTTAAGCTAGATATCGCATCGTGTTAGTCGCCGTCAGCTGAACTAAACCTATTTGTTGTCTAGGAGGGGTATGCACTACTTAAACCAGGACCTCGTTGCACGCAGTCCTGTTATAGTTGAGTTGCCTGGTTAGAGACTGGATTCTGTTATGAGTTAAGTCCACAGTTCTCGAAGCTAGTTTCTAGTATTATCCTAGTGAAAATCTAGATTCTACATTAATCCTATCCATAATGCCATTTTGAATATTTTTTATTATTATCGATATAATTTGGTTGCAGGTTGGCAAATGTTTTATGTTTTCTTCGGAAAACTCGTTTTTATTATATTGTTTTGATACGTGAAGTTTTTCACTAAAAACTTATTTTCATTATAATGTTTTACTGTTTTTCATTTTTACTATTTTTCTATAGTAGTAATTACAGTTTTAAAATCCTGTTATACGGCTGGGAGAACGTTGGCGTTGCTCCCCACTGATTGTGGCTGTTATGTTTTAACATGGCAGGTGTACTTGTTTTTCCGGTGGGTGTGGGCTAACGAGCACTCTTGGATCCTGCTTGATCATTTTAATAATTATGTCTTAAGGATTGTTTAACCCGTTTTGTGGATTGTTTTAAATTTTAGCCATTTTTATTTATGGCAATTGTTTGACTTTACCATTTAAATTGTATCAAGACATAGTTACAGTGTGTTATAATCCCAGTTCTACAGTGTTTCCGCCACTGTATTGCGTTAGAATTTCTAGGGGATTACAGTTGGTATCAGAGCATCACTGCTCCCAACGCTTACACCTGAAATTAGGAAAATACTAGTAAATTATTTAAACAGTAAATAAAAATATTATTAGAGATGGGTAGAAACAAATAAGGACTTAACTGTTAAGATTATCTGTTCCTAAACTCAATGGTTAGCATTGAATATTTGTTTTATATGTCCAAGAAGAAGACGATGAGTGGACAAGATGTTGACTTGATGCTGCTCCAGATCGGGACAAGATTTACTTATCACTCTCAACGCCTGTTGACTCGAGTGCACAACTTGGTGCTTCAAGAAAGATGCCGATGGTGACTTTTAGCTCTGGTTCAGTTTACTTAAGCTATAGGCTAGTGTGGACATGACATAAGTCCACCCCGACGCTGCCACGCGCGGGTTTGGGGAGGCGAATGAATCTCCATATGAGATGGTCAAATTGAAATTTAAATCGAAGTTGGAGTCGCCACCGAATTTTATGGTTATTTGGAACCGTTCGAGCTCACTCTATGTCGTAGTGGGCCGTATACAAAATACGGCCCATTTCCGATGTCAGAGTTTATTGGGCTCGTCCCTTTGCATATCGATACAGATGCCGACTTGAGCGGTTAATCGTATATTGAATGACTCTCGTTGCCAATGGATTCGGACATCCGGAAACCACGGTTTTGAGTAAGGGGTGAGGGTACGTGTTGGGAAGTTCACTAAGAACACCCAACCCCGCCCGCACATTAGCGGCCTCTACTAGGATATCGAATGATTTTTTAATACGCGCGTTAGTAATACGATGAATGATATGCAAACATTGTTTTCCTAAGCATGCGAGGAATTGAATGGGTTGCTAAGTCGATTTAATGCATGAAGAATTTAACGTCAAAGTGGAATTTAGCATGTGAGATTCGTTTTAGTATAATAAAACAAAAGATGAAATATAAGATGAATTTGCTACAAAATAAACAAACGAGTTAGTATCGATTTGTAAATAATAATATAGCAAATAAAATAAATATACGAGATCGAGAAAATAAATATTAATCGAAATCTGAAAAATATTGCTAAAAACGCTGTTTTGTATAAAAAACGAAGTTCGAAAAATAATAAAAAAAACGAGAAACGAGCCGCGTTTTCAGTCGGCCGCGCGGCTCTCCCGGGACGCGCGCGACTCGCGTCCTGGTCTGTTTTCGGGACTGATTTTTGAAAGTTCGATGCTTTTATTAAATCACGTACAAATATTGCATATTGTACTCGATCTAATATTTTCGATATTCGTTATATTCGATAATTGACTACGAAATCAATATCAAATACTCGGAATAGTTTTAGAAAAGATATAAATTTTAGAAATCGTTTCGTGGAATAATAAAATAAAACAAACGAAAAAGCTAAAAAAAGACCCGGGTTTCAGGCCCGTGCGCGAGTCGCCTGGGCGTGGCGCGACTCGCGTACGGGTCTGTCCGATTTTTATTTTTTGTTATAAATCGCGTACAAAATATGAATTAATTTATACTCGATTTTATGTTTTCGATATTCGTCGTACCCGATATTCGATTATGAAATCGATATCGAGTATTCGGAATGAATTAAAAAAAAAAGGTTTTGTGAAAAGAAGTTTGAAAGAAAAAGATGTAACGATTTTTAACATCGTCAAGATCTTAATATAATTCTTTTTGATACAATATTCGATTATAGAAAATCGATATTATATTTTTAAGAATGTTCGATATATGAAAATAGTTTTTAATAATATCGATATTAGAAAATAAAATAAAAAAGCGACGACCGACCCATAAAATAAGACGGACGAGGAGGAGAAGAGAAGAAAAAAAAGAGAAATCGGGTTTTGTTACACCCTCAACCTACATGCTTCTGTTTACTCGGATCGGGGCTCGTCGGGACGTGGCTTGGGCACAAGAGCGCCGAGTGGATGTCGGTGAGTTGGTGGTGGTTCGGTTCGGGCGTGACGAGTGAAGGGTGTCGGGTATCGGGCCGGTTTCCTTCGGGTTTGTAATGTCGGTGTATCGATGCTAAGTGTTGATGATATTGTGTTGATTCGAGTTGTGATATGATATGATATTTTTCTGATTCTTGATGAATGTCGATGTCCTTGAAAAGTGTGTGTGCAAGGGGCTATTTATTGGGAGTTCCCGACCTTGGCTAGGAGAGTTTGAACTACCGTTTAAGATAGGAAACGTAAGAAGCTGAAAGGAATGAGGATTCCGCTTTCTTGTGAAGGAAGAAACGGAGCCGGCTGGTAGAGGGCTGCTCGGCCGAGTGTTTGCACTCGGTCGGGTGTTTGAATCGGTTTTCGGATAGGATTTCTACTTGAGATCGAATTCCATCCTTAAACGTATTTGTTTAATATTTTGTGAAGCTGATTTTTCGTAGGATTAGAGTTCGAATCAGCCGTGTGAGGTGTCACGGCTGACTCACGCACCTCGGGAATATTTTTGACGGATTTTGACTCGATCGTTAAAAGACGGTTTTACCTCTGGTGTCGGAATCGACCCAAATTAGTCTTATTTGACTCGAAACGACCCACTGGGCCTGATTTTGAGGTTAGTTTTGTGAGATATGTACTCCATAAGGAGCCCAATCCAAATGCCAATGATTTTGAGCCCGTTTCTGAGTATTTGAAGCACGTTTGCGTCCGATCATCATCGGGTGTTTGTCGGAAACTGCGATAGACACCTGGCGGTCAAAATGTGGGTGTCTACAGAGCCCCCACTCTGACTGAGGGTTGGACAAGGCGAAAGTCAGAGTAGCTACCGGGCCAATCAAAGATTAAAACCTGGCAGACTTCCGGTCGGGTCGTTTAAGGTCCATTAGACCTGCGTGGAGGGCCCGCCGGCCGGAGACTAGAAATGTACCTGAATTGATGATGATACTCCGTGGGGAATCAGACTTGTCGTATAAGTCTATGCCACTAGGGAGTTGATTGCACAGTTTTGCTTGAGTCGTCCTGTATAATGATTTATGCAGAGTTTGCATGTAACACATTTTTAAGAGAAATGACTCGTGCTGGGGAATAAAAAATTGAAAAGTATTTTTTGAAATTTTGAATTTGGAAGATTTTTTTTGAAAATAAGGTATTTTGACTCTGAGAAGGAATAGGAATGCTCGGGATGACTTAGCTAGATCCTAGGAAAAAGGCCTGTATGCTAAATCCCTTGGGATTAGGAATCCCAAAGTGAGGAGGAGAATCTGATTTTATGCTATAAATACCCTCTCCCTGCTCACAATTTATTCACAATTCACAATTCTCTTCTCCCTTCAAAGAAAAACAAGTCTTGAGAAACTTATTTCTTCTTTTAGAAATTCAATCATGGGTATTGATCGATTAGTCGGAATGTTGCAAGATTGGTCCCGAATTTTCAGAGATGCTGATAAAGTTATTTTGAATCAGAATGGCGTCACCCAGCTGTCCACAATCCGCCAGATGCAAGTGGATCGTCACTTTTTGGATGCTTGCCTATCCTACTGGGACGATACTTATCATGTTTTTAGGTTTCCTCGAGGCGAAATTTGTCCCATTCCTGAGGAAATAGCTGGTGTAGGAGGGTGGAATCCCATTCTTCGTCCCGCCATCCCCTTTTCAGTTCATGATCCAAGGAGGAAATTAAGAGAATTTTTAGGGCTTTCTCATATGGAGGTGTCCCGTATGCTGGAAGGAAATACGGTCACCTTGATCGACCCGGCTGAAAAATTTATGAATCCAAATGACGTTCAGGCCAGGCCGGCATATAGCCGTAGGGCCTTTACTTTTTGCATGCTTCATGTCTATGCTTTTGAAGGCCATATGGATTGGCTATCTTGTATGGGCCATGTCAGACTTCTTGCCGTAGCGGATCAAATGGAGATAGAGCATAGCCCAGCTTGGCTGATTACTGGGGAGATTACCAAGGCTTAGATAATCGTAAGAGGGATCCATCGATCAGGCTGACCGGTAGCACCCGTCTTCTACAGGTAGGCTGATTTTTATTGATTTTTGCAATTTTTGATTTTTTCAATTTCCGATTTTTCGGTCTTCGATTTTTTTCGCGATTTCCGCGGTTTTTCTCGATTTTCCCGTTTTTCTCGGTTTTTTTCGATTTTTTTTTTGCGAATTTTTTTTTTTACCGCTTTGCCTTTTCGCGATTTTGACTTTTCGCGATTTTGACTTTTCAGCTATGGCTTTTTTGCGAGGCTATCGATCTTGGATCCTCCTCTAGATGTAAGCCGATATCGCCCGAACCAAGTGATGACAAGAAGACGGACCGTTGACTTTTCTCGTCTTACTACCCAAAAATTCTGGGACGAGCTGTTGTCTTTCCATAAAGGCCCATTGATCCGTTGGACCGTACCTTGGTGGCCCATTTATGTCTGGACCAGATTAGAATTGCGAGACAAGGCCCGTTATCAACTGATCCTATCTTTTAGGCAGACGATTCATCTTTATCCTGATCGCATACTTAGGCAATATGGTCGGCCCCAGAGAATTCCGGAAATCGAGGCGGTCGTGAGTGAATCTACTCAGCTAACGGACGTGATGTGTGACATTTGGGCGCAAAGATGGTATACCCGGCACACTTGGCCCGTTTCTAAAGCTTCTCCCTCGATCTGGGTATCAGATTCTTATACGAAGTGGACCCAGGCAGATTCTGCTAAAGCCCGTGCTGCTTTAAAGACTGATGAAGCCTTTGACTTGCTGCGCCGAGAACAGGCTAAAGATAATCGAGGTTTCATTGATGATGGCGACACCCCGGCTACGATGGTCCGACTGATGTCAGGCCTGAAAGGGAAGACCAAGACTTTGACTAAAGGGTCCAGCACTAAAGGTACATGGGGGAAGATGAGCCCCCAGACGGACTTAGAAAGGAGACTTAGTCCAAGACTGGCAGCTAAAGACCGACTTGATCCTCGGGATAGACTACCCGAGCACATACGGGCTCGGATCGGACCGATGCAGGGGATGAAGAGACCGAAATCGAAGAAGCGTGTTCGAGCAAAGGAAGTTCCACTTGTGATTAAGGAACGTTCGTCCCCGCCTCGTCGGCCTCGGGATCCGCGTGACCCGAAAGATAAGGGGAAGGGAAAAATGTACGAGTAGTCTCCTAAATTTTATTATTTAAGTATTACTACTATTTTTGTGTGATTTTTGTGTGATTTATTTTTGCGTGACGCATTTTTTTTGAAATAATAAAAGACATATTAGTGAAAACCGTTCCTGTCTTTTCGTTATTGCAGTGGTTGTACCCTTTTGAGGGGTTGCCTACGTATCCATGATTAGTGGAATCAAACCGACCGTAGTTCAGACGTAGATTTTTGCAATTTTCAAAATACATCAAGACTATTAGTTCGAGATGTGCGACAGTAGGATCAGTAATCCTAACTCATTGACTTGCTTAATTTTTGAAAGTTTTATAAAAAAAGATAAACTTTTAGCAAATGACATTGAGACAAGGTTAGGGGTAGTAGCGCTTCAACTGGTCCAAGTTGGTCGGGTTGACAAATTCGTTCCCATCCAAGTCTGTCAGCATTACGGCTCCTCCTGATAAAACCTTCTTCACTAAATACGGTCCGGCCCAATTAGGTTTGAATTTTCCTCTTGGGTCGACTGGTAGCAAAGCCCGGACAGATTTTAGGACTAGATCGCCCTCTTTGATATTTCTGGGACTAACCCTTTTGTTGAAAGCCCGTTTTATCCTTTTTTGGTATATCTGGATGTTGTTAAGGGCTCGAGATCGTCGTTCGTCCAGAAGAATCAATGAATCGTATCGGGCTTGGACCTAATCTGCTTCAGGCACCTGACTTTCGAGTAAAATCCTCAGGGATGGTACCTCAAGCTCGACCGGCTGGACCGCCTCCATCCCATACGTCAGATAGTATGGAGTTGCCCCTGTTGCAGTGCGGATTGAGGTCCGGTATCCCCATAAGGCGAAAGGGATTTTATCGGGCCAATCCCGATAATTATCTGCCATCTTTTTAAGTATGGTGACAATCGTTTTGTTAGCTGCTTCTACCGCTCCATTTGTTTGGGGACGGTAAGGCGATGATGGGTCCCGTGATCACTTATGAATTCGTGCGGGATCCCGTATCGGCATATAATTTTATCTTGGATAAATTTTGCAACGTGCTTGGCGTTCAAGACACGATATGACTCGGCTTCGACCAATTTAGTGAAATAGTCAATAGCCACTAGAATAAAGCAGTGACCTCCCGTCCCGGAAGGGTTCACTTTCCCGATTATATCAATTCCCCATGTTGAAAATGGCCATGGTGATGTCATAGTATATAACAGGGATGACGGCATATGCTGGACGTTGCCGAAAATCTGACAGTTGTGACAGTGCTTGACATATAACTAACAGTTAGTTTCCATGCTATTCCAATAGTACCCGAGTCTGGCGATTTTTCGAGCTAGCATATGGGCATTCATATGCGGGCCATTCTCACCATCGTGCACCTCGGCCATGACCTTTTCGGCCTGTGTTTTATCGATGCATAGGAGTAAAGCCCCCTGTGCCGTCTTTTTGTACAATTGTCCATCGTCCGTGCGGATGAACTGAGTGGCCCATCTTCGTAGGGCTTTCTTGGCCCGATTTTCAGATCCCGGAGGATATTCTCCCGACGTCAAGTAGGTAAAAACAGCCTGGTACCAAGGTTCTGGGTCGGTTATTTCGATGTCTTGACTAGCGTTGATATATGCCGGCTCAGATCGTCTTTCGACGCAAATCGGCATGCTGGTCAGATGTTCCGGGATATTCAGTAAAGATGCTAATTTGGATAGCGCATCTGCAAACTGGTTTTCTTCCCGGGTAGGTAAATGTACTCCACCTTTTGAAACTGCGCATCTGCAAACTGGTTTACTCGTGCTTGGTAAGCTACGAGATTTGAGTTCCGAGTTTTTTTATTTCTGGAGTGCTTGATTAATGACTAATGATGAGTCACCGTGGACCCGGAGGTTCGTCACTTCTAAATCAGCGGCGGCTTGCAACCCGTGAATGCATGCTTCGTATTCGGCTGCGTTATTAGTCACGTCGAAGTCTAGCTTGATGGATAACGGGGTGTGCTCCCCTTGTGGTGAGATTAGTAAAATCCCGACACCAAATCCTCGGAATTTAGATGCTCCGTCAAAATACAGATCCCACGTTTCCGTGTCGGTATGAAATATATCTTCGTCAGGGAAGGCCCAAGTATCGGTATGCCCCTTTTCAGATACCGGACTTTCGGCGAGGAACTCGGCTACTACCCGACCCTTGATGGCTTTTAATGGTACGAACTTGAGGTCGAACTCAGCTAGCATTAAAGTCCATCTAGATATTCTACCATTGAGGATGGGCTTTTCGAATAGATACTTGATTGGATCCATTCTTTATAGTACGTGCACTTCGTGGCTAAGCATGTAATGTCGGAGCTTTTTAGTGGCCCAAACTAGAGCTAGACACGTCTTTTCGAGCATCGTGTATTTGCATTCATAATCTAGGAACTTTTTACTGACGTAGTAAATGGCTCATTCTTCCGAGTCGACTGTCTGGGCTAGCATAGCCCCCATGGCTGTCTCGGTCGTTGTCAAGTATAACGACAAAGCCAGACCGTGCTGAGGTGGCATTAATACCGACGGAGATGACAGAATCTCTTTGATCTTATCGAAAGCTGCTTGACATTTGTCGTCCGATAGTACCCGTTCTCCTATCTTCAGTTTTTTGAAAATGGCTTCACATACCATGGTTAGCTTCGAAATGAACCTGCTGATATATTGGACTTTCCCGAGAAACCCCCTAATCTCCTTTTCGGTTTTAGGTGGCCGCATCTCGGTAATAGCCTTGATTTTGGCTGGGTCAACCTCGATGCCGCGCTGGCTGACGATATGGCCCAGTAATTTACCCGATGTTACCAAGAAACTGCATTTTTGAGGGTTTAACCTCATGTTGTACTTGCGTAGTCGGGTGAAGAACTTCCTAAGCGCCGGAATATGCCCGCTTCGTTCTTTGGACTTAACGATCATATCGTCCACGTAGACCTCTACTTCCTTATGCATCATGTCATGTAGTAAGGTTGTGGCGGTCCGTTGAAAAGTGGCACCGGCGTTGATAAGCCCAAATGGCATAACAGTGTAACAGTAAGTCCCCCAAGGTGTAATGAAGGTGGTCTTACTCATGTCTTCTTTTGCCATTTTGATCTGATTGTATCCGGCATACCCGTCCATAAAGGATAGAAGGGCATGGTCGGCCGTGTTGTCCACCAGTATGTCGATGTGTGGAAACGGGAAATCGTCTTTCGGGCTGGCCTTATTAAGGTCCCGGAAATCTACACAAACTCTTACCTTTCCGTCTTTCTTGGGTACCGGTACGATATTTGCGACCCAGTCTGGATATTCAGACACTTGGATAAAGCCCGCTTTGAATTGTTTGTCAACTTCTTCTTTGACTTTGAGAGACCATTCGGGCCTCATTCTTCGGAGTTTTTGCTTTACCGGCTTACACCCGTCTTTGATGGGTATACGGTGTTCGGCTATCTCCCGGTCTATTCCCGGCATGTCCTTGTAGGACCACGCGAAGACGTATTTGAATTCATGGAGGAGATCTGTGAATTGTTGCTTCTCCTCGGGGTCTAGGGATAAACCTAACTTAAGCATCTGAGGCTCTAAAAGGGTTCCTACATTGATGGAATCGGTTTCTTCGATCACCGGATCTCGGGACTCCCTTTGTTCGAGTTGCTCGACTAGATGCTGAGGTAGTGGTACCTGTTCGTCGGGTTTCTCAATGTTATTGCAAATAAAGTTTTTGAAAATGTTTTGAAAATAAGACAAGTCGTAAGCAGAACGGTTATCGTTATTATTGATAGAGAGCTTTGAAAACAGCTCAAAGAGAGCTGCCATCTGATCGCTGGTCAGAGGCAGTATGGGGAGTGCTCTTGGGATAGATTCCGAGACTCCCCGAGGTACAGCTAAAGAAAAAGGGGTTATAGACTCGACCCTAGTGCTGGACCTTCTAGACCTAGACTCAGACTCTGACTCTGACTCTGACTCGGACTCGGACTCGTCGCCCTGCATGTCTTCTTCGCCAGTAGTGAGCTTGTAGACTCGACCCTCGCTGTCGGTCCACTTGATCGTCTTCCTCCAAGCCCTCTTTCCAGTGTCAGCACCTACTTCAGAGATCAGTTTGGTTAGATCGAACTTGCTGCTATGGAGGATCAGGTTGACTAATTCCTCTTTAGGGGTCGGGATTATCTTGCTGTCCCCGAACAAGAGCCCCAGCATGGGCTCGGCTTGGTTCGAATCCTCCTTTGATTCGGCCTGAATGAGAGCAAAGATATCATCTGGGATGAAATTGACCTCAGGATAGGTTATAGTGGGTTGATAGAGACCCGTCTGGACAGCTCCGAATACCGGAGTGACAAAGTGATCGCTCAGTCTTGGGCTGTAAGGGTCCAAGTAGGTACCCTTGAGAATATTGCAGGCCTTTTGGATGCCGGCCCGAACCACATTTTCCGGGGTTAAGGCGTACCCCAAACCGAACTTCGAATCTACATCGCTCAAAACATCGATGATCTTGCCAGCAGGGAGACCAGGCCTTGAAGTAGCCCCCGGTAAGTAACCTATGTTTTGCAGCATTTTGTCGAAGCTGGTTGTGAAGTAGGGCCTAAAGAGATACTCTTCATCGATCATTCCCACGAAATTGAATCCTCGCGGGTCGATTGAACCAGCCGTGTTGCAGCTTGACACGGCTATTGGGGTAGCTTCGAGGGTGATGACCCCGTCTTGTAAAGGTAGCTTGACCTTTCTATGAAGAGTGGAGGATACGGCTTTAACCGCATGGATCCAAGGCCTTCCAAGTAGCAGATTGAAAGATGAAGTGACATCGATCACTTGGAACTCGAGCTCTTTTTCAACGGCCCCGGCAACTGATTTTGGGCTTCCATCGAAAGCCTGGATAGTTTGTGCAGTAGGAAGATAGTCAGTCTCGGTAATGCCGAGAGCCTTTGCATTCTTTAAGGGAAGGACGTTCACAGATGACCCATCATCGATTAGGGTCATGGGTAGATACTTGCCTCGACAAATCACCGTGATATATAGGGCCAGGTTGTGGGCGGCCCCAAATGGTGGCAGATCAGATTCAGAGAAGGTGATAAGTGGGCCTTCTCCTTTGGGCTTGCCCTTGAGGTGAGGCAGGATAGTGGCTACAATTTCAGTGGGGGTAACCGACGAGTCCACCTTAATTTCATCGAGAGCCTTAGTAAGTGCTGCCCAATGTTCTTGAGAACTAACCAGAAGTTGCCATATGGTAAGGTCAGTTTGGACCCTCTTTATTTGCTTGACTAGGGCCGTGTCGGTGTCTGGCTCTTCAAGTATAGAGTCCGTCTTGGCGGGCTCAATGACGGATCCCGGAGTCGAAGATCCGGCCGTGATGACATGAGTACCGGCCAGGGCTTTGATTTTGGCCTTCCGGATCTCTTCAGCCGTGATGGGGACAGTCTCTCCCTTAGCCAGGTAAACATCGTCCTCATCGTCATTCCATATCCCGTTGATTTGGGGAATGAAAGGGGAAATGAGATGAGTGCAATCGATAATTTCTCCAGCAGAAATGGCGTGAGTAGCAAGAGGGTTGTTTTTGTTACTGGGCTTATCGCTGGGTAATGGTATCTTCCCACTCTCGATCAGGTCTTGAATGAGATGCTTTAGCTTCTAGCATTTTTCGGTGTCATGCCCGTTGCCTTGGTGATAGCGGCAATAGGCCTGAGCGTTGTAGTTTTTGGACCGCTTCTCGACAGGAACTTCTGGCATTGGGCCTATAGGTTGGATCAGGCCTTTGGAAGATAGCCTTTGTAAGGCGTCGGCATAAGTAGTCCCTATGTCCGTGAATACTCGGGCTGGAGTATTCTTTTTTGTTGAGGTATCTAGCAAATTAACCTCGTCGAAGATGCTTCGGGCCGCACTTGTAGTTGCGGGCTTACCGGAAGATGAACTGGCTCCTTGATAACCCTTTGTAGAGGCCTTAGTAAGGCTCTCTAACCTTAGATCGTCTTCGATTCTTGTACCCATCTCGGTTAAGGTGGCGAAATTGGGTATGATAGCGTACCGGAGGTGGATCCGGTAAGATGGGAGGAGATTTTTCACGAAGGCCTCCACTAGTACCTTTTCGCTGGGCTTGTCGACCAGCTTGACACTTTCGGCCCTCCACCTTTGGAGGTATTTGGTAAAACCCTCCTTTGGCTCTTGGGCCATGACCTCGAGAGTACGCATGGTTGTCTGGATTTCCGCATTGTCGGCGTAGTTCCGAGCGAATTCCGTCGCCACGTCGTCCCAAGTCTTGTACTTTTTGGAGTCGAGCTTATAAAACCAAGCTTTCGGGTGCTTCTCTAGCGAGGAAGCAAACAGATGCTTGAACATGTCTGACTTGACTCCTTTTAGGGCCATAAACTCTTTGAAGGCCCGGATATGTAATACCGGGTCTTCGGTTCCGTCGAACATCGGGAGGCCTGTCAAGTTGAGATTGGCAGGCAGTTGGTCGGTCAGGGGAGAATAGGTTCGAGCATTCTCCGTATGGATCGAGTTGTGGGTCGACAAGTGGACCTGCTCCTGTAGCTTGAGGACCGCACTAGTCAATTCGGCTAATGGGCCCTTAGTTTCGTCTTCATCACTCGGCCTATCCTGCTCTATGGCGCTAACCCGGGTAACAATGGCGATCTGGTCACCCCTGATCTGGTCGAGTTGTTCTTGGATATTAGCCAATGCGGCGTTCAGTTGATCAATTGAGTCCTTAGTCATGGTTCGGGTGTGAGGTGGCCTGTCTGTAAGAACACCACGTAATCAGATACTAACCCAAATCGTAGAACTAAAGTACATCCCGAGCAAGGAAAAGGGAAACTAGAGAGGAAACGACTCAAAAAAGACATCTAGACGGATGACTCGTGAGAGGTGGGCCTCCTTTAGGATCCAGCTGTGTGGGCTGGGCCCTGTTTGAAAGGAGCTTCACGTGAGACATTCCCCAGACTTCTAGACTCGATTGTGTAGACGGGACGACCCTTGTAGGAGTATTTCCTACGTAGGTGGGCCTTCCCTTAGTCTAATAAGGCGGACTGGGATAGGGAGGAAATCCGTGATATAAGATCGACGGAGTTTCGACGCTAGAAGACTTGACGACTCACGACATGACCCGACACTGCTAAATACGGGAAGTCCTAAGAAGAGGAAGGTTTTGAAATTTGATTTTTGAAAGCCCGAGTAAAATCGGGAAGAGGAGCCCGGCCTTTTTTCGAAAAAGAAAACGGAAAGGCGGACCGGGGGGGGGGGAGGGGGGGGGGGGGGGGGGTTTGAAAGTTCGGAAAAATTTCGAGTTTTGAAATGGGCATAATATCGGCTAAAAATAGGCTATTTTGAGTAAAATCGTGGATCCTAAATTCGGTATATGTCCCGGGTTTTGAAAATTGGATATTTAGAAAAGGATGCAATTTTGAAAATGACGGTTTTTGAAAAAAAGACTTGTAAATCAGGTAGCACGTAGTCATGGAAACAGTATAACGACGCCATGTATGCTCTAATTCTAAGTCTCGGTCAGTCTGAAAGGGTCTATACCAGTGTACACAGCCTATCAAGAATCGGGGCGGACTTCCTAAGTCGAGTTGAGCTTAGAACATGCCGTAAATCCCATACGAATCGGCTAATGGACACCTTCGACATATCCAATTTGGACTACATCGATAGTATAGTGGGACGTCGGTCACCAGTACCGGCCCGGGAAAATATGGGGTTATGCATGAACCGTAAAACTAAAACGCGTATTGTACTAGTCAAATGATTTCTATTCGAGTCTCACCCTGAGGATGCTGAAGGTCAGTAACGTATCAGCTAATCCCCAGCGGAGTCGCCAAATTGTGGACATGACATAGGTCCACCCCGACGCGGCCACGCGCGGGTTTGGGGAGGCGAATGAATCTCCATATGAGATGGTCAAACAGAAATTTAAATCGAAGTTGGAGTCGCCACCGAATTTTATGGTTATTCGGAACCGATCGAGCCCACTCTATGTCTTAGTGGGCCGTATACAAAATACGGCCCATTTCTGATGTCAGAGTTTATTGGGCTCGTCCCTTTGCATATCGATACAGATGCCGACTTGAGCGGTTAATCATATATTGAATGACTCTCGTTGCCAATGGTATCGGTATCGAAATGCAAAGGGACAAGCCCAATAAACTCTAAAACCGAAATGGGCCATACTTTGTGTATGGTCCATAGCGATATAGAGTGGGCTCGAACGGTTCCGAATAACCATAAAATTCGGTGGCGACTCCATTTCGACTTAAATTTCAATTCGATCCATTCTCATATGGAGATGCATTCGCCTACCCAAACCCGCGCGTGGCCGCGTCGGGGTGGACCTACGTCATGTCCACAATTTGGCGACTCCGCTGCGGTTTAACTGATACGTTACTGACCTTCACCATCCTCAGGGTGAGACTCGAATAGAAATCGTTTGACTAGTACAATACGCGTTTTAGTTTTACGGTTCATGCATAACCCCTATTTTTCCCGGGCCGGTACTGGTGACCGACGTCCCACTATACCACGATGTATTCCGCCTTGGATACGTTAAAGGTGTTCATAGTCGATTCGTATGGACTTTGCGGCATGTTCTAAACTCAACTCGACTTAGGAAGTCCGTCCCGTTTCTCGTCTAGACTATGAGCACTGGTATAGACCCTCTATAGACCGACCGAGACTTAGTGTAAAGCATACATGGCGTCGTTATAATGCTTGCGTGACTATGTGCTGCTTGGTTTCCGTGTCATTTCCAAAAACCGTCATTTTCAAAAATGCATCTTTTCAAAAATATATTCAAGTTTCAAAACTAGGGACACATACCGAATTTAGGACTTATGATTTTACTCAAAATAACCCATTTTCTAGCCGGTATACTGCCCAATTCAAAACTCAAAAATATTTTCGAACTTTCGAAACCGAGGCCCGATGCACTTTCCGATTTTTTTTGAAAAAAATTGGGCCTTTCCTAGAGTCTTCTCGGACTTTCCAAAAATAATCCTTTTCAAAACCTTCCTCTCCTTAGGACTTCCCGTATTTAGCAGTGTCGGGTCATGTCATAAGTTGTCAAGGTCTCTAGCGTCGAAACTCTGTCGATCTTACATCCTGAGTTTCTTCCCTATCCCAGTCCGCCTTATTAGACTAAGGCAAGGCCCACCTACGTAGGACATACTCCTACAAAGGAAGGCCCGTCTACACGTTTGAGTCCAAAGTCTGGGGACATCTCACATTGACCTTCCTTCAAACAGGATTCGGCCCACCCGTCGAAACCTAAGGAAAGCCCGTCATCCACCAGTCACCCGTCGTATTTTTTAGTCTTTTCCCTGCTCGGGATGTACTATCTTTGGTTCCAAGGTCTGGGTTCAGTTTCTGATTGCGCGGTGTTCTTACAGACAGGCCACCATCCACCAGACACAGTCGCAAAATGGAAGCAACTCTGAACAGTTTGAAGACCTCCGTGGATGCCATGGTCAACAAACAAACCGACATTGAGGCCCAATTGACAGAAATGAGGGTCGGTCAAATTGCTAGCATTGCTCGTTTAGCTGCAGTGGAGCAAAGGACTCTAAATACTGGGGTTACGGAACCCCTAGCTTAACTAGTTAGCTCGGTTCGCCGATTGGAAGAACAAGTTCACTTAACTGGAAGTAACAATATCCATCGGGAGAATAGTCGGGAATACTCCCCAGTAAGTGACAAACTGCCCGCAAACCTGAATCTCACGGGCTTACCCATGTTTGAGGGGACTGAAGACCCGTTACTACATGCACGGGCCTTCAAGGAGTTCATGGCTATTAAGGGAGTGGACTCTTCAATGTTCAAAAACCTCTTGGCTGCATCTCTTGAGAAACACTCAACGGCCTGGTACTACAGGCTAGACCCAAAGAAGTTCTCGACATGGGATGATGTGGCTACGGAATTTGCTCGGAACTATGCTGATAACACCGAGATCCAGACCACAATGCGGTCTCTAGAGGTTATGGCCCAAGAACCTAAGGAGGGCTTTACCAAATACCTCCAACATTGGAGGGCCGAAAGTGTGAAACTGGTCGATAAGCCCAGTGAAAAGACCTTAGTGGAGGCCTTTGTCAAGAACCTCCTCCCTTCCTATCGGGTCCATCTTCGGTATGCTGTCATACCCAATTTCACCACTCTTACTGAAATGGGCATGAGAATTGAGGATGATCTAAGACTAGAGAGCCTGACTAAGGCCCATTGCAAGGGATACCAAGGGGATTCCTCATCCACCGCCAAGCCCCCGGCTGCAACCCGAAGCATCTTTGATACGGTTAATTTGTTAGATGCCTCGTCCAAAAGAAATTTGTTAATTTGTTAATTTGTTAATTTGATACGGTATTATTACTCTGGAGGCAACCCCTATGACCGTGGCTAGCTGTAACGCCACGGACCGCACTGACCTTTGGGGGTTCGATTTTGTGGGGATGATTGAAGAAGAATATCTTTTCAGGCCCTATTTCACCATGAGCATCGACACGATGCTGCAAAATTTGGGGTATTTACCGGGGCCTACTTCGAGGCCATATCTTCCAGCTGGGAAGATTATTGAAGTACTGAATGACGGGGAATCTCGTTTCGGCTTAGGGTATGCTGTGACCCCGGGAAATGTGGTCCGAGCAGGCATTGAGAAAGCTTGCAACATCATCAAGGGTACCTACTTGAACCCTTATAGCCCAAGGTTGGCTGACTATTTCGTCACACCGGTATTCGGGGCTATTCAAGTTGGCCTGTATCAACCAACTACCACATATCCCGAGACTGAACTAGCTCGGGAATGCAACTACATTCCTGATGACATATTCGCCCTCATCCAATCTGAATCCAAGGAGGGTACTGACAATGCCGAGCCCGTGCTGGGGCTCTTATTTGGGGAAGACAAGGCTGTCCCGACCCCCAAGGAAGACTTGGTGAACCTGATCCTTCGAAGCAACAGGTTCGATCCTTCAAAGCTGATCTCAGAGGTCGGTGCTGATACTGGGAAAAGAGCCTGGAGGAAGACCATCAAATGGACCGACGGCCAGGGTCGAGTCTACAAGCTGACCAGCGGGGAAGGAGGCATGCCAGACACCGATTCCGAGTCTGAGTCTGAGTTTGTATTCGAGTCTAAGGGGTCTGGTGCTAGAGTCCAAACTGTAACCCCCCTCCCTATAGTCACTACCACCGGAGCTTCGGGGTCTATCCCGAAAGCGCTCCCAATCCCGCCTTTGACCAATGATCAGATGGCCGCTCTCTTTGAGTTGTTTTCCAAATTTACCATCAATAATAACGAAAACCGTTCCGCTTATGACTTGTCTTATTTTCAAAATACTTTCAATTTCAAAAATATTTTCTGCAATGACATTGAGAAACCCGATGAACAAGTGTCCTTGCCTCCGCATCTGATCGAGCAGCTAGAACAGAGGGAATCCCGAGACCCGGTAATCGAGGAAACCGAGTCTATCAATGTGGGAACAACCTTAGAGCCCCAGATGCTTAAGATAGGGTTATCTTTATATCCCGAGGAGAGACAACAATTCACAAACCTCCTCCAAGAATTCAAGGATGTCTTCGCATGGTCCTACAAGGACATGCCGAGGATAGATCGGGAAATAGCTGAACACCGCATACCCATCAAAGATGGGTGTAAGCCGATAAAACAGAAGCTTCGAAGAATGAAGCCCGAATGGTCTCTCAAAGTCAAAGAAGAGGTAGACAAACAATTTAAAGCACGCTTTATACAAGTGTCTGAATATCCAGACTGGGTTGCAAACATCGTGCCGGTACCCAAGAAGGACGGCAAGGTGCGGGTATGCGTAGATTTCCGGGACCTTAACAAGGCTAGCCCAAAAGACGATTTTCCGTTGCCATACATCGACATACTGGTGGACAACACGGCTGATCATGCCCTTCTATCATTCATGGACGGTTATGCCGGATACAACCAAATCAAAATGGCAGAAGAAGATATGGGTAAAACCACTTTCACCACGCCATGGGGTACTTATTGTTATACCATTATGCCGTTTGGGCTCATTAATGCCGGAGCCACTTATCAACGAACAGCCACGACCTTGTTACATGACATGATGCATAAGGAAGTGAAGGTTTATGTCGATGACATGATTGTCAAGTCTAAAAGCCGAGGCGGGCATGTTGCTGCCCTAAGAAAATTCTTCACCCGACTACGTAAGTACAACATGAGGTTAAACCCTCAAAAGTGCAGTTTCGGGGTAACATCAGGCAAATTACTGGGCCATATCGTTAGCCAACGCGGCATCGAGGTCGACCCAGCTAAAATCAAAGCCATCACCGAGATGCAACTTCCCAAGACCGAAAATGAAATAAGGGGGTTTCTTGGGAAAGTCCAATATATCAGCCGATTTATTTCAAAGCTAACCATGGTATGTGAACCCATTTTCAAGAAATTGAAGATAGGGGAACGGGTACTATGGGACGACAAATGTCAAACGGCTTTTGACAAAATTGAAGATCCTGTCTGCTCCGCCGGTATTAATGCCACCCAACCCGGTTTGCCTCTGTCGTTATACCTAACAACGACTGAGACAGCCATGGGGGCTATGCTGGCCCAGACAGTCGATTCAGAAGAACGGGCTATTTACTACATCAGTAAAAAGTTCTTAGAATATGAGTGCAAGTATACAATGCTCGAGAAAACGTGCCTAGCTCTGGTTTGGGCCACTAAAAAGCTCCGGCACTACATGCTCAGTCACGAGGTACATGTCCTGTCCAAAATGGATCCGATCAAATACTTGTTCGAGAAGCCCATTCTTAATGGAAGAATGTCCAGATGGACTTTAATGTTAGCTGAGTTTGACCTCAAATTTGTACCATTAAAAGCCATCAAAGGCCGGGTAGTAGCCGAGTTCCTCACCGATAGTTCGGTATCTGAGGAAGGACATACCGATACTTGGGCTTTTCTAGATGAAGACATATTCCACACTGATACCGAAACATGGGACTTGTATTTTGATGGGGCATCCAATTTCCGAGGGTTCGGAGTCGGTATTCTCCTAATATCACCAAAAGGGGAGCACACACCGTTATCCATCAAACTGGACTTCGATGTGACTAATTACGCGGCCGAGTATGAAGCATGCATCCACGGGTTACAAGCGGCTGCTGATCTGGGAATTACGAATCTCCGAGTTCACGGGGACTCGTCCCTAGTCATCAATCAAGCCCTTCAAAAATGGAAAACTCGGAATGCCAATCTCGTGGCTTACCAAGCGCGAGTAAGGGTTCTAGAGAAGCAATTCCAGAAGGTAGAATATATCTACCTCCCACGTGAAGAAAATCAGTTCGCGGATGCACTCTCCAAATTGGCATTCTTACTAAACATCCCAGAACATATGTCAAGTATGCCAATCTGCGTCGAAAGACGGTCTGAGCCGGCATATGTCAACGCCATTCAAGATATCGAGATCACCGATCCAGAACCTTGGTATCGGGCTGTTCTAACCTACTTGGCTACGGGAGAATATCCCCCGGGAACTGAAAATCGGGCCAAGAAGGCCCTACGAAGACTGGCCACCCAATTTATTCGTACGGACGACGGTCAGTTATACAAAAAGACGGCACAGGGGGCTTTACTCCTATGCATCGACAAAAAAAAGGCCGAAAAAGTGATGGCCGAGGTACACGACGGTGAAAATGGTCCGCATATGAACGCCCATATGCTAGCCCAAAAAATCATGAGGCTTGGGTACTACTGGAACAGTATGGAGACCGACTGTCAATCATATGTCAAACACTGCCATAATTGTCAAATTTTCGGCAATGTTCAGCACGTGCCATCGTCCCTACTATACACCATGACATCGCCATGGCCATTTTCGACATGGGGGACTGACATAATTGGAAAAGTGAACCCTTCCGGGACGGGAGGTCACTGTTTTATTTTGGTGGCTATCGACTATTTCACCAAATGGGTCGAAGCCGAATCATACCGTGTCTTGAACGCCAAGCACGTGGCCAAATTTATCCAGAGTAAAATCATATGCCGATACGGGATCCCACAGGAATTTATCAGTGATCGCGGGACCCACTTCCAAGCCGAAACCGCTAATTTGCTAGCAAAATACAAAATCCAGAGGCATACATCTTCGCCCTACCGTCCCCAAACAAATGGAGCGGTAGAAGCTGCTAATAAGACAATTGTCACCATACTTAAAAACATGGCTGATAACTATCGGGACTGGCCCGACAAAATACCCTTTGCCCTATTGGGGTACCGGACGTCGATCCGAACTGCAAGCGGGGCAACTCCATATTATTTAACGTATGGCATGGAAGCGGTCCAGCCAGTCGAATTAGAGATATCGTCTCTCAGAATTCTACTAGAAAGCCAAGTGCCCGAAGCAGATTGGGTTCAAGCTCGATATGACTCGTTAATTCTCTTGGATGAACGACAGTCTCGGGCTCTCAATAACAGCCAAATATATCAAAAAAGAATCAAGCGGGCCTTTAACAAAAGAGTTAGGCCCAAGAATATCAAGGAAGGGGATTTGGTCCTAAAATCGGTCCGTGCCTTACTACCGGTTGACCCAAGAGGAAAATTCAAACCTAATTGGGCTGGGCCATACCTAGTCAAGAAGGTTCTATCAGGAGGAGCAGTAATGCTGACGGACCTGGACGGGAATGAATTTGTCAACCCAACCAACCAAGACCAGCTGAAGCGCTACTACCCCTAACCTTATCTCAATGTCATTTGCAAAAATTATTTAAAAGCATTCTTTTCAAAATTTATAAGCAAGTTAATAAGTTAGGATTATTTATCCTACTGTCACACATCTTGAACTCATAGTCTTGGTGTATTTCGAAATTGTAAAAAAAAATCTACGCCCGAACTACGTTTGGTTTGATTCCACTAACTGTGGATACGTAGGCAGCCCCTCAAAAGGGCACAACCACCGCAATAACGAAGAAGACAGGAACGGCTCCACTAATATAAAACTTTTATTATTCCAAAAAAAACCGATAAACTCGGTAATTCAAAATTACAAAAAGCCACGAAAAAAAAACACACAACAAAAATAGTAATAATATCTAAATAATAATAATAATAATGGAGACTAGTATCCGGGCATCTTGCCCTTACCCTTGTCCTTCGGGTCTCGTGGAGCCCGAGGTCGCCGGGGTGGGGGAGAGCATTCCCGGATAACCACGGGAACCTCCTTGGCCCGAGTCCTCTTCTTCGACAGAGGATCTTCAGCTATTGTCACGGGCCCAAGGCGAGCCCGTATGTGCTCCGGCAACCTGTCTTTAGGACCAAGTCGGTCCTGGACTGATGGTCTGGGCCCTGGTCTCCACTTCAAGCTTGTCTGGGGGCTCACTTCCCCCCGAGCACCTCTAGCATCGGACCCCCTAGCTCGAGTCCTGTCTCCTTTTCTCTGACCCAGCTTTAGACCGGCTATCGGGGCTGGAGTCTCCCCTTCAGCAAAGAAGTCCCTATTATCCTTGATCTTCTCTCGCTGAAGCAGGTCGAAGGCCTCATCGACCTTTAAGGCAGCGCGAGCTTCGGCAGTCTCGGCTTTGGTCCACCTTTCCTAGGAATGAGACACCCAGATTGAATGGAGCGACTTGGGAACGGACCAAGTAACTCGGGTATACCACCTCTGAGTCCAGGTGTCGCACATAATGTCGGTCAGCTGGGTAGGTTCACTCACAACTGCCTCGTTCTCCGGGATGCGCTGAGTCCACCCATACTGCCTAAGTATGCGGTTAGGGTAGAGGTGAACTGTCTGGCTGAGGGACAGAATCACCTGATAGCGTGCCTTATCTCCGGGCGCCAAACCCGTCCAAGAGTAAATGGGCCACCACGAAACCACCCATCGAATCAAGGGACCACGATGGAATGATAATTCTTCTTCCCAGTATTTCTGGGTAATAAGGCAGGACGAGTCGGTAGACCGTCTCCTTGTCATCACCTGGTTGAACCAATATTGACTCGGGTTGGGAGGAGGCTAGATCTTTGACAACCTCTCAAATAGCCAGAGCTGAAAAGAACACAACATTCATGAGAACGATTCGGACGTTCGCCTGAAGGCACTCGATCGAGTGCCGGGGTCACTCGATCGAGTGACACCTCTAAAACGAGGCAGTAGACCCCTTTACGAGGGCACTTGATCGAGTGCCAGGGTGACTCGGTCGAGTGCCCCCTGTAGCAGTATATCGAAAAAAAAATCGGAAAATATCAAAAGAAAAAGGAAAAGCGATAAACCTGCAGCAGGCGGATGCTCCCAGTGAAACGGGCTGACTCATCCCTCTTGCGGTTGTCCAAGCTCTGAATAATTTTCCCCGTAATCAACCACGCGGGACTATATTCCATCTCCATAAGGTTGGGAATGACGAGAAGACGAACGCTACCCATACAAGACAGCAGGTCCATATGGCCTTCAAAGGCATACACGTGCAGCATACAGAAGGCGAAAGCCCTGCGGCTATGAATGGGCGAAACCCGGATGTCGTACGGGTTCATGAACTTCTCGGCTAAGGCAAGCAGAGAAACGGTATCCCCTTCAGTCATACGGGATACTTCGGCATGGGAGAGCCCCATAAACTCCCGTAATTTCCTCCTGGGGTCTCGAACTGAGAAGGGGACGGCGGGACGGAGCAGTGGGTTCCACCCTCCTACGGCAGCAATTTCCTCAGGGAGAGGACAGATTTCGCCCCGAGGGAAGGCGAAAACGTGGTAAGTGTCATCCCAGAAGGTCAGACAGGCATCAAGAAAATGACGATTCACGTGCATCTGGCGGAACGTGAACAATTGAAATATGCCCGACTGCCTTAAGGCTACCTTGCTCGCATCCCTATAGCGCTGGGACCAGTCTTTCAGCATGTCAATCAGACGGTCAATAGCCATGATAAAGTTTCTTGAAAAGAGATGAATTTTTTTGAGAAGAAATTTTTGAGAGTTGTGACAAAGAAAGGAGCCAAAGTGATGTATTTATAACATCAAAACCCTGGTGCATCCCCTGCAGCTGTGCCTCCTTGGCCCAAGCGGGCCTAGACATACAGGCCCGACTCTTGTCTCCTCCCTACAGACACAGGAATTTAGTCATCCCGAGCAGTCTGTCAAAATTCAAAAATATTCTAAAATTTTCAATCATCCAAATTTTTATTCCCCAGCGCGAGTCGTGTTCTACCTAAATGTTGCATGCAAAACTTTATGTGACTGACACAGGTGTAACTCGAGGCTTCAGAAGCAAGCCCGCACATTTTATATATCTCCCCAGCGGAAAGTCTAAAGACGGCATTCCCTCAATTTAAGCACAGGATGGGCCCACATACAGGCACACCCATGACTTACGCGACAAGTCCAATTTCCCACAGAGGTACTATCATCAGCTCAGGTATGATTTCTATCTTATGGCTGGCGAGCCCTTCACGTAAGTCTAATGGACTATAAACGACCCGATCGGAAGTCTACCAGGTCTTAATTGACTTGGTAGCTACTCTGACTTTCGCCCTGTCCAAGCCTCAGTCAGAGTGGGGGCTCTGTAGACACCCGCACTTTGACTGCCAGGTGTCTATAGCAGTTTCCAAAAAACACCCGATGATGATCGGACGCTAACGTGATCTAACGTGTTCGGATACGGGCTAGAAATCAGTAATGTCCGGCATGGGCTTTTAACGGGATACAAATCTCACAAAACCAACCTCAAAACCAGGCCCAGTGGGTCGTTCCGAGCAAAATGAGACAAATTTGGGCCAAAACCGACACCAAAAATAAAACCCGTCTTTTAGCGACCGGGTCAAAACCCGGTCAAAGACGAACTCGACACACAAAAATGACCTGGTGCGCTTCCGAAAACTTGCGCCAAATAGCGAAATTCGAAAAATAATCAAAAACAATCAAGAGCCAATCATCCCTAAAATATCTCGCCCTAATTGATCCACTCGGTCGAGTGGATTGACCCACTCGATCGAGTGGAGCCTCAAAATCCGGAACAGACCCGTTTTTGAAGGCACTCGACCGAGTGCACTAGGGCCACTCGATCGAGTGACCTTATGTCGTGGGGTTTTGCCTATAAATACCCCATCAATCCATCATATTTCACAACTTTTTCCTTCACAAACTTTTTCCTAAGCATTCCATACCTTCAAAAAGCTACACTTTTCAGCCACATTAAGTCACAAATCATCACCATTTCGACATCACCATATACACACCCGTCTACATACATTCCGAGATCGAAACTAATAAAAACTAAGAAAACAATCCTCCATACAAACCCCATACATACACACCATCAACTCCTCCTACATATCTCGACGATTCCCGTGCCATTGCCGCCATTTGACGAACCGTATCCCGAGAAGCAAGAGCATGTAGGTTGAGGGTGTAACATTCAACACCGACGTCTCCTCTCTTTATTTTGTTTTTTCCATTTTTTATTATTATTTATGTTTATGTCTATGTATCATAATTATGTCGATAATAGCGACAATACTAATAACATTAACATCTAACATCTAACATTTACTTATCGTACACTAACATCTAACGCTAACATTTATTATCGCATCTAACCGCTAACATTTTCTTTTATTCGTTTCGTCATATTAACATTATATACCGTGTATACGTATAATAATATCAAAATTCGGATTTAACTCGTTTAACTACGACTATTGCTCAAACTCCGTTTAATCCCTTTACGAGCCGCAATAGTGGTGGCGCCCTTTCGAGGAGCACCGCCCTACGCACTCAAGGGCATAACGTGATCGTGATAGTACGTAGTTGAACGGGCTTAATTCCATTTCAAAGGATTGGTACAAAACCCGTTGACGCTAAATCGGGCATCGCATAATCCGGAAGAATTATTAAAGATGACGTAACGCGAAGGGAATTATTTTTGTCCCAATTCAATTTAAAACGACTTTTATGTCTGGTGGTAGAGATTCGACACGTCCCTAACCGTCAATAAACAACCAACTAGCCTAGTCGGTAGCTAGGGCAAGTCGGGATCGTATCCACGAGGACGGTATTGCAAGGTTTAGACTATGTTGGCCTAAAAACGAGACTATGCTACCAAACGAACACAAAGAATGCAATAATTGACAAAGCATGATGGGAGAAGTATAACTAAGATAATGATGAACTAGGCTAAAACAATGCTAAACAATATTAATGATCGAACTAACAAACAAACTAGAGTAAACGATGACTAACTAAGAAGTTGAATCAAATATAGAAGGAAGTGGGGTAGGTCGGGTTCATAGGTGTAGATGGGTAATTTGGGTGATCAAGGGGTATAGGTGTCTCCTAGTTGCTAGAGTCGGTCCGGGCTCTCGCTACTTAGACCGATGTCAAGGTGGGTCCGGGCTCTCGCTACTTAGACCCTAGTCCGCACTCTCGTGACTACGACTATTCTCAACATGACCACATAATAGACAAACAACGGGAAGATGAACACAAGTATGGGGAGCATGGCCACTACTACTCACACAAGCATATCAACAAACACATGGAGTGCCCACAATGTGACTAACAACAAAGATTCACCCTTCTCCCTTAATCAACCATAATCGTCCATAATCTACCCCTAATCCCCCTACTAACCCCACAAGAAGACTACTCACTCATTATGAAGAGAAAACCAACAATAACAAGAGAAATCAATATCACAAAACAAACATCCATTATGAATAACAAGAACAATATCAAGAACAATAGAGAAAGTTTGAAACTAGATTAAATAACAATAAACAAGAGAAAGGAAGATTATACCAACAATAAGAAGATGAAAAGGTGCAATCTTGTATAAATAAGAACCCAAAATAAACCCCAAGGATGTCAAGCTTGGAGAATTCTTCAAGAACTTCTTAATACAAGAACTAATTACAATGATTAACTAAAGATTAAAGAGAGATTAAAACTAATGTGAGGAATACTAATCTAGGGTTTTAATGCTTAACGGAGGCTTAAATTAGTCTAGGGTATGATAAGATGTCTTAACAATACAAGAGGGAAGTATATATATGGGTACAAGAATGAAGGAGAAGAAAGAAAAGAGGTTCGCGCTGCCAGCTCGTGGTCCCGACCGGGATGGGCCGGTCCCGACCGGGAGGGGGTGTCATCCCGACCGGGACGGGTTGGTCCCGACCGGGACGAACCCACAGTGGCCTCTTCTTTAGCGCACCTCATCCCGAACGGGATGAGGCCATTCCCGGTAGGGATGAGTCTTGTAGGCCTCCTTTAAGCTCCTTTTGGTCCCTCCTTGCTTCCCATGGGTTTCTCGTCGACTCTCGGGATGGGGTCTCGGAGGCTCGGGATTAGGTCCCAAGGTCTCGGGATCGATTCCAAGGCATCGAGTCATCGTTCCTTTACTCCGTTGGCTCCAAAATGTGTATGTATCGAGTCGGAATCGCTCCAACTCTCCCAAATCGGTCTCGGGAACCTGAAACGAACTAAAGGAAGCATAAGAAGCCCATAAATTGCTCCCAAGGAGCGATTCCACAAGGAAAATGGGACCAAAACACTACAAAATAGGCACTACAAACTACACTTATCAACTCCCCCACACTTAACCCTTACTCGCCCTCGAGTAAGCACATACTAACTACTAAACTAGCCGAGCGGGTATTAGCGCACCCTACGCCCCTTCAACTCACGCGAGTACACTTTAGAGGAAAAGTGCACTCCGCAAGGCAAGTCGGGTCTTGCGACAAAACTGTGGATGCAACCGGACACAAAACACACAAACAAACAAACACACAAACAAACACATAATCGGTTGCACCCAAAAGAAAACAAATACCGCTTCCCTCTAAAAGCGGTGAATGAAACACCGGTTTAGGACTCGAGGCAAGTGACAACGTTCCAAAGCTAGCAATACAAACCAAGGTGAACTAAACCCTAATAGTATGACGATAAAGCAATAAAAACGTTGGTAACTTACCTAGGTCCTCCTAACTTTCTAAGAACGTACTACGGGACGATCGGCGGAGTGGAAAAGGGATGAACTACGGTGTTAGTCGACACTGTAGGTAAGTGAGACCCCGCTCCCTTTAGCGATGAGCCAAGAGGGTCGTCCCATGCTCAAAACCGCCTAACTAGTCCAAGTAAAAAGGTGGATATGAATGCAAAATGAGGGAAGACCGACCATTACCGCTATCATCCTTCCTAGGGACTCGGTCCTTTGGTAGGCTCTTCACGGTAATAGTTGGTAAAAGGCTTATTTTGAGATGTAGGGATTCTTTTTGTGAGACGGGTTTTCTTTTGGCATTCTTTTCTTTTTGTATTTTTGCCTTGTTTGTTGCCATGCCATTTCTTTTTCTTCTTTTCTATTTTCTTTTTGGCTTTTGTACCTTTACTTTTTTTTCTTCATTCTTTTTTTCTTTCATTTTCTTTCTTTTCTTTGCCCTTTTTGGCAAGATTTGGCTTTTTGGCATTTCTTTGTGTAACAAGAAAGAGAGAATTCAACAAATTGCAATTTATTGTGTGGATATGTGTAGGAGGTAGGGTAATGGGTGAGTTGAGGGTCGCGATCCCTTTCCAAACCCGCAAGAAGGGGAGAACTTGGACTAGTCGAGCAATCCTAAACACGGTCACCTAAGGGACGGGACTCGGCAACCAAGGCCTTTTCACACCGTGGGTGGTCATAATGGTAAAAAATGCAAATCCCGCAGTAAATCCCTAGTAAGCTAGGTGGACTCAAGGTAAAGGACCAACAAAATCATTGATTTAGGGTCATTCTACTAGAGTAAAGTCCAAGGCTCGATTTATACTAGTAGGAAGGAAAAGTAAACATTCGCACACTATTATCTAAACCGGGTTTTCGAAAACGGTTTACGCACAAGACACACAACACAACACAAAACAAAGACACAACGAAAACGAACGAAAGAAAAAGAAGCAAAAGCAACAAAACAAAAACAAAACAAAACGAACACATAAACAACACAAACACCACCCCGATCATCCAAACAAGCCACCAAATCAACCACAACTTTACAAAGCTCCACCCGAGCACACAACATCACAATCTCCTCCAAACTCCGCAAGAGATAAAGAAGAAAAAGGGATAAAGATGTTACCGGAAGTCTTGAAAGCTCTCCAAAGCTATTGGTGATTTAAGCAACCTATAAGGAAAAAGGGAGGAAAAACACGCATACAAAACAAATATACGACACAAGGACATAAAAGGAAAACACACAAAAGAAAATCTTTTTAATTTTTATGAAATTTTTTCAAATTTTTAGGGATTTTTCAAGATTTTTTCAAATAAACTACGAAAATGAAACTAACTATGATAGAATATCGCTCCCCCACACTTAAACCGAGCAATGTCCTCATGCTCGATCGTAGTGTGCGGAGAGACAAAAGAGAAGAAAAGAACTACGAAAATAAAGCTACAAATCAAAAACGAAGAATGAAGAAAAGGGTAGAATGTGTCCGGTCGGGGTGTAATCAAGTCACCATGGGCCGAGACAAGAAAAGATATGGAAGAGGGAAGAAATAAAAAGAAAGAAATAAAAGGAAATGGGAGGGGAGGGCTAGGTGTAATCAAGTCACCTAGCCCGGATTCCGTCCAAATCCGACTAATTCCTAAAAAGGGGTGAAAATCTTGTACACTTGGATTTTTCGATTGACTCTCGACGTAGTCACGTCATCGGGAGTCGGGAGCAACCATACTAAGGCATCGAAGGCCACCATGACATCAAGACACATAAGTGTACAAGGGGAAGGGACTAAACAAGGGGAAAACAAGCAATAAAAGACGGAAAAGAAAGGATAGTTGCCGTACCGACCGGTTAGCAACTCACTTGCTCCATCGTCTCAATGATCAATATAGGCGCTTGCTTGTTGTCTTCGTTGTCATCCTTCTTCAAGCTTGATAAAACCGCATGGTTGGGGTAGTAATGGTGTGAGGGGGGGTGAGATTTGATGTGAGAGTCGGTGTAAAATGGATAGGAAATGATGTAAGGGTATGAAAATGAAGTATATGGGGCATATGGTAAGGCAAGGATAGTTAGGGAGGTTGGGAGGGGGTATACAATGGTTGGGTGGACTCAAACGTCGAAGAAAAAACACAATGGGGAGTAGGGGACCATCCCGGTCGGGATGGATGGTCCCGGTCGGGATGCCTCACTCGTCCCGGTCGGGACGCCCTCATCCCGGTCGGGACGGACCTCCAGTGAGCACGAAAATGTGCACCTCCATCCCGATCGGGATGGCTTCCTTCCCGGTCGGGATGCCGCACCCTTCCCGATAGGGACGCCTCTTCCCGGTCGGGATGGGTCTTCTTGACCTTCCATGATCCCAAAAGCTTACTCCAAGCTTCAAAAACCCAATCCTCACGCTTTCTATCCGAGCCCTATCATAGCCATTCCTCTAAAGCAATCATCTTCACTTCACCTATCAAACAATACTCAAACACACATCAAACTCTCTCCCTCACAACGCTCATCAATAATCCAATATCACAAGAGTTCACAAAAATCCAAAGGAATAACATTAAAGAGATATATACAATGAGACGGTTCTTGTGGAACTCCGTCAAACCAAGGATGGTGCTTTCCTCATTCTTTTTCAACAACAATAACCGATTCCATCTCCATCTAGGGCACGAAGGAACAAGTCGAAGGCTTTAGCAAAGTCTTCAATCAAGCTCGACATATAACCGTCCACATACCAAGGCTCTTCATGGCCTTGCCTTGACGTTCCCGGGGCATCCTGATCTTCCAAGTTCAATGGCTTGAACTTGTACTTTTGATCTTTCGGGATATACCCAAACGTCCACTTGTCCTCATGCGGCCCCAAGGGAGGCTCATCTTGCTCCTTGCTTTTCAACTTGTCATCAAGCCAATGATATGGGCACTCATCTTCCTCCAAATCGGAGTCATCATCCTCGAGTACATAAGAGTACTTCTTCAAGCTTTGTCCCGGCTCGCTCCCAAGATCGATGTCTTTCGTGGCTTGGATCATATTACAAGACTCATCGTTGGTGGGCGAAGTGTTGCCTTGGAGGTCAAACACTAACCTTTCTTCCCCCAACTCGAAAGTGATCCTACCGTTCTTCACGTCGATCATAGCACCGGCGGTGTGTAGAAATGGGCGCCCAAGGATGATGGGAGTGTTGGCATCTTCCGGCATATCGAGCACGATGAAGTCGACCGGAATGAAGAACTTCCCAATTCTTACCGGCACATCCTCTAGCATCCCTAATGGTCGATTGAATGATTTATTGGCCATTTGGAGTGTAATCGATGTACATTTCAACTCTTTCATCCCGACTCGGCAACAAATGGTATAGGGAATGATGCTCACACTCGCGCCCAAATCACACGTAGCTCTTTCGATCTTGTAATTGCCTATGGTGCATGGGATAGATAAACTACCCGGATCCTTCAACTTTGGAAGCGTGGAACCTTGAATAAGCTCGCTCACCACCCTCGTGAACGCTATCGTCTCTTCCTTGTCGATAGATCTCTTCCTAGCTAGGATATCCCGCATGAATTTCCCATATGCCGGGACTTGGGTAAGTAACTCGGTGAATGGGACATTAACATCCAATTTCTTCACAATGTTAAGGAACTTTTCAAATTGGACATCCACCTTAGTCTTCATTTGCCTTGTTGGGAAAGGCAACTTGATTTGGTACTTGTTTTGCTCAATAGGGGTGGACTCCTCACTTGACACTTTCCCTTTACCCTTTTCTTGTGCTTGAAGTGGGGAGGGCTTGTCTTCAATGGGTTTTTCGATCTCCCAAAGGACTTGCTTCTCCATTGGATTATCAAAGCTTGAGCTTTCTTGAATTGGAGATGTCATTTTCTTTGTCGGTTCTTGCATTGGCTCTTGCTCACTAGGGAATGGAGGGGAGTCATAAGATGTACCTCTCCTTGTGGTGATAGCATTTACATGCTCAAATGTCGGTGTTTTACCTTGAGAAGGTAGTTGCCCCTTTTGTCTTGAGGAGCTCCCCGAAGCAAGTTGAGATACTTGAGTTTCAAGCATCTTCATACGGACATCTCTTGACGCGTTTTCCCCTTGAATATAAGCAAAGAGCTCTTGATGGTTTCTTGACATGTCCATTTGACTCTTTTGCATATCCATCATAGATTTTTGAATGTCGAATTCCCGAGGTGGAGATGATGGATTATGCGGAGTATCGGTGATGGCGAGAGGAATGCCATAATCATGAGTAGGAGATCGGCTCCTAGGCTTGCTTTGTTGTTGATTACCTTGTGTAGCTTGTTGTTGACGGTTCCCTTGGAACCCATGAGAATTGCCTTGATTAAGGCCTTGGTTGTGGTTTTGTTGTCTTTGAAAGTTTTGGTTTCCTTGGAAACCGCCTTGATTGAAGTTCCCTTGTTGGAACCCTTGATTGTTGTTGTGGAAGGTACCTTGGTTGTTTTGCTTGAAGTTGTTGAAGGGTCTTGGATTACCCACATAACCTTGGTAACCTTGGTTGTTGTCCCTTAAGGGAGGTGGAACATATGGACGATGTTGTTGTTGATGTTGAAAGGCTTGTTGATGAGGGACTTGATTGGAAGCTTGGTATTGATTAGAGTAGGAGGCACCTTGCTTGAACGCTTGAAAGGCGTTCACTTGCTCAATACTTCCTCTACAATTCATAGGATCATGACCAACGATTCAACAATTATCACACATCCCAAAATAAGGCAAAGGAGGTGCAAACCCCAAAGCATTAACTTCTTGAATCGGTTGATGGTGGGAGGAACTAGTGCCTTGGACTTGGTTGAGGTGGCTTTGGAGCTTCTTGTCAATAGTCTCCATGTGTGGTTTCAATTGAGCTCCAAGGTCAATGCTTAACTTAGTGATAGCATCAACCTCATGCATGCCTCCTCGATGTGCCTTCCTAGGCCTAGAGTATTGCGAATTATGCATCGCCATCTCTTCGATCCTCGCCCAAGTTTGGTCATCATCGACCTCGGTAAACCTACCATTGGAGCCCATATTAAGTATAGCTCTCGAGTCCTCATAAAGGCCATTCCAAAACTGTTGCACCAAGAACCATTGTGAAAGTCCATGGTGGGGGCACGACCTAACCAAAGATTTAAACCGCTCCCAAGCTTCATAAAGGCTCTCTTCATCCCTTTGTTGGAACCCGGTGATGGAGGCCCTAAGCAAATTAGTCTTTTCCGGAGGGTAAAACTTTTGGTAGAACGCCAAGGCAAGCTTTTTCCAAGTGTCGATACCCATGGTTGCCCTATCGAGACTCTTGATCCATTGCTTCGCTTTTCCAATAAGAGAGAATGGGAAAAGTACCCAACGAATTTGATCTTGAGTAACCCCGGTTTGAGATATAGCGTCACAATAATCAGAGAAGGTCTCCATGTGTTGGTGCGGGTCTTCGGTGGGCAAACCACTAAATGGGCTCCTCTCCACAAGTTGGATAAACTGAGTCTTTGCCACAAAATTCCCGGTATAGGCTTCCGGTAGTGCACTCGGTCCCGGCAAGACATCCTCGGTAAAAGTGGAGTGAGATGAAAACTTCGGCATGATTGGATATAAGGGAGAAGATGGTGGTGTAGACGGTGTTGATGTAGATGAAGAGGGGAACTAGGAGAAGAAGAGTTACCGAAGGGATTGATGAAGGTCCCTCCGGCCGTCTCTCGAGGTGACTCGCTAAAGTCGGCTCCTTGAGCTTGCCCTTGATGAGTATTGCTTGCACTTGGTTGAGAGATCCTAACCCGGTTAATCGTCCGTTGGCGAAAGGCTCGAAAGAGTCTCTCCGGCTCTGGATTAAAGAGATAGAAGTCACCTCCCCTCCTAGGCATACACTACACACTAGAACAAACGTGAGAACACCTAGTGCTTTATGGGCACTAGGCAACGACAATAAACAAGCACAACTAGAGACAAAGAGAAAAGAAAGCTAAGAAAACAAGAAAAACTAGAGAATATGCACAGGAGAGGGTAGAAGGGCACAAAGAAGGGTAACTAAGTCTAGAAATAAGCAAACTAAGTCTAAACAATGCACCGTCCCCGACAACGGCGCCAAATTGGTGGTAGGGATTCGTCACGTCCCTAACCGTCAATAAACAACCAAATAGCCTAGTGGGTAGCTAGGGCAAGTCGGGATCGTATCCACGAGGATGGTATTGCAAGGTTTAGACTATGTTGGCCTAAAAACGAGACTATGCTACCAAACGAACACAAAGAATGCAATAATTGACAAAGTATGATGGGAGAAGTATAACTAAGCTAATGATGAACTAGGCTAAAACAATGCTAAACAATATTAATGATCGAACTAACAAACAAACTAGAGTAAACGATGACTAACTAAGAAGTTGAATCAAATATAGAAGGAAGTGGGGTAGGTCGGGTTCATAGGTGTAGATGGGTAATTTGGGTGATCAAGGGTATAGGTGTCTCCTAGTTGCTAGAGTCAGTCCGGGCTCTCGCTACTTAGACCGATGTGAAGGTGGGTCCGGGCTCTCGCTACTTAGACCCTAGTCCGCACTCTCGTGACTACGACTATTCTCAACATGACCACATAATAGACAAACAATGGGATGATGAACACAAGTATGGGGAGCATGGCCACTACTACTCACACAAGCATATCAACAAACACATGGAGTGCCCACAATGTGACTAACAACAAAGATTCACCCTTTTCCCTTAATCAACCCTAATCGTCCATAATCTACCCCTAATCCTCTACCAACCCCACAAGAAGACTACTCACTCATTATGAAGAGAAAACCAACAATAACAAGAGAAATCAATATCACAAAACAAACATCCATTATGAATTACAAGAACAATATCAAGAACAATAGAGAAAGATTGAAACTAGATTAAATAACAATAAACAAGAGAAAGGAAGATTATACCAACAATAAGAAGATGAAAAGGGGCAATCTTGTATAAATAAGAACCCAAAATAAACCCCAAGGATGTCAAGCTTGGAGAATTCTTCAAGAACTTCTTAATACAAGAACTAATTACAATGATTAACTAAAGATTAAAGAGAGATTAAAACTAATGTAAGGAATACTAATCTAGTGTTTTAATGCTTAATGGAGGCTTAAATTAGTCTAGGGTATGATAAGATGTCTTAACAATACAAGAGGGAAGTATATATATGGGTACAAGAATGAAGGAGAAGAAAGAAAAGAGGTTCGCGCTGCCAGCTCTGGCCCCGACCGGGACGGGCCGGTCCCGACCGGGACGGGCCGGTCCCGACCGGGACGAGGTGTCATCCCGACCGGGACGGGTTGGTCCCGACCGGGACGGACCCACAGTGGCCTCCTCTTTAGCGCACCTCATCCCGAACGGGATGAGGCCATTCCCGGTAGGGATGAGTCTTGTAGGCCTCCTTTAAGCTCCTTTTGGTCCCTCCTTGCTTCCCATGGGTTTCTCGTCGACTCTCGGGACTCGGGATCGGGTCTCGGAGGCTCGGATGCTCGGGATTAGGTCCCAAGGTCTCGGGATCGATTCCAAGGCATAGAGTCATCGTTCCTTTACTCCGTTGGCTCCAAAATGTGTATGTATCGAGTCGGAATCGCTCCAACTCTCCCAAATCGGTCTCGAGAACCTGAAACGAACTAATGGAAGCATAAGAAGCCCATAAATTGCTCCCAAGGAGCGATTCCACAAGGAAAATGGGACCAAAACACTACAAAATAGGCACTACAAACTACACTTATCAATGTCATCTTTTCTAAAATCTCCGATAATGGTCTCGTAATCATAATATACACGTTATGAGTACCCAAGATCGAATTGCATATAAATCGTGCCATATTTATATGTGATTTGATTAACTATCGATTTTAAAACACATAAAATGAGACGAGTTATACCTCGTACAGCTGCCACTCGACCGAGTACATAGGTTACTCGATCGAGTAGCACCCCAAATTATGGGCAGTAGCCTCTTCTAGGACACACTCGACCGAGTCAGGCCATGACTCGACCGAGTGGGTCCTGTAGCCCTGAAATCCGAGAGCTTTAATGCAACATTCGAGCCTCGTCTTTTTTTTTATGACTTAGTCGTCACGTGTAAAGACAATCACGTGATCCTCTTTTTTTAAAACTCATATATATCACTTCACGTAAACAACTTTGATCGACGGTCTCACTATTAATCTTGCGTTGACGACTCCTTAGTCGTACCCAACGTACGATTAATTTAGACTCCATTTTATCGATATGTTAAGTTGGGACAAGGCATCGAGATTCGGGATCGGGCTAGCACCACGCCTAGGTCCTATATCTCCGTCCTTTGGTTAGTACACAAAATAATGTGTATTTAATCAAAGTTCGTCCATTTACACGACTCACGGTCTAGTTTATACACGGGTCCGTTTCTAACTATCGCTTATCATTTTGGCTATATATATTTCGATTATTCTACTGTATTGCTCGTTGTATTGTGAATTCCGGGTTGTATTCTGTCCGTGTAACTTGTAATCGATTTATTATTGCTCTTGCTTTATTTATTTGCATTTTACCGCTTTTAAAGGAATCCTCGCATGCTAAATCACTTCGACAATAAGTTAGATGCATTAAAATGACGTAGCTCACATTTAATTCGCATGCTTAGCCAAAACGCTGTTTGCATATCATTTCACCGAATCACTAACGCGCATATTAGAAAGTCAAACGATGTCTTAGTGGAGGCCGCTAAGTGCGGGCGGGGTTGAGTGTCCTTAGTGGGCTTCCCAACACGTACCCTCACCCCTTACTCAGAACCTCGGATTCCGGATGCCCGAAACCGTTGGCACACGAGAGTCATTCTTTACACGATTACCGATATAGATGGTATCGGTATCGCAATGCAAAGGGACGAGCCCAATAAACTCTAAAACCGAAATGGGCCATACTTTGTGTATGGACCATAGCGATATAGAGTGGGCTCGAACGGTTCCGAATAACCATAAAATTCGGTGGCGACTCCATTTCGACTTAAATTTCAATTCGATCCATTCTCATATGGAGATGCATTCGCCTACCCAAACCCGCGCGTGGCCGCGTCGGGGTGGACCTACGTCATGTCCACAATACCTTGAACATTCATAGTTCAATCCATATAGAATGAATAGAGTAGAACGAAGGTGGATGTACGATAGAATAGACGAAAATAAGTGGCCGAAAATTGAATTTAGAGATAGAGTGGAGGAATTCATCAAGCTCTCCTTAAATAATAACCCCCACTACACCAGCGAGCAGTTTAGGTGCCCATGTAGAAAATGCCAAAAATGTGCCTTAAAACATGAGGAGGATGTTAAAGAACATCTATAAAGGCACAGTTTTCTTTAGAACTACTACGTGTGGACGTATCATGGTGAAGATGAAAATATCGCCAGTCACCTGCAAGAAGCTTTGCGCGAAATCCGTATCGGGACTTTGTGGAGGATGCACTACGTACGACAGTTTAGGACATAATGGAGGAGGAGCGTAACCCAGACCACATAAGCGAGGAAGAAGTGCAGCACAAACCGAACCCACAAGTCCTTTCATTTTTCGAAATGCTGAAAAATGCTGAGCTCCCAGTTTATGACGGATGCCAAATAAGTTTGCTGCAAGTCGCTTCAAGGATGTTGACTTTGAAGTGCGAGAGCAACATGCCCCTTAGATCTTTAGATGGTTGGATCAAGCTGATTGTTGAACTTCTACCAAAAAAGGATAACTTCATTTCAAATAATTTCTATGAGGTTAAAAATGTGTTGAAGGGCCTTTAACTCTCCCATGAAAAGATAGACTCCTGTCCGAACGGATGAATGTTATTCTGGAAGGGAGATTCGGACCTCGACAAGTGTAGAAAATGTGGTTCGGAGAGGTACAAGAGTCCAACGCTAAATACTAGGGTGAAGAGAGTACCAACTACGGTTCTGACTTATTTCTCTGTAGGTCCGAGGCTGCAACGACTATATGCAACAAAGAAAATTGTGGCGGAGATGAGTTGGCCCCACAGTAACTCACAAATAAGGGTCAGTGGTACGATGACTCACCCTATTGACGGTGAAGCGTGGACGACATTTGATATCAAACATTCGGAGTTCTCAAAAGAGCCGCGCAACGTACGTTTGGGTTTGTGCACAGATGGTTCCTCACCATACAGTCGTACTCATGTTGGCCGGTGATTGTGACACCCTACAACCTACCTCCATGGTTATGTAATAAGAGACAATTTATGTTCTTGTCTCTTATTATTCCTGGTCCCAGGAACCCGAAAGCCAATATGGACGTGTATCTCCAACCTCTAGTTGAGGAGTTCAAAAGTTTGTGGGATAATGGGGTTTACACGTACGATTTGTCGAGGAAGAGTAGTTTCAATCTAAGGGCAGCACTAATGTGAACCATCAACGACTTCTCAGCTTACGGAATGTTGTCTGGTTGGAGTACAACGGGTTACCGTAATTGCCCGTACTGTCAAGCAAAGGATCAAAGTTCGTTTTGGCTAAAAAAATAGCTTCAAGGTGTGTTGGTTTGACTGTCATAGATAGTTTCCACCTTCGGAACATCCATTTAGACGTAACTGTAAGAGTTTCCTAAAGGAAAATCCCAATGAAAGTAGGATTGCATGTAGTAGGTTATCAGGCGATGAGATATGTGCAGATGTTCAAAAGTATCCTACAATAGTACACGCTACCCACCAACAGTTGAAGAAGTTGAAGGATAAGAAGGAAGGTTGGTAGAACCAGAGAATATTTTGGGAGCTTCCTTACTGGAACACTCTGCTAATCAGATACAATCTAGATGTTATGCATATCGAAAAGAACTTCTTTGAGCAGATTATCAACACCATTATGGATGTACCGAACACGACAACCTTTGGACCAAAAGGCAAAGCCGATTTCAAGGAACTGTGTCTTGGGCGACCCAAATCATCGTCGTTTGTTATGGAAAAAAAATGAAAGGAAGGCTTTGTGCGAATGGGTGGCTTGGTTGAAGTTTCCGGATCGTTACGCATCCGACTTGTCTCGGTGTGTAGACCATTCAAAGTTAATTTTGCATGGCATGAAAAGCCACGACTGTCACGTGTTTATGGCGTGCTTGTTGCCAGTAACATTAAAGCAGTTGGTGCCTATGAACACTTGGAATGCAATAACAGAGATTAGTCAATTCTTCCGTGATTTGTGTTCCTATACGGTATCAGTGGAGTCCATTAATCGGCTAGAGAACAATATTCCCGAGATCCTTTGCAAGTTGGAGAAAATATTTCCTCCTTCATTCTTCAACCCTATGGAGCATCTACCACTTCACTTGCCATATGAAGCATGGGTTAGCGGTCCAATTCAGTATTGCTGGATGTACCCATTTGAAAGGTGACATCCTCAACTCCCATTAGTATGAATTATTGTGTATTAATGATCAAGTTAGTGTTATATTTTTTTCCTACCACCATTTTGCAGGTTCCTAAACCATTTGAAAAATAATTTGGGAACAAAGCACGTGTTGAGGGGTCAATATGCAACGCATATTTGTTAGAGGAGACATCAAACTTCTGCTCCTTCTACTTCGAAGATCACGTTGACACGAAAGCCAAAGACCTGGACGGGGTGTGCATGAAACTGAAGACCATCAAAAGAAGATGTAACCATTTCAGAATGACATGGGTAGCAGCACTGTAAAATGCAAGGAGAGATGGTTGACTGATGTTGAGTATAAGCAGGCACACTCCTACGTTCTGAGAAACTGTGGCACTGTCATCCGGCCGTACGAGGAGTAAGTGACTCACGTACATCATACCCTCCTAATAATCGATATTATGTTCGATTAACTACAACTTGTAATTATTTCAAGAAGTTCGAGGCTTTTATCATGAGCGAACATGCGAAAGTGAAAACATCTGACGACGTTTGGGTCAAATATGAGTCATTGTTTACCTCCTAACTACGTAATCAAGTATGTCGAAATGATATTTTAATGAACTAAATAAATTGAGTCTGAGTTTGGTATAAGTCTTAAATTAAATTGAATTGTTTATTGATATATTTTACCTTCACAAAATCCTGAAGCGTTGGGGGATCCCCTCGTAAGACCTCTAGGCAGTGGGCCGTCTTCACGAGTCAGGACTTGGAGGCGATATGCAATTAACGGGTACAAGTTTCGTGCGTTTAAAGAGGGTATTGACGTTCCAAAATCGACCAAAAGTAACGACATCTGTGTGTCATTTACCAACGGGTCAGATTATTATGAAACCCTAGTTGAAGTGATTGAGCTTGACTACTACGACAACAACCAAAGTTGCAAGGCCGTACTGTTCAAATGTGATTGGATCGACAACTCCGCACATGGAATCAATGTTCATGAGTTGTACAAACTTGTGGATGTCGACCTGACGAGAAAACTGCGAGGACAGAACCCTTTTTGTGTTGGCGTATCAATTCGATCAAGTTTGCTACACTCCTTACCTGAAGGAAAAAAAGAGTACGAATTGGTCAGCGGTGTTTAAGATCAAGGCAAGATCACAAGTTGATAATCCTATCATCGACGATGGCGTCTACCAAGAGGATGTAGTTGATAATAATCAACCAATATCATCTATTTTGATCGAAGACAATGACGTCAATGAGGAAGAATATGAAGTTCAAATTGCTGGTGCTGAAAGGGAGGATGAAGAATTTGCCGATTGGATTGCTTATTAAGGAGAGGGTGATGAGGAAGAGTTGATCGTTGACGAAGATGATAGGGATGAGGTTAATAGCCACTGTGACGATGACGATGAGGACGAGGAAGAGGGTTTCATTGAAGCGCACACCGATGCGGATAGTGAAAGTGACGATAATTAGAGTGTCTATAGTTCTTTGTATTTTATTCAGTACAAGTTGTAATTTATTTATTTGTAATTTGAGACTTTTTTGTTAATCAATGAAATTCCTAGATTACGCTAAACTAATTGACTCTATATTTTAACTTTGCGCAAACATGTTTCTCGTAGAATTGAATATGACAGGTAATAATGAAGTCATTCGGGTGACGGGTAGTGGTAGCCATAGTAACGCCACTGCTATGGAGGAAGACGTGTCCGTCGTCCATGGCGTGGACGCTGTACAGGAAATTGGAGCGACGGAGTACGTGGCAACGCCTTCGAAGCCCTACCATTCTCGGCGAAAAGTTACGGGCGCTACTTGGTGAGTTTCTATTGTTAAAATCAAGTGTTTTATTTTATTTCACTCATTTTTCTGCTTAACATCCAAATTTACAAATATAGGTGGGAGGACAAACAATACTCTAATATGTTGCGTGATTCTATAATCATGCCCTATGTGTCTACCCCAGGCATACCGTAGCTAGATGGTGGCGTCTCCGAGAGCTCGGGATGATATGTACACTCACTTCACGGTAATTGCCACGTTTGTCATTCAAAATTGTTCATCGTGCGAGTTATGTATTAAATTATAACAAATTATATTTTGGACAAACAGAGAAGAGTGCGTATATACCTGGGGTACGACCTCAGATCCAACTACGAGAGTCGAATAAAGAAGAGAATAACTAATATATTCCAGAGAGCGGTTGCCAGGGTTCAGAAGCTGGATTGGATTCCGGAGGAGAAGTGGAAGGAACTGAAACGGAAGGCAGATGACCCAGAGTTCAAGAAGAAGGTGGCGGTGAAGAAGGCAAATCGTAGATATGGGCAAGTGGACGGAGTAGCCAAACCCACCAACCGCCTTGGTAGTAGTAGTGCAGCAACTACTTTCAAGCAAATGGTAAGTGTTTACAAGATAAGTAATCAATTTAATTATAGTTTAATATATTATGGGTAAATAAATGTTGAAAGTTCTAACACTATTTTATGAAGGGCCCAACCGCAACCCCGGTGCAGCTTTTGGAAAAGACAAAGAAGGGGAAGGACGGGAAGTGGATTGACCCCCGAGCGCCAGAGATCATTGTGAGTGGTAGTACAGTTTTTCAAAAAATACTACTCCCAAAAATTATGATGTCAAAATATATTGTTCTGAAAGTTCTAACACTATTTCCTATTGCTGTTTCAGGAGAACTTTGACAAAACGGTGGAGAAGGCACGAGCTTCTAATTAGTTACCGAACACGTTACCCATCTTCCACGATGTCGCGGGGGGCTACAACCAGAAGAGACGGTTCTGGGGTATAGGCAGCGCGGCGAAAGATCTCTTTCGCCCCTGCTTGAGTCATGGTAAAAGCCCATCCACGGACTCGTACATCCCCACCGCCGCCTCCCAAGAACGTACAGTTAACGAGCGTATTGAAGAAAACTTCAAGAAACAAGAAAAGCGCCTGCACACATTAGATGAGACAACTTGATCCCAACAGAAGAGGTTGGAGGAGCAAGACAAGTTTATAGAGATGATGAGCGAAAGGTGGGCTATGGAGAATGAATGTTGCGACGGTGGACCACTGATCGCGCTCCAATTGGATCGTTCGTTAACGAAGGACGGGGGATCAAACAATATTTATAGACTCGGAATAACACAAAAAAAACTAGAGTAATCGTGGTAAGTCGAGGTCGGTCCACAGGGAACGGAGTGTGATGGCGAGTTTAAAGCGGTGTGTTTGATGTCTAGAGGAGGGTTTCTAAGGGTCGAGTCTATACTAGAGAGGTGAGTACGAGGATAGATAGTGGTGATCAATCTAGGGAAAGGTGTTAGGGGGAAGTCGGGATTCGGTACTTGGAGTCTAAGAAGGTCGGAATCGAGTTTTTTTCGCAACATTGATAAGGGAGAATGCCACCTTTCGGTTTCTTCACCTAACCCACCTAAAAACCCGCTTTCGCGGCGAATAAGGGTAAGTCTCTAGCTATGAAAATTTCTACCCTGAGTTTCCCCATATTGATAGAAACTAGTCAAGGTCGGTGTAGTTGGCCGGACTAAAATAACAATGATACAACAACCATAAACAAGATAAACCAACAAGCAAGCAACCCACCAACATCCCTATATTCAAAAAATCCAGTCCTTATCCCTAAACCCCCCAAGAAGAAATCTACTCACAAATCATAATGGAAGACAATAAAACATTAACTAAGGAGAAAATCACTACAACATGCATATTAACTAGATTTAAGGAAACTAACAACTAAACAATGGAAAAACTATGATCTAACAATTACCCACTACACTATGGAAGAAATAAGATCTAACACAATAAACTAGAGAATAGTCTAGAATATCATAAATAAAATCTAGAGAAACTAACAACACTAATATGATCTAAACAACACAATGATGAGAAAACTAACATTAAAAACTAAACTAGAGATTAGAGAGTGGAAGATCTACAAGAAATAAGAAGATTGCATAAATAAAGATTGAATCTTTGATGAAAAAAATGAAGAACTTGTCACTAATTCTTCAATAAACCCAACAAATTTTCAAATAAAACTTGAGATTATCTTCTACAAACTTGAAATCTAGAGAGTTGTTGATGAAAACTAAGTAGATCTACTATAAATTACTACTAGGATTATAGACAATTACTAAGAATATTACTAGATTGTTCTACTAATGGATGGTTATACTACACTATTGGTGGATGAAGTGATGGATGGTTATCGATGATGGTGAGTGCCTTGGGCAACAAACTAGGGTAACATATATATAGTATTGCCTTAATGGGTATTTAACCTAAAGCCCAAATCTAACTCTTTGCTCCATTAGTGAGACAATCATCCTTAGCATCTTCATGGGGTGAAACTTCGCCCTGCGGTTTGACGTATTAATCCCACGGGGTGAAATTTCGTCCGGTGAGATTTTCTTCACTTTTTGCGACTTTTGGCCACTTTCTCCATCGGGCGAAATTTCATCCGGTGGGCGAAATTTCGCCCGGTCAGTTTCGCCCGGTCGAAAGTCTCGAAAAATCTTCGGGGGAGGTAAATTACCGTCAGGTGAAACTTTGCCCGGTGGTGTCTCACCGGGTGAAGTTTCACCCGGTCATCTTTCTGGCCTCGATTCTTGTATTATTCTTCGTCGATTGATTGGATGGCTTTTAAACTTTAAGTTGTGCGCTTTGCTCTTTAGACGGTATTCCATTCTCTTGTGCTCGAGCTCGATCGTGATTTCGGTGCCAAATCCTATCAAAATTGATAGAAAAACTACAAAAACACGTAAAACGCACAAGAGAGACGCTAATGCGAGAAGTACTCAAAATATGGTGATAATCGCACTCAAGACTCGCGAAACGAGGGAAAAACGGATCTAAATGGGAGGGAAAACGGTCTAAATTTATCACACAACAATTCCCCCACACTAAACCGTTGCTCGTCCTCGAGCAAAGACCCAAAAAAAATTACAAACTACTACTACTAGCTAGACTATGCTAAGCCGATACGGGGCAATTAACGGGCCCGCTCCGTCCCTTTAACTCACATCGAAATACCCATGAGGTAGAGTACTCCCATGCAAGGCAAGTTGGGGCTTGCTTAAAATGGTGGATGCGACTAAACACACACAAACACATAACACGGAAGAATAGACGCATCCAAAGCAAAAATAAAACACCGAATCCCTCATCGAGTCGGCGGGGAAGACACCGATTACTTACCTAAAACAATAATAAACTCCAAGATAAATCACCCAAGCAAACTAGGACCAAAGCCTAATACTATGACAATTAAGCAATATAAATGTTGATAACTTAGCCTAGGTCTTCCTAATCTTCTAAAGAGGTACTGCGGGGCGTATAATGGAGTGGAAAAATTGAACCATGGATTCGTTCGACACTGTAGGTACGTGCTGTCCCGCTCTCTTCGGCTAAATTAAGAGGGTCGTTCCAAACTCGAATTTCCTAAATTAGCCCAAACAAAAAGGTGGAATGTTTACAATTATTGGGTTGATCGACTAATCACCGCTATCTTCCTACCTCGGGACTCGGTTCTCTAGTTGGCACTTCACGGCGACGAATCGATCAAGGGCTTTTTTTTTCCAATAAAGGAGACGTTTTTTATGATACGATTTTTCATTTGAAGCTTCTTTTCTCTCCATTGGTTTTCTTTTTCATGTTTTTGTGCTTTTTTTCTCTTGATTTGGTTTGCCCTTTTTTGGCTTTTTTGATGTAGTTTGTAACCAAGCTTGGAGATTATTTTTGTGTAAACTTATTGTGGTGATGTATGGTGGAGGAAAAATAGGTAATCAAGAACGCGCGCCATTCCCGGATAACCCACAAAAAGCGGAAGAAATTTGGACGAAAGGTTCAATGGTCATTCGAGCAAGGTCACCTAGAAAACGGGATGCGGGAACCAAGGACTAAATCCTCCATGGGTGGTCAAGGTGGTCAAATGCAAACCCCGAAGTAAACCTCTAGTAGAAAAGGTGGACTCAAGCTAAAGAATCAACAACTTCATTGCCTTAGAGTCATTCTACTAGATTAAGGTCCAAAATCTACAATGAGTTATCTAAAATGGAATGTAAACTCTTGTAAAAGGTTTGTAATCGGGTTTTCGAAAAGTTTTTAATCCTAGACACACTATACAAGAGCAAAAGAAACACACAAAAATGAAAAGCGAAATAAAAGAAAACACAAGTAAAGTCATGTACTCCATACTCCATCGCCAAACAAGCACACAATCAACCACAATACCCAAATGCTCACTTCGAGAGCCTCCAAATAGCAACACCCTAACTCCTCTACAAAAGTAAGAAGAAAGGAAGGAAGTTACCAAGCGGGTGCTTTCATAATCTCTTCAATTCGTGCTATTAAGGTGGTGGTTACCTGTAAGAGTTGAGAACAAGACCATATACGTGACACGAAACGTAACGAGAAACGAGAAAAGAAAAGAAAAAGAAAAGGAAAATGTTTTTGATTTTTCGAATTTTTCGATTTTATGAATTTTTAAAAGATTTTTGAGAAATAAAAGATAGTAGACTCCTCCCCCACACTAAAACTGTACATTGTCCTCAATGGACAAGTAGGGGATGATCGAAAAAGACGGAAAAGAAAAATAAGAAAAATCTTTTTGGGTTCTTATGATTTTTCAAATGTTTTTGGATTTTTGTAATTTTTTGAATGTTTTTGGATTTTACAAATTTTGAGAAGAGAAAAAGAAAGATAAAATAAAGAAACCGGTAAAATAGTGGCGGGCCTAGGTGCAATCACATCACCTAGACCCTAGCCAAGTGGCTAAGAAAATGAAAATGAAATAAAATAAAATTAAAGGGTGAAAAATTGGGTGTAGGTGTAGTCACGTCACCTAGCCCGAATTAAGAAAAATTAAGAAAGATTGATTAAAATTTGGATTTTTCAAAGAGGTCAATGGCGTAATCACGTCGCCTAAAGACCAGGAGAAATACCTAGGCCGCGACGGCCACAAAAATCGATGGGACGGTGGGACAGCTTGCATTCATGTTTCAAGATAAAGCAATCATAATGATTATAATGATGATGAAACAGGGAACGAGGGACAATTAATCTAAGAACATACAATTGTAGACTCACCAACCAACCTACACATATACCCACAACACATACAAGCCATATTATCTACCAACTCTTGTAGGGGGGTCTAATTCGAGTAGTCATTTGACGCAAAAGAAGCCGTCGGAGTGCCGCCCCCGGTGGGTTCCAACTCACCGGCGTACTCCCAAACTCCTATTCCCCTCGTTTCGTTCAGTTGGAATTCACCGGGACCTAAAGGTAGGTCCCAATTGTGACAGTTATAAATATTGGTTCGGTATATGTTGGGGACTATTAAAGCACGACCATGGCAAATAGAGACGAGGCGATGGTCAGGTACATTAAAGATCCAAGTAGGGAGGTAGGCCTCGTCAAGCCAGACACGGTTGTCATGTGGGATAAGATGGTCGGTCGTATAACCCAAGTTTTTCGCGATTAAAGTCACAAGACCACCACAGTCTACGGAGGGGCGTTGGGCAACAATAATTTGATGAAAGTGTAACGCCATGACAATAGGTAGGTCAAGGGGGTTAGGGTTACCGAGTAAAGAGTCAGAAATAAATTGTAAGACACACACATTGAGATTAATAATATTGTCGGCAGATGGAATCAAGCAATGGGAAAGTATCTCGGCGAAGTAACAAATAGAAGGGTTACAGATTTCAGCGGTAAAATTTGAACTGGGTTCGAAATCTCGTTGCTCTGGCGCTATGCACCTCCACAAGTCTCTTCTAGTCGTACTAGCTTGTACACCCCTCAAAGGTTCACTAACTCCGGTAACCGATGTGGGTAGATCTAGGGCTAGGCCGAATTCGGAAATAGTTAAACTGTGATTTCTACCGAACAATCTAAACTGAACTCCCTTAGTGTGGTCGGGTTATCGATAGTAAAAGTACCTAAGAATTCACATGCAAGGTCTTTATATGTGCAATTCACGTATTTTAGAAGTCCGCTAGTTCCGGTCCTTGACGATAACTCTCTAATATCGTCCTTTATTCCTAGAATTTCCATTGTGAATGGACAAGGCCACCTTGTACTCTGAAAGGTCTTTTCAGAGAAGGTTCGAGCTAGGGTTGTATTAGGACAAGGTAAAAGTTTGCGCTTAGAAGACTTACTAGAAGATGAACATTTAGAAGGTTTAGAAGTCGAAGCCATACCTTGTTTACGTGTGGCTCGTTGAGCTCTTGTTTCCATAATAATGTGTTTGCAAGAATATCCCAAAACATTTAGCTCCTCTTCTTCAAAAACCCAAAATAAATCACCAATGATGGAGATGAAGCTATGAATGGAGGTTGGGGTGTATGGAAAGTGGTTTAATGATGTTATGATGGGTGAAAGGGTGAAATGAAGAGTCAGGTGAAAAAGGTGATATAAATAAGGGTGGTTGAGAGGGAAATGAAAAGTTTTAAAGTGATTGGTAAATATTTGGTGTAAAAATTTTGGAGGGAAAGTTATGTGGGGTAAATATGAAGGAGGAATTGAAAATGTAGTGAGTAAAAAGGTGTAGGTGATCCGGCCAAGTCACGTCACCGGGTGAAATTTCACCCGACGGTTTTTTGTCGTGAAAATCATTTTTGCCAACTTTTTCTCACCGGGTAAAATTTCACTTGGTGAAAATCTCACCGGGCGAAATTTCACCCGGCGGTATCTTCGTCAGTTCTGGCAATTCTGGCAACTTTTCCGTAGGGCGAAGTTTCGCCCGGTCGAGTCTCACCGGGCGAAGTTTCGCCCGGCGGTCTTCTTTGTTGCGTTTTTCCGCCTTGCCATTTCATGGCTCTTCAATAATCACCTAGAGATTCAAATATTGACTTGACTCACATTACATAATCAATATCTCCCACAAACATGCTTGTGGTCTTCAAATAAGCTCCATAACTTCTCCAAAAGCTTGATGATCATCCAAATAAATGCTCCATGGTGAAATCTAAGTTCAACCATTCTTCTCAAGCTAACAAAACTAATAAACTCAAAGAAATATGATTCATATATACAAGGTGGTTGTTGAGGATACCACCAAACCTACTTCAATTTAGAGAGGGGGTTAAACAACGCTCCCCAATGGGAGCTCACCAAGCTTCACGGTAGCAAAGGTCTCACGAACGTGACCGGGGTGATAAATCTTCGATCGTTGACCATTAACCATAAATTTCCCGGTTTCTGGGCTAGATATCTCTATTGATCCATATGGTTGCACCTTGGTCACTTCGAATGGACCCGACCGTTTTGATTTCAACTTACTGGGGAAGAGCTTAAAGCGAGAGTTGAAGAATAATACCTTGTCACCAACAGAGAAGTCCTTACGAAGTATTCGAGAATCATGCCATTTGCGCGTTCGTTCTTTGTAGATCTTTGAATTTTCGTAGGCTTCAAGTCTTAGTTCTTCCAATTCTTGTAGTTGGAGAAGGCGATTATCTCCTACAACACTCTCATCGAAGTTTAGCTCTTTGATTGCCTATTTGGCTTTGTGTTCTAATTCCACCGGTAAATGACAAGCTTTACCATACACAAGACGATAAGGAGTGGTTCCAATCGGCGCTTTGTAAGCCGTTCTCAATGCCCAAAGGGCGTCATTCAATTTTAATGACCAATCCTTTTGGTGTGTATTAACAACTTTTTCTCAAATTTCCTTGATTTGACGGTTGGAGATCTCGGCTTGCCCATTTGATTGAGGGTGGTAGGCTAGGGACATCTTGTGAGTGATAGCATACTTCCTAAGAAGTTGTTCAAAGGTATCTTTCCTAAAATGAGAGCCTCCATCACTAATTATGGCTCTAGGCATACCAAATCTCGGGAAAATTACATTCTTGAAAAGCTTGATTACAACCTTGGAATCATTGGTGGGGGAAGCTACGGCCTCGATCCCTTTTGAGACATAATCAACCGCGACTAGAATGTATTTGTTACTAAAAGAGGATGTGAACGGACCCATGAAATCAATGCCCCAAACATCGAACAATTCAATCTCCAAGATAGGTTGAAGGGGCATCTCATTTCTTCTTGTAATATTGCCACTCCTTTGGCATGCATCACATGTGAGAATGAAAGTTCGAATGTCCTTGAACAAGGAAGGCCACCAAAATCCGCTTTGGAGAACCTTGGCAATTGTCTTTTGGTTGACCAAGTGTCCACCATAAGATGTCGAGTGAAGGTGCTTCAAAATATTATATCCTTCTTCGGCCGTAACACATCGTCGGTAAATTCCATCTACACATCGGCAAAATAAATAAGGCTCGTCCCAATAATAGCGTCGGGTTTCATGACGTAGTTTCTTCCTCTCTTGCTTGGAATAATCGTCCAGAATATAATGAGACACTAAGAAATTGACGATATCGGCGTACCAAGATGTAATAGTTTCAATGGCCATAAAGGCCTCATCTCTCATTGCTTCATTGATGGGAATACCATCTTCTTCATTGCTTTCTTTACCAACCGTTAGTCTACTAAGATGATCCGCTACCAAGTTCTCCGATCCGGCTTTATCTTTAATCTCAATAACAAATTCTTGTAAAAGGAGCACCCACCGAAAGAGTCGGGACATTGTCTCTTTTTTGGACATGATATAACGAATCGCCGCATGATCGGTGTGAATAATGACTCTGGAACCGGTTACATAATTTCGGAATTTCTCCATGGCATAGACAACGGCAAGCATCTCTTTTTCAGTTGTGGTGTACCTCAATTGGGCTGCATCTAGTGTTTTGCTTGCATAATAAATCACATGTAGCTTCTTGTCAACCCGTTGTCCTAGAACGGCACCAACGGCAAAATCGGATGCATCGCACATGATCTCAAATGGAAGATTCCAATCGGGAGCTTTGATAATTGGTGTGGTAGTGAGAGCGGTCTTTATCCCGCAAAAGGCCTCAAGACACGAGTCATCAAAAACAAAAGGTGGATCTTTCATAAGCAAAGAAGTCAAAGGCTTGCCAATCTTAGAAAAGTCTTTAATAAATCGTCTATAAAAACCGGCGTGACCTAGAAAACTCCTCACCCCTTTGACATTTGTAGGTGGTGGCAAGTTCTCAATCACGGAGACTTTCGCCTTATCGACTTCAACTCCTCTATTAGAAACAATATGACCTAGGACAACACCTTGTTCAACCATAAAATGACACTTTTCCCAATTCAAAACAAGTCTATACTCTTCACATCGAGCTAACACTTGATCAAGATTTTCAAGGCAAGAATCAAAAGATGTACCATCGACACTAAAATCATCCATAAAAACTTCCATGGATTTTTCAATAAAATCGGAGAAAATAGCCATCATACATCTTTGAAACGTTCCTGGCGCATTACACAATCCAAATGGCATCCTTCTATAAGCATAGGTACCATAGGGACATGTGAAAGTGGTTTTCTCTTGGTCATCGTGGTGAGTGGGAATTTGAAGAAATCCGGAATGACCATCGAGGAAACAAAAGTAAGAATGATGCGCTAATCTTTCAAGCATTTGATCAATAAAGGGAAGGGGGAAATGATCTTTTATGGTGGCCGTGTTCAATTTACGATAGTCTATACACATGCGCTAACCGGTAATAGTCCTAGTGGAAATTGACTCACCCTTTTCTCCTTTAACAACCGTCATTCCTCCTTTTTTCGGCACAACTTGTACGGGGCTAACCCATTTACTTCCGGTTATTGGGTATATAATGTTAGCCTCATACAACTTGAGGACTTACTTCATGACAACCTCTTTCATGGTGGGGTTCAACCTACGTTGACTCTCAACCGAAGGACGGTGGTCATCATCAAGGATGATCCTATGCATACAAACATTTGGGCTTATGCATTGGAGGTCGGCAATGCTATACCCGATTGTCTTTTTGTGCTTTCTCAAAACAATCAAAAGTTTTTCCAATTGAGGCCCATAAAGGATAGCATTGACGATAACGGGATAATTAGTCCCTTCAAGAAAAGCATATTTGAGGGAACACATGAGTGGTTTAAGTTCAAGATTAGGAGGAGAAGATATCGTACTCTTACCCACCGGTTGTGGTTCTACCTTTCCATCATGCAAACATTCTTCTTCAAAAGGTGGAGAGTCAAATGGTTCCTCTTCTTGCTTATCATCATCTATCAAGCTATACTCAACCAAACTACCAATAACTTCAATGGAATGCATTTGTTCAATCATTGGTTGTTTAAGAGCTTGAGAAAGGGAAAACCCTACCGACTCGTTCCCTATGTTAAAAGACAACTTTCCATTCTTAACATCAACTATAGTAACACCGGAAGCCATAAAAGGTCGACCTAAAATAATGGGGGTAATAGTGTCTTCGGGCATATCCATGACAATAAAGTCGGAGGGAATGAAGAACTTACCAACTTGAACGGGTACATCCTCAAGTATCCCAAGTGGGTACTTGACGGACCTATCCGCAAGTTGAATCGACATGCTAGTGGGTCTCATCTCCCCCACACTAAGTCTCTTGGCAATAGAATAAGTTAACAAACTAACACTAGCCCCTAGGTCGCACAAAGCTTGATTAACAACAACATCTCCTACCCGACAAGGGATAGAAAAGCTATCGGGATCCTTTAGTTGTGTCGTGAGAGAGACACATTCTTTGTCTTCTATTGTTCTCTTTTTAGTCAAGACTTCTTTCAAAAACTTAGAATAGAGGGGCATTTGAGAAATTACCTCGGTGAAGGGTAAAGCTACCTCTACCTTCTTCAACATATCCACGAAACGGCTAAATTGAGCATTCTCCTTATGTGGTTTAGATCGCTCGGGAAAAGACAATGGAGGGACAAAAGCGGGAGGCGGTGGAACATTGGATTCTTCTTCTTCTTCAGCTAATCGCTCCGCCTCTTTTCTTTTGGCTTCTTCCGCTTCCATTTGCTCTTTCTTCTTTCTTTGTTCTCTTTGTTCATTCTCCGCATTTTGGAGGATATCAAACTCCGCTTGTATTCTCCGGTTTTGTTTGGGGGAAGTGGGAGATGATTCTTGTGGTACACTTGGTTGATTGACTTTGGATGGGGTGCTCTTGGTATTCAAGTTCAAGTTCTTGTATGGGTCCTCAAGTTCTTTGCCACCTCTCAAAACAACGGTATTTGCTTGGTGAGAAGGGTCTCTTGGGTTTTGGGGCGGCTAAGGCTTTTGTTGCTTCTTGTGATTCCCAAACCTTTAGCTTTGCCTTAGTATCTTGATGTTCATTCCATAGTTGCCCAACGGTTCTTTGCAAATCATTAATGTTATCCCATGGACTTCCTCCTTGACCAAATTGAAAATTGCTTGATTGGCCATAAGATTGAGAGGGTTGATTGAATGGTTGTTGGTTTTAACCTTGATTACCATGAAAGTTACCTTGGCACCCTTGATTGTATCCATGATTGAAATGATTACCATGTTGATTTTGGTAATTGTTGTAATTGTTAGGAACATTGAAGTTGCTACCTTGTTGATTGAAGTTGCTCCTTTGATGAGGAGGCATATATGGGGGAATCTTTGAAGGACCTTGGTTAAAGGGCCTTTGTTGACTTTGATTAAATGGCCTTATTTGACTCCTTTGGGCACGTGGCATCGGGTTTTGAACATTTTAATTTCCATAAGAGAAATTGGGATGAAACCTTGTGTCGGCATTGTAAGTATTAGTAAAGGGATCAAATTGAGGTCTTTGACTATACACTTTTATAGCTTGGACTTCATTTGGCTCTTCAACATAAGCTTCTTCATTAGGAATGCAAGAGCTAGAATCATGGCCATATTGCCACAATGATCACATTAAACTTCCCATGTTAATTGCTTTGGAGGTGATGGTTGCCTTGGTGGAACACTCCCTTGAATTTGGTACATACCTCTAGGAGTGGGCTTAGAATTCATGGCATCCATTCTCTTTTTCAATTCTTCAACTTCCGCTTGAAGTTTCAATTCATTAGAACTCTTAGATGAGTTCACTTCAACTTTCTTTCTTGAAACCCTCGATTAACCCATTCTAGAATCACTCCTTGCCATCTTCTAAATAAGATTCTTAGATGCCTCATCGGTAAGAGAAGAGAAGTCTCCTCCAGCGGCCGAATTGAAGTTTTCCTTGGTTCTCCATGAAAGGGTGTTATAAAAAGTTTGTGTAGTTAGCCAATCGGGTATTCCATGGTGTGGAAATTTGCGCAACAAATCTCTAAATCTTTCTCATGCCTCACTTAGGGTTTCAAATTCATCTTGCTTGAAGGTTTGTATCTCCATGCGATATTGATTAGTCTTTGACGGCGGAAAATATTTCTCCAAGAAGGCATTAGATAGTTGAGCCCATGTTGTGAATGTATTAGCGGGATGGCCTTGAAACCATCTACGAGCTCCATCTCTCAAGGTCTTCGGAAATAATAAACGATGCAATTGACATGAAGTTAATCCATTGAGATGGGCTCCTACTAATTTTTCTTTAAATGAAGCGATGTGCTCTTGAGCATCATCTTGAGAAAAACCGTGAAAAGTATCTTGTTGGACCGCATTAGTCAAAGAGGCTTTCAATTCATAGTTCTCGGGAATCTCCCCGAAATCGACGAGAGAAGGTGTTTCTTCGTGTGTTAATTGGGAATGAGAGGCTAAGGTCGCCATTTGTTGGATTGGTGGTGATGGTGGATTAGAATTTGGTGAGTTTGGTGAATTTGGTGAATTTGGAAGATTTGGTGATGGTGGTGTAGGTGGTGAATTTTGTGAAGTGAAAGCTATGGAAGGATTATTTGGGATGGGGTTGTGTGATGTAGAAGGTGTAGAAGGTGTATGTGGTCGGATGGGATTAAGGTTAGGAGGTGATACTGAAGGATGTGGAATAATGGTGGTTGAGTTATTTCCTCGAAAACGCAATGCTCTAAAAGTCCTTTCCGGCTCCGGATCGAACCACAAGGGTGATGACGTGTTCCTGGGTATAAAACTCAATTTAAACGGTGAGACTCCTAGCACCTCGCGGTACTAGGGAAGAGGGAGAAGAGAAAATAACCAAACACAATAACTAAAACCACAATCAACTACTCGCCGCTCCCAGGCAACGGCACCATTTTGATCGCGCCCCAATCGGATCGGTCGTTAACGAAGGACGGGGGATCAAACAATATTTATAGACTCGGAATAACACAAAAACAACTAGAGTAATCGTGGTAAGTCGAGGTCGGTCCACAGAGAACGGAGTGTGATGGCGAGTTTAAAGCGGTGTGTTTGATGTCTAGAGGGGGGTTTCTAAGGGTCGAGTCTATACTAGAGAGGTGAGTACGAGGATAGCTAGTGATGATCAATCTAGGGAAAGGTGTTAGGGGGAAGTCGGGATTCGGTACTTGGAGTCTAAGAAGGTCGGAATCGAGTTTTTGTCGCAACATTGATAAGGGAGAATGCCACCTTTCGGTTTCTTCACCTAACCCATCTAAAAACCCGCTTTCGCGGCGAATAAGGGTAAGTCTCTAGCTATGGTAATCTCTACCCCGAGTTTCCCCATATTGATAGAAACTAGTCAAGGTCGGTCTAGTTGGCCGGACTAGAACAACAATGATACAACAACCATAAACAAGATAAACCAACAAGCAAGCAACCCACCAACATCCCTATATTCAAATAATCCAAGTCCTTATCCCTAAACCCCCCAACAAGAACTCTACTCACTAATCATAATGAAAGACAATAAAACATTAACTAAGGAGAAAATCACTACAACATGCATATTAACTAGATCTAAGGAAACTAACAACTAAACAATGGAAAAACTATGATCTAACAATTACCCACTAAACTATGGAAGAAATAAGATCTAACACAATAAACTCGAGAATAGTCTAGAACATCATAAATAAAATCTAGAGAAACTAACAACACTAATATGATCTAAACAAGATAATGATGAGAAAACTAACATTAAAAACTAAACTAGATATTAGAGAGTAGAAGAGAAATATACCAACTATGAAGATCTACAAGAAAAATAAGAAGATTACATAAATAAAGATTGAATCTTTGATGAATAAAATGAAGAACTTGTCACTAATTCTTCAATAAACCAAACAAATCTTCAAATAAAACTTGAGATAATCTTCTACAAACTTGAAATCTAGAGAGTTGTTGATGAAAACTAAGTAGATTTACTACTAAATTACTACTAGGATTATAGACAATAACTAAGAATATTACTAGATTGTTCTACTAATGGATGGTTATACTACACTAATGGTGGATGAAGTGATGGATGGTTATGGATGATAGTGAGTGCCTTGGGTAACAAACTAGGGTAACATATATATAGTAATGCCTTGATGGGTATTTAACCTAAAGCCCAAATCCAACTTTTTGCTCCATTAGTGAGACAATCACCCTTAGCATCTTCATGGGGTGAAACTTCGCCCTACGGTTTGACGTATTAATCCCACCAGGTGAAATTTCGCCCGGTGAGATTTTCTTCACTTTTTGCAATTTTTGGCCACTTTCTCCATCGGGCAAAATTTCGCCCGGTCACTTTCGCCCGGTGGGAAGTCTCGGAAAATCTTCGGGGGAGGCAAATTACCGTCGGGTGAAACTTTGCTCGGTGGTGTCTCACCGGGTGAAGTTTCACTCGGTCATCTTTATGGCCTCGATTCTTGTCTCATTCTTCGTCGATTGATTGGATGTCTTTTAAACTTTAAGTTGTGTGCTTTGCTCATTGTACGGTATTCCCTTCTCTTGTGCTCGTGGAAGCTCGATCGTGATTTCGGTGCCAAATCCTATCAAAATTGATAGAAAAACTACCAAAAACACGTAAAACGCACAAGAGGGACGCTAATGCGAGAAGTACTCAAAATATGGCGATAATCGCACTCAAGACTCGCAAAACAAGGGAAAAACGGGTCGATGGGAGGAAAAATAGTCTAAATTTACAACACAACAACCACGTACTAGCAGGCACGATGACAACAATGACGATGGTTATCCCTTTGGGTCTTCGCAGCTTCAACCCCTTGCGTAGGTAGTCCGTCTTTTCTTTGGCACTTGTTTAGGTTATGGTTATGTATATATTTCTATGTCACTAACTCCTAGATAGAATTGTGAACCCAACACATGTTCTTTGTAATATATTTTCATTTTCTATAGCAGTATCTTGGTTTAGATTTGTTGAGTTTTGTGGAGTTTTGTGAAGTTCTGTGAAGTTCTGTGAAGAAGATATGTATGGGAACGTTGATTGGAGTTTTGGGTGAGTTTTGTGGCGGATGTGCTGTTGTTGAGGTTGTTTGCAGGAGTTGTATATAATATGTATTGCAGGTTGGTTTTTTTTTTGCGCATGTGGGAAGCTGAAAACAAACGAAAGCTTCTATTTTAAAATGAACATTGCGTCGTTCCCACGCAATCAAAGGGCAAATACACGCCGTTGACGTCGGTTTAGCCGACACAAAAAAAACACAAACGTCAGAATTGCGTCGGATAAACCGACGCTAAACCAAATCCCCAGTCGGATTATCCGACGCAATATTTATTTTCCGTCGACATTGCGTCGGATAATCCGATGCAGATGCCAAACAGTCAACGCACATTGCGTCGGAATATCCAACTCAATTTCGACGGAAAATAAATATTGTATCGGATAATCCGACGTATATGTGTGGACGTCCGTCCGCACCGCCCGGCGCCCCGCGCGGGACCGACCCGGTTTTCAACGTGTGGCGGCGGCCACCCACGTGGCCCCCTCCCTGCCGGGGGCCGGTCCGATCTCGCATACGGGGCGAAGTGTCGGACCTCGATTTGGATAACGATCCGGACTTCTACTAGACGGGTGTGGGGCACCCGTGTTTCCGTTTGGGAATCGATCGAATCGTGGTTGTAAATGTTTAAAGGCCGTTTTGTTTGGTAAGGCAACTTTTTAGTGAACTGAAGTTGTCGTTGATTTGTGGAGTCGCCACCGAGTCAAATTATGGGGACTCGGATACCGTTCAAGTCAACTTTGATCCCTTGCCCGCTCAAAGCTGAGTGGCACGGGACCTAAACATAAAGACTTGTACCCTTAAGCACTCCATGCCCAGAATGACTCTCGTTGCCCATGGTTTCGGACATCCGGAAACCTTTGATTCTGAGTAAGGGGTGAGGGTACGTGTTGGGAAGTTCACAAAGAACACCGAACCCCACCCGCACTATAGCGGCCTCTACTAATCAATCGGTGGGCTGATATCCTAGTTCTTTTGTTGTGGTGGAAATACTGTAAATCCATTATTTTAACCCTATACGTTTTGCTATGTCAGTTGTTTAAGGACAAGTAAGCTTTGTCATCAAAGTAAATGTGTTTACATTCTTTGCATGCGATTTCACGTGACAAGCAGGCCATGAAAAGATGCACGTAGGAGAGAAGAGAGTACTAGTATTATACGTATTAAGCAAATCAGTTTTAACGTGATAATACGGATATTAGTGATTCTCGTGGTATACCTTACCTGGTATTCTACTTAAGATGCGTCGGTTCGGTATTAATAGGGATGCGTCGAACCTAGTAAGGTGAGCACCGGGACTAATACGGAACCCGACCATCACTTGTTCAGTTTTAGTTGTTTTACGTTTTGAATTCCGTGTTAGGTGATTTAGCATGCGATTATAAGGTCATAAAAGCAATAAATCATACGAAAAACTGTAAATGCGAATGTAAGTAAATCACATTGTGAGGAGTTGCACCCTCGGAGTATACACTAAACGAGACTCGATGCATAGATAGTTTTGAGAACGGATTTCGGAATTACTCGGGTCTATTTAGTGTGTTTTAGTGTTTGTGATTGAAGTTGGGACGTTACGTAGTTTAGTGGATGTTTGTGGGCCTAGTGCCCACATCTATTATTGTCGTAGTGCATAATAATAGAAAGTGCAAATATGGAAAGTTTTGTTTAGATGACAACCTAGTGACGACTCTATCAACAGGCGGATCCTCCTAGCTTGACCAGTGATTCCAGCAGAGCTCCGTTACCGTTTGACCTTCTCGCGCCTACTCCAGCAGTGTTTCGTTGCTAGGGACTAGTTCTACGGCTAATCTGGCAGAACCTGGGTACTAGTTTTGAGCTAGTCGATCACAAGCACCTCGGTATCGAGTGGAGTGCTCGAAGGTGAGGAGTAGCGTCGATTTTTCTTTTAGTATTATCGGAACTACGATCGAGTGGATCGTTCGCCTCGGGTGTCGGAGTGCGAGCCCTTAGCGAGAGTTTAGAGGGAGAAGAGAGAGTTGAGTTATGTCGAAATGAGGTCGTGAAGTGGGGTATTTATAGGATTTTTCGGCCCTCGTCGCCCACATAGGCGCGTGAGCTGGCCCGCACCAGGACTCAGGCGCCTGGGCTCAGGCGTGGGGACTCTTAGGCGCGTGAGGTGGGGCGGTTGGAGTTTTGAAGATACGATTTTGATACTTTCCAAAACCGAGAGACGTGAGTGTGATACATTGCTTAGGACCTAAGGGTTCCCGCGGCTTGACCTAGCGCCGTGGGTTTAGTGGGCCTTGGGTGTTCATCCCGAGGTTCGCTTAGCGCGGTGTTAACTCGGTTCGAGTTTCGGGGCCGACTCGGGGTCCCGGTGTCAGAATTGACTCTAATTAGTGTCTACGCGATCGTAACGACGCGACTAAGGCTGCCATCATATTAGTTTAATTTTCCCGAGTAATTTATTTGATCTGTTCTATAGAAAAACTATCTAGAGCACCGCGAACCCGCATCGAGTTGCACTCCTATTGTCATCGGGTGTTTATTGGGCACTTCTGCAGCCACCAGGTCCAAATTCGGGTGTCTACAATATGTCGTTGACTGGGTGGTTTGACCCCCTGAAAGCCGCGTCGGATTGTCCGACGCAATATAGACGCAAGACGTTTGCGTCGGAATTGTCGACGCAAAAAAACTTATTTGCGTCAACAAAATACGGCGGCCATTTGCGTTGGCAAGTCCTACGCAAGATCAAATTTGCGCCGGATTTACCGTCTTTGCGTCGGACAAATCCGTCGCAAAATGAGTTCGACTTTTGTAGTGCAAGGTCGTGTTGTCCGTAGAAACTGTGTGTAAAGAGAGATCTACTTAGGTAACTTAATTTTCCATCTTTTTTTCCCTCTTTAAAGTAAATCAAGTTCATATTTCATTCTTTTTTATTGTGAGGGCTTGACTGATATGGAAATTTAACGGTCTAAATTTTGGGAATGTTGTTTCCTTACAACAGAAATTGCACCATGTTATTGGGCTGATGAGTGAGATAGTGACATGTATTTTGAGTTACTAAGAACATGAAGTGATTAGAATTTGAAAATCAAGGGAAATGACAAAATGTGATGGCTACGGTGGTGTGTGTACAGAAAGGTTGCGTCTTTGGGCAAAAGACATTTTTCTCCTTTGCTTCGAAGTGTAGCTGAACTTTTTGAATTGACACCGGACTTGGGAGGATTAGTTTTGGTGAGCTTGGTCTATGAAATCGGTATGGAAATTCCAATCTAGCATTTGTTAAGTTCAATTTTTATGTTGGTTTGTAGAATGTATGTCATATTTTTGCATCTTTTTTTTTTGACTTTTTTTAAGTAAACCCAATATTAATCATTTTTATAATGGGTTGATTTTCATTTTTTTGTTAGTTTGTAGGATGCACGATGTACATGGATTTGTTTCTTTTATGGAGTATGTTTTTTGAGAGATGTATGAATTATGCATCATAGGTTTGATTTTGTGGTCACATTTATGTGGATTTTGGAGGTTTTTGTTGTTCATACGGCTGAATGTGCTTTAGAGATAGGGGTTTCGCACTTTGTATATTAATAGCCGACGATTATGATGATTATGCTTCAGAACTAAAATTTTTAGGTAATTTTCTTTTTTTCTTTGCAGTTGTCGATTTCTTACTTTGTTAGTTTAAGCGAGTACTTTAGTTAGGTTTTTTATCAACTTGATGCATGTAGTCCGTGTATGAAACTTGATCGAATTCATATCCTATTTACTTGGTTATTTTATGTTTTCTTCCTTGATATTTGTTTTTGTTTATGTGCTCATATCCATATCAACATGGGTTAATTTTCATGCTGAAAATTCTGTCATGAAATTAATGGGTACAAGTATAATACAGTCGGATGCAGAAACTCCTCCAAATCCTGCAATTCAACCCGAAACAGAAGCTAAAGAGATGGTTTTGTAAATCTTCACGATTGGGATATGTTGTCAGTCTAAACTACTGTGAAGGATTTATTGTGTGGCCTGCATTATATATTCTATCATCCCAATTTCATGTCACTTTTTATTGTCACATACTGTATAATTTTCAAGATTCGTACGAGCATTATTCAGTCATCTCTAAATAGCATTATAGATTCGTGCGAGTCAGTAGCACATATACCATACTTACGTCTTACAAATAATTTTATTGTTGTTTATATATTACCGATCTTTCAAATGAGTTACTGATTTTTTTTATTCTTTTTTTATGGTCCAAGGAGGAGATGGTATATCCCGCAAAACAGAAATCATCAACAAAATCACTTCTGTATTATAAAGTTGTGTTATCCTACTATAGTGCTACCCAATATATTTGATTCATCTTTGTACACCAAGTTTATCATTTGGATTCCGAAACAATCGCATGCCATTATTTGTATAGCAATTGGCGGTTCGACGAAGACCACATTTGACGGTGTATAGAACTATTAGTTGCTATTTTTTAAAGAATGCTTGGACATAAGAGTATTAAAATGAATTTTAAGTTCAAACAAATTTTTTTTTCCATTTTACATTTCCTCAAAATTCATGAGAAAAATTAATATATGTAGACACTTTTTTACTTTGTAGAATAGCACATTCTTTTAGAAAATGTCTCGTGCGAGACGGTCTCACAATAATCGTTTCAAAAGAGAATTGTACACATTTTTGAAGGAATAATCGCGGAATTTGCGCGGGATCAAAACTAGTTTGTATATAATGAAGAATATACAAGACGATGTCCCAAAAAAACATGGATAATCCAGTTTTTTTAGGACAACAATAAAAGAGCTTCACTAGTACTCAGTACAACAAGTAAGCTCAAAAACTGAATTTTAATTTAATGGTATTAGTGTTGGCCTGAAAAGATATATCCAATAAGTTAGTGCCTTTGTTGAAGGAAGTATGCCTTTCAGGCATCTGGGGTTCCTATTCAAGAAGGAAGGCTCACAAAGAGGGAATGTGCTATGATGACTGAAAAATTGACAGACAGAATTAGGAGTACGGGAGCTAAGAAACTCTCTTTTAAAGGAAGGGTCACACTCATTAACTCTGTTCTGAACACCCTTTATTCTTATTGGGTTGGTATCTTCATCATAGCTAAGTGTCACGGTTGGGTTGGTGCCTAACCGACGTTCTCAAATCGAGCGCGCTTTAGGGATCAAGGAGTCAAGCTCAACAGAGGTTTGGAGAAACATCTGGAAGCGTCTAGAAATATCTAAAGTCTTGGAGAAGTCTCTATAGACGCCCAGATTTGGACCTAGTGGCTGCAGGAGTTCCCGACAAACACCCGATGATGATCGGACTGCAACGCGACACGGATTCGCGATGTTTTAGATAGTTTTTCTATAGAACGGATCAAATAATTACTCGAAAAAATTAAAATAACATCAAGGCAACCTTAGTCGTGTCATAACGGTCGCATAGACACTAATTAGAGTCAATTCCGACACCGGGACTCCGAATCGGTCCCGAAACACAAACCGAGTCAGCACCGCGCCAAGCGAACCTCAGGACGCGCACCCGAGGCCCAATAGGTGCAACGACGCTAGGTCAAGGCGAGGAAGACTTAATCCCCAAGCATTGTATTATACGCTCACCTCTCGGTTTTGGAAAGTATCAAAATCGTATCTTCAAAATCCCGGGCGCCTCACCTTGCGCGCCTAAGTCTCCACACGCTTAAACCCAGGCGCCTGAGTTCTGGTGCGCCTTGACTCAAGCGTCCATCCAGGTGACGAGAGCCGAAAACACCTATAAATACCTCCCTCCACCCCCTCATTTCGACACACTTCTCAATTCCTTTCTCTCTTTGACTCGTTAAGAGTATCTCGCTTGGGCTCGCACTCTGCCACCCATAACAAACGATCCACTCGATCGTAGTCCCGACAGCAAAATCGATGCTACTCCTCATCTTCGAGCACTCCACTCGATACCGAGGTGCCTGTGATTGACTAGCTACCCCGAGTCTAACGAAGTTCTGCCGGATTAGCCACAGAACTAAGTAGTAGCGGAGCTCTACCGGAATAGCCGCTGGAGGGGCCAATGGTAACGGAACACTGCCAAAATCACCGGGCAAGCTAGGAGGATCCGCCTTTGAAGTCGAATCGTCACTAGGTTGTCGTCTAAACAAAACTTTACATTCTTGCACCTTTATTATTATGCACTACGATAATATCAAATGCGGACACTAGGTCCATGACACTTACTAAAACACGTAACGTCCCAACTTCAATCATAAACCCTAAAAGACTCTAAATAGACCCGAGTAGTTCCGAGATCCGTCCTCAACTATCTATGCATCGAGTCCCGTTTAGCGTATACTCCGAGGGTGCAACTTCTCACTATGTGATTTACTTACATTCGCATTTACAGTTTTTCGTATGATTTATTGCTTTTATGACCTTATAATCACATGCTAAATCACCTAACACGGAAATCAAAACGTAAATAAGCTAAAACTTAACAAAGCGATGGTCGGGATCCGTATTAGTCTCGGTGCTCACCTCACATGGTTCAACGCATCTCTATTAATACCGAGCCGACACATCTTAAACAGAATACCAGGTAAGGTATACCACGAGAATGACTAATATCCGTATTATCACCTTAAAACTGACTTGCTAATACTTATAATATTAGTACTGATCGCCTCCCAATCGGATCGTTCGTTAACGAAGGACGGGGGAACAAACGATATTTGTAAGACTCGGAATAACACAAAAACTACTAGAGTAATCGTGGTAAGTCGAGGTTGGTCCACAGGGAACGGTGTGTGTTTGTGAAGCTTAAAGTGTCGTGTTCGATGTCTAGAAGGGGGGTTTTTTCTAGGGTCGAGTCTAAACTAAGGGAATATCTAGAGAAATGGCTAAGGGTGGTCAATCTAAGGAAGATGTGTTAGGGAGAAGTCGGGATTCGGTACTTGGAGTCTAAGAAGGTCGGAATCGAGTTTTTGTCGCAATATTGATAAACTCACCTAAAATCCCGCTTTCGCGGCGAATGAGGGTAAGTCCCTAGTCATGGTAATTTCTACCCCGAGTTTCCCCATATTGATAGAAATTAGTCAAGGTCGGTCTAGTTGGCCGGACTAAAACAACAATGACACAACACCATAAATAAGATAAACCAACATGCAAGCAACCCATCAACATCCCTATATTCAAATAATCCAAGCCCTCATCCCTAAACTCCCCAAAAAGAAATCTACTCACAAATCATTATGGAACACAACAAAATATCTATTAAGGGGAAATTACTACAACATGCATATAAATTAGATCTAATGAAACTAATAACACCAATATGATTTAGACAAGATGATGATGAGTAAATAACATAAACACTAAACTAGAGATTAGAGAGTGGAAAAGAATTATACCAACTATGTAGATCTATAAGAAATAAGAAGATATCATGAATAAAGATTGAATTTTTGATGAATAAAATGGAGAACTTGTCACTAATCCTCCAATAAACCCAACAAATCTTCAAATAAAACTTGAATAATCTTCTTACAAACTTGAAATCTAAATAATTGTTGATGGAAATTATGTAGATCTACTATTAATTACTTTGTAAACTACTAGAATTTTTGGAGGATTTTTCTAGATTACTACTACTAATGGATGGTGTAATAGGATGGTGGAGTGGTGTAATGGCTTCCCTCCTTAGCACAATGGAGAGGTGACTTGGGCAATAAACTAGGGTAACATATATATAGTAATCTCTTAATGGGTATTTAACCTAAAGCCCAAATTCAACTTTATGCTCCATTAGTGAGACAATCTCCCTTAGCATCTTCATGGGGTGAAACTTTGTCCTGCGGACTTGACGATAATTCCCACCGGGTGAAAATTTTGCCTGGTGAGATTTTCTTCCATTTTTCGCATTTTTGGCACTTCTTCCCATCGGGCGAAATTTCACTCGGTGGGCGAAATTTCGCCCGGTCAGTTTCGCCCGGTGGGTAAGCTCGGAAAATCTTCGGGGGAGGCGTTTCACCGTCGGGTGAAATTTCGCTCGGTGTTGTCTCACCGGGTGAAATTTCGCCCGGTCATTTTTTTGGCCTCGAATCATGTCTCATTCTTCGTTGTTTGATCGGATGGCTTTAAACTTTAAGTTGTGTGCTTTGCTCTTTGGACGGTGTTCCTTTCTCTTGTGCTCGTGGAAGCTCAATCGTGATTTTTGTAGCAAAACCTATCAAAATTGATAGAAAAACTACCAAAAACACGTAAAACGCACAAGAGGGACGCTAATGCGAGAAGTACGCAAAATATGGCGATAATCGCACTCAAGACTCGCAAAACGAGGGAAAAACGGGTCTAAATGGAAGGAAAAATGGTCTAAATTTAGCACACAACAATTCCCCCACACTAAACCGTTGCTCGTCCTCGAGCAAAGACCCAAAAAGAAATTACAAACTACTACTACTAGCTAGACTATGCTAAGCCGATACGGGGCAATTAACGGGCCCTCTCCGTCCCTTCAACTCACATCGAAATACTTATGAGGTAAAGTACTCCCATGCAAGGCAAGTTGGGGCTTGCTCAATATGGTGGATGCGACTAAACACACAAAAACACATAACACGAAAGAATAGACGCATCCAAAGCAAAAATAAAACACTGAATCCCTCATCGAGACGGCGGGGAAAGACACCGATTACTTACCTAAAACAACAATAGACTTCCAAGATAAATCACCCACGTAAACAAGGACCAAAGCCTAATACTATGACAATTAAGCAATATAGATGTTGATAACTTAGCTAGGTTCGCCTAATCTTCTAAAGGGGTACTACGGGGCGTATAATGGAGTGGAAAAAGTGAACCATGGATTCGTTCGACACTGTAGGTAAGTGCAGTCCCGCTCTCTTTGGCTAAGCCAAGAGGGTCGTTCCAAAACTCGAATTTCCTAAATTAGCCCAAAAAAGGTGGAGTGTTTACAATTATTGGGATGGATCGACTCATCACCGCTATCTTCCGACCTCGGGACTCGATCCTCTAGTTGGCATTTCACGATGATGAATCGATCAAAGGGCTTTTTTTTTTAGGAGACGTTTTTGATGATATGATTTTCATTTGAAGCTCCTTTTCTTCTCTTTTGTTTTTCATATTTTTGTGCCCTTTTTCTCTTACTTTGGTTTGCCCTTTTTGGCTTCTTGATGTGGTTTGTAACCAAGCTTGGAGGTTATTTTGGTGTAAACTTATTGTGAGGATGTATAGGTGGAGGAAAAATAGGTAATCGAGAACGCGCGCTATTCCCGGATAACCCACAAAAGATGGAAGAAATTTGGACTAAAGGTGCAATGGTCATTCGAGCAAGGTCACCTAGAAAACGGGATGCGGAAACCAAGGCCTAACTCCTCCATGGGTGGTCAAGGTGGTCAAATGCAAACCCCGAAGTAAACCTCTAGTAGAAAAGGTGGACTCAAAGCTAAAGGATCAACAAATTCATTGCCTAAGAGTCATTCTACTAGACTAAGGTCCAAAATCTACAATTGGTTATCTACAATGGAATGTAAACTCTTGTAAAAGATTTGTAATCGGGTTTTCGAAAAGTTTTAATCCTAGACACGCTATACAAAAACAAAACAAAACAAAACACATGAAAATGAAAAAACAAATAAAAGAAAACACAAGTAAAGTCATGTACTCCATACTCCATCAACATTCAAGCATAATCAACCAAAACACCAAAATGCTCAACTTCGAGAGCCTCCAATAGCAACAACCTAACTCCTCTACAAAAGTAAAGAAAGAAGGAAGGAAGTTACCAAGCGGGTGCTTTCATAATTTCTTGAATTCGTGCTATTAAGGTGGTGGTTACCTGTAAGAGTAGAGAACAAGACCATACACGGGACACGAAACATAACGAGAAACGAGAAAAGAGAAGAAAAAGAAAAGAAAATGTTTTTGATTTTTCGAGTTTTTCAAATTTTTATGGATTTTTGAAAAATAAAAGATAGTAGACTCCTCCCCCCACACTAAAACTGTACATTGTCCTCAATGGACGAGTAGGGGAAAGATCGAAAAAAAATGAAAAAGAAAAAGAAAAAGAAGAAAAATCTTTTTGGATTTTTATGATTTTTCAAATATTTTTGGCTTTTATAATTTTTTTGAATGTTTTTGGATTTTTCAAAATTTTTGAGAAAAGAAAAAGAAAATAAAATAAAGAAAACGATAAGATAGTGGCGGGCCTAGGTGCAATCACATCACCTAGACCCTAGCCAAATGGCTAAGAAAATGAAAATGAAAGAAAATAAAATGAAAGGGTGAAAAATTGGGCATAGGTGTAGTCACGTCACCTAGCCCGGATTAAGAAAAATTGAGAAAGATTGATAAAAAAAATTTGGATTTTTCAAAAGGGTCAATGGCGTAATCACATCGCCAAGAGACCGGGAGCAATACCAAGGCCGCGACGGCTGCAAAAATCGTTCAATGGGACGGTGGGACAGCTTGCCATTTTGTTCAAGATAAAACAATCACAAAGATTATAATGATAGGACAGGGAACAAGGAACAACATTAATTCACATACAATTGTAAATGATTAAGACTCACCGACTCCACACATATATACCCACAACATATACGAACCATATAATCTACCAACTCTTGTAGGGAGGGTCTAATTCGAATAGTCGTTTGACGCAAAGGAGGCCGTGGGAGTTCCCTCACCGGCATACTCCCAAACTCCTACATCCCCCGAGTTGTTTAGTCGGAATTCACAGGGACCTGGAGGTAGGTCCCAATTACGAGGGTTATAAATATTGGTTCGGTACTTGCTGGGGACAATTAAGGCACGGTCATGGTTAAGAGAGACGAGGCGGTGGTCAGGTACGTGAAAGATCCAAGTAGGTAAATAAGCCTTGTCAAGCCAGACACGGGGGTCATGTGGTTTAAGATGGTCGGTCGCATAACCCAAATTTCTTGCTATAACAGTCACAAGACCACCACAGTCGACAGAGGGGCGTTGGTCAATAATAATTTGATGAAACTGTAACGCCACGACAATAGGTAGGTCAAGGGGATAAGGGTTACCGAGTAAAGAGTCATATATCAATTGTAGGACACACACATTGAGGTTAATGATATTGTCGATAGATGGCAAAAGACAGTGGGAAAGGATTTCAGCGAAATAACGAATGGCTGGGTTACGGATTTCAGCGGTTAAACTAAAATTGGGTTCGAAATCACGTTGACCCGGCGCTATGCGCCTCTACAAGTCTCTCCTAGTCGCACTACTTTGCGAATCACTTAGGGGTCTACTTAGTCCGGTACCCGATGAGGGCAAACCTAGAGCTAAGCTAAAGTCGGAAATATTTAAACAGTGATTTCTACCAAACAAATTAAATTTGAACTCCCTAGGTGTGGTCGGGTTATCGATTGTAATGGTACCTAAAAACTCACAAGTCAAGTCTTTATTTGTGCAAGGCACAAAATCAAGGAGTTTACTAATACCAATTCTAGACGATAACTCTCTAATATCGTTCTTAATTCCTAGAGTTTTCATTGTGAATGGACAAGGCCATCTCGTACTCTGAAAGTTCTTTTCAGAGAAGATACGAGCGAGGGGCGAATTATGGCAAGGTAAAATTTTTGGCCTAGAAGACTTACTAGAAGATGAACATTTAGAAGGATTAGAAGTCGAGGCCATACCTTGTTTACGCGCGGCTCGTTGAGCTCTTGTCTCCATGATAATAATTTGCAAGAAAAATCCCAAAACATTTGCTTCTCCTTTCTTCAAAAACCCAAAATAAATATTCACCCAAGTATGGAAAGGAGTTATGAATGGAGGTTGAATGTGATGTATGGAAGGTGGTGTAATGATTTTGTTATGGTTGAAAGGGTGAAATGATGAGTGAGGTGAAAAAGGTGGATTAAATAAGGGTGTTTGAGGAGGGAAAGTGAAAGTTTAAAGTTGGTGGTAAACATTTGGTGTAAAAATATTTGGAGGGAAAGTTATGTTGAGGTAAATTGTTGGAGGGAAATGAAAATGTAGTGAGTGAAAGTGAAAGTGTAGGTGATCCAGCCAAGTCACACCGCCGGGTGAAATTTCACCCGGTCGGGCACCATCGGGTGAAATTTCACCCGACGGCTTTTCGTCGTGAAAAACGTTTTGCAAACATTTTTCCACCAGGTGAAATTTCACCCGGTCATAATCTCACCAGGCGAAATTTCGCCCGGTGGTATATTCTTCGGTTCTGGCAATTCTGGCAACTTTCCGTGGGGCGAAGTTTCGCCCGGTCGAGTCTCACCGGGCGAAGTTTCGCCCGGCGGTCTTCTTTGCTGCGTTTTTCCGCCTTGCCATTTCATGGCTCTTCAATAATCACTTAGGGATTCAAATATATGACTCGACTCACATTACATAATCAATATTTCCCACAAACATGCTTGTGATCTTCAATTAAGCTCCATAACTTCTCCAAGTGCTTGGTCTTCATCCAAATTTAGCTCCAAGGTGAAATCCAATTTCAATCATTTTTCTCAAGCTAACAAAACTAATAACTCAAAGAAATATGATACGTATATACAAGGTGGTTGTTGAGGATACCACCAAACCTACATCAATTGCGAGAGGGGTTCAAACATCGCTCCCCGATGGGAGCTCACCAAAATTCATAGTAGCAAAGGTCTCACGAATATGACCGGGATGATAAATCTTCAAACGTTGCCCATTAACCATAAATTTCCCGGTTTCCGGGCTAGATATCTCTATCTATCCATATGGTTGCACTCCGGTCACTTCGAATGGACCCGACCATTTTGATTTCAACTTACCGGGGAAGAGCTTAAACAAGAGTTGAAGAGTAATACCTTATCACCAACGGAGAAGTCCGTACGAAGAATTCGAGAATCGTGCCATAGGCGAGTTCGTTCTTTGTAGATCTTCGAATTTTCGTAGGCTTCAAGTCTTAGTTCTTCTAATTCTTCTAGTTGGAGAAGGCGATTATTTCCTACAACACTCTCATCGAAATTTAGCTCTTTGATTGCCCATTTGGCTTTGTGTTCTAGTTCCACGGGTAAATGACAAGCTTTACCATACACAAGACGATAAGAAGTGGTTCCAATCGGTGCTTTGTAAGCCGTCCTCAATGCCCAAAGGGCGTCATTTAATTTCAATGACCAATCCTTTCGGTGTGTATTTTCAACTTTCTCTAAAATTCCTTTGATTTGTCGGTTGGAGATCTCGGCTTGCCCATTTGATTGAGGGTGGTAGGCTAAGGACATCTTGTGAGTAATACCATATTTCCTAAGAAGGTGTTCAAAGGTATCTTTCCTAAAATGAGAGCCTCCATCACTAATTATGGCTCTAGGCATACCGAATCTCGGGAAAATTACATTCTTGAAAAGCTTGATTACAACCTTGGAATCATTGGTGGGGGAAGCTATGGCCTCGATCCATTTTGAGACATAATCAACCGCGACTAGAATGTACTTATTAACAAACGAGGATGTGAACGGACCCATGAAATCAATGCCCCAAACATCGAACAATTCAATCTCCAAGATAGGTTGAAGGGGCATCTCATTTCTTCTTGTAATATTGCCACTTCTTTGGCATGCATCGCACATGAGAATGAAAGCTCGAATGTGTAACACCCGCTATTTTTCTAGCGTTTTATCCTTTTCGTTATGACTTCGTCATAACTCTGTCACATTTTGGCCTTGTGTTTCATCATTTTTCCAACTTTAATTTCATTTTCGAGTTTAATGATTTTTTTTTTAATTTTAAAAGGTTTTAATTCTTTAGATCTATTTATTTGATTTTCTTCGTAAACTAATTAATTTTCCGCGAGGAATTCTATTTTTCTACGAGTTAACGTTTGTAAGCTTGGATTTAAATTATTTCTTTTCCTACAAGTGTCTGAATATATTTATATAATATTTTCAACCTAGAAATATTTTTATTTACAAAAATTTAGCCATTCATGATTTTATTACGAAGTTTCGTAAATAATTATTTTCTATCGCGAGATTTACTCGAATTAATTTGAAATGCTTTTAATAATTTTACAATCCTTATTTTTATCAACCTACAACTAAAAAGAGACTCTTTTAGATCGTGACACCATGTAGTCACACCTTTGATTACAACTTTTATTTACATAACACTTTATGTTTAAACTTTAAGTAAAAAGATATATTTTTTTTCTTTTAATTGATTTAGATGCTTAAATTACAAATTTTTCATGCTACCATCTCATTCATTTTGGCTGAAATTTTAAGACTATATTCACATTGTTTTTGTCAATTTTAATGTTTCATTCATTCACCATCCTTTCATATTTTTCTTATTCATTTTTACATCAATTTTATTTTAACAAAAATCCCTTCTTTCTCCCTCTTTTTGGCTGGTGTTCCTGCCAATTTTCAGAAGCCATTTTTGTCTATAATCAAGCTTTGATCGTCCTATTTTCGCCTTCTAAATTATCGTCTTTCTTTTCCCTTCGTTAAGGTAATAATCGATGTTATTTCCGATCGTTATTTACCTTAATTCTTTGAGTTTTCTCATGGTATTTTTTTACCATGTATGTCGTGTGAAGTAGAATTCTTGGTCGACCCCGAAGCCGATGAATTTATCGTAGAGACGGATTTGGAGTGAAAGTAACGTCGATGTTACTCGGTATTACTTGATTTTATTTGTGTAATTGCATGTATAATTTTTATATTTCATTTTTGACAATATATGTATGTCATATAATCTGGAAAATTTTTAAAAGTTGAAAATTTGCATGTTTCGGTATTTTTATCGCTTTTACGAGATTAACGATTAAATTGTTATTTTAATTCGTAAAATCGTAATATTCGGCCTAAACATGTAATATATGTTTATATTCTGTAAAAATGATGTTTTTGATGATTTTTAATAATTTTGTATTTTTCTGATATTTTAGTTATCAATAATTGAGTTATTACCCTTTACGGACAAAAACGATTAAAAGTCGATTTTTAGTTATAGTACCTAAACATTTTATTTTAATCTGATTTTTGACGTGGTGAAACTTTCTGGTGAAAAAAAAATTTCTGAATTTTTTAATAATTTTTCGTAATTTTTTAGTGGATGAATTAATTAATCACTTTAAATCATCGTTTATCGTTAAAACCGTGTTTGTCGTTTAAATTCTCGATTTCTGGTCTTTTGTTTAAATCTGGAAAAAAATATGATTCTGATGATTTCATAATAAAATGTAATTTTATGATTTTTAATGCTTTAATAAAATGTTAGGAACAATAAGTTTTATTAATGGAATCGTTAATTGTGAAAACGGGTTTAAAAGACGGTTTTAACGGGATTTGTAAATTCTGGTATTTTGGAAAATCTGAAAATTTAGTAATTTCTGGAAAATCATGATTTTTAAGTTTAATAATAATTTTTGGATATTAATACTTAAATCATTTTGTAATTACTATTTTTATTAATCGTTATTGTCAAGATTAGACAATTAACGAGAAAACCCTTTAAAAACCGATTTTAAGGATTCTGGAATTTTTTTTTTCTGAACAGAATGTTTAAAAATATATTTTAGCTATTTTACGTAATTTTTGTACTATTTATTAAAGTCTTTAATTAATAAGTATTGATTTTTGGACAAATTACAATTTATCGTTAAAATGCTTCGTTTTACCTGAAAGAATTATTTTTCCAGCAAATTTGAAAATATTTAAATCTGAAACTTTAAGAGTTAAATCATCCCTTAACATATTCTAAATATATTCAATGGTTTAATTAAAAAAAAGACGTTAAAAGATTTAATTTGACATTTGCCGTAAATTCCTATTTTTAATCGTATTGTCGTAACTAATAATAATTAGGGAATTTTAGCTTTTTAACTTTTGAAAACACCCTGATTAGTATTATTAAAATGTTTAAGACATTTTTAATCATTTTATGCACTTGTACGATATTTCAATAATTTCATAAACTCAAATGCTCTTACTTTAATAATTAATATCGTTAAGGCCGAAAGTATTAGTTTTATAAATCTATATCGTTTACTAAAATTGTGGTATTAGTATGAACTAATATTTTCACTATTTTGATATAATGCTATTTTTAGTAAAGTTTCTAAAAATAGAAGTTTCCTAAAAAAGAAAGTTTCCTCTTTTAGAATATAAATGTTTACTTCTTTTATCCTCATATTATTTATATTGATTATATCTTTTGAATATCGATAATGGCTTTGTTTTGGAGTTATGGAATAAGGACAAGTGTGAGGTTAGAGTAATATATTCTAGGGTTTACGGTTTTGCCATCAACTATAAGGCTAGTGTATCAGGAATCGGTACATTGGTTGTCGAACCGGGTGACAGGTATCCCGGCAGTTGTGTACATTTTAACCTTAACCTTAGGCCTCGCAGTAAGTCGCCGTCATAAGTTGAACTGGGTGACAGGTAATCCCAGGAGGGGTGTACATTATCTTAAACTAGGGCCACGCATTTATAAGTCGCCGCTCTATTATGGTTGAGTAGCCTAGTTAGAGACCGAAGTTTGATTTGTTTGAACTAAGTTCTCGAAGCTAGTTTTTTGTATTCTCCTAGTGAAAGTCTAGCCGTCTACACTACTCCTATCCATAACGCCATTTTGAATATTTTTATTATTATCGATATATTTTCATTTGCAGGTTGGCAAATGTTTTATGTTTTCTTCGGAAAACTCATTTTATTTAAATTATTTCGTTACGTGAAGTTTTTCACTGAAAGCTTATTTTTAATATGCTGTTTTACTGTTTTCCATTTTTACTATTTTTCTATAGTAGTAATTACATTTTTAAAATCCTGTTATACGGCTGGGAGAACGTTGACGTTGCTCCCCACTGATTGTGGCTGTTATGTTTTAACATGGCAGGTATACATGTTACGGGTGTGGGCTAGCGGGCAGTGTGGATCCTGCTTATTTATTTTGAATAATTATGTCTTATGGATTGTTCAACCCCTTTTGTGGATTTTTTTAAATTTTGGCCATTTTTATTTTAGGCCTATTGTTTGACTTTACTATTTTAATTTTACTAAGACATAGTTACAGTGTGTTTTAATCCCGACTCTACAGTGTTTCCGTCACTGTATCGCGTTAGATTTTCTATGGGATTATAGTTGGTATCAGAGCATCACTGCTCCCAACGCTTACACCTGAAATTAGGGAAAATACCAGTAAATTATTTAAACAGTAAATAAAAATATTATTAGAGATGGGTAGAAACAAATAAGGACTTAACTGTTAAGATTATCTGTTCCTGAACTCAATGATTAGCATTGAATATTTGTCGCTTTTGTGGGAAGAAGACGAATGAACAAGATATTGATAGGATGCTGCTCCAGATCGGGACAAGACCTGCTTAGAACTCTCAACGCCTGCTGACTCGAGTGGACAACTTGGTGCTCAAAGAAAGATGCCGATGGTGACTTTTAGCTCCGGTTCCGTTTACTTAAGCTACAGGCCATATGATCAAGAGTAGATTCCTGTTCCATGATGTCGCAGTAGATCGAGATGGAGCGACCCAAGACTTGCGTGCTCGTTCCTCTACAAGAAGATGAAGTAAGCCATTTGGATCCCGCGTGAACTCTGGAGGCCCGAAGATTCTCCTCTGGTTCAAGAACTTAGCAATAAAGTATCATCGACTCTTTTCTTCCTTCCTCTACTTCTTCTAATTCTTCTCTTTTATATTCTCTTCTTCATCCGCTTGGTGAATCCTTGTTATATTCTTCTACTCTACCATCTTTCTCTTGAGATTCTTTGGCTAGACCGATTTCCGTCTCAGTGAACCCCGTGAAAGGATATAGATGTTTGAGGTTTAGTAAACCCTTGTTACCTATGGCTTGAGGGTTGTGAGTTATACCATGTTATCTATCTTAGTAAGCTTTTGAGGATCGATTTGAATGATAAATTGTCAATTAATGGAATTAGGTTGGTACTTTAGACACTGAACTTTGGGTTATAGGTTACTTGATTATTTGGAGGACTTAGAGTTGAATATATTTTGGGGTAGTAAGAGTATATCGTATTTGATGGATACCTAGTACCTAATTTAACCTAGAACCGAACCAAGTGTAGCTAATAATAGTATTTTGGGATTCCTACCTAATGCTTATTTGATGGATGCGTCGTGAATATTCGGGATCATAGAGTGTTGGTTAAAGTGTTAACCTGAGTGTTGTGGTACCATCAAAGGTTTTCATTAATACCGTTAGAAATTTTGGTTAACATAGATTACCCGTGTTTCTTAAGGATTAGATCGTTGATCGTTGTTTAAGGTTGTAAGCTATGAACTTTGGAGTTGAGTGATCTAAATTGGATAAATTGTTGTTAACCTTGAAAAGGAGAAACCTATTGCCATTAGAGGTTGGATTTATCGCGTTGTTTTGAGGAACACTTTGATGTCAATCATCTTAATGGATTTATAGTTCAGAACCTTAGACCAACGAGATTGTGGCTTCGTTGAGATATTAAATATTTTCTGGTTTCACCATTACGATTAGAAATTTGATGGACTTCTCAGAAACATTAATCGAATGACGTGTTTGAAGATGTGAGTGTTTGCGCCATTACCTATAGGTTTGAGCGTGTTTGAGGATTTATTGTACTTCCCCAACTTCTGTACTTGTGGTATTATAAATATGTGGGTGATCATTTTTGAGGATTTCGTGTCCGAACATTGTTAATTGGTGGATTTTATTTATTCTTACTTACTCGAGAAATTTGAAGTATACCTCGAGTTCAGACCTTATGAGCTTTAAATTTATGAACCTTAGTGATTACGAGTTTGGGTACGTTTTGATAACCGTTGGAATCTTAATTAAAGGATTAGTCTAAATCATTTGTGGATTCTTACTATACTAATTGAAAGATTATATAAGTATGTAAGACTTAATTTTGGAGGTTGTAGATTGAGTAGGACCATCCTGTACTGATATTGGACTTAGCGTTATTTGATGGGAATTAGGAACCCGTGTTTGTGGGAGTCGTGCTAGGAATCTCGAGATGGTTAATTTCTTCTATAATCCTTGAGAGCTCTTTTTGATTCTCAACTCCGTCTTCCTTTCTACTTCTCTTGAATTCTGTTACGGTAACTCCTGCCAATCCCTTTGACCTTTATCGACTTTGAAAACTCTTATTTTAATTTATTGTTTATCCTTGACTCTATTCATCCGTTCATCATTTCCCCGAACTTATGAAATGTTTGACTAATTTAAAAATTTTAATTTTTGTGAAATTTTAACATTTTGAAGCATTTCAAATTCTAAAACTCCCCATTTTGTAAAAACTTTGAGCAATTTAACATTTTTGAATTATAATTTAAGAACTTTATACTTCACTTTTGTTTTATCTTTGGTCGATATTTATACTTAGTCTTGTTTCAAAATGCCTTAATAATTTATTTTGAAAATATTTCAATTTTTTTTTTTTCAAACGATCGAAATTTTATGAAGACTTTCATATTTCCAAATACTTCAACTTCTATAGGTTTATTTTGTAAAGCGTTTTAACATTGTCGAAGTTATTTGGAATGTTCAAGTTTGATAACATTTTTTAAAACTTTCATAATTACTTTGATAACATTTTCGAAATTTTAATGTTTTGAAATTAGTTTCACTTTATTGTTGGTGGACTTTTGAATCTGTTATTGAAGATGCTTGACAACTGGATCGATTTTTACTAACTACAAATTTGATTTCTCAAAACGAAATTTTGTTTCGTCATAAAATGAAATATTATCCAATTTCTTAATCTAATTGTTTTACATTTGTTTTGAAAATGTTTTGGTTACCCTTTTTCCTTCGAGTTCGTTTACAAATGTTATTTAACAACGTTATTTTATCAAATAAACTTTAACTTTATGATATCATTCATTTAGAAGATTTTAAACGTCGGGTAGCTTAGCCCAATTCCTCTTGGAATAAATATTTGCATTCAATTTCGTATCACTTTGAAAGTTGTAAAATTTTCTTTTAAAACAAAATTCTTCACAAATTTGTATCCCCATATTTTCGAGTGGGGTAATCTTGATTTCTTTCCGCTTATTCTTAGTTTCGAGGACGAAACTTTCTTTTAGTGGGGAGGATTGTAACACCCGTTATTTTTCTAGCGTTTTATCCTTTTCGTTATGACTTCGTCATAACTCTGTCACATTTTGGCCTTGTGTTTCATCATTTTTCCAACTTTAATTTCATTTTCGAGTTTAATGATATTTATTTTTATTTTTAAAAGGTTTTAATTCTTTAGATCTATTTATTGGATTTTCTTCGTAAACTAATTAATTTTCCGCGAGGAATTCTATTTTTCTACGAGTTAACGTTTTTAAGCTAGGATTTAAATTATTTCTTTTCCTACAAGTGTCTGAATATATTTATATAATATTTTCAACCTAGAAATATTTTTATTTACAAAAATTTAGCCATTCGTGATTTTATTACGAAGTTTTGTAAATAATTATTTTCTATCGCGAGGTTTACTCGAATTGCTTTGAAATGCCTTTAATAATTTTACGATCCTTATTTTTATCAACCTACAACTAAAAAGAGACCCTTTTGGACCGTGACACCATGTAGTCACACCTTTGATTACAACTTTTATTTACATAACACTTTATGTTTAAACTTTAAGTAAAAATATATTTTTTTTTCTCTTTAATTGATTTAGATGCTTAAATTACAAACTTTTCATGCTACCATCTCATTCATTTTGGCTGAAATTTTAAGACTATATTCACATTGTTTTTGTCAATTTTAATGTTTCATTCATTCACCATCCCTTCATATTTTTCTTATTCATTTTTACATCAATTTTATTTTAACAAAAACCCCTTCTTTCTCCCTCTTTTTGGCTGGTGTTCCTGCCCATTTTCAGAAGCCATTTTTTTTCTATAATCAAGCTTTGATCGTCCTATTTTCGCCTTCTAAATTATAGTCTTTCTTTTCCCTTCGTTAAGGTAATAATCGATGTTATTTCCGATCGTTATTTACCTTAATTCTTTGAGTTTTCTCATGGTATTTTTGTACCATGTATGTCGTGTGATGTAGAATTCTTGGTCGACCCCGAAGCCGATGAATTTATCGTAGAGACGGATTTGGAGTGAAAGTAACGTCGATGTTACTCGGTATTACTTGATTTTATTTGTGTAATTGCATGTATAATTTTTATATTTCATTTTTGACAATATATGTATGTCATATAATCTGGAAAATTTTTAAAATTTGAAAATTTGCATGTTTCGGTATTTTTATCGCTTTTACGAGATTAACGATTAAATTGTTATTTTAATTTGTAAAATCGTAATATTCGGCCTAAACATGTAATATATGTTTATATTCTGTAAAAATGATGTTTTTGATGATTTTTAATAATTTAGTATTTTTCTGATATTTTAGTTATCAATTATTGAGTTATTATCGTTTACGGACAAAAACGATTAAAAGTCAATTTTTAGTTATAGTACCTAAACATTTTATTTTAATCTGATTTTTGACGTGGTGAAACTTTCTGGTGAAAAAGAATTTTCAGAATTTTTTAATAATTTTTCGGAATTTTGTTAGTGGATGAATTAATTAATCACTTTAAATCATCGTTTATCGTTAAAACCGTGTTTGTCGTTTAAATTCTCGATTTCTGGTCTTTTGTTTAAATCTGGAAGAAAATATGATTCTGATGATTTCATGATAAAATGTAATTTTATGATTTTTAATGCTTTAATAAAATGTTAGGAACGATAAGTTTTATTAATGGAATCGTTAATTGGGAAAACGGGTTTAAAAGACGGTTTTAACAGGATTTGTAAATTCTGATATTTTGAAAAATCTGAAAAATTAGTAATTTCTGGAAAATCATGATTTTTAAGTTCAATAATAATTATTGGATATTAATACTTAAATCGTTTTGTAATTACTATTTTTATTAATCGTTATTGCCGAGATTAGACAATTAACGAGAAAACCCTTTAAAAACCGATTTTAAGGATTCTGGAATTTTTTTTATGAACAGAATGTTTAAAAATATATTTTAACTATTTTAAATAATTTGTGTACTATTTATTAAAGTCTTTAATTAATAAGTATTGATTTTTGGACAAATTACAATTTATCGTTAAAATGCTTCGTTTTACCTAAAAGAATTATTTTTCCATCAAATTTGAAAATATTTAAATCTGAAACTTTAAGAGTTAAATCATCCCTTAACATATTCTAAATATATTCAATGGTTTAATTAAATAAAAGACGTTAAAAGATTTAATTTAACATTTGCCGTAAATTCCTATTTGTAATCGTATTGTCGTAACTAATAATAATTAGGGAATTTTAGCTTTTTAAATTTTGAAAACACCCTGATTAGTATTATTAAAATGTTTAAGACATTTTTAATTATTTTATACACTTGTACGATATTTCAATAATTTCATAAACTCAAATGTTCTTACTTTAATAATTAATATCGTTAAGGCCGAAAGTATTAGTTTTATAAATCTATATCGTTTACTAAAATTGTGGTATTAGTATGAACTAATATTTTCACTATTTTGATATAATGCTATTTTTAGTAAAGTTTCTAAAAATAGAAGTTTCCTAAAAAAGAAAGTTTCCTCTTTTAGAATATAAATGTTTACTTCTTTTATCCTCATATTATTTATATTGATTATATCTTTTGAATATCGACAATGGCTTTGTTTTGGAGTTATGGAATAAGGACAAGTGTGAGGTTAGAGTAATATATTCTAGGGTTTACGGTTTTGCCATCAACTATAAGGCTAGTGTATCAGGAATCGGTACATTGGTTGTCGAACCGGGTGACAGGTATCCCGGCAGTTGTGTACATTTTGACCTTAAGCTTAGGCCTCGCAGTAAGTCGCCATCATAAGTTGAACTGGGTGACAGGTATCCCGGCAGTTGTGTACATTTTGACCTTAACCTTAGGGCTCGCAGTAAGTCGCCGTCATAAGTTGAACTGGGTGACAGGTAATCCCAGAAGGGGTGTACATTATCTTAAACTAGGGCCACGCATTTATAAGTCGCCGCTCTATTATGGTTGAGTAGCCTAGTTAGAGACCGAAGTTTGATTTCTTTGAACTAAGTTCTCGAAGCTAATTTTTTGTATTCTCCTAGTGAAAGTCTAGCCGTCTACACTACTCCTATCCATAACGCCATTTTGAATATTTTTATTATTATTGATATATTTTCATTTGCAGGTTGGCAAATGTTTTATGTTTTCTTCGGAAAACTCATTTTATTTATATTGTTTCGTTACGTGAAGTTTTTCACTGAAAGCTTATTTTTAATATGCTGTTTTACTGTTTTCCATTTTTACTATTTTTCTATAGTAGTTATTACATTTTTAAAATCCTGTTATACGGCTGGGAGAACGTTAATGTTGCTTCCCACTGATTGTGGCTGTTATGTTTTAACATGGCAGGTATACATGTTCCGGGTGTGGGCTAGCGGGCAGTGTGGATCCTGCTTATTTATTTTGAATAATTATGTCTTATGGATTGTTCAACCCCTTTTGTGGATTGTTTTAAATTTTGGCCATTTTTATTTTAGGCCTATTGTTTGACTTTACTATTTTAATTTTACTAAGACATAGCTACAGTGTGTTTTAATCCCGACTCTACAGTGTTTCCGCCACTGTATCGCGTTAGATTTTCTAGGCAGGGATTACAGAATGTCTTTAAACATGGAAGGCCACCAAAACTCGCTTTGGAGAACCTTGGCAATTGTCTTTTGGTTGGCCAAGTCCACCATAAGATGTCGAGTGAAGGTGCTTCACTATATTATATCCTTCTTCGGCCGTAACACATCTCCGGTAAATTCCATTTACGCATCGGCGAAATAAATAAGGCTCGTCCTAATAATAGCGTCAGGCTTCATAACGTAGTTTCTTCCTCTCTTGCGTGGAATAATCGTCCGGAATAAAATGTGACACTAAGAAATTGACGATATCGGCATACCAAGGTGTAATAGTTTCAACGGCCATCAAGGCCTCATCTCTCATAGCTTCATTGATGGGAATACCATCATCTTCGTTGCTCTCTTTACTAACCGTTAGTCTACTAAGATGATCCGCTACCAACTTCTCCGATCCGACTTTGTCTTTAATCTCAATATCGAATTCTTGTAAAAGAAGCACCCACCGAAAGAGTCGGGACTTTGTCTCCTTTTTGGACATGATGTATCGAATCGCCGCATGATCGGTGTGAATAATGACTTTGGAACCGGTAACATAATTTCAAAATTTCTCCATGGCATAGACAACGGCAAGCATCTCTTTTTCGGTTGTGGTGTACCTCGATTGGGCTTCATCTAGCGTCTTGCTTGCATAATATATCACATGTAGCTTCTAATCAACCCGTTGTCCTAGAACGGCACCAACGGCAAAATCGGATGCATCACACATGATCTCAAATGGAAGATTCCAATCGGGAGCTTTGATAATCGGTGTAGTAGTGAGAGCGGTCTTTATCCTACAAAAGGCCTCAAGACACGAGTCATCGAAAACAAAAGGTGCATCTTTCATAAGCAAAGAAGTCAAAGGCTTAGCAATCTTGGAAAAGTCTTTAATAAATCGTCTATAAAAACCGGCGTGACCTAGAAAACTCCTCACCCCTTTAACATTCGTAGGTAGTGGCAAGTTCTCAATCACGGAGACTTTCGCCTTATCGACTTCAACTCCTCTATTAGAAACAATATGACCTAGGACAACACCTTGTTCAACCATAAAATGACACTTTTCCCAATTTAAAACAAGTCTATACTCTTCACATCGAGCTAACACTTGATCAAGATTTTCAAGACAAGAATCAAAAGATGTACCATGGACACTAAAATCATCCATAAAAACTTCCATGGATTTTTCAATAAAATCGGAGAAAATAGCCATCATACATCTTTGAAACGTTCCCGGCGCATTACACAATCCAAATGGCATCCTTCTATAAGCATAGGTGCTATAGGGACAAGTAAAAGTAGTTTTCTCTTGGTCATTGGGATGAATAGGAATTTGAAGAAATCCGGAATGACCATCGAGGAAACAAAAATAAGAATGATGGGCCAATCTTTCAAGCATTTGATCAATAAAGGGAAGGGGGAAATGGTCTTTTATGGTGGTCGTGTTCAATTTACGATAGTCTATACACATGCGCCAACCGGTAATAGTCCTAGTGGAAATTGACTCACCCTTTTCTCCTTTAACAACCGTCATTCCTCCTTTTTTCGGCACAACTTGTACGGGGCTAACCCATTTACTTCCGGTTATTGGGTATATAATGTTAGCCTCATACAACTTGAGGACTTCCTTCATGACAACCTCTTTCATGGTGGGGTTCAACCTACGTTGACCCTCAGCCAAAGGACGGTGGTCATCATCAAGGATGATCCTATGCATGCAAACATTTGGGCTTATGCCTTGGAGGTCGGCAATGCTATACCCGATGGCCTTTTTGTGCTTTCTCAAAACAATCAAAAATTTTTCCAATTGAGGACCATCAAGGGTAGCATTGACGATAACGGGATAATTAGTTCCTTCAAGAAAAGCATATTTGAGGGAAGATGGGAGTGGTTTAAGTTCAAGATTACGAGGAGAAGATACCGTACTCTTACCCACCGGTAGTGGTTCTACCTTTTCATCATGCGAATATTCTTCTTCAAGAGGTGGAGAGTCAAATGGTTCCTCTTCTTGCTTATCATCATCTATCTAGCTATACTCAACCAAACTATCAATAACTTCAATGGAATGCATTTGTTCAATCATTGGTTGTTTAAGAGCTTGAGAAAGGGAAAACTCTACCGACTCGTTCCCTATGTTAAATGACAACTTTCCATTCTTAACATCAACTATATTACCTCCAGTAGCCATAAAAGGTCGACCTAAGATAATAGGGGTAATAGTGTCTTCGGACATATCCATGACAACAAAGTCGGAGGGGATGAAGAATTTACCAACTTGAACGGGTACATCCTCAAGTATCCCAAGTGGGTACTTGACGGACCTATCTGCAAGTTGAATCGACATACTAGTGGGTCTCATCTCCCTCACACTAAGTCTCTTAGCAATAGAATAGGGTAATAAACTAACACTAGCCCCTAGGTCGCATAAAGCTTGATTAACAACAACATTTCCTACCCGACAAGGGATGGAAAAGCTAAAGGGATCGTCTAGTTTCTTTTGCATTTCGTTCATAAGAATGGCACTAAATTGACCCGTGAGAGAGACACATTCTTTATCCTCTATGGTTCTCTTTTTAGTCAAGACATCTTTCAAAAACTTAGAGTAGAGGGGCATTTGAGAAATTACCTCGGTGAAAGGTAAAGCTACCTCTACTTTCTTCAACTTATCCACGAAACGGCTAAATTGGGCATTCTCTTTGTGTGGCTTAGCTCGTTCGGGAAAAGGCAATGGAGGGATAGAAGCGGGAGGCGGTGGAACATTGGATTCTTCGTCTTCTTCGGCTAATGGCTCCGCCTCATTTCTTTTGGCTTCTTCCGCTTCCATTTGCTCTTTCTTCTTTCTTTGTTCTCTTAATTCATTCTCCACATTTTGGAGGATATCAAACTCTGCTTGTATTCCCCGGTTTTGTTTGGGGGAAGTGGGAGATGATTCTTGTGGTGTACTTGGTTGATTCACTTTGGATGGGGTATTCTTGGTGTTCAAGTTCAAGTTCTTATATGGGTCCTCAAGTTCTTTGCCACCTCTCAAAATTACGGCATTTGCTTGGTGTGAAGGATCTCTTGGGTTTTGGGGTTGACCGGGCAAACCATGGGGTGGATGAATTGGTGCGGCTAAGGCTTTTGTTGTTTCTTGTGATTCCCAAACCTTTAGCCTTGCCTTAGTATCTTGATGTTCATTCCATAGTTGGCCAACGGTTCTATGCAAATCATTATAGTTCTCCCGTGAAGGTCCTCCTTGACCAAATTGAGAATTGCTTGATTGGCCAAAAGATTGAGAGGGTTGATTGAATGGTGGTTGGTTGTAACTTTGGTTTCCTTGAAAGTTACCTTGGAACCCTTGATTGTATCCATGATTAAAGTGATTACCATGTTGATTTTGGTAATTGTTGTAGTTGTTAGGAACATGGAAGTTGCTACCTTGTTGATTGAAATTGCACCTTTGATGAGGAGGCATATATGGGAGCATCTTTGGAGGACCTTGATTAAAGGGCCTTTGTTGACTTTGATTGAATGGCCTCATTTGACTCCCTTGGGCGCGCGGCATCGGATTTTGAACATTTTGATTTCCATAAGAGAAATTAGGATGAAATCTTGTGCCGGCATTGTAAGTATTAGAAAAAGGATCAAATTGAGGTCTCTGCCCATATACTTGTATAGCTTGGACTTCATTTGGCTCTTCAACATAAACTTCTTCATTAGGAATGCAAAAGCTAGAATCGTGGCCATGATTGCCACAATGATCACATTGAACTTCCCATGTTAATTGCTTTGGAGGAGATGGTTGCCTTGGTGGAACACTCCCTTGAATTTGGTACATACCTCTAGGAGTGGGCTTAGAATTCATGGCATCCATTCTCCTTTTCAATTCTTCAAGTTCCGTTTCAAATTTCAATTCGTTAGAACTCTTAGATGAGTTCGCTTCAACTTTCTTTCTAGAATCCCTCGATTGACCCATTCTTGAATCAATCCTTGTCATCTTCTCAATAAGATTTTTAGATGCCTCATCGGTGAGAGAAGAAAAGTCTCCTCCGGCGGCCGAATTGAGGTTCTCCTTGGTTCTCGATGAAAGGGTGTTGTAAAACATTTGGGTGGTTAGCCAATCGGGTATTCCATGATGTGGACATTTGCGCAACAAATCTCTAAATCTTTCCCAAGCCTCGCTTAGGCTTTCGAATTCATCTTGCTTGAACGTTTGTATCTCCATGCGATATTGGTTGGTCTTTGACGGCGAAAAATATTTCTCCAAGAAGGCATTAGATAATTGAGCCCATGTTGTGAAAGTATTAGCGGGATGGCCTTGAAGCCATCTACGAGCTCCATCTCTCAAGGTCTTCGGAAATAATAAGCGATGCAATTGGCATGAAGTTAATCCATTGAGACGGGCTCCTACTAATTTTTCTTTAAATGAAGCGATGTTCTCTTGAGCATCTTCTTGAGAAAAACCATGAAAAGTATCTTGTTGGACCGCATTACTCAAAGATGCTTTCAATTCATAGTTCTCGGGTATCTCTCCAAAATCGACGGGAGAAGGTGTTTCTTCGTGTGTGAGTTGAGAATGAGAGGCTAGGGTCGCCATTTGTTGGATTGGTGGTGATGGTGGATTTGAATTTGGTGGATTTGGTGAATTTGGAGAACTTAGAGGGGATGGAATTGGTGGTGGTGTTCTCGGTGATGGTGGTAGTGGTGGTGAATTTTGTGAAGTGGAAGGTATGGAAGGATTGCTTGGAGTGGGGTTATGTGATGTAGAAGGTGTAGAAGGTGGATGTGGTAGGATGGGATTAAGGTTAGGAGGTGATAATGAAGGATGTGGAATGATGGTGGTTGAGTTATTTCCTCGAAAACGCAATGCTCTAAAAGTCCTTTCCGGCTTCGGATCGAACCACAAGGGCGATGACGTGTTCCTGGGCATAAAACTCAATTAAACGGTAAGTCTCCTAGCACCTCGCGGTACTAGGGAAAAGAGAGAAGGGAAAAGAATCAAACACAACAACTAAAAACACAACAACAACTAGCCGTTCCCCGGCAACGGCGCCATTTTGATCACCTCCCAATCGGATCGGTCGTTAACGAAGGACGGGGGATCAAACGATATTTGTAAGACTCGGAATAACACAAAAACTACTAGAGTAATCGTGGTAAGTCGAGGTCGGTCCACAAGGAACGGTGTGTGTTTGTGAAACTTAAAGTGTCGTGTTCGATGTCTAGAGGGGGGTCTTTTCTAGGGTCGAGTCTAAACTAAGGGAATATCTAGAGAAATGGCTAAGGGTGGTCAATCTAAGGAAAAGGTGTTAGGGAGAAGTCGGGATTCGGTACTTGGAGTCTAAGAAGGCCGGAATCGAGTTTTTGTCGCAATATTGATAAACTCACCTAAAATCTCGCTTTCGCGGCGAATGAGGGTAAGTCCCTAGTCATGGTAATTTCTACCCCGAGTTTCCCCATATTGGTAGAAATTAGTCAAGGTCGGTCTAGTTGGCCGGACTAAAACAACAATGACACAACACCATAAATAAGATAAACCAACATGCAAGCAACCCACCAACATCCCTATATTCATATAATCCAAGCCCTCATCCCTAAACTCCCTAACAAGAAATCTACTCACAAATCATTATGGAACACAACAAAATATCTATTAAGGGGAAAATTACTACAACATGCATATAAATTAGATCTAATGAAACTAACAACACCAATATGATTTAGACAAGATGATGATGAGTAAATAACATAAAAACTAAACTAGAGATTAGAGAGTGGAAAAGAATTATACCAACTATGTAGATCTATAAGAAATAAGAAGATATCATGAATAAAGATTGAATCTTTGATAAATAAAATGGAGAACTTGTCACTAATCCTCCAATAAACCCAACAAATCTTCAAATAAAACTTGAATAATCTTCTTACAAACTTGAAATATAAATAATTGTTGATGGAAATTATGTAGATCTACTATTAATTACTATGTAAACTACTAGAATTTTTGGAGGATTTTTCTAGATTACTACTACTAATGGATGGTGTAATAGGATGGTGGAGTGGTGTAATGGCTTCCCTCCTTAACACAATGGAGAGGTGACTTGGGCAATAAACTAGGGTAACATATATATAGTAATCTCTTAATGGGTATTTAACCTAAAGCCCAGATCCAACTTTATGCTCCATTAGTGAGACAATCTCCCTTAGCATCTTCATGGGGTGAAACTTTGCCCTGCGGACTTGACGATAATTTCCACCGGGTGAAAATTTCGCCCGGTGAGATTTTCTTCCATTTTTCGCGTTTTTGGCACTTCTTCCCATCGGGCGATATTTCACCCGGTGGGCGAAATTTCGCCCGGTCAGTTTCGCCCGGTCAGTTTCGCCAGTGGGTAAGCTCGGAAAATCTTCGGGGGAGGCGTTTCACTGTCGGGTGAAATTTCGCTCGGTGGTGTCTCACCGGGTGAAATTTCGCCCGGTCATTTTTTTGGCCTCAAATCTTGTCTCATTCTTCGTTGTTTGATCGGATGGCTTTAAACTTTAAGTTGTGTGCTTTGCTCTTTGGACGGTGTTCCTTTCTCTTGTGCTCGTGGAAGCTCAATCGTGATTTTTGTAGCAAAACCTATCAAAATTGATAGAAAAACTACCAAAAACACGTAAAATGCACAAGAGGGACGCTAATGCGAGAAGTACGCAAAATATGGCGATAATCGCACTCAAGACTCGCAAAACGAGGGAAAAATGGGTCTAAATAGAAGGAAAAACGGTCTAAATTTAGCACACAACAAGTACCCTCTACTCTCCTATGTGCATCTTTTCATGGCCTGCTTGTCACGTGAAATTGCATGCAAAGAATGTAAACACAATTGTTTCGACGACAAAACTTACTTGTCCTTAGACAACCGACATAGCAAAAGGTATTGGTTTAAAATTAAACAACGGATGTTACAGTACTTCCGCCACAACTAGGAAACAAAGTTATCGACCCACCGATTGATTAGTAGAGGCCGCTATAGTGCGGGCGGGATTGGATGTCGATGTCTATCGAGCATTGGCTTCCCAATACGTACCCTCACCCCTTACTCAAAATCGACGGTTTCTGGATGTCCAAAACCATTGGCAATGAGAGTCATTCCAGGCAGGGAGTGCTTAAGGGTACAAGTCTTTATCTTTAGGTCCTGTGCCACTCATCTTTGAGCCGGCTAAGGATCAAAGTTGACTTGAACGGTTTCCGAGTCCCCATAATTGACTCGGTGGCGACTCCACAAATCGGCAACTAATTCAGTTCACTAAAAAGGTCGCCTTACCAAACATATCGGCCTTTAAACATTTATACCACGACGCGATCGATTCCAACGAAAACACGGGTGCCTGCACCCGTCTAGTACAAGTCTGAATTGTCATCCGAATCGAGGTCGGACACATCGCCCCAAACGCGAGATCAGACCGGCCCCCGACCGGGAGGGGGCCGCGTGGGTGGCCGCCGTGATCGAAAGAAACCGGGTTGGTCCTGCGCGGGTGCGCGCCGGACGCCTGGCGGTGCGAACGGACGTCCACAGTCTCTAGAACATGGTAGAGTCATCTAGAATATTCTAGAGGGGTCTGGAATATTCTAGAAGATAATAGAGTCGTGTAGAATATTCTAGAAGGGTCCGGAATATTCTAGAATATGGTAGAGTATTCTAGAAGTATCTAGAATACTAAAGAGTCTTCTAGATTGTTCTAGGATGTTCTAGAATTGTCTAGAAAGGTCATCTACATACTAGAGAGTTCTAGGCGTCATGTAAATATAGAGTTTTGTGTAGAAGAGTCTAGAAGGCTCCCGAGAATTCTAGGAGCCTTGGAGTTCCAGACGGTTCCAAGAAGCCCTATAAATAGAGGTGCATGGTTCAATTGCCCCCCATCCACAAATCCACCAAACCACTCATGTCCACAACACACTCTCAAGCATTGTAAAAACTCTCCTTGTAAACCTTTCTTAATAAAGCAATCATTCCCTTATAACTTAGTCTTTTCATTCTTTACTTAATCTCGATCTTGTTAATCCGACTAAGGCGTGGTTATCGGGTTTGACTGACTTAACTTTTGACGGGACTACGAGTTAAGTGGCACACGAGTCTTTCTTAGGGCAAGAAAGAGTCATCTCGTGACATAAGGGTGTCATAAGGCATATTGAAGTTATTTGTAGGAACTTCTTATGGGATAATTGTGTTCAATATCATAGAGTTCATCTTGTGACATGAGAAAACCTTGTTCTTCCTAAAAGAGAATGCGGGCTTGGGATTAGAAAGACTGACATCTGAAACATAGCTATCATTTCAAAATTAGTGGATTAGATGGAGAAATGTTATTTACATCAAAGGGTACACTTGGCAGGGGTACCAGAACCTCAAGGATGCTTCTTGTATGTACGTGGAAGAACGTCTGCGAGGTGAAGAAACTAATGAAAGATGGCTTTATTAATGGTATATGGAGTGCATCTCAACAGTATACGGTCAAGGGTGGCCATGACTGGTAGAGATGTCAACGGGTTGGTTTCGGATCGGGCGGAGCCTCACCCTAATCCGCATACTCCACCTGATCTATCCGTCATCCGATTAACCCTCCACCCGAATCCAATGCATCCGTCATCCGCGGGTGATTCGGGTGGATCGGGTGCTTAACGGATGAAAACATATTTAAAAATAATGCAATAACAAATATACAAATTATAAGATGCGTAAAGTTTTGGGGATTTTTTGGTGGGCGGAAATTAAGTGGGGGAAAGAAGATCTAAGATGGTGGCCGGGAAAGTGATTACGGAAAATATTTTCTTAGGGTTTTAGAAAAAAAAAGGATAATGAGTATACAAATAGAGTGAAATTAATTATTATTTTAATTCATTCATTATTTTAATTTTTTTTAATCAATAAACGGGTTTGACGGATCGGATGATGGGTGAAAAATCTCCACCCGAATCCGACCCGATCCATCACCCGATTCATCTGTCATCCGTTTTAAATCCATTTAGTTCGGGTTTTCATCCATTAATTTTATTTAGGTAGATCGAATTTAAGCGGGTTCGGGTGAAATTGACATCCCTAATGACTGGGCTCACGAAGAAAGCGTATGAGCAGGACTAAACTGCTTTACTCTTAAACAATTGGAACATTTCTAAGCATTCCATGATTGCTTGGCTATATACGCACAAGGGAATAAATGTCGAAGTCAAACTATTTAGGTTTGGATTATGTGAAAATGATCTATGTTGTCTCTGTGGGAGGGAAAATGAAACTTGTAGTACCTGGTGTCTACTCGAGTCATTGGCCAACACCCGATGATGATCATAGTAGAGACCACTATGTGCGGGCGGGTTTAGGTGTCGATGTTCCTAAGGTTGGCTTCTCAACGTCACTACAAAAATAAAGTTCAAGAGCGTCCATAAACGACTTGCATTTATGGACGCCATTTAAGGACGGGCGCCCTTTGTTAGATGCCAAGATGTGGAAGCCCAGGCCGCTCGCCTATTTTTAAAGCGGGCGTCCATTGTTGGACGCCAGAAAATGGGCGTCCACGATGGCGTCTGACGAAAGACGCCATTTTGAGAGAGCTGACATGCGACAGTGAACGCCATTACTGGGCAGCTGGCGTTCACTGTCGCAAGCCATCCACGTCAGATGGCGTCTGACAGTGGACGCCATCTGCCCAGTGATGGCGTCCACTGTCGCACGCCAGGTAGTTGAATATTTGACGTTTATGGTCCATATAAGGCATATCATGGCGTCGGATAGTTGACGCCATGTATGCTGCTGCAAGGCCGTAAACATGCGTTTGATGTCTAGCCAAAATCTACAAGAAAACCAAAATCCACAACACTTTAACTCTCAACACAATTCACAACACTTCAAATCTCAACACAAAATTCACAACATTCAACTCTCAACACATGTCTAGCCAAAAAAAACATTCATATAAATAAGTTTGAAGATACGATAATCACATATATACAAATTAGTTTGAAGATACATTAATCGTAAATAAGTTTACAATAACTACAGTCTATCAGCTAACCGGGAAGCTAGCTGAAGCACCCGAGTTCCCACCATTCCCGTTAAAGAGGTCTCTATCATCTAGAGGGCGGGAGTTAGGTCCTTGGTTGCATATGGCAAACATGGTCCTAAACAGTTGCATTTCTTCCCGCATCTTCCTAATTTCCTTCACTTGATGCGCCAAATGCTCTTTCATTTGCTTCTTCTCCGGGTCATGTTGAGATCCCGCGGGCGTATATTTCGTCTGTGAAGCGGTGCCAAAACGCGGTGGAGGAGGTGTGAAAAAAATGGGGTGTGCATTCCCTATATATGTCGTACACAGCCCCTTTCCTATACCCGTCGACGACCTCAAAAAATGTTGCATTTGGGTCTTGTTGGGTAGGTTGAGAAGCGGTGTCAGCGGTCTGGTCGGCGGTCCGGTTGACGTACGCATCCTAAATAAACAACAATTATTTCAGTTTTAGTTATTATATAAAAACATCGGTATATTTATTTAACCACATAGACTAAGACAAAGTTGATTTATTTGAAATAGTTAGTACTCACCCAAATCTCCCTATCCCTCTTTGTTACAAAGGTCGACTCCCTTTTATCATTGGTCTTCCCAAGCATGTCCAAGAACAATTCTGGAGCGATGGGCATTTTCCTAGTATCTTTTTGTATCTAATATATGTAGATGAATGCTAGGTGAATATTATGCAAATATAATTTATGAGAATTTAAAAAAAATACTATATTAATAAAAATCATACCTTAAACGCCCGACGGAATGACGACTGAGAACCCCGATGATGTGCATCGTTTGCTTTATTTTCCCTCTACTTCCACGTTCTTCATCTTGTTTTTCTTTCCGCGTTCTGATCTTACCTTGAAGTCTTGGTGGAAATGATATCTGTTCCACCTCTCCAATGCTTCACCTAAAATTTAAATTATTAACATATTAATTAAGAAAAATTTGAAGTTAGATTATTTGTTAAAACCGAGTATTATTAAAAACTACACCTTTAAGATCTTTTAGCGCAGTCCCTCGCTCATGTCTTTTGTACATGACGCCCGAAAAACATCGTGTACAAGTCTCGTTATACCGATCCCAAACCCTACCTTCGAGCTCAGGCTTCCAAACAAACTTCAACTATAAAACCGATTCGGATTATTAGTAGCGAAAATATTTACAAAGCCTATATTTGAAATAATAACAACGTGAGTAAAAAGCCAACACACCCCAAAATTGTTGAACCACTGTTGGCGTTAGTCTAATGGCACTTGAGTCCAACAAGTGTACCCGAATCCACGATCGACCATGTAGCTTGCAGTACACCCTTTAATCACATCTAAATGCAAAAACCTACACCGTTTCGAGAATCACATATATATATATATATGAAATCTTAAAAAAATATTCCGACAATTGATTTTTGATATGTTAGTTTATATTACCAGATGTTGTTAATGTCGATCTTCATCCGTCCCTCATCGTCATACTTCGGTTCAACCTGCTACTGTTGTTGCTGCTGCTCCTCTGGTCCCGTTTTGAGGGCCACTTCTTCCTTTTCTTCCTACTGCTGGGACATTTGAGTCGACCTACTACTCCCACCCTGTCTCCTGCCTCTGCCTGACATCTTAACCTTGCAATAGACAATATCAACAATAATTAGCAATCAAAATTAGCGATTAAACAGTAAACCAAATGAGTAAAACAGTGATAAATAAAACCTATTAATATCGTTCTAATAATCATCTTCGCTATCCTTATCGCCATCACCCTCATCCTCCTCATCCTTATCTTCCTCCTCTGTCTCATCGCCATCCACATCATCATCATCCAAACCATCCAAATTCTCCTGGTTCTGTCCGTCATCCTCCTCAAGGATCTCTCGAACATCCATAAGGATGTCATCGTTATCACCACCATCATCATTCTCTAAATCTTCCTCTACCCCTTCGTTATGCTTTTCATTTGAGAATATGGTTTCATCACTTGGAGATAAGCGCGTATACGTACCACTTGAAATAACATCTTCCTGTAAAAGAGTACTGTCTATTTTCCCCCGTGATTTAGTCTTAAAAACTGTCCACCATTGACTTTGATTTCTATCATTTCTTGTAGTTGGATAAGGAGCAAAGTACACTTGCTTTGCTTGATATGCGAGTATGAAAGAATCATACTTAGGATATTTCCTAATATGATTAACTTCAACTAGCTTGTAACGTTCATGCACTCTTGTACCATTCACTTTGTTGTCTTTCCACTCACATTTGAATATCACAGCTCTATACCCACGTTCTTTACCAACGTAACACAGCTCGAAAATATCCTCCAAAATACCGTAGTAATCATCACCATCAAGAGAAGAAACATTCACACTAAAATTACATCTAACCTTACTCTTCCCGTGGTTGAACGTGTGAAAATTAAACCCATTCACCGAGTAGCGGTTCCAGGTCTTAACCACTCGCAAAAGACCGTATGCCAAACTTCTAACCCAATCATCCTATATATCTAAGGCAATTACATGATCCTTAAGCCACTTAGGAAACAGTTCCTCATGCTTATTCCAAACATCATCAGCATTGACATTTGGGTTTATAGCCACAAATTCGGTTACAAATTGCTTCTCATAAGGCTCCAAAATATCACAATTGGAAAGTAGATAAAGGTGAGCTCGATTGTATTCTTTTTCATCTAACATCCTAGAACCCTCAACTGATGAAGTTTCTTCCTCGTGCTTAATTTGAAAAAACTCTGGTATGTTAGGATCAATTACCACCGATTTCTCTAGGTTAAGATTCCTGATTTTAGTTTGGACATCTTTCTCAAAGTAAAGGGAGCAGAATTTTGCAATCTCTTCTGTTAAATATGTATTACAAATAGAACCCTCTACTCTAGCCTTGTTACCAATTTTATTCTTCAAATGGTTAAGGAACCTATATATATAAAAGTAAACAATTCAATTAATAAATATTAACTATGTTTTAATTAGAATTAAAAATCAACTTAATAAAAATTATGTACCTGTCAAATGGGTACATCCATCTATATTGGAGAGGTTCTCCAACCTTAGCTTCGTAAGGCAAGTGGACCAGTAGATGCTCCATCGAATTAAAGAGCGATGGTGAGAAGATCATCTCAAGTTTGCAGAGTATCTGTGGAATTTGATCCTCCAGCCGAGTCATGTCATCAATTGTTACTGTAGAAGAACACAAATCTGGGGGAAATTGAGATATTTCAGTTATAGAATTCCACACTATCGGTGGCAAAAGCTGCTTTAATGATACTGGTAGTAACCTCTCCATAAACACATGACAATCATGACTCTTTAAACCTTGCAGCTTTAGATTCTTATGATAAGAGGTGAAGGATAAGGGGAAAAATGTAGGTGTGGAGCCTAGACCTAATTCGATGAGATGATGTTTCAAGTGTCAAGGCTATGGTCACGTAACTAATGAATGTCCTTAAAAGCGAGCTTTAACCGCACAAGAGCTTTGTGATATTGTGGACATGACATAGGTCCATCCCGACGCGGCCACGCGCGGGTTTGTGTAGGCGAATGAATCTCGTGGTGAGATTTATCTCGGATCGAAATTTAAATCGAAATAGAAGTCGCCACCGAACTTTATGGGAGTTCCGACCCGTTTGAACCCACTCTACACTTAGGCGTATCGTGCACAAAGCACGGCCCGCTTTTAGTGCTAGAGCTTATGGGTTCGTCTCTTTGCATTACGATACCGACGCCGAGTTATCGGATATCGTGCATCGAATGACTCTCGTATGCCAACGGTTTCGGACATCCGAAAACCATGGTTCTGAGTAAGGGGTGAGGGTACGAGTTGGGAAGCCCACGAAGGACACCCAACCCCGCCCGCTCTTAGCGGTCTCTACTAAGATACCGTTCCATTTTCGTGTACGCGCGTTAGTAAGATGACTAAATGTTATGCAAACAACATTTTAGCTAAACATGTGAATTATGTGTTTAAACTACATCGTTTTAATGCATCTTGGATTATTGTCGAAGTTGAATTTAGCATGCGATGTTCATTTATAAAACAATAAATGTCAAACCTCAAAATAGAAAAATCGTAAATAAATTACAAAATACGCGGGCGGAAATACAACCCGGAATTACAATACAACGAGCAAAAGTAGAATAATCGGATTAATAACGGTAATGTAAATAAGTTAGACGGTTAGAACAATGATGTGATGCATGATTTTGAAAGAGTAAGCACGTGATTGTGATAAGTGTAGTTTGTAGTGCTTATTTTGCTATGTTTTGCTCCCATTTTCCTTGTGGAATCGCTCCTTTGGAGCGATTCATGGGCTTCTTATGCTTCCTTTAGTTCGTTTCAGGTTCCCGAGGCCGAATTGGAAGAGTTTGAGCGATTCCGACTCAATACATACACATTTTGGAGCCAACGAGATAAAAGGAACGATGACTCGAGACCTTGGAATCGACCCCGAGACCTTGGGACCCAATCCCGAGCCTCCGAGACCTGATCCCGAGTCCCGAGAATCGGTGGGAAGCCCATGAGAGGCAAGGAAGGACCAAAGAGCGTTTAAGGAAGGCATGCAAGACCCATCCCGTTCGGGATGGCCTCATCCCGTTCGGGATGGGGTGCTACATTAAGATGGCTGCTGTGAGCCCATCCCGGTCGGGACCATCCCGTCCCGGTCGGGATGACAGGGCCATCCCGATCGGAATGACCCGTCCCGGTCGGGAAGATACAGGGGCAGCGCGACTCTTTTCTTTTCTTCTCCTTCATTCTTGTACCCATATATATACTCCCTTCTTGTAATATTAAGACATCTTATGTTAGTTTAGACTCTCTTAATCCTCCAAAACCCTAGATTTACTCTCACTCATTAGCTTTAATCTTCCCTTAATCTTAGTTAATCCTTACTTAATCATTGTAATTAGTTCTTGTATTAAGAGGATTGAAGAATTCTCCAAGATTGACAACCTTGGGTTTTATTTGGGTTCTTATTTATACAAGATTGCATCTTTTCATCTTCCTAGTGTTGGTATAATCTTTCTTACTCTTAATCTTGTTTATTTAATCTTGTTTGCATCTTGTTATATTGTTATTGACATTGTTCTTGTTAATCATTATGGATGTTTGTTTAGTGATAATATTTTCCCTTGTTATGGTTGTTTTATTCATGATAATGAGTGAGTAGTCTTCTTGTGGGGTTAGTAGGGGGATTAGGGGTAGATTATAGATGATTAGGGTTGATTAAGGGGAAAAGGTTACATCTTTGTTGTTAGTCGCATTGTAGGCACCCTATGTGTTTGTTGATATGCTTGTGTGAGTTGTAGTGGCCATGCTTCCCATACTTGTGTTCATCTTCTCATTGTTTGTCTATAATGCGGAAATGTTGAGAATAGTCATAGTCACGAGAGTGCCGACTAGGGTCTAAGTTGCGAGAGCCCGGACCCACCTTGACATCGGTCTAAGTTGCGAGAGCCCGGACCGACTCTAGCGATTAGGAGACACCTATACCCTTGATCACCCCAATTACCCTTCTACTCCTATGAACCCGACCTACCCCACTTCTTTCCATATTTGAGTTCATCTTCTTAGTTAGACATCGTTTACTCTAGTTTATTTGTTAGTTCGATCATTAGCATTGTTAGTCTAGTTCTTATTACTCCTCCTTAATAGTTCTTCTTTTATCGCTTCTTCGTGTTTGTTTGGTAATCTAGTCTCGTTGTAGGTAGACGTAGTCTAAACCTTGATATACCGTCCTCGTGGATACGATCCCGACTTGCCCTAGCTACTCACTAGGTTAGTCGGTGTTTTATTGTTGGCTAGGGACGTGACGAATCCCTACCATCAGATTGACTTGACACGTGACGACTAAAAGTCGTAGAAAAAGATTTGATAAGGCTTGTATTCACTACTACAAATGAGCACTTGGGCCACGGCTGAATTCGTGGCAGAAGTACTAAATTTTCGTGGCTAAAGTACTTTGCCACGGAAAAATCATACGTGGCGCAAGTGGCCGTGGCGAACAAATAGCCACGGAAAAAAAAAACTGTGGCAAGTATTGATTTTATTGCCACAGAGTCTCCCATGGCTAGAATTAACTTTTTGCCACGGGATAACCCGTGGCTAATTACGCTTGGGGCGAAACATTTATTTCGGTGAAAATATATAATAAATTAATTAATTAATATCCGTAAGAATCCTCTGCCTCTAGAGTAGTCACATCTGAAACGGTAACTAGCATTATAGTCACATCTGAGTCATTTCAATATCACTTAATTTCACCAGTCGCACGCATCGAAGAGCCTTCCCAGGAGGTCACCCATCTTAACACTACTCTCACTCAAGCACGCTTAACTGTGGAGTTCTTATGACCAGCTACCAGAAATGAATTTGAACTTTGTTGACATAATCATTGTTTGAATTCCTTTAAAATGTTTTTTTCCCACAAACTACATTTACTTTTGAGTAATTAATTGGTTTTCCCCCAATGATTTATTATTTATGATTAAAAAAATTGTTCCGGTAAAAAAAAAAAACAAATTTCGAAATTAACTTTCGGACTCATGATTTCATTAATTTTTCGATATTTGTATTTTAATTTCTAATTTTCACGTTCTTTTATTGCTAGTTCTTTCGATATGTTTTTTCTTTTTGTTGTTGGCTTAATTAGATATTTTATTTGCTTTGAACTATCGGTCGTTATTTTATTTCATTAGTTTTTATCCTTATCGAGTTTCCTCTTGTCTACTCTAAGTTTTACCAGAATTTTATTTTTCATTAAATTATTTTTGTTTTATATTCATTTTTTAAAATATCTACCAAATAATATTATAGAATAATTATTGAATTAGACAGTTGACGATAAATTAATTTTTTTTCTCACTAGTGGTCCTTAATTATTAGATTTTCTTACATGTATTTGTAAGTTATTTGTTTTTCTCAATTATACCTCTCTTTTTTTGAAAAATAATTTTAACTGCTTATTAAACTTAGGTACGACTTTTCAAAACATTAATCTTTCTTCCAAACCAAATAACTTGAAACCAATTAATTTACAAAACTAATCATTATTTTCACAGTCAAAGTTAATTCCATAAAAAAATATTGATCGATTAGAATTCTTAAATACGAGTTTAAAAAATCATTTTTTTCACACTGAAAATATTGTAAGAAAATAAATCAATAATTTGAAAAAAAATAATACAACGCTCGAAAGTTGCGGTTATGAGTCATGCTTGGTCCCTTTCTTTTAAAGTATTTTTGTCTTGAAAAGAGATTTAATAAATGTGAAAATTATATTAATTAGTTAATTAATTAAGCGGTAAAACTGAAAGATCTCAAATAATATTAGACATGTCAACGATGGATGATAAATTACATACTTCTTTTTACTTGATCTGCTATGTACACCGCATATTAGCTAGCATATATATTACACTATTTAAATGTCATCCAGTCTTTCAAAAGTCATACTTTAGATTATATAATTTTAGTTAAACATATTGTCAAATTAAGAGAAATCAATGACTTCAAAAATTATGATTAGTTGAAAATCAACAAATTAGACCACCAAAGTTTTCTTTACTTGTATTTTGTGTTACAATTTTATTTTATTTTTAAAAGTTAATAAAAGAATAACAATTTTTTTTAGTAATAAAATATTTTCAAATTTAAATTTTTTATTTATTTCATATCATCTATAACTTTAAATTTTAAGGAATTTTTTAAGACCAAAATTTGACATTTGGCTTATCTTGAAAGCAATTAATTATAGTTTGAAGAACTACATTAGCCACATGCGTTTATTACATTAGTGGCTAAAAAATAATTTCGCCATGGAATTTAATTACATCGTGGCTAAAAAATATTTTCCACAGAACAAATTCGTGACTAAATATATTTTTGCCACGGGTGTGGCAACTTTCGTGGCAAGAGTGATTATTAGCCACGACTTTAATAAAATTCATAGCGCAAGTGAATTTTAGCCACGGGAAAAAATTTCCCGTGGCATATTTTTTTTCTCAGGTAGTGAATCAAAATTTTCCCGTGGCTAGGTAAAAATTAGCCACGAATAACAAATTACCGTTGGCATAATTCGTGGCGCAAGTGGCAATTTGTTGTAGTGATTATGTAGGAGGCTCACGTAGTAGCATTATGAAGGTCACTCGATCGAGTCATGGAAGGGACTCGATCGAGTGCTCTTAGTGAGGAGCTCCTACCTCTTTTTTGAGGGGTCACTCGATCGAGTGAGTCATGGCACTCAATCGAGTGCCCCCTTGTACGAGCGTCTGCTCATTTCGAAAAAGGCAATGATTTTGCATTGTATTGATTTTAAATCAATAGCTAGCCAACTTACGAAAAAAATATTATATAATTTAAACTCACTCGATTTTCGATACTCATAACGTGCAATGTACGGTTATGAGACCGGTATCGGACGTTTAGAGTAAATTTGTGAAAGCGTTATTAATTTAATTAGAACAAAAATCGGTTCCCCCCGCGTCACGACATCGATATTAATCCTTACGGATCACGTGATGTTTGATTCCGCATCAACGGGTTTCGTGCTAATCTCGATTGAAAAAGACTCTTCAAGCGCGATATTTGACTACGGAGTCAATATCGTTCCTTTAGAGTAGCATTTTTGAAAAATGGTATCGAACATGTTTAACGACGAATAACCACGATCACGTTACGCCCTTAAGTGTCTAGGGCGGCGTGCCTCAAAAGGGTGTCACCTCCAGTACGACTTGTAGAAGGATTAAACGGACTTTGAACGGAATTCGTAATTAAACGTATTCAATCCGAATATATATATATATATATATATATATATATATATATATATATATATATATATATATATATATATATATATATATATATATATATATATATATATATATATATATATATATATATATACGCGGTATTATTAATGACGATAATAAAATGTTAGATGTTAGCGTACGATATATAAATGTTAGATTACATAAAATAAAAGTTAGTAAACAACGAATTAAATGTTGGTATTAATAGTTAGTATTATTAATAGTAATTAGTATATATACATATATAAAAACAAGGAGGAAAAGGAATGGAGATAACGGGGTTTGATTTTACACCCTCAACCTACATGCTTAAATGGTCTTGGAAACAGAATCGTCTAGTAGCGGCGTGTGCGCGGGAGTGTCGAGAATGTAGGACGAGTTATGGTGTGTATGGTTAGGGAGAGGATGCTCTCGGTCTTTGACAAGTTTTGATCTCGGGGGTGGCTTGTATGCTAGAGTGTATAAGGGACTCTAAGGAAGCCTAGGATGTTTTATGTTGTGAGGTAAAAATGATGGTGAAAGGTGATTAAAAAAAAGGTGAATGTGTTGAATGATGTGTGTGTAAATGTAGGGTTTGCCAAAGGTTGTGAAGTGAAGAGGAGTGGGGGAGTATTTATAGAACTTAACCCGTCCAGGAGTCACTCGATCGAGTGGCTCAAAAAAGGGTTCCCTGCCTGTCTTTCGTGGGTGCACTCGATCGAGTAGGTTCGATTGGGTGAGAGGTTTAAGGGAAAGTTGAGATTTTTATGCCTGACTTTGATTTTGTTGACTTAGTTTGTTTAGACTTTGAATTTGGACGCAGACAAGGCTGGTATGGTCTCGGGTTTCGGCTTTGACCGAATTTTGACTTCGTCGCAAAAAGACGGTTTTATTTTCGGTGACGGTTTTGGCTCAAATTAGTCTCATTTTATTGGAAACGGCCCACTGAGTCTGGATTTGAGGTCGATTTTGAGAGGTTTGTGCTACGCTAAATGCCCACGTCGGATACTATTGATTCTGAGTCCGTATTTGAGCGCATTAAGTTATGTTTACGTCCGATCATCATCGGGTGTTTTGTTGGAAACTACTATAGACACTAGCAGGCAAAATGCGGGTGTTTACATATATGATTCCCGAGTTTGTCACACCTGGCTGTGAAGATGATGAGCTTAATGAAGAAGATGGAGTGGTTTATGACATAGATTATTTGAGTGAAGAGGAGTGCTTGATGATTCTCAATCTTCATATGAAAACAAGTCCAGTTGAATCCGAGCAAAGGGAGCGAATCTTTCACACTCGATGCAAGGTACATAGTAAAACTTACAGTCTGATAATTGATAGTGGTTCATGTACTAATGTGGCCTCAAAAGAATTAGTTGACGAGCTAAAACTTCAAACTAGAAATTGTGAAAGGCCTTACAAATTGCATTGGTTAAATGGTGAGAATGGGATACAAGAAAAAAATCAAGCGTTGATTTCTTTGAGTTTGGGACCTTATAATGATGAAATTTGGTGTGATGTTATTCCTATGAGTGCATGTCATATCCTATTAGGACAACCATGGCAGTTTGATCGAGAAGTTGAGCATTATGGTAGGACCAATGTATATTGTGTGACTAAGGGCAAAGCAACATTTAATTTGAAACCTTTATCACCTAGTAAAATAAAGGAGTTAAAATCAAAGAAGGGGGCTTATTTATAGAAGCTCGTGAGGTTGAAGAGGCTCTCGCTTGTGGGGAACAAGCCTATGTTCTAATGGTTCGAGATTTGGAGGTTGAAGGAGATGCTGGCAACAGTGAAGTTCAAGGGTTGGTTGTTGAAGGAATTTTGCGATGTTTTCCCCGATGATTTGCCAAAGGTATTACCTTCTTTTGAGAGGTATTGAGCATCAAATTGACTTAGTTCCGGGAGCTTCATTGCCAAACAAACCAGCCTACCGTTGTAATCCCAAAGAGGCCAAAGAACTACACAGGCAAGTACAAGAGTTGATTGATAGAGGATATGTTCAAGAGAGCTTAAGTCCTTCTGTCATACCGGCTTTGTTGGTGCCAAAGAAAGATGGGACTTGGAGGATGTGTATTGATAGTAGAGTCATTAACAATATCATAATCAAATATCGATTTCCTATGCCAAGATTAGATGATATGTTAGACGAGCTGAGTGGGTCGCAAGTATTTTCAAAACTTGATTTGAGGAGTGTTTATCATCAAATGAGAATTCGTGAAGGGGACGAGTGGAAAACAACGTTCAAGACTAGGCAGTTGTACGAATGGCTCGTTATGCCATTTGGTCTTTGCAATGCTCCTAGTTCTTTTATGAGATTGATGAACGAGGTGCTAAGACCATTCTTAAACAACTTTCTAGTGGTATATCTTGATGACATTCTTATTTATATCAATAACAAATAAGAACACTTAGAACATCTTCGAGTGGTGTTCGAGGTGTTGCGAAAACATAAGCTATTTGGGAAAATGGAGAAGTGCACATTTATGGTGCCAACAGTGGTGTTCTTAGGCTATATTGTGGGTGAGAATGACGTGAGTATGGATCCGTCCAAAGTAGAAGAAATCAAAGCATGGCCTGTTGTGGACATGACATAGGTCCACCCCGACGCGGCCACGCGCGGGTTTGGGTAGGCGAATGAATCTCCATATGAGAAGGATCGAATTGAAATTTAGGTCTATGTGGAGTCGCCACCGAATTTTATGGTTATTCGGAACCGTTTGAGCCCACTCTATGTCGTAGTGGGCCGTATACAAAATACGGCCCATTTCCGATGTCAGAGTTTATTGGGCTCGTCCCTTTGCATTGCGATATAGATGCCGACTTGAGCGGTTAATCGTATATTGAATGACTCGTGCGCCAACGGTTTCGGGCATCCGGAAACCGAGGTTCTGAGTAAGGGGTGAGGGTACGTGTTGGGAAGCCCACAAAGGACACCCAACCCCGCCCGCACTTTAGCGGCCTCTACTAAGAACTCGAATGACTTTCTAATACGCGTGCTAGTAAAACGGGAAAATGATATGCAAAGATTTACTTTCCCTAAACATGCGAATGGAATCGAAAAGTGGGTTTCTATGTCAATTTAATGCAACTAAAATTAACGTCGAAGTTGTATTTTAGCATGCGGGTTCATTTAGTATAATAAACGAATAATAATTAAATTGACAAAAGAAACAGAAAACGCGTTAGTAACGATATAACGATATAACGAATAATAACGGTTTGCAAATATTGAATTAAATTGAAAAGATGCAAATATGAGGATGCATGATTTGAAAAGATAGTATACACGTGATTAATTATGCACATGTTGACCTAAGACGTAAAATACTATCGAGTTTGAAAAATAGAATAATGTACGACTCGTGTTTGAGTCGTTATGAGGCCACTCGATCGAGTGGTCGATGGACTCGATCGAGTGGAACCTAAAAAAACGATTCTGCTTTGCGTCAAAGACCGTACTCGACCGAGTTATTGACTAACTCGGTCGAGTACATGGCCACTCGACCGAGTCACTGTGAGACTCGATCGAGTGGGTGTTCTGATGAGCATTCTGACCCGATTTTGAGGTGCCACTCGACCGAGTGGGCTAGGCACTCGGTCGAGTGCCCTCTGTACGAATTAAGATTCGTTTGTAAAAAAAACGTGTTTTATGTCGAAAATCGTTTTAAGTAGATCGCTACTATAAAATTAAATTTCCTCCGCGTTTAATAATATCATAATTCTAACGAATTGTTTTGACAATTATTTTAGCCTCAACGGAAATTGCGTTTTGAATTGATTTTATGTGATTTAGGAGAATTGACTATTTGATTAAATAAATAAAATAAAAAACTTGATTCCCTCGACTTCTCCGACATCGAATAAATCCCTAGGGATTGTGATGTCGGATCCGTGTCAACGGGTTTCGACCCTTGTTAAAGATTGATTTGAAAATTGATGGATGCAGGATGGATGATGATAACGAGAAATAATAATGAATTATTGTTTAAGTTAACTCATCTCAATAATCAAATAATCGGGGTATCGGAATAAGCGACCGGCAACGCTGTGTGCAGTACACTTGTATATTCGGGTTTCCTTATTCCGATATCCCTCTCATTCGACACAAATTGATAAGTATTTTAATGTTTTGATGCTAACAATATTACCGATATTATGATGCAATAATGATAACGAGGTAAATAATAATAATAATAATAATAATAATAATAATAATAATAATAATAATAATAATAATAATAATAATAACGTATTAATAATAATAATAATAATAATAATAATAATAATAATAATAATAACGTAATAATAATAATAATAATAATAATAATAATAATAATAATAACGTAATAATAATAATAATAATAATAATAATAAGCGTAAAAAAGAATAAAAAAAGGAGATGGACGACGAGAGAAAAGAGAAAGGAGAACGAGGTTTGTCACCCTCAACCTACATGTTCTTGTCTCGGAAAAAGGCTCGTAAACGCGGCTACAACACGAGAGTCTTCGAGGTGTATGGAGGCTAAGTTGTGGTGGCTTGGGTTGAATTCCTAGAAACTAGGTTTAGGGTTTGCTATTGTCGGTTTTTCTAGGGTTTGTCTAGGGTTTGTAAAGGATGTAGTGTAGGATTGCTCTTAGGGTGTATTAGGGTTGTAAAGGTTGTGTCAAAAGTTGTGTTATGTGTTGCATGGGGGTTGCTTATATAGGCATGGCTAGGGCACCGGTTTAGGGTTACTCGACCGAGTATGGGGCTAACTCGGTCGAGTGGCCCGTGAAGCCTGCCGTCGGGCTTGAAACACGCCCACTCGATCGAGTGGGTGGGTCACTCGATTGAGTGGCCCAGTCGGGTTGCACGGGTCCATTGTTTTGGACCTTGACTTTGGGTGTTTGATGGGTTTTGTGTTTGATTTGGACTTTTGAGGATTGTATGGCTGTTTTGTGTGTCTCGGAAACGACTTTGACCGGGGTTGACCCAATCGTGAAAAGTTGGTTTTATTTCTGGTGTCGGTTTCGGCCCAAATTAGTCTTGTTTGACTCGGAATGATCCACTGGGCCTGGATTTGAGGTCCGTTTGGTGAGATTTGTACTCCGTAAGTGTGTTAGCCAGCGATTAATGGATTTGAGCCCGTATCCGAGCGCGTAGAGACACGTTAGCGTCCGATCATCATCGGGTGTTTTTTGGAAACTGCCATAGATACCTGGCAGTCAAAATGCGGGTGTCTACACCTGTTCCTAACTAAACAACTGAAGTTCGTAGCTTTCATGGATTGGCTTCATTCTATCGAAGGTTTATCCAAAGTTTCAGTTCAATCAAGTATGACCAAGTTGACAAAGAAGGGTGAATTTGTGTGGACTACTAGTGCACAAAAAGCTTATGAAGAGGTAAAATATAAACTTAGTTTTGCACCTGTTTTAACACTTCCTAATTTCAATAAATTGTTCGAAGTTGAATGTGATGCGAGTGAAGTTGGAATTGGGGCTGTTTTTGTACAAGAGAAACGACCAGTAGCTTACTTTAGCAAGAAGTTGGGTGGGGCTCAATTAAATTACTCAACTTATGATAAGAAGTTTTATGCTATTGTAAGGGTTGTGGATCATTAGAGTCATTATTTGCGTCCTAAACTGTTTGTGTTACATTCGGATCACGAGGCATTAAAGCACATACATGGACAACAAAAATTAAATCATAGACACGTAAGTGGGTCGAATTTCTACAATCTTTTACTTTTTCATCAAAGTATAAGACGGGAGTTTCGAATGTAGTAGCTGACGCTTTATCTCGAAGTCATTCATTGTTGATTGAGTTAGATGCGAAGATGCTTGGGTTTAAGGATATCAAAGAGTTATACAAGACTGATCCGGAATTTTCAAAGGAGATGATTGAGCCAACAGGGTTGTACTCATTACAAGAGGGATATCTATTCAAAGGTAATCGACTATGTATTCCAAGTGGGTCGATTTGAGAGCTATTAATTCGAGAAGCTCATGGTGGAGCTATTGCAGGACACTTTGTAGTGAACAAGACGAATGACATTATAAGTGAGCATTTCTATTGGCCTAAGATGAGAAAGGATGTGGAAGAGATCGTGTCGAAGTGTGTGGTGTGCCAAAAATCAAAAGGTACGTTCACCAAAGGGTAGTATATGACATTGCTTGTGCCAACGCAACCATGGAATGAGGTGAGTATGGATTTTATTCTTGGTTTACCTAGAACTCAAAGAGGAATGGATTCGATTATGGTTGTTGTGGGTCGATTCTCTAAGATGGCGCATTTCATTCCATGTCATAAAACTGATGATGCTACGAAAGTTGCTGAACTTTATTACAAGGAGATTGTCCGATTACATGGTATTCCTCTTACTGTGGACGTCCGTCAACACCGTGCGGGACCGACCCGGTTTCATCGCGGCTGCCACCCACGCGGCCCCCTCTCGGTCGGGGGCCGGTCCGATCTGGCGTACGGGGCGATGTGTTGGACCTCGATTCGGATGACGATTCGGAATAGTACTAGACGGAAGCGAGCAGCCGTGTTTCTGTTAGATATGATCGAGTCGTGGTTGTAAATGTTTAAAGGCCGATATGTATGGCAAGGCGACCTTTTAAGTGAACCGATTTCATTGCCAATTTGCGGAGTCGCACCGAGTCGATTACGGGGACTCGGAAATCGTTCAAGTCAACTTTGATCTTTAGCCGGCTCAAAGCTGAGTGGCACGTGACCTAAAGATGAAGACTTGTACCCTTAAGCTCTCCATGCCTGTAATGACTCTCATTGCCAATGGTTTCGAACAACCGAAAACCGTCGATTCTGAGTAAGGGGTGAGGGTACGTATTGGGAAGCCAACGTCCGCTAGACATCAACACCCAATCCCGCCCGCACATAGTGGCCTCCACTAATCAATCGGTGGGCTGATAACTTTGTTCCTTTGTTGTGGCGGAAGTACGGTAACATCCATTCTTTTAACCCTATGTCTTTGCTATGTCGGTTGTTTAATGACAAGTAAGGTTTTGTCATCGAAGTAGTTGTATTTACATTCTTTGCATGCGATTTCACGTGACAAGCAGGTCATGAAAAGATGCACGTAGAAGAGTAGAGGGTACTAAATGTTATACGTATTAGCAAATCAGATTTAACGTGATAATAGAGATATTAGTCGTTCTCGTGGTATACCTTACCTGGTATTCTGCTTAATATGCGTCGGCTCGGTATTAATAGGGATGCGTCGAACCACGGGTGGTGAGCACCGGGACTAATACGGAACCCGACCATCGTTTTGTTCAGTTTTAGCTTGTTTACGTTTTGAATTTCGTGTTAGGTGATTTAGCATGCGATTACAAGGTCATAAAAACGGTAAATCATATGAAAGCGGTAAATGCGAAATGTAAGTAAATCACAAAGTGAGGAGTTGCACCCTCGGAGTATACGCTAAACAAGACACGATGCGTAGATAGTTGAGAACGGATCTCAGAACTACTCGAGTTTAGTTAGTATATTTTAGTGTTTATGGTTGAAGTTTGGGACGTTACGTATGTTTATAACGTGCCAAGGACCTAGTGTCTACGTTCGACATTATCGAAGTGCATAATAAGAGTACAGGAATGTAAAGTTTTATTTAGATGACAACCTAGTGACGGTTCGACATCGAGGCGGATCCTCCTAGCTTGTCCTGCAGTGATTTCGGCAGAGTTTCGCTACTATACTCAGGGTTAGCTAGGCGAGCGTAGGTGCTCCTCGGTTCCGAGTGGGGTGCTCGAAGGAGAGGAGTAACTTCGATTCGCTTATCAGGACAACGATCGAGTGGATCGTACTTAGGGTCGGAGTGCGAACCTAAGTTAGAGAAGAAGAGGGGGAGAGCGAGTTGTGGAGAAGTAGTTACGAACTCATGGGATGTTGTGTGTCGAATGAACGAAATGAGGGGGGTATTTATAGTCGTTCGCGCAGTTCAAATCGCCCTCTGAGACGCCTGAGTTCAGGCGCACCAGAACTCAGACGCCTAGGGTGATGAGCGAATATTAGGGCGCCTGGTGTGAGGCGCCTGAGATTTTGAAGATCCGATTTCGAAACTTTCCAAAACGGAGAAGATGCGTAATATATGTTGACTTGGGGATTAAGCTTTCCCATAACCCTAGCGCGTCGACGCGCTGGGTGGGCTTTGGGTGTGCGTCTTGAGGTTTTCTCGGCCCGACGTGTTGACTCGGGTTTGACTTTGCATATTTCGCGACGGATTCGGGGTCCCGCTGTCGGAATTGACTCTAATTAGTGTCGACGCGACCGTAATGACACGACTAAGGCTGTCTTGATGTTAAATTAATTTTTCCGAGTAATTATTTGATCCGTTCTATAGGAAAACTATCTAAAGCATCGTAATCTCGCGTCGCGTTGCAGTCTGATCGTCATCGGGTGTTTGTCGAGGACTCCTGCAGCCACCAGGTCCAAATCTGGGTGTCTACACTTACTATTATATCTGATCGAGATGTTAAGTTCTTAAGCTATTTTTGAAGACTTTATGGAGATTGGTTGGTACGAAGTTACTATTTAGCACATCTCATCATCCACAAATTTATAGACAAACTGATAAGCGTGGTTTGTAGTGCCTATTTTGTAGTGTTTTGGTCCCATTTTCCTTGTAGAATCGCTCCTTGGGAGCGGTTTAGGGGCTTCTTATGCTTCCTTTAGTTCGTTTCAGGTTCCCGAGACCGATTTGGAAGAGTTGGAGCGATTCCGACTCGATACATACACATTTTGGAGCCAACGGAGTAAAGGAACGATGACTCGATGCCTTGGAATCGACCCCGAGACCTTGGGACCCAATCCCGAGCCTCCGAGACCCGATCCCGAGTCCCGAGCCTCTGAGCCCCGATCCGAGTCCCGAGCCTCCGAGACCCGATCCCGAGTCCCGAGAATCGATGAGAAACCCATGAGAAGCAAGGAGGGACCGAAAGAAGCTTAAAGGAGGCCTACAAGGCTCAACCGGTTCCGGTTGAGCTCAACCGGAACCGGTTAAGGTGCAAAAAAGAGAGGTGTTCTGTGAAGGGTCCATCCGGAACGGGACCAACTCATCCCGAACGGGATGAGCCCTTTTCAGGCCGCACTCCTTTCTTTCTTCTCCTTTCCACTTGTAACCCTTTATATACTCTTCCCTTGTTTTGTTAATGGGGATGCACTTCATATTAGACTAAACCCTAGATTATTTTAGCATAGATTAGCATAGATTAGTGTAGATTAGTCCTTAGATTATCGTTAATCTTAGATTAATGCTTGTAATTTGGGAATTCTTCAAGATCTTCACCAAGCTTAACAAACTTTGATGTTTGTTTTGGGTTCTTCCATTTGTGCAAGTTTCTTTCTTCCTTTCATCTCTAGTTTGGTATAATCTCTTTTCCCTTCTCTTAATCCTTGTTTTATCATTAAAGTTTGATCCTTTGTTCTTGTTATTGTTCATAGTTCATAGCACTTGTTAGTTTCTTCATGTTTGTTTTGATGTTTGTTTTGGTTCATCTTATTAGTGTTAGTTTTAGATTAGATATGTTAGAGTAGTGTTCTTGCTAGGGTTAGTAGGGTGATTAGGGTGTTAATTGGGTGATTAAGGGATTGTTGGAGATGTTGGTGGAAGATTTGGGTTTCCTCTTGTATGATGCACATCACATGTTTGTTGAATTGCTTGAATGACTAAGTATGTACGAATGCTTGTTTTCTTGCCTTTCTTTTGTGGGTATTAGTTTGTTTGTGGGTTCGGTTTCCTCATTAAGTTGCGAGAGCCCGGTGAGGACGACCCCTAGGTCGGTCTAAGTTGCGAGAGCCCGGATGCGACCTAGGCCTATAGCATGCTAGAACCCCGTTTGTGTTGTGTATCGCCGAGATGGGTTTTAGGTGGAACCTCTAGGTGAGTCTAAGTTGCGAGAGCCCGGACCAACCTAGATCACCCTACTACCTCCTTCACTCTAGTTCTTCCTTGACCATTCCGTTACCCCTTTGACCCCGACCTAATCCTAGCCCGTTTCCTTTGATAGTTTTCTTGCCTTAGACCTAGCTTAGTACTTAGTCTCCCCCTCCTTAGAATAGCTCGTCTCGAACATAGTCCTAGACCGTAGCATACCTTAGTCCATCCTCCCGTCCCTGTGGATTCGACCCGACTTACCCTAGCTACCCTAGTTAGGTTAGTTGGTTTTATTTGACGGTTGAGATTCACGACAAATCCCACCCATCAAATTGGCGCCGTTGCCGGGGACGGCGTAGTTTAGACTTTTGTTTGCTTAGTTTGGGACTTTGTTCTTGATTTTTGTGTTCTCTTCTCCTTGTGTATCCCCGTTTTTCTTCTTGTGTGTTACCCTCTCTTCCTAGTGCCTCACAAGCACTAGAATACTAACGTTTGCTCAAGTGCTTCTAGCTCATCCTAGGTACCAAAGCAACGTTATGGACATGGCGCGTCCAAGCTACCATCAACCATCACGGGACAACTATGGGGCGAATTACCAAAACCCACAACTTTACCAACCATATCAACCTCATCAACAATCTTATGAACCCTCTTCTTATGGTTATCAAGAAAGTTGTCAAGGATCATTCCAACATCCTAACAACTACCAAACACCCTCACATAACCCACAACCGCAAAATCCCAACTTTGAGACTTGTCAAATGATGGTTCAATTGCTTAAGAGCCAACAAGAGTCGATGACTCTATTGCAAAAGAATCAACAAGCGATGGTGGCTCAAATAATAGGGGTTAGGGAGGAGTTCAAGGCCCAAATAGAGGTGCAAGATGCTCGCATCAATGCACTCATGGCTCATATCACGATGTTGGCCGCTCGAACTCCGCAACATGTTGAGGAAGGTTCATTTGGGCATGAAGGTCGGGTGTCTCAACCCAATCTTGAAGCTACAAATGAAGAAGAGGGGGTCGATCAAGAGACCATTGTTGAGTGTTGCTTGAGCGGTAAAGATAGGGGAAGAATAGAGGAAGTTGAGGCTTCAAGGGCCCACAATGAGGAGGGAGTTGAGCATGATTATCAAGATAGCTCTTGGGGAGCCAATGTATTGGCTATAAAGTTGGATTTGTTTGATTTTCTTCGTGATGAACCGGGTGTTGACAATCCGAACCCAAGTGAAGAGATGACCCCTCATGACCATTTTGACAAGGTGAGTGAAAAGAAGCGCAATACTTGGGAAAAAGAAGTAGATGCCTTGGAACTTGCTTTGTATGGGAATTTGGAGGATCCTAAAGCCTCCAATGAAGAAAACTTGATGCTTTCTCCTCCTCTACCGCACGCGATATCTAGCCCTTTGTCTTGTGAGACGGTTGGTGAAGAGGTTCCTTGTCGGGCGGTGGAAAAGAGTTCCACTCTCGACCCCGTAGAAGAAGCGACACCCCTAGGGTGTGATCTCCCACATCATGACACCGAGCACGACTCTAGACCACTATACCTACCGGATGGTCATAAGAGTCGTAGCTATGTTGGTTCCGAAGACCCAGAAGATCACGAGAACCCCAAGCATATTGAAGACGATCGCTTCTTCCCTCCGACTTGGAAACATTTGGGAGTGGCTAGGCTCGGCCATGTGAGCTTAAATGAAGATGTTGCTAAGGCATTTGACTTACTACTCCGAGCTCTTGATGGGTATGGAGGCGTTGTTGGTGAGAGTATTTAGTGTAAATATCTCTTCCCTTTCTTTTGTGCTTGTATTTGTGTTTATGTTTGTATAGTTTGGTTTCTAGGGTTGTTAGTTTTTGTGAAATTCTTGTTTATTTGGATTTTTGATGAGCGATGTGAGGGAGGGAATTTGAAATTGTATTTGAGTTCATTGTGATAGGTGTGAAGGAAAGGTGATTCCTAGAGGAGAGTAGATAATGATAGAGCATGGATCGCGAGTTTGGAAGTCGGTTTTTGAAGCTTCGGTGAAGTTTTTGGGGTTTTGGAGCTCAAGAAGACCCATCCCGGGCGGGAAGGGAGCTTCCCGACCGGGAAGGATTTTCCATCCCGACCGGGAAGGAGCCGTCCCGATCGGGATGGTGGTGCCATTTTTTGAGGTTTCTGGAGTGGCTTCCCGACCGGGAAGGAGGCTTCCCGATCGGGAAGGGTTTATCATCCCGATCGGGACCATCCATCCCGACCGGGATGGCCTCTTTTCTCCTCTTTTGGCCTCTTCTTTGACATTTGAGCCCACCCAACCATTGTATACCCCCACCCAACCTCCCTACCCATCCTTGCTCATGTCATATGACCCTTACACTTCATTTACATTCCCTCACCTCATTTCTCTTCCCGTTCCACCGAGTTTCACATCGAATCCTACCCCCCTCGCACCATTACTACCTTAACCATGCGTACTTATCGAGTTTGAAGCGGGATAGCATCGATGAAGACAAGCAAGTGCCTATATTGATCTATGAGACAATGGTGAGAGTGAGTTGCTAACCTATGGTACGGCAACTATCCTTTCTTTTCCGTCTTTTATTGCTTGTTTTCCTTTGTTTACTCCCCTTCCCCTTGTACACTTTTGTGTCATAGTGTCATGGTGGCCCTCGGGGCCTTGGTATATGTTGCTCCCGACTCTCGATGATGTGACTACATCGAGAGTCATTTTCAAAATCCAAATTTTACAAGTTTTTCACTTTCTTTTTTTGAGGATTTAGTCGGATTTAGGCGGAATCCGGGCTAGGTGACTTAAATTACACCTAGCCCTCCCCTCCCATTTCCTTTTATTTCCTTATTTTATTTCTTCCTCCTTCCATATCTTTTTCTCGTCTCGGCCCATGGTGATTTGACTACACCCCGGCCGGACACCTTTTACCCTTTTCTTCACTTTATTTTTGATTTTTAGCTTTATTTTCATAGTTTCTTTTCTTTTTCTTTTGTCTCTCCGCACCCTACGATCGAGCATGAGGACATGGCTCGATTTAAGTGTGGGGGAGCGATATTCTAGCATAGTTAGTTTTATTTTCTTAGTTTTTTCGAAAAAAATCTTAAAAATCCCTAAAAATTTGAAAAAATTTCACAAAAAATCAAAAAGATTTTTCTTTTGTGTGTTTTCCTTTTGTGTCATTGTGTCGTATATTTATTTTGTTGTGCGTGTTTTGCCCCCCTTTTTCCTTATAGGTTGCCTAATCGCCGTTAGCTTTGATGAGCTTTCAAGACCTCCGGTAACATCTCTTTACCCCTTTTCTTCTTTATTCCTTGTGGAGTTTGGAGGAGGTTTGTGACGTTGTGTGCTCGGGCGGAGCTTTGTAAAGTTTGTGGTGGATTTGGAGGCTTTTTTGGAAGTTCGGGGTGGTGTTTGTTTTGTTTGTGTGTTTGTTCTATTTTGTTTTGTGTTGTTATCTTTTGTTTCTTTTCCTTTCGTTTTCGTTGAGTCTTTGTTTTGTGTTTTGTTGTGTGTCTTGTGTGTAAATGGTTTTCGAAAACCCGGTTTAGAGGCTAGTGTGCGAGTGTTTACTTTCCCTTTTTAGTAGTGTAAATCGAGTCTTGGACTTTAATCTAGTAGAATGACCCTAAATCAATGATTTCGTTGGTCCTTTACCTTGAGTCCACCTAGCTTACTAGGGATTTACTACGGGATTTGCATTTTGACCATTATGACCACCCACGGTGTGAAAAGGCCTTGGTTACCGAGTCTCGTCCCCTAGGTGACCGTGTTTAGGATTGTTTGATTAGTCCAAGTTCTCCACTTTTTGTGGGTTTGAAGGGAAATCGCGACCCCCGACTTACCCATTACCCTACCTTCCTCACATACACACACAATAAAATGCAATTTGTTGATTCTCTCTTTCTTGATTGTCGAGAAATGCCAAAAAGCCAAATCGTGCCAAAAAAGGGCAAAGAAAAGAAAAGAAAGAAAAATGAAAGAAAGAAAAGAATGAAGAAAAAGAAAAGGCACAAAAGCCAAAAAGAAAATAGAAAAGAAGAAAAAGAATGGCATGGCAAAACAAAGCAAAAATGCAAAAAAAAGAGAAAATGCCAAAAGAAAACCCGTCTCACAAAAAGAAATCCTCACAAAAATAAGCCTTTTTCCTACTTTTGCCGTGAAGAGCCTACCAAAGGACCGAGTCCCGAGGAAGGATGATAGCGGCATTAGTCGGTCCTCCCTCATTTTGCATTATTTCCACCTTTTTACTTGGACTAGTTAGGCGGTTTTGGACATGGGACGACCCTCTTGGCTCACGCTAAAGGGGGCGGGGTCTCACTTACCTACAGTGTCGACTAACACCGTGGTTCTTCACTTTTCCACTCCGCCGATCGTCCCGTAGTACGTTTTTAGAAAGTTAGGAGGACCTAGGTAAGTTACCAATGTTTTTGTTGCTTTATCGTCATACTATTAGGGTTTAGTTCACCTTGATTTGTATTGCTAGCTTGGGAACGTTGTCACTTACCTCGAGTCCTAAACCGGTGCTTCTTTCACCGCTTTTAGAGGGAAGCGGTATTTCTTTTGTTTTGGGTGCAACCGTCTATGTGTTTGTTTATGTGTTTCTTTGTTTATGTGTTTTGTGTCCGGTTGCATCCACAGTTTTGTCGCAAGACCCAACTTGCCTTGCGGAGTACACTTGTCCTCTAAGTGTACTCGCGTGAGTTGAAGGGGCGTAGGGTGCGCTAATACCCACTCGGATAGTTTAGTAGTAGTATGCGCTTACTCGAGGGTGAGTAAGGGTTAAGTGTGGGGGAGTTGATAAGTGTGGTTTGTAGTGCCTATTTTGTAGTGTTTTGGTCCCATTTTCCTTGTAGAATCGCTCCTTGGGAGCGGTTTAGGGGCTTCTTATGCTTCCTTTAGTTCGTTTCAGGTTCCCGAGACCGATTTGGAAGAGTTGGAGCGATTCTGACTCGATACATACACATTTTGGAGCCAACGGAGTAAAGGAACGATGACTCGATGCCTTGGAATCGACCCCGAGACCTTGGGACCCAATCCCGAGCCTCCGAGACCCGATCCCGAGTTCCGAGCCCCGATCCCGAGTCCCGAGCCTCCGAGACCCGATCCCGAGTCCCGAGAATCGATGAGAAACCCATGAGAAGCAAGGAGGGACCGAAAGAAGCTTAAAGGAGGCCTACAAGGCTCAACCGGTTCCGGTTGAGCTCAACCGGAACCGGTTAAGATGCACAAAAGAGAGGTGTTCTGTGAAGGGTCCATCCGGAACGGGACCAACTCATCCCGAACGGGATGAGCCCTTTTCAGGCCGCACTCCTTTCTTTCTTCTCCTTTCCACTTGTAACCCTTTATATACTCTTCCCTTGTTTTGTTAATGGGGATGCACTTCATATTAGACTAAACCCTAGATTATTTTAGCATAGATTAGCATAGATTAGTGTAGATTAGTCCTTAGATTATCGTTAATCTTAGATTAATGCTTGTAATTTGGGAATTCTTCAAGATCTTCACCAAGCTTGACAAACTTGGATGTTTGTTTTGGGTTCTTCCATTTATGCAAGTTTCTTTCTTCCTTTCATCTCTAGTTTGGTATAATCTCTTTTCCCTTCTCTTAATCCTTGTTTTATCTTTAAAGTTTGATCCTTTGTTCTTGTTATTGTTCATAGTTCATAGTACTTGTTAGTTTCTTCATGTTTGTTTTGATGTTTGTTTTGGTTCATCTTATTAGTGTTAGTTTTAGATTAGATATGTTAGAGTAGTGTTCTTGCTAGGGTTAGTAGGGTGATTAGGGTGTTAATTGGGTGATTAAGGGATTGTTGGATATGTTGGTGGAAGATTTGGGTTTCCTCTTGTATGATGCACATCACATGTTTGTTGAATTGCTTGAATGACTAAGTATGTACGAATGCTTGTTTTCTTGCCTTTCTTTTGTGGGTATTAGTTTGTTTGTGGGTTCGGTTCCCTCATTAAGTTGCGAGAGCCCGGTGAGGACGACCCCTAGGTCGGTCTAAGTTGCGAGAACCCGGATGCGAACTAGGCCTATAGCATGCTAGAACCCCGTTTGTGTTGTGTATCGCCGAGATGGGTTTTAGGTGGAACCTCTAGGTGAGTCTAAGTTGCGAGAGCCCGGAGCAACCTAGATCACCCTACTACCTCCTTCACTCTAGTTCTTCCTTGACCATTCTGTTACCCCTTTGACCCCGACCTAATCCTAGCCCGTTTCCTTTGATAGTTTTCTTGCCTTAGACCTAGCTTAGTTCTTATTCTCCCCCTCCTTAGAATAGCTCGTCTCGAACATAGTCCTAGACCGTAGCATACCTTAGTCCATCCTCCCGTCCCTGTGGATTCGACCCGACTTACCCTAGCTACCCTAGTTAGGTTAGTTGGTTTTATTTGACGGTTGGGATTCACGACAAATCCCACCCATCACAAACAGAGGTGACTAATAGAACATTGGGAAGCTTGTTACGAGGTTTGGCTAGCAAGAGTACGAAGGATTGGGATGTTAAGTTAGGTCATGTCGAGTTTGCTTACAATCGTACACGATCAATGACTACGGGAAGAGCACCGTTTGAAATTGTCTATGGAGTGAATCCTTATCTTCCTATTGATTTGGTTCCTATACCAAAGAAGGATGTGTTGAATTTCGAAGCTAAAGAAAGACAAGCTGCATTTTTACGAGTTGGTGAGCAAGTGCGAGCACAAATTGAAAAAGCAAATGCTAGATACAAGGAAAAGGCAAATAAACATAGAAAACAACTTATTTTCAAAGTTGGTGATTTAGTTTGGTTACACTTAAAAAAAGAGCGATTTCCATCAAAGAGGAAGAATAAGTTGATGCCAAGGGCCGATGGACCATTCAAGATACTCAAGTGCTATGGTACTAATGCCTACAAATTGGAGCTGCCAAGTGAATATGGAGGACTTAGTGCAACTTTCAATGTTGGAGATTTCTCACCTTACTTAGATAATGATACTTTGAGGTCAAATTCTCAAAAAGAAGAAGAGAGTGATGCGTGGGCATTAGAAGAAAGTGAAAATGAAGTCTTGATTAGTCGAAATGTATCTCACATTTCCGAAGGTTTCAAAATAAACTCGAGTGTAGTGAGTATGATAACATGGGAGAACAAAGGAAGCTAATGGAAGCTACACTCACACTTAGTTTCCTTATTTTAGTTTTTCCTTATTTCTGGTTTCCTTATTCCTAATTTCCTTATTTTTATTTTCCTTATTTCGTGTTTCCTTATTTCTAGTTTCCTTATTTTTATGGCCTAATCTACTATAAATAGAGGACTTTGTATTCAATTTTATTCATTCAAGTTTGAGAATTAATACAAGAATTTTCTTGTTATTCTAATTACTTGCGAGTTATTAGATTTATTATTTCGTTCTTGCGAGAGTGAAATAATACGCATTCGTTCTTGCGAGGTTGAGTGTTAGTCGTGGTAAGATCGAGTTCCTTGCGAGGAAGGAGAGCTTGTGCACGTCCTATCTTTGTTGTTTTCGTTCTTTTCTTACAAAAATCAAACATAAAAACTTCATATTTCGCTGCAAATTCATTAACCTAAAACACACATAAATACTCGAGTGAGTTTTACATTAGTAAGAACCGTAAACACAGACCTATGTGAAAATTTTGGCACACTTTGAAAAAAATTCTAAACTGACCCAAAACGCTAGGTAATTTATTTTACGAACATCATCTATCCTTTATCCTCTATATATACTAATTGAGAAACCACTAGAAAAGAAATGGACACGTGTCGCGTCCTCAATGAAAAATTTCCCGCCTAAACTAAGTTATAGTGTTATACCGTGGGATGACGAGCATTTGACTATCCAAAAAATCATTTTATGATAGAAGAAAATTATTGCTAAAAGTAGCTTAATAAAACATCACATATCCAAAACACTCCAATATTTTATGAAAATATAAACTGAAATTAGATTTTAACATATACTCCACGGTATAATTTTAAATTGATCGTAACTCACTATCGTAATAATAAGCCGTGCATTTGCACGGAAGCTAAATTAGTTAATTTCTAAATAGTGTCGCATCGATTAATTTTTTTTAATCGGTAACAATTTGGCACCGATTACGTTTTTTTTACCAATTTGTCGCATCGATTAATTTTTTTTAATCCGTAACATGATTACATTTTTTTACGAATTCGTCACTTGGATGCCACTTTTTTTTACCTATTTGGATACATGTTAGCGGCCGATCATCATCGTGTGTTTTGTTGGAGACTGCTACAGACACAAGCAGACAAAATGCGGATGTTTACAGAGCTCTCACTCTGACCGAGGCTTGGACAAGGCGAAAGTCAGAGTAGCCACCAGGTCAATTATCGAGGATTACAACCTGGCGGCCTTTCGGTCGGATCGTTTAAAGTTTGTTAGACTTGCGTGGAGGGCTCACCAACCATAAGTAGAGGGTCATACCTGTCTTGATGATGATAATCTCCGTGGGGAGTTGAACTCTGCTTTTGAAGTATTAGGTGTACCTGTATCCCGACACATCATATGTTGGATATAGCATTTTAAGAGAAACATCGAATCGAGTTTTCCGCTGGGGAGTAAAGGATGGTGCCTGAAATGTTAGATACGCAAGCAGCAATAGCGGATGTAGCGGATAACAAGATAGCATATAGAAAATGCAGTTAAAATCTACAAACCAGCTTGCGCTGGGGAAAAAAATATTTTTTTGCTTCATTTTGAAAGCGAAGTCATGACAACAGCTAACATGCTAGAAGATAGGTTTTCAAAATTGAAGGTTGTACTTGGTGTACCTGTATGCCGATACATCATATCTTGGATGTAGCATTTTAGGCGAAACACCGACTCGGGTATTTAATATCAAAGGCTTAGAAAAATATTTGCAGTTTAATAGACAAAAGTTCTACCTTGTCGAAAAGGATATTCTCAAATGACTAAGTTTTGCAAATTTCAAAGTAAAGAAATTGAAGAGAGAGGCATACCGACTGACTCGACTCTGGACGCGACAGGATGAGTTAACAGAAACGACTTGGACTCTCGAATGGTTGGACAGAGACTCGGTAGGAGGGGGGATACTTAAGATGACAAGACTCATAAGTCGCGCTATTCCTGAACCTAGGCGAGTGGCATCATTATCGAACATCGAAAAGCGAAAGATCTGTTATAGGGAGATTACAATAGCCTGTAATGAGGTTGTTTCTGCATGGCAGGACTTAGCAGTATCAATTCTGTAGTCTAGCGCTCTTTTGAATTTTTGGTTTTGGGGTACTTTCCCAAAGTAGGTGTTGCTTCGAGTCCCCGACGGATTCTTGTCTTCAGCTAAGCCGAGTACTAGGACACACTGTAGAACGGTGGCTAGTTTTTTGATAGTCTTCTGGACTTTGTGAGTGGATGAAAAACTTCTGTCTAAGAGAAGCCCCCAGGACAACAAAGCTAATTGTTGAGAACATGACAGTGTCGTGATACGAATGACCGTACTTTTTGAATGTGTGTCAATGTGGGTGGTTGTGCCCTTGTCGAAAGGCTGCCTACGTATTCACGTGTAGTGAAATCAAACCAAGCCGTAGTTCAGGAGATTGAAAGATATGTTACGGTGCCTAATTTATTAAGGCTTTGTGTGTAACTAGCCATATTGACGGTGTAGGCTAGGTGCATTCCCAATGATGCCTCAATCAAAGGGTTAGAAGAGTTAGGATATTGTCGAATGTGTTCGATCGGAAAGTTCGATTTGTCGTCACAAACATTAGGCCCTTTGCATTTCGGCGTCGTAGTTTGGCCTTTAAGGCATATGACGCTCGATTTAGCGTCATCGGACCTTTGCTTGAATCGATTCGGAAAATAGTATTCGTAGTAGTACATGCGGTATTAGTATAACGGTACGTAAAAGTTAGTATGCGAAAATGTAAAGTTAGTAATGTTAGGAACGAGAAATAAAAATGTTAAAGTTAGTAATGTTAGTAATGCGATAAATAAACGAATTTAAAGGATTACAAAGCAGGGTTTGAACACCCTCAACCTACATGCCAATGTTTCGAAATAAGGGCTCCCGGAGTATCTTCGTAAACACGGAGAGCGGTTCGGTATATGTAAGTGAGTTAAGGTGTGTAGAGGGGATGTAAATGCTCTCGGTTTTCTGAAAATAAGGTTTCGAGAAATGAAAATTGTGACCCTTGAAACGTCGGACATGTATTTATTGAGTTTTGCGAAATGCTCCGACCCGGAAATCGAGTGCCCGGAGGCTAGCGACTTGATACTGGGGCGCCCTAGTGGAGGCGGCTCAGTTCTGGGGCGCCTGGTTGCAAACACTTGAAATCACGCGTATCGGAAGTTGCTCAAAATACGGATTGATATCCGTGTTATTCGAGGTATGATTTGATTCCGTTTTGACTTGATTCATTTTGTATTTGTACGCCATTGTGGCTCTTTTGCCGGGTTTCGACTTTGACTGGTTAGGGCTCGGTCGACAAAAGAGGGTTTTGCCCCAAGAGGCGGTTTTGGCTTAAAGTAGCTTTATTTTATTGGAAACGATCCGCTGAGTTTGGATTTGAGGTCGGTTTGAGAGATTTGTACTCCGTTAAGTGCCCACGTCAGATACTATTGATTTCGAGTTCGTATTAAAGCATATTGATGCATGTTAGCGTCTGATCATCATCGTGTGTTTTGTTGGAGACTGCGATAGACACAAGCAGACAAAATGCGGGTGTCTACACCGTGTTATTTTTGAAAACCGTCATTTCAAAAAAAATGTATCTTTTCAAAAATGTCAAGTTTTCAAAAACTCGAAATGTTGCTAAAATTTAGACTTAAGATTTGACTCAAAATAGCCTATTTTTAGTCAGCATACTGTCCATTTCGAAACTCAAAACTATTAACTTTTCAAAAAAAAATCGGTCATGTCGGCATGCTACTAATTTCAAAAGACGGGATCGGCTCCCCATTTTCAGAATGCAAATTCTCAACCATTCTAATATTTCAAATGCTCGGTCCTGTCGGCATGCTGCCAATTTCAAAAGACAGGACCATCCTCTCAATTTTCAAAATCCAATCCCTTTTCAAAAACCTTCCTTATTATAGGGCCTACCGTAATCCGTGTGTCAGGTATTTGCATAGTTTGCCGAAGTTCTATAGAGTCAAAACCTTTGTGATTCTAAGGCCTACCGTAATCTGTGTGTCTGGTCTCACCTAATTCGTCGAAAGTCTACACCGTCGAAACCTTTCGATCTAAGGCCTATCGTAATATGTGTATCTGGTCTCAACTAGTTCGTCGAAAGTCTATGCCGTCGAAATCTTTTTGATCTAGGGCTTACCGTAATTCGTGTTTCAGGTCTTTTCATAGTTCATCGAAGGTCTATAGCGTCAAAACTCCGTCGATCCTACATCACGGGTTTCTTCCCCATCCCAGTCCGCCTTATCCTAAAGGCATAACCAACCAACACGAGTCGTACACTTGTAAACGGAGGTTCATCAAAACACTTGAGTCCTAACTAGAAAGCCCCACACGATCTTTCCCTCCGACAAGACGGTCTCCACGACCTTTCCTGAGGAAATTTCACCCGTCTTTCAATCCGTTAGTCGAGTCATCCCAATTCAAGAATCCTTTACTTACGCGTTGGGCTGTGTCTAGTTTGACTCCCTCTCTTGCATTTGCGCAAAGCCGAGTTTAGGCGAGTCGTGACACCTGTCGTTCTCTCCAATCAAGGACCTTACCAATAAAGAAACAACCAACTGAGCATCCAAAAGTACGGATTTAATTTGTGTCTAACTCTGAGTACAAGTCTAGGATATATACCCTACATCCTCATTTCCAAATCAAAGTCAGAGTCAATTGTGTTCTATCCTCTTCTCCCATTCAATAAACTCAGCTTTTTCGATCTCTCACATATACTTTTCTAATGTGTTTCCGAGAACATGGGAACACCGTCATACACTCTGAGCACACGCACGTGACTATTATAGACACATCTATAATGACTTGTTGGGAACCGAGACCCGTGTTTCCTTTTTACCTATTCCATGTCTGGTATAGAAAGCCACATAACTACCCTTAGCATGAGCGGTATCGAATCCTATGACAAACCTAAGAAGTCTTCTAGTTTGGGTTCAAGACGGGAGGCAAGCCCATCTCCCACAATAAACACCCCTCCAATAAGACTGACCAATCCCTACCCTAGGCATTAGTCTGACCAAAAGAAAAAAAAGCATCATAACTCTATAGACTTGATGCTAAGAAATACCAAACTTGGGACGATGTTTCCACCAAGCTTGCTCGGAATTATGCTGACAACACCGAGATCCAAACTATCATGGTTACTGTAGAGTACTCCACTGCGAGTGTTCACTCACATAAATACAAATTATATTTACCCCTAACAAAGGTGTAGCTCCGAAGGCTTAATCCAACCGATAGGTCCAACCCCAGATCCACCCACAACACCATTGGGGGATAGTCGTGAAAACAAAAATGAGTCTGAATGCCCAAAAGCGAGAGGGCCAGGAAAAAAATCAAAAGACCAAAGAAAAAGCAAAAGGTCAAAACAGAAAAAGCAGACCATCATCAAAAAGAATTCTAAAAAAAGGGTACCCATGACCGAGGTTAAACGGTCAGCCAAATGAAGAATCCCATGACCGGGGTTAAGAGGTCAACCAAAAAAAACCTTGACTAGGGTACGGTCAATTCAAGAATTATCAATACTCATACCATCAAATAAAAGGGTGACAATCAGGTTGGTCAGCTAACACCACATCTAGCCTTTCCACATTACAACCCTCAAGACCTTCTCGAGACCTAAGCTAAGAGACAGTCCGGAATTATGAGGATTCAAATTCCATAGGATACCCCCTAACCATTAGGGCCAGACATAGAAATCAGATCCCGCATTATCAATCCTACCCAGCCAAAGTTTGAATCATTTTTACTCAACTTCCCCCTTTCCTACCACATTACAATACCTTACCCTTGAAGCTTTAGCTCCACAAAATCAAGCTCCTGATTTCAAATCATCAAAGCCACTTACTGATTGGCACCACATTTCCAAAAATATCCAAACCAGTTACCAGCCCTAAACACGGGAACTCAACCTGCGGTCGGGATAGAACATGCCTAAATAGTTTACACCGCCTCTGGGGACTTCCCCAGAGAACGCTCACAGTCACAGGATCAATATCCAAACTCTTCTAGCCCTTTGATCGAGGCATCATTGGAAATGCACCTAGCCTACACCATCAATATGGCTAGTTACACACAAAGCTCTAATAAATTAGGCACCATAACATATCTTTCAATCTCCTGAACTACGGCTTGGATTGATTTCACTACACGTGAATACGTAGGCAGCCTTTCGACAAGGGCAGAACCACCCACATTGACACACATTCAAAAAGCACTGTCATTCCTATCACGACACTGTCATATTCTCAACAGTTAGCTTTGTTGTCCTGGGGGCTTCTCTTCGACAGAAATTCTTCATCCACTCACAAAGTCCAGAAGACTATCAAAAAACTAGCCACCCTTCTATAGTGTGTCCTAGTACTCGGCTTAGTCGAAGACAAGAATCCGTTAGGGACTCAAAGCAACACCTACTTTGGGAAAGTACCCCAAAACCAAAAATTCAAAAGAGCGCTAGACTACAGAATTGCTACTGCTATGTCCTGTCATGTAGAAACAGCCTCATTACAGGCTATTGCAATCTCCCTATAATAGATCTTTTCCATTTCGATGTTCGACCGTGTTGTCACTCGCCTAGGTTCGGGAATAGCGCGACTTAAGAGTCTTGTCATCTTAAGTATCCCCCCGCCTACCGATTCTCGGTCCAACCATTCGAGAGTCCAAGTCGTGTCTGTCAACTCGTCCTGTCGCGTCCAGAGTCGAGTCCGTCGGTATGCCTCTCTCTTCAATTTCTTTACTTTGAAATTTGCAAAACTTGGCCATTTGAGAAAATCCTTTTCGACAAGGTCAAACTTTGGTCTATTAAAATGCAAATATTTTTCTCAGCCTTCGATTTTGAAAACCCGAGTCGGTATTTCGCCTAAAATGCTACATCTAAGATATGATGTGTCGGCATATAGGTAAAGCAAGTACAGCCTTCAATTTTGAAAACCTATCTCCTAGCACGTTAGCTGCTGTCATGACTTCTCTTTCCCAATGAAGCAAAAAAATATTTTTCCCCAGCGCAAGCCGGTTTGTAGATGTTAACTGCATTTTCTATATGCTATCTTGTTATCTGCTACATCCACTATTTCTGCTTGCATATCTAACATTTCAGGCACCAGCCTTTACTCCCCAACGGAAAACTCGAGTTGGTGTTTCTCCTAAAATGTTACATCCAAGATATGATGTGTCGGGATATAGGTACACCCAATACTTCAAAAGCAGAGTTCAACTCCCCACGGAGATTATCATCATCAAGACAGGTATGACCCTCTACTTATGGTTGGCGAGCCCTCCATGCAAGTCTAACGGACTATAAACGATCCGACCGAAAGGCCGCCAGGTTGTAATTCTCGATTGACCTGGTGGCTACTCTAACTTTCGCCTTGTCCAAGCCTTAGTCAAAGTGAGAGCTCTGTAGACACCCACATTTTGCCTACTTGTGTCTGTAGCAGTCTCCAACAAAACATTCGATGATGATCGGATGCTAACATGCATTAATACGCTTGAATACGGACTCGAAATCAATAGTATCCGACGTGGGAACTTAGCGGAGTACAAATCTCTCAAAACCTACCTCAAATCCAGATTAAGTGGGTCGTTTCCAATAAAATAAAGTTACTTTGAGCCAAAACCGCCTTCGGGGGCAAAACCCTCTTTTGTCGACCGAGCCAAAAACATTCAAAGTCGAAACCCAAAATTCAAAAGAGCCACAATGGCGTCCAAATACAAAATGAATCAGGTCAAAACGGAATCAAATCATACCTCATATAACACGGATATCAATCCGTATTTTGAGCAACATCCGAAACGCGCGATTTCAACCGCTTGCAACCAGGCGCCCTAGAACTGAGCCGCCTCCACTAGGGCGCCCCAGTATCTAGTCGCTAGGCTCCGGGCGCCCAAATTCCAGGTCGGACCATTTCGCAAAACTCTATAAATACACCCTTACGTCCGACATTTCAAGGGTCACAATTTTCATTTCTCGAAACCTTATTTTCAAAAAACCGAGAGCATTTTCCTCCCCTCAACAAACCTTAACTCACTTACATATACCAAACCGCTTCCCGTGTCTACGACGATACTCCGCGAGCCCGTATTTCGAAACATTGACATGTAGGTTGAGGGTGTTCAAACCCCGCTTTGTAACCCTTTAAACTCGTTTATTTATAACATTATTTCTCGTTCCTAACATTAGACGTGAATACGTTGGCCTGCTTTGAACACCCTCAACCTACATGTCTGTATTAGGCATGGTTTGATTTCACTACACGTGAATACGTAGGCCTGCTTTTTCTATTTTGACATTTTGCTTTTTCTTTGGTCTTTTGATTTTTTTTTGCTGGCCATCTTGCTTTTGGGCTTTCAGGCTCATTTTTGTTTACACGACTATCCCCCCCTATAGTGTTGTGGATGGATCTGGATTTGGGCCTATCGGTTGGACTAGGCCTTCGGAGCTACACCTTTGTTAGGGGTAAATATAGTTGGTATTTATGTGAGTGAACACTCACAGTAGAGTACTCTACAGTAAACATGGTAGTTTGGATCTCGGTGTTGTCCGCATAATTCCGAGCAAGCTTGGTGGAAATATCGTCCCAAGTTTGGTATTTCTTGGCATCAAGTCTATAGAGTTACGATGCCTTTTTTTTTTTCTTTTGGTCAGACTAACGGCTAGGGTAGGTATTGGTCGGTCTTATTGGAGGAGTGTTTATTGTGGGAAATGGGTTTGCCTTCCGTCTTGAACCCAAACTAGAAGACTTTCTAGGTTTGTCATAGGATTTGATACCACTCATGCTAAGGGTAGTTATGTGGCTTTCTATTCCAGACATGAAATAGGTAAAAAGGAAACATGGGTCTCGATTCTCAGCAAGTCATTATAGATGTGCCTATAATAGTCATGTGTGTGTGCTCACAGTGTATGATGGTGTTCACCATGTTCTCGGAAACACATTAGAAAAGCATATGTGAGAGATCGAAAAAGTTGAGTTTATTGAATTGGAGAAGAGGACAGAACACAATTGACTCTGACTTTGATTTGGAAATGAGGATGTAGGATATCCTAGACTCGAACTCACAATTAGACTCGAATAAAATAATCCGGACTTTTGGATGCTCGGTTGGTTGTTTCTTTTTTGATAAGGTCCTTGATTGGAGAGAACGACAGATACCATGACTCGCCTAAACTCGGCTTTGCGCAAATGCAAGAAAGGGAGTCAAACTAGACACGGCCCGACGCGATGAGAATGACTAAGATTCTTGGACCGGGAAACTCGAACGTTGACCTAGACAAGGTAACGACCCTTGATTGGACTCGACCATGAGACTTGAGCTGCATGAGGGTGAGTCCGAAAATTGGGCGACTGTGTTTGACCGCGTCGCGTGCTCGGACCAACCATGACGACCTAAACCTTTAAGAGACTTGAGTGTTCATAGCATATGTACGACTCAAAGAAAGCATCATAAGGACGCCGGTGTAGGATGAACGAAGGGTGCCCTTAGGATTACCGTGGTTGACTGCTCGGGTGGAGGATAGCCCCCGAGTGAGACTAAAGACTCTGATGGGACTCAGATGGTGTGGCATCTAAGTGTCTCGAAAGTGGCACACGTGAGACAACACAAGTAGGACATGACCCTTAAAGCAACGGTAGGCCCTAGATCGAAAAGGTTTCGACGGTATAGACTTTTGACGAACTAGGTGAGACCAGACACACAGATTACGGTAAGCCCCAGATCGAAAGTTTTCGACGGTATAGACTTTCGACGAATTAGGTGAGACCAGACACACGGATTACGGTAGGCCCTAGAATCGGAAAGGTTTTGACGTTATAGACCTTCGGCAAACTATGAAAAGACCTGACACACGGATTACGGTAGGTCCTATAATAAAGAAGGTTCTTAAAAAATGATTGGATTTTGAAAATTGAGAGGACGGTTATGTCTTTTGAAATTGGCAGCATGCCGATAGGACCAGGCATTTGAAATATTAGAATGGTTGCGAATAATTTCGCATTTTGAAAATTGGGAGACGATCCCATCTTTTGAAATTGGCAGCATGCCGACAAGACCGATTTTTTTTATTGAAAAGTCGAGAGTTTTGAGTTTCGAAATGGACAGCATTCGGGCTAAAAATAGGCTATTTTTAGTCAAATCTTAAGTCTAAATTTTGGCAGCATTTCGAGTTTTTGAAAACTAGACATTTTTGAAAAGATGCATTTTTTTTTGAAATGACGGTTTTCGAAAATGACACGGAAACCAAGTAGCAAGTAGTCAAACAAGCATTATGACGACAACATGTATGCTTTATACTAAGTTTCGGTCGGTCTAGATATGATCTATACCAGTGCGCATAGCCTTTCCGATAATCGGGACGGACTCCCTTACCAATTTGTATAAAGACATGCCGCTAAACCCATACGAATCAGCTATGAACACCTTGACATAACCAATTTGGAATACATCGCGGTACAGTGGGAAGTCGGTCACAACTCAAAAGTAACCGGTCCGGGTAAAATTGGGTTATGCATGAACCATCGAACTAAAACGTGTACTTTAGTAACCAATCAATTTCTTTTCAAGTCTCACCCTGAAGATCCCGATGACAAGTTGTACATCTGGTATCCCCAGCAGAGTCGCCAAATTGTGGACATGACGTAGATCCACGCCCAGCGTGGTCAGGCATGGGTTTCGGTAGGCGGATGTTCTCGTGTGAGATTGATCTCGAATTGAAATTTAAATGATAATGGAGTCGCCACCGAACTTTGTGGGAGTTCGGACCCGTTTGAACTCACTCTATACTTAGGCGTATCGTGCACAATGCACGGCTCGCCTTATAGTACTAGAGTTTGTGGGGTTCGTCCCTTTGCATAACGATACCGATGTCGAATTATCGAGTATCGTATATGGAATAACTTTCGTGCGGCCTGGGGCCTGAGGTGAGGCGGCCTGATATTCAGGGGCCTGAGGTGAGGCGGCATGATATTCAGGCGCCTGACCCTGGGCGCCCAGACCGTTCGAGGCCAAAGCGTGATACTAGCTTGATCCTAAAGCCTCGATATCTCGTCATGACTTATCCTAGTGAAATATGACCATCTCGATCCATTGTATATCGAGTACGACTAAGGAGTCGTCGATATAAGACTTAAGTAGTGAGACGTTCGCTCAAAGTCGTAAAAGAGTAAAAATGAATGCGAAATGTGGATTTGAAAAAGGAGACGCGTGATAGATCAACGCGCGTCGACAAACGTCGCAAGTATTATTCCCTAAGCGAAATGTGTATCGTTGTGAATTGTATTGGTAGTCTATGACATCTCATTTCGGCCATAATGGGGTACTTATCCTTAATCATCTCGGTCTATGATTTAGGTCGGACATATCGACCTGGTACGAATATCAGAGCCCTTGGTGTCACGACGTCGTTATCGGGTCGCGTAGACCGTACGATTCTCGGATTGACATCATAGGGTTTCGTGCCACTTCGATTATCGAAAACTCTTTATGAGCGACATTCGATTATGGAATCGACATCGGCGTTTAGAGCGATATTTGAAAATGATGTCGAATACGCTCGATAACGAATTACTGCAATCGCGTTATAATCCGAAGGGTCAGGCGCACGCCATTAGGCGCCTTGACCCTCAGACGCCTGGGGCGGCGCGCCTCAATAATGAGGCGCCACCTCCGGCGCGGCCTGTTCGGGGGTTATACGAACTTTAGGCAGCGCTAATTGTCGAATATGTTCGATCGAAAAGTTTGATTTGTCGTCACAAACATTAGGCCCTTTCCATTTCGGTGTCGTAGTTTGGCCTTTAAGGCCTACGACGCCCGATTTAGCGTCATCGAACGTTTGCTCGAATCGATTTGGAAAATAGTTCTTCGTAGTAGTATATGCGATATTAGTATAACGGTACATAATAGTTAGTATGCGAAAATGTAAAGTTAGTAATGCGATAAATAAACGAGTTTAAAGGATTAGAAAGCGGGGTTTGAACACCCCTCAACCTACATGTCAATGTTTCGAAATACGGATTCGCGGAGTATCGTCGTAGACACGGGGAGCGGTTTGGTATATGTAAGTGAGTTAAGGTGTGTAGAGGGATAAAAATGCTCTCGGTTTTCTGAAAATAAGGTTTCGAGAAATGAAAATTGTTACCCTTGAAACGTCGGACGTAAGGGGGTATTTATAGAGTTCTGCGAAATGCTCCGACCCAAAATTCGGGCGCTCGGAGGTTAGCGACTCGGAATTGGGGCGCCCCAGTGGAGGCGGCTCAGTTCTGGGATGCCTGGTTGCAAGCGGTTGAAATCGCGCATATCGAAAGTTGCTCAAAATACGGATTGATATCCATGAGGTATGATTTGATTCCATTTTGTATTTGAACGCCATTGTGGCTCTTTTGAATTTCGGTTTCGACTTTGACTGGTTTTGGCTCGGTCGACAAAAGACGGTTTGCCTTCGGTGGCTGTTTTGGCTCAAAGCATCTTTATTTTATTGGAAACGACCCACTAAGTATGGATTTGAGGTCGGTTTTGAGATATTTGTACTCCGCCAAGTGCCCACGTTGGATACTATTGATTTCAATTCCGTATTCGGGCGTATTGATGCATGTTACTGTCCTATCATCGGGTGTTTTGTTGAAGATTGTTATAGACACAAGCAGACAAAATGCGGGTGTCTACACCGTTTTTTATCCTAATCCGACTCACGAGTAACAGGGAAAAAAAATAAAAAGAAAACAAGGAAATTAAACAAGTGTAATTGAGTTTTCTTAGGGTGTGTTTGGATAGAGGGATTTGGGGAAAAAGAAAAGTGACGGAAAGGGAGAAGAGCAAGTTCCATTGTTTTGTTAAAAAAATGGGGTGGAGGATTTGGAGAGGGAGGGAAAATGGATCCCTCTATTTCCCTCCAAAGCAAAATATTTTCCTTTCAAAATAGGCAAGATTTGGAGCAAAAATGGTCTATCTCCATTCTCGCTCCCCTCCCTTCCTTCACTTTCTCTTCCCTCCTCCCTCCCCGCCCTTTCTATCTTATTTTGCTATCCAATTACACCCTTAATTATTGTGCCAATTCAAAATGAAGGGGACCTTCGAATAAGGGCTTAAAACCAACCACATTTCATGCAAAAGTCTCTACTATACCTAATCCTTGAAACATTCACCCCTATGACAAGCAACAAAACATTCACATCTATGACAAGCCACTATAACTTTCACATAGGCCGATCAATTTTTCTCATTCCAATATTTTCAAAGTGTAAAATTCTTAACTTTTGGCATGTGCCTAAAGACCTTTTCATCCATCTTATTGTAAATATTGGTTAGACTATCAAGCGCATTAAAAAAACGAAGTGTTGTGCAACTGTAATACAGCATCACAAATACAAGCATGTACACAATTACCATCGATAGCCTCCAAACACCACAATGAATGTTCAATTGAACATAAAAAATCGTGCGGAAAACCGAGCATCTTTGCTTACTTTTGGAGCCTTTTTACAAGATTTTTCAAAACTAGTCCAACCACGTTGTAGCGGACCTAGAGGCAACATCAAGCAACCAAATAACGCAAAGAAAATGCAAGCAACTTTGGGGACCACTGCATGCGGTTTATCAACTAGTAATTTCAAGTAAATATGGTGTCACTCTAATAGTAGGGCGAACAACAACAATACCTTAATAACCTTAAATAGTCTGACAAACTACAAAAATGCCTTGGTTAATTAAATAGATTAATTGATAATAAAATAGTGAATATCTATAACAGAGAAATGATGTAATTTTATGTGGATATGGTGTCATTTCAAATAGATATGATGTAATTATAGTCAGATATGTAACTTCAAATAGACAGGATGTAACTTTAATCGGATATGGTGTAACTTGAAGTAGATCCGGTGTAACTTCAATTAGACATGAGATAGATTTAATCGGATATGATGAAACTTCAAGTATGTTTAGTATGACTTTAATCAAATACTCCTATGATATAATTTCATATAAATATGGTGTAATGTTAACATATATGAACCATTAACATGAACATATCAATCACCTTAAATAGTCGGACAAACAACAATTGATGCGAGAGAATCCGGGATGATGAATTTTTAAGTGAAAATGGTAAAATGGGGTGTGATATCAAAGAGCCGAGACATCATGGCATGACAACCCAAAGAGAAACGTCACAAAGACTCTTCAGGGAAAAGATATTTGATCCAAAAACCAAGTGAAGGGATTTTTGTCCTACGCATACTCGAACAAAACATGTTCCCTAAAATGGAAAGTGTCATATTTCCAAAAAAGGGGGAAGTTGTGTGTTTCCTAAAGAGGAAAGTCGTGGACTCCATAAATACGAAAGTATTGGGAAAGTTTATAGTTACCTAATTTTAAGTTCTTTTATCACCTGTTAGAAGTCTAATTTCCATTCCCAATCCCTGTCGAGTCTAGCTAAGTTTAGATTAGAACTTAGGGACTCAATTTATTTAATGGACTCAGTTGAATCTTACTCCCTTTCTCTCTCTTTTGAAGAACCTAAGTAGCAGAACGCGTAAATTTCACACCCAGCAGAAGACTACTGAACTATCTAAACCTTAGAGTATACAGAGGGAAGTAGGAAACAAAATTGAATATCCGAATAAAACAGGACAACAACAATTTACATTTACATAAACTATACAGACGTGGCAATTTCATGTTTGTGATGAATCTATATCCGGAGTTCTGGAAAGGCCAAAGTCTTGAGTTTTAGTCATCTAGAAGCAAGAGACCAGAAATTCAAAAGAAAAGAAGGCAAAGCAGCAAACCAAGTCATGAAGGCCATTCCAGTTGATGTTTCAAATTGAAGGCAGTGGTTCTTTGCGCAGCTATCAAGATCATTGCCAATGAGGACTGTAATCCCCGCAGAAGCACAGGCTGCCGCAAATATAAGCGTTGAGGTAATCTGTATACAACAACAACAATAACCACATCAAGGCCTTAATTAGTTCCTAGAAGCTTTGTGGCCGACTAATATGAATCATCCTCCAAACCCGTCAAGTCGTCTACAATAAAACAGTCATAAAAAGGCATAATAGTAGTAATGAACCTCGTGGTGATAAGGAAGATAATAACCATACAGGAGGTTTCAAAGTCAAAATAAAGTCAAAATAAAGTAAAAAATCAAAAAAAAAACTTTTTAAAGAGGTAAATCAAAGCTGAAATGTTTAGATTCCAAGTGAAAGGAGAAATGTTTAGTAAATGAAAATAATAGTAGAAGTAATAATAATTACTATGAAAAAAATGTAGGAGAAACAATATTGCTTTACCTAATCTATCACTTCTAATAATCTAGTACTCCCTCCACATCTAAATGATTTTTCCCTTTCAATAAAATACTCCTCACCACCACCACCACCACCACCACCACAACAACAACAACAATAACGGTAGTCGTTTGGTTATCCACCTAAAGACACGTGAATTGCAATACATGAGAATTAATAACAAGTTAATTGACGACAAGCACAGAAATTAGAAATTTCTGGAATTTAAATTCCTTGAAACGAGAAACTAGTTTACCTATTCATCTGAAATAGAAAAATCATGGGAAATTCTACTTCACTAGCCCCACTAAAAGCATGAGTAGCTAACCTTTTGTGTAAATGTCTGTAGACAAAACTAACCGTATTGAAATACCATTTTAATGGATAAAGGTCTATATGTTCCAATCGGTTTGATGTTCTCACTCCGACTCATAAACCTTAACTACAATTGCTTGCAAAATACTGTACATAGTAAAAGTTGCCTAAATATGCTTGATTTTTTTTTTTCACAATTTACAAATAATATATTCCATGTCGTGATTTGGCGCCTCACATACAGAACTTAACTGATTACGATCTTGTATGAGTTCAAAACTACAATCTGATCAACTAAAACCGTAGAACTTACAGCAGCCTCCAGCTAAAAACTCTAGAATAAGTTCTTAAATATGTTACTGCATCCAAATAACAAATACCTTTCATTCTCAATAACAAATCAATATTTACGGAAAGATGATAGAATGAGTGTAAATAGGACTGGGCAAATTATACAAAAGTGAACCCAAAAAATGAAACAAAGTTGTGGAAATGGAAATCAGACCATCTACGCTTTATTTGGGACAATAAGGTGTTTTACAGCTAAGAAAAGAATTCCTAAGAAAATGGAAGATATTTATGAATCAATCAGCAAGGAAAAATGGAAGTATTTGTAATTTATAAATTGGAGAGTGTGCATTGAAAATATCATGAATAGCATTTTAAACGTCAAATGACTAGCAGGTAACAAAGAATTAATCTTTTTGCAACTCAATGTTTAGTGTTTACAAACAAAACAAGGGCATTTGAGACATCATGAACTTCAAGAAATAATGGTTCACCATCTTACCCCATCACCAGCAGCAAACAAGCTGATAGCACGATAGCTACGAAAGCTACGCTTTACTAAGATAGCATATAAATCAACCACTGCCAGCGAAAGGCTCCACATGATCTGCATCCCAGCAGCAGCGACAAGGTACCTGATCACATATAGTTTTCCCAAATTATGCGAAAGTTCAGAAGATTAGTAAACTCGAGAATTGGCCACCAAAAAAACAAATTTGTTAAACACGTTGCAGAGGAAAGGAGCTCCAAATTCTTGAAGGGGTAAATCTGCTGTGAGACCGCTCACGTAGGAGGTGATTAGTACGGAGTATTTAGTAACTACCTCCTATGTAGAGAGGTCTCACAGTGAATTACAGTGAGACCATCTCATAGGAATTTTTGTGATATTAAATAATGTGAAAAAGTTTTAAGATCAAACAAAAAGAACCCAGAGATTCAATCAAATGCGAGTTGCACCAAAAATAGAGTTATGAATGGAAAAATCACTAATCTTAAGCAGACCTACTCATACTCTTATTTCTACCACCTTCAAGAGCACAAAAAATCCTATGAGACGGTCTCACCGTCATTTTATCTTAGGCTCAGGTTTGACAAGTTATTTCAATTTAATCTTAATTTAATCTTTATATTCGACAGCAATCACTGCGATACAATATACTACTCCCTCCGGACACTATTTTTTGCCCCATTACCCCATTATTTGTGAGGAATATTTTAATGAAATGGGGCAAAAAATAGTGTCCGGAGGGAGTAGCATTTAAACCTCAATTCAAAGAAATATTTCCGGTACTCCGATGAACTTGACCGACATCAGCTCCTGTCTCCGTCTAAATCAAACAATCTTTTTAGCAAATAAAACTCCTTCACCGCCACCGCCACCGCCACCACTAGATTTTGACCAACAACTCCGAAACATAAGCTAAATTTGAGTATCAACCCATATAGTAGCAATGACCTATAGATCACCGATCACTCCCAATAATCATATCCCCAGAGCTCAATTAAGCAAGAAATACCCTAAACAATACCAAACTAGTTCGATTCCACTATACCCCACCATCTACCCATCACCCAATCGGAAACAAATCAGCTATAACTTAAATAGCCTTAAAAAAAATTCAACGCACCCACTACATAAATTCATTGATCAGCAAGAACAACCCACAATAATCGTCAAATTAACATCGAAAATAGCAAAAGATGGTGAAAAAAAACATACCGAAAAGCAGTAACAGATGGGAAATCAGAGGTTGTAGCCATAATAAGGATGGCACCAATAGCAAAGAAAGACTGAAAAAGGCGCAAGACGAGACCACCAGGAGTCCCAGGCATGCCTTGGAAGTCCTTCATACGGAGCCGTGGCGGAGCAGCGCCGTCAGCGCCGCCGTTATCGATAGATAGTGGAGGCGCTTCGACTGGATGCACCGCCGGACGGCTCATGGCGAACAGATTGATGGGGTTACAGGATTATAGTGGAGTTTGGGGGCTGTTTGATGATAGTGGTGGTGGTTGTTGCTTAACCATCATTCTTAAGTCTTACTGTGGTGTGGAATAAAGTTCGATGCCTCCAAGTACACCCGGCAAAATTGACCCGATGTGAATAATCCGTTTTGAATAATCTCCGACAACAAATTAAAGATACGAGTTTGTGGGCACCGTATTTTGATTGTCAGGTGTCTATGGTAGTTTCCAAAAAAATACCCGATGATGATCGGACGTCAATGTGACTTAATACGCTCGAATACGGACTCAGAATCAATAGTATCCGACGTGGGCATTTAGCGGAGTGCAAATCTCTCAAAACCAACCTCAAATCCAGGCCCAGTGGGTCGTTTCCAATAAAATGAGACTAATTTGGGTCAAAACCGTCACCGGAAATAAAACCGTCTTTTAGCGACCGAGTCAAAACCAGGTCAAAGTCGAATTCCGGGACGAACCAGCCTCACATTATGTCCAAATACATAAAATGAATCCAGACTCAACAACCAAATCAACCAGAATCATTTCAAAAATGGTCAACAATCTTTCCCTAAATACACTTCACCCGATTTGACCCACTCGATCGAGTGGATTAGGCCCGCTCGATCGAGTAAGCCTGTGAACCGGTCGAATCGCTCCTGAACCGAGCACTCGGTCGAGTGCACTTACACCACTCGAGCGAGTGACCCTAAACCGGGGTCCTCCTTATAAATACCCCATCACATCAATTCATTTCACAAGGTTTTTTGGCAACCCTAATCACACAACATCTTTTCCACCCATTCAACCTTACACATTTTCAACCTTCAAACCTTCATCACCCTCGAGTTCTAGGCACTCATACTCATACCCACACAAATACATTCAAAATCCCGAGATCAAACCTCGTCAAAGACATACACCATAACTCTACCTACATATCTCGACACTCTCGCGCACACGCCGCTATTACGAGTCCGTTTCCGAGGCAATTTAAGCATGTAGGTTGAGGGTGTCATCAAACCCCGTTTCTTTTTCTCCTTTCTCTTTTTCGATTATATATGTACATATTATTATTATTATTATTATTATTATTATTATTATTATTATTGCTAACACTAATACTAACATTTTATTTCGTTACTAACTTTTATTTTTATGTATACTAACATTTTATTTTATGTCAACTAACATCTAACATTTACTTATCGTATTCTAACCTCTAACATTTAATTATCGTCATTAACATTTTAATACCGTGTATATATATGTATATAATAGTATTAAAATTTGGATCCTAACACGTTTGACTATGACGATCATCCAAAGTCCGTTTAATCCCTTTACGAGTCGCGATGGAGGTGGCACCCTTTCGAGGAGCGCCGCCCCAATGTACTCAAGGGCGTAACGAGATCGTGGTCGTTCATAGTTGAACGTGTAGGACTCCATTTCTTAGATCAGTACGAAATCCGTTGATGCGAAAACCGACATCACATAATCCTTTAGGATTAGTATCGATGTCGTGACGCGGAGGGCTATAATTTCGTCACTAATCTAATTAATGACATATTTTCATAAAATCTCGATGACGGTCTCATAATCGTATAGTACACGATTATGGCACCGAAAACCGAGTTGAATTTCAATAATGCAATATTTTTATTTAACTCGGTCAACCATCGACTTTAAACAAATAAAAACGAAACGAGCCATGACTCTTACAGGGGGCACTCGACCGAGTGCCATGGGCCACTCGATTGAGTAGCACCCCAAAAACTGGGCAGTAGCCACCTCAAAGACGCACTCGATCGAGTTCAGGCCATGACTCGATCGAGTGGGTCCTGTAGCCCAAAAATCCGAGGACTTTAATGCATCATTCGAGCCTCGTCTTTTTTACGACTTAGTCGTAGCGTGCAAAGTCAATCACGTAACCCGCCTTTTCAACCTCATGCATATCATTACACATAAACAACTTTGATCGACGGTCTCTCACTATTAATCTCGTGTCGACGACTCCTTAGTCGTACCCGACACATGATTAATCTAGACTCCAATTTCCCGATATGATAAGTTGGGACAAGGCATCGAGATTCGGGATCGGGCTAGCACCACGCCTAGGTCCTATATCTCCGTCCTTCGATTAATGCACAATATAATGTGTACTTAATCGAAGTTCGTCCATTTATTCAATTTACGGTCTAGCCTATATTTACTATTTACGGGTCCGTTTATAGTTAATATTTACCATTTTCTAATTCGATTATTATATTATCGCTCGTTGTATTGTGAATTCCGGGTTGTATTCCGCCCGTGTAATTTGTAATTTATTTACGATTTTTTTATTTTCGATGTTTGCCATTTATTGCCTTAAATGAACATCGCATGCTAAATCACTTTGACGTGAATCAAGATGCATTAAAATAACGTAGCAACCCATTCAATTTTTATATCTTGTAAAACGTTGTTTGCATAATATTTCACTGGATTACTAACGCGCATATTAGAAAGTCAAACGACGTCTTAGTAGAGGCCGCTAAGTGCGGGCGGGGTTGGGTGTCCTTAGTGGGCTTCCCAACACGTACCCTCACCCCTTACTCAGAACCTCGGTTTCCGGATGCCCGAAACCATTGGCACACGAGAGTCATTCAATACACGATAACCGGTAGTGACGGTACCGGTATCGCAATGCAAAGGGACGAGCTCAATAAACTCTGAAATCGAAGTGGGCTGTACTTTGTGTATGGTCCATAACGACATAGAGTGGGCTCGAACGGGTCCGAACTCCCACAAAGTTCGGTGGCGACTCCATTTCGACTTAAATTTCAATTCGATCCATTCTCATATGAAGATTCATTCGCCTACCCAAACCCGCGCGTGGCCGCGTCGGGGTGGACCTTTGTCATGTCCACAATTTGGCGACTCCGCTGGGGATTAACTGATGCGTGACTAACCATCGGCATCCTCAGGGTGAGACTCGAATAGAAATCGTTTGACTAGTACAATACGCGTTTTAGTTTTACGGTTCACGCATAACCCCTATTTTCCCGGGCCGGTACTGGTAACCGACGTCCCACTATACCGTGATGTACTCCGACTTGGATACGTCAAAGGTGTTCATAGTCGATTCGAGTGGATTTCGCGGCATGTTCTAAGCTCAACTCGACTTAGAAAGTCTGTCCCGATCAACGTCTAGACTATATTCACTGGTATAGACCCTTTTTAGACCGACGGAGACTTAGTGTAAAGCATACATGGCGTCGTTATAATGCTTGCGTGACTATATGCAACTTGGTTTCCGCGAAGTTTTCAAAAACCATCATTTCAAAAAATACATCTTTTCAAAAAATATCCAATTTTCAAAAACTCGGAAAGTTGCCGAAATTTAGGACTTATGACTTTACTCAAAATAGCCTATTTTCTAGCCAGCATGCTGTCCATGTCAATATTCAAATTCTCGATCACTATTCGATTTTTCGAATTTTCAAAATTCTATTTCAATTTTCAAATCTTCGATATGTCATTCTCGATTTTCAAATCTCCGAGATACCGTTTTCGATTTTCAAATCTTCGGTATCCCATTTCCAATTTTTCAAATTTTCGGAAATTTATTTTCGATATTCAAAATTTCAAATATTCAACTTTTCAAAAGCCCGGGAAGCTACCGATCTTAGGACTTATGATTTTACTCAAAATAGCCCATTTCTAGCCGGTATGCTACCCGTTTCAAAATTCAAAATTATGTTCAAACTTCAAAATCGCGGCCTGATGGAACTTTTTCGATTTTCGAAAAATTGGGTCATCCACCGGTTTCTCGGATTTTTTTCAAATTCCTTTTCACAACTTTCCTCTTCTTAGGACTTCCCGTATTTAGCAGTGTCGGGTCTTGTCATAAGTTGTCGAAGGTCTTTAGCGTCGAAACTCCGTTGATCTTACATCACGGGTTTCCTCCCTATCCCAGTCCGCCTTATTTGACTAAGGCCTGGCCCACCTACGTAGGGCATACCTCTACCAAGGAAAGCCTGTGTACACACTCGAGTCCTAGCTAGAAAGTCTCACGCGACCTTTCCCTCTAACAGGACGGTCCCCACGACCCTTCCTAAGGGAATTTCGCCCGTCTTTCAAACCGTTAGTCGAGTCATCCCAATTCGAGAATCCTTTGACTTAATGGTCTACCCTAATCACAGGGCTGTCCTTATTCAACTCGAGTCGAGGGTCTCTAGCGTCGAAACTCTGCCGATCTTACATCGCAAGTTTCTTCCTTTACCCCGTCTGCCTTTCCTCGAGGCCAGGTCAACCTTTTACAAGGCCTAGCCCTATAACAAAAGGTTCGTGATCCTTACATCTAAGGGTCACTCTTCCAACACTCGAGTTTTAGCAAAACCTCGATCTCACTCGGGGGCTACCCTTCAGCAGAGCGATCAATCACGGTTGCTCTAAGGGTCTTGTCCTACACGTGTTGCCTCACGTACCCCGCTTTCGAGTCGCTTAGATGCCATACCATCTGAGTCCTATCAGAATCTTTGGTCTCACTTGGGGGCTATTCTCCGACGGGGAGATTAATCACAGTCACTCCGAGAATCGCACCCTACATGTTTGTCTTAGGAGAGTCTAACCCGAGTCAAACCAGAGTTGTCTCTCCTCCCGCGCTATTTCCTATGCCTTGGTGTATTCAAGTTCCGAAGCAACATTTCTGATTACGTGGGTATTCTCGCAGAGTATGTCATCCACAACCGGGAATAGGGACATGGAAAACACCATTAATGAACTGAAGTCTTTGCTAGAAACAATGGTTAGTAAGCAGGTCATGTTTGAAACCCAACTAGGGTTCATAAGAGCCGACCAAGAGGCCTTGAATGCTCGTTTAACAGTCGTTGAAGAATAAGACTTCAATTATGGGTCAGTAAATACTGGGCCATTTGCCAAACTGATCAGCACGATGCGTGACCTCGAACAACAGTTCCACGCTGTAGACACCCGCATTTTGCCTGCTAGTGTCTATAGTAGTTCCCGACAAAACACCCGATGATGATCGGACGCAAACGTGACTTAGTATACTCGAATATGGGCTCAGAATCAATAATATCCGACGTGGACATTTAGCGGAGTACAAATCTCTCAAAACCAACCTCAAATTCAGGCCCAGTGGGTCGATCCGAGCAAAATAAGACTAATTTAGGCCAAAACCGACACTGAAAATAAAAACCGTCTTTTGGCGACCGCGTCAAAACCCGGTCAAAGACGAATCCGTCACATAAATCAGCCTGATGCGTTTCTAGAAAATTGCGCCCAAATACAAAATTCAAAAAACAATCAAAAGTCAACTATTTCCTAAAATGTCTCGCCACCCTTATCCACTCGATCGAGTGGATTGACCCACTCGGTCGAGTGGAGCCTCAAAAACCGGACCAGACCCGTTTTCAAAGGCACTCGATCGAGTGCACTAGGGTCACTCGATCGAGTGACCCTAGGTCGAGGGGTGTACTCTATAAATACCCCCTCAAACCCTTCACAAAGTTAGAATTTTCCCATGCAAAAAAGCCTACATTTTTACCCTAAATACTCTACATCAACCCTACACTTTGACCTTTAGCAATCCTAATCAAAACCGAGTCCTTGTCCCTCGAAAAACTGACAAATCCACCAATACACACACACACACCATAACTTGCATACATCCTCGATACTCCGGCATTCCCGTCGCTATTACGAGTCTATTTCCGAGGCCTTTACTAAACATGTATGTTGAGGGTGTCATAAACCCCGTCTCAACCTCTATCACTTCGTCTTTTATTTACATTTTCGCATCTTATATCATAATCATATTTGTATAGTAACGCTAACATTAATGTTTTGAACCTTTTTGCATTTTCGATTTCTTTTTTTTACTACTAACATTATATACCGTGTATATATATAATAGTATTAAAACTCGGATCTAAACACGTTTGACTACGACGACCATTTAAGGTCTGTTTAATCCCTTTACGAGAATTTGGCACCCTTTCGAGGAGCGTCGCCCCAATGTACTCAAGGGCGTAACGCGATCATGGTCATTCGTAGTTGAACGTGTATGGATCCATTTCTGCGATTAGTACGGAACCCGTTGATACGAAAACGGACATCACATAATCCAAAAGGATTAGTATCAATGTTGTGACGTAGAGGGATACAATTTCGTCACCATTCCAAAATTTCAATCTAACGATAACATTTTCATAAAATTCCGATAACGGTATTATAATCGTATACATACACGATTATAGTACTGGAAGCTGAGTTAAATTTAAATCGTGCGATATTTTTACTTAACTCGGCCAACCATTGATTTTCAAACATAAAAACGAGACAAGCCATGCCTCGTACAGGTGCCACTCGACCAAGTACCATAGGCTACTCGATCGAGTAGCACCCCAAATCTTGGGCAGTAGCCTCCTCGAGGACACACTAGACCGAGTCAGACCACAACTCGATCGAGTGGGTCCTGCAGCCTAGAAAACCGAGAGCTTTTCTTATCATCCGAGCCTCGTCTTTTTAAAATGACTTAGTCGCCACGTGTAAAGCCAATCACGTGATTTCCTTTTTTAAAACTCATGCAGTCACTACACTTAAAACGACTTTGATCGGCGGTCTCGCACTATTAATTTTGTGTCGACGACTCTTTAGTCGTATCTGACACATGATTAATTTAGACTCCATTCCTCGAGGTGATAAGCCGGGACAAGGCATCGAGATTCGGGATCGGGCTAGCACCACGCCTAGGTCCCAAATCTCTGTCCTTTGATTAGTACACAATATAATGTGTATCTAATCGAAGTTCGTCCAATTGCACAACTTATGGTCTAGTTCGTATTTACTATATACGGGTCCGCTTCGAGTCATTTATCTATTTATCGCTTCTTTTATTTTCCGTTTACGCTATTTTATTGTTGTAATTTTTGTATTGGCCGGGTTGTATTTCCGCCCGTGTAATTTGTAACTTATTTACGAGCTTTATTTATTTGGATGTTTATCGCTTTATAAATGAACCTCGCATGCTAAACAACTTCGACAATAGTTAGATGCATTAAATGACGTAGTTAACCAATAACTCACATGCTTAGCCCGAAAACGCTGTTTGCATATCATTTAGTCGTTTTACTAGCGCGCGTACACGAACGATGTCTTAGTAGAGGCCACCATGTGCGGGCGGGGTTGGGTGTCCTTAGTGGGCTTCCCAACACGTACTCTCACCCCTTACTCAGAACCTCGGTTTCCGGACGCCCGAAACCGTTGGCGCATGAGAGTCATTCTATACACGATTACCGGTGCAGATGGTATCGGTATTGCAATGCAAAGGGACGAGCCCAATAAACTCTGAAATCGAAATGGGCCATACTTTGTGTATGGCCCATGACGACATAGAGTGGGCTCGATTGGTTCCGAATAACCACAAAATTCGGTGGCGACTCCATCTTTGACTTAAATTTCGAACCCGAGAACAATCTTACCACGAGATTCATTCGTCTACCCAAACTCGCGCGTGGCCGCGTCGGGGTGGACCTACGTCATGTACACAATTTGGCGACTCCGCTGGGGATACCTGATGTACCACATGTCATCGGGGTTCCTAGGGTGAGACTCGAAGAGAAATCGTTCGCATAATAGTGTACGCGCATTAGTTTAATGATTCATGCATAACCCAAATTTGTCTGGGCCGGTTACTTGTGACCGACGTCCCACTATACCGCGGTGCATTCCTACATGGGTGCGCTAAAGACTTCGATGGTGGAACTCGTATGGGTTTTGCGGCATGTCCTAAGACCAACTCGGCTTAGGGAGTCCGTCCTGATTTACGAGAAAGCCATCGTTGTTGGTATAGACCCTATTTGACCGACCGAGACTTAGTGTAAAGCATACACAAGCGTCGTTATAATGCTTGTTTGACTACGTGCTACTTGGTTTCCGCGTCATTTTTCAAAAACCGTCATTTTAAAAATGCATCTTTCAAAAAAACCAAAATTTTGGAAAACCCGAAATGCTGCCCGTTTCGGGACTCGTTTTTTTTTCAAATATCCAATTTTCAAAATTCGGAATGCCGCCGAAATTTAGGATCAACGATTTGACTCAAAACATCCCTTTCTTTAGTCGGCATGCTGCCCATTTTGACTTTTCGAATTTCAGCCCCCCACCACCTTGATTTTCTGAATTTTCAAAATTCTAATCTCGGTTTTCGAAATTCCGTTTTCAGTTTTCAAACTCTCGGAAATTCGTTCATCCTGCATTCAAATCTCAAATTTTAAACACCCGACTTTCCAAAAATAAATCTTCCCTATTATAGGACCTACCGTCTATTCGTGTGTCGGGTCTTTGCATAGTATGTCAAAGGTTTATAGAGTCAAAACTCCGTCGATCTTACATCACGAGTTTCCCCCCTTTCTCGAGTCCGCCTTATTTGTCAAGGCACGACCAACCCGCGTAGGGCATACCCCTACAAAGGAAAGTCCGTCTATACACTCGAGTCAAAAAGTCTGGGGAAAAATCTCACGTGGACCTTCCTTCGAACGGGACTAGGCCCACAAAGCCGAGTCCTAAGGAAGTTATACCACCCACGAGTCATCCGTCTAGGTGTCCTCCTCGAGTCTTTTTTCACTCAGTCTTTCCTTTTGTCGCTCGGGATGTACTTTTTATGATTCCAAGATCTGGGTTCGGTTTCTGATTACACGCTGTTCTTACAGACATGCCGTCGTCAACCAGACACACCCGCAAGATGGAAGCAGCTTTGAACAGTCTGAAGACCTCCGTGGACGCCATGGTCGTCAAAAAGACCAACATTGAAGCCCAACTGACTGAAATGAGGGCTGGTCAAGTGGCTATCGTTGCTCGTATGGCTGGAGTGGAGCAAAGGACTCCTAATACCGAGACCAATGAGTCTCTAACCGAACTACTTAGTGCAGTGCACCGACTAGAGGAACAAGTGCACCTAGCTGGGAGTAACAACATCCATCGGGAAAACAGCCGTGAGTATGCCCCAGTGAATGACAAGCTACCCCCAAACCTGAACCTCACCGGCTTACACATGTTTGAGGGAACCGAAGACCCGTTACTACATGTACGGGCCTTCAAAGAATTCATGGCCATCAAGGGAGTGGACTCGTCCATGTTCAAGAACCTTTTTGCTGCATCCCTTGAGAAGCACCCACGGGCTTGGTACTACAGGCCAGACCCGAAGAAATACCCTACTTGGGATGATGTGGCCACCGAGTTTGCTCGGAACTATGCTGACAACACAGAGATCCAAACCACGATGTGATCTCTGGAGGTTATGGCCCAAAAGCCAAAGGAAGGTTTTACTAAGTACCTTCAACGCTGGAGGGCCGAGAGCGTGAAACTGGTCGATAAGCTCAGTGAAAAGACTTTGGTGGAGGCTTTTGTTAAGAATCTCCTCCCCTCCTACCGGGTTCACCTCCGGTACGCCGTCATACCCAATTTCACCACCCTTACTGAAATGGGTATGAGGATCGAAGACGACCTGAGACTGGAGGGCCTCACTAAGGCCTCTAGCAAGGGATACCAAGGGACTTCCTCTTCCACTACTAAGCCCCAGGCTACAACCCGCAGCATTTTTGACGCGGTTAATCTACTGGATGCCCTGTCTAAGAAGAACACCCCACCTCGGGTTTTCACTGATATAGGTACCACCTATACCTATGCCTTACAAAGGCTATCCTCAAAAGACCTAATTCAACCGATAGGCCCAACTCCTGAAGTTCCGGTCGAGCGACGCTCCAAGAACTACAATGCCCAGGCCTATTGCCAATACCACCGAGGCAATGGGCATGATATCGAAAAGTGCTGGAAGCTGAAGCACTTGATCCAGGACTTGATTGAGAGCGGTAAAATCCCGCTACCCGGAGATAAGCCAAGTAACAAAGAGAATCCTTTCAGTTCCCATGCCATCTTTGCCGGGGAGGTGATCGATTGCTCTCATCTTATCTCTCCATTTATCTCGCAAGTGAACGGGATCTGGTTTGACGACGAGGACGATGTCTACCTCGCTAAAGGAGAAACGGTCCCCATCACCTCCGAGGAGATTCGTAAGACCAAATCCCGAGTCTTAGCCAGTAACCACCTTGGTCGTCCCTATCAAGCCACTAGCTCTAGGGACACCCCAATCCCGACAACCGCCACTGAACCTCTCAGGACGGAAGTCGTCCCTGAGGAGCCGACTGCTGAAATGGCCCTCGTGAAGCAACTAAAGAAGACCCGAGTTGACCTCACCATATGACAACTCTTAGTTAGCTCACAAGAACATCGAGAAGCACTCACTAAGGCTCTCGATCAAATCAAGAACGATTCTTTGGTTACCCCTGCTGAAATGGTAGCCACGGTCCTGCCCCACCTGAAGGGCAAAGCTAAGGAAGGAGGCTGATAAGTGTCGTTTGTAGTGCCTATCTGTAGTGTTTTGGTCCCATTTTCCTTGTGGAATCGCTCCTTGGGAGCGATTTATGGGTTTCTTATGCTTCCTTTAGTTTGTTTCAGGTTCCCGAGACCGAGTTGGAAGAGTTGGAGCGATTCCGACTCGATACATACACATTTTGGAGCCAACAGAGTAGAGGAACGATGACTCGATGCCTTGGAATCGACCCCGAGACCTCGGGACCCAATCCAGAGCCTCCGAGACCCGATCCCGAGTCCCGAGAATCGACGGGGAGCCCATGAGAAGCGAGGAGGGACCAAAGAGCTCTTAAGAGAGGCCTACAAAGACCCATCCCGTTCGGGATGGCCTCATCCCGTTCGGGATGAAGGGAGCATGAAGTGCGGCTACTGTGAGCCCATCCCGATCGGGAAGGTGGCGTCCCGACCGGGGCCGACCACGTCCCGACCGGGACCATCCCGTCTCAGCCGGGACGGGCGTGCTGCTGCCGTGCTTTGCTTTCTTTCTTCTCCTTTCATTCTTAAACCCTATATATGCCCTTCCCTTGTTTTGTAAAGCAGATGCACTTCATTAGACATTAAACCCTAGACTACTTTAGGTTAGATTAGATTAGATTAGTATAGATTAGTCGATAATTAGTAGTTAATCATAGATTAGTACTTGTATTAAGGGAATTCTTCAAGATCTCCACCAAGATTGACAACCTTGGTGGTTTGTTTTGGGTTCTTCTTCATTAATGCAAGTTTTGTTCTTTCTTCTCCTCTAGTGTGGTATAATCCTTTTCTCTTCTCTTAATCTTTGTTTATGTCATTAAAGTTTCAATCTTTAGTTCTAGATTATTGTTTTGTTCTTCATACTTGTTAGTTTGTTTATGTTTGTTTTGATGTTTGTGTTAATTCATCTTGTTCTTGTTAGTTATAGCTTGATTATGCTAGAGTAGTGTTCTTGCTAGGGTTAGTAAGGTGATTAGGGTGTTAATTGGGTGATTAAGGGTTTGTTAGAGATGTTGGTGGAAGATTTGGGTTTCCTCTTGCTTGATGCGCATCACATGTTTGTTGAATTGCTTGAATGACTAAGTATGTACGAATGCTTGTTTTTCTTGCCTTTCTTTCGTGGGTGTTAGTTTGTTGTGGGTTCGGTTCCCTCACTAAGTTGCGAGAGCCCGGTGAGGACGACCCCTAGGTCGGTCTAAGTTGCGAGAGCCCGGATTCGACCTAGGCCTATAGTGTGCTAGTAACCCCGATTGTGTTGTGTATCGCCGAGATGGATTTTAGATGGAACCTCTAGGTGGGTCTAAGTTGCGAGAGCCCGGACCAACCTAGATTACCCTACTACCTCCTTCACTCTAGTCCTCCCTTGACCATTCCGTTAGCCCTTTGACCCCGACCTAATCCTAGCCCATTTTCTTAGTTTGTTCTCCTTGGCCATAGTCATAGTCTAGTCTTCTCCCCTCCTTATCATTCTCTAGTTTAGCTCGTTGACTTAGTCTAGTATTTGGGCTGACCTAGTCTAGACGCCTCTTACCGTCCCCGTGGATTCGACCCGACTTACCCTATCTACCCTAGTTAGGATTAGCCGGTTTATTTATTGACGGTTGGGACGTGACGAATCCATTACCATCAATTTGGCGCCGTTGCCGGGGACGGTGCTAGTTTAGACTTTGTTTTCCTATTTGCTTGACTTTGTCTTTGTCTTTGTGTTTTCTTTTTTCTTTTGTTACCTTGCTTCTTGTGTGTGTGTGGTTTATTTCTCTCTCGTCTAGTGCCCAAAAAGCACTAGGCTTCTCACGTTTGTTCTTAGTGTACAGTTTGTGCTTAGAGGTGGTGATTATCTTCTTCTTGCAACTCAGAGCCGCTTAAACGGACGATTTCTAGAATGAGTGGTTTCCAACCGGGTATGGACTACGATTTTCGAGCAAGCATGGGGTTTGATCTAAACTCCACACACTCGGGAGCCGATATGAGCTACCCCTCTTCTTCTTTGAACCGTGGGTATGACATGACGTCCCCCTACCATAATCAAGCTTCTTGGGGTAATCAAGACGGGTATGAACTTCAAGATTATGAAAACGGCTACCATCAAGTGGACGATTATCACTCCTACGATCATGGTGACTATTACTCGAGTTATGATTGTGAACCCACCATGTTCAATCAAGATTCACCATATGGAAGCCAATACTCCCAATACCCACCATATTACCCTCCACCCCAACTACAATATGAACCCCATGACCCACAATACTACCAATCACCCCAACCTTGCTACCAACAATATGATACCCCACCCCTTGGGTATCATCAAGATTTTCAAGAAGCTTTAAAAGACCCCAATGATCACCAATTACCCGACACGGAGGTGCTTCATTCTATGCTTCAAATGCAAAGGAGCATCCAAGAAACGGCCATTCAATTGCGAAAAGAACAAGAGGAATTAATGGTCCAAATGCGAAGGGCAAACGAGGCGAGGAATGCTCAATTAAATGCATTATCGGTTCAAGCCGTAATGTCTTTATCCCGAGCATCGTATTTAGATGGAGGGTGCCCACTTGAGAAAGAGGAGAAACCGAATTACGAAGCCGCCGATGTAGTTCCCTTTGATAGAGAGGTTTGCTTTGAAGAACCTCAATCGTCTACCCAAAAAGAGACGAATGAGGAGATGACCCTTGGTGAAGGCATCGTTGGTGAAGAATTGGAGGAGGATAGTGAGTGGGATGGTTTGGTGGAGTTTGTAGAGTTGTTGGGTGAAATTGTTAGCCTCGAGTTGCCCTTGTGCGATAATTTGGATATGCATCAAGAGCCCCTAACTAGTGAACCGAGAGATGACTTGAAAGAGATTGAAACCGCCGGTAGATGTTTCAATTATCCTCTCCAAGTTGATGTGGGGCCGAGTGATGAAGATAGGGAACCACAACTTGAGGCAAGTGTGGGGGTGTGCAACGAGGAAGTGAGGCCAAAACCGCTTTTTGTGCCTTGTTTCTTGGAGATGAAGCTTGCTTGTGATTGGAGGCGATGCTTAGGGAGGAAGAGATCGGTGGAGCTCGTAGGATGGATAGACCCCGGAGACAACTTTGAAGATGATTTTGGGTCTTGGGATTCCTACTTCTTGCCTCCTCCTTGGAGGCCGTGGAGGTCGGTTAAGCTCGAGCGCTTCTTGGGCCTTCACTACGATGTCGGTAGCGCGTTCGACTTGCTCCTCCATGCCCTTGAGGGCTATGGTTGAAGAATGGAGTCCACCATCCTCGGTTTGACGGAGTTCCTAAAGAACCGTCATGTTGTATATTCCCTTCCTCTTCTTTAGAGTACTTGTGCTTGTATTTGTGTTTTATCTCTTGATTTTGGTAGTTTTGTGATATTCTTGTAATATTGGATTATTGATGAGCGTGGTGAGGGAGAGAATTTGATGTTTTGTTTGAGTTTATTGTGATAGGTGAAGTGCATGTGATTCCTAGAAAGGAATGGTTGACGATGGAGTTTGGTTTGCGAGCGAGGAAGTCGGTTTTTGAAGCTTATGAAATGGCATGGCAACAAACAAATCAAAACGTCGAAAAGAAAGAAAATGCCAAAAGAAAACCTGTCTCACAAAAAGAAATCCCCACAAAAATAAGCCTTTTTTCGACTTTTGCCGTGAAGAGCCTACCAAAGGACCGAGTCCCGAGGAAGGATGATAGCGGCATTAGTCGGTCTTCCCTCATTTTGCATTATTTCCACCTTTTTACTTGGACTAGTTAGGCGGTTTTTGACATGGGACGACCCTCTTGGCTCACGCTAAAGGGAGCGGGGTCTCACTTACCTACAGTGTCGACAAACACCGTGGTTTCTCACTTTCCACTCCGCCGATCGTCCCGTAGTACGTTTTTAGAAAGTTAGGAGAACCTAGGTAAGTTACCAACGTTTTTGTTGCTTTATCGTCATACTATTACGGTTTAGTTCACCTTGATTTGTATTGCTAGCTTGGGAACGTTGTCACTTACCTCGAGTCCTAAACCGGTGTTTCTTTCACCGCTTTTAGAGGGAAGCGGTATTTGTTTTTCTTTGGGTGCAACCTTGTGTTTGTGTGTTTGTATGTTTGTTTGCCTTTGTGTTTTGTGTCCGGTTGCATCCCCAGTTTTGTCGCAAGACCCAACTTGCCTTGCGGAGTGCACTTGTCCTCTAAGTGCACTCGCGTGAGTTGAAGGGGCGTAGGGTGCGCTAATACCCGCTCGGATAGTTTAGTAGTAGTAAGTGCTTACTCGAGGGCGAGTAAGGGTTAAGTGTGGGGGAGTTGATAAGTGTCGTTTGTAGTGCCTATCTGTAGTGTTTTGGTCCCATTTTCCTTGTGGAATCGCTCCTTGGGAGCGATTTATGGGTTTCTTATGCTTCCTTTAGTTCGATTCAGGTTCCCGAGACCGAGTTGGAAGAGTTGGAGCGATTCCGACTCGATACATACACATTTTGGAGCCAACGGAGTAGAGGAACGATGACTCGATGTCTTGGAATCGACCCCGAGACCTCGGGACCCAATCCCGAGCCTCCGAGACCCGATCCCGAGTCCCGAGAATCGACGGGGAGCCCATGAGAAGCGAGGAGGGACCAAAGAGCTCTTAAGGGAGGCCTACAAAGACTCATCCCGTTCGGGATGAAGGGAGCATGAAGTGCGGCCACTGTGAGCCCATCCCAATCGGGAAGGTGGCGTCCCGACCGGGACCGACCACGTCCCGACCGGGACCATGCGTGCTGCTGCCGTGCTTTGCTTTCTTTCTTCTCCTTTCATTCTTGAACCCTATATATACCCTTCCCTTATTTTGTAAAGCAGATGCACTTCATTAGACATTAAACCCTAGACTACTTTAGGTTAGATTAGATTAGATTAGTATAGATTAGTCTATAATTAGTAGTTAATCATAGATTAGTACTTGTATTAAGGGAATTCTTCAAGATCTCCACCAAGATTGACAACCTTGGTGGTTTGTTTTGGGTTCTTCATTAATGCAAGTTTTGTTCTTTCTTCTCCTCTAGTGTGGTATAATCCTTTTCTCTTCTCTTAATCTTTGTTTATGTCATTAAAGTTTCAATCTTTAGTTCTAGATTATTGTTTTGTTCTTCATACTTGTTAGTTTGTTTATGTTTGTTTTGATGTTTGTGTTAATTCATCTTGTTCTTGTTAGTTATAGCTTGATTATGCTAGAGTAGTGTTCTTGCTAGGGTTAGTAAGGTGATTAGGGTGTTAATTGGGTGATTATGGGTTTGTTAGAGATGTTGGTGGAAGATTTGGGTTTCCTCTTGCTTGATGCGCATCACATGTTTGTTGAATTGCTTGAATGACTAAGTATGTACGAATGCTTGTTTTTCTTTCCTTTCTTTCGTGGGTGTTAGTTTGTTGTGGGTTCGGTTCCCTCACTAAGTTGCGAGAGCCCGGTGAGGACGACCCCTAGGTCGGTCTAAGTTGCGAGAGCCCGGATTCGACCTAGGCCTATAGTGTGCTAGTAACCCCGATTGTGTTGTGTATCGCCGAGATGGGTTTTAGGTGGAACCTCTAGGTGGGTCTAAGTTGCGAGAGCCCGGACCAACCTAGATTACCCTACTACCTCCTTCACTCTAGTCCTCCCTTGACCATTCCGTTACCCCTTTGACCCCGACCTAATCCTAGCCCGTTTTCTTAGTTTGTTCTCCTTAGCCATAGTCATAGTCTAGTCTTCTCCCCTCCTTATCATTCTCTAGTTTAGCTCGTTGACTTAGTCTAGTATTTGGGCCGACCTAGTCTAGACGCCTCTTACCGTCCCCGTGGATTCGACCCGACTTACCATATCTACCCTAGTTAGGATTAGCCGGTTTATTTATTGACGGTTGGGACGTGACGAATCCCTTACCATCAGAGGCCCAATGATCACTTTCTCGGAAGCCGACCTACCGCCGTTCGGGGCCTCCCATAATCTGGCCCTCTATATTACGGTGATCTGCCGAGGAAAATACCTCCCAATGACCCTAGTTGACGACGGGTCTGCTGTGAATGTCCTTCCTTTAAGGACCGCCAAAGCCCTTGGCATTACCGAGGCCGATTATATTCCGACTGCTCAGACCATTCAGGCCTTTGACGGGAGTCCGAAGTCGGTAGCTGGGGCCATAAAGCTGACCATTATAACTGGTCCAATAGAAAAGGAGCTTGAGTTCCAGGTGATCGATGTCACCTCATCCTTCAACCTGCTCCTAGGGAGGCCGTGGATTCATGCGGTCAAAGCGGTGTCCTCCACCCTCCATTGAAAGATCAAGATGCCTTTGCTTGACAATGTCATTACTTTGGAGGCAACCCCAATGACCGTGGCTAGCTGTAATGCCACGGGCCGCACGGACCTTTGGGGGTTTGATTTTGTTGGGATGATCGAGGAAGAGTACCTTTTTAGGCCCTACTTCACTACGAGTATCGACACGATGCTCCAAAATCTAGGATACTTTCCGGGGACTACTTCTCGACCCGATCTTCCAGCTGGGAAGATTATCGAGGTCCTCAAGGACGAAGACTCTCACTTCGGCCTTGGTTATGCCACCAGTCCGGGCAACGTTGTCCGAGCAGGAATTGAAAAGGCCTGCAACATCATTAAGGGTATCCACTTGAGCCCTTACAGCCCACGGTTGACTGACTACTTTGTCACACCGGTGTTTGGGGCTATTCAGGTTGGTCTATACCAACCCAATACTGTGCAACTCGGGACCCAATTGGTCCGGGACTGCAACTATATTCCGGATGATGTGTTCGCCCTCATCCAGTCCGATGGAGCTGAAAACGCCGAGCCCGCGCTGGGGCTACTCTTCGGAGAAGACACCATAGCCCCGACTCCAAAGGAAGACCTGGTCAACCTGATTCTCCGCAGCAACAGGTTTGACCCGACCAAGCTGATCTCGGATGTTGGCTCCGAGACGGAAAACAGGGCCTGGAGGAAGACTATCAAATGGACTGATAGTCAAGGAAAGATCTACAACCTGGTCACCGGAGAGGGAGACATGCCTGAGTCTGAGTCGGAGTCTGAGTCGGAGTCTGAGGTCGAGTCTAGGGAAGTCGGTGCTAGAGTCACTCCTATAACCCCTCTCCCTTTTGTCATTCCTGCTGCTGGCACTTCGGGGTCTGTCCCGAGTGCCTTACAATTCCGCCTCTGACCAATGATCAGATGGCTGCTCTTTTCGAGCTATTTTCGAAGTTTTAAAACAATAATAAAACCGTTATGCTTACGACTTGCCTCTTTTAAATTCTGCTTTCAAAAATGTTTCATGCTATTACATTGAGAAACCCAACGAACAGGTGCCCTTACCTCCACATCTGATCGAACAGTTAGAGCAAAGGGAATCCCGGAATCCGGTAATCGAAGAGACCGAGACCATTAATGTGGGAACAACCTTAGAGCCTCAGGTACTTAAGATAGGGTTATCCTTAGATCCCGAGGAGAAACAGCAATTCACAAACCTCCTCCAAGAATTCAAAGATGTCTTCGCATGGTCCTACAAGGACATGCCGGGGATAGACCGGGAAATAGCCGAGCACCGCATACCGATTAAAGACGGGTGCAAACCGGTTAAGCAAAAGCTTCGCCGAATGAGGCCCGAGTGGTCTCTCAAGGTAAAGGAAGAAGTCGATAAACAGTTCAAAGCCAGCTTCATACAAGTGTCCGAATATCCGGACTGGGTTGCGAACATCGTGCCAGTTCCTAAAAAGGACGGTAAGGTGCGGGTATGCGTGGATTTTCGGGATCTTAACAAGGCAAGCCCGAAAGATGATTTTCCGTTACCACACATCGACATACTGGTGGATAACACAGCCGATCATGCCCTTCTATCATTTATGGATGGGTATGCGGGTATAATCAGATCAAGATGGCGGAAGAATATATGAGTAAGACTACCTTCACTACATCTTGGGGTACTTACTGCTGCACCGTCATGCCATTCGGTCTCATTAATGCCGGGGCCACATACCAACGGACTGCTACGACCTTATTGCACGATATGATGCATAAAGAAGTAGAAGTTTATGTAGACGACATGATCGTCAAATCCAAAGAACGGGACGGTCACATCACCGTCCTAAGGAAATTCTTCACCCGATTGCGCAAGTACAACATGAGGCTAAACCCTCAAAAGTGCAGTTTCGGGGTAACATCAGGCAAATTACTGGGTCATATCGTTAGCCAACGAGGTATCGAGGTCGACCCAGCTAAAATAAAAGCCATTACCGAGATGCAACCTCCTAAAACCGAAAAAGAAATAAGGGGATTTCTCGGGAAGGTCCAGTACATCAGTCGGTTCATCTCCAAACTAACCATGGTGTGTGAACCAATTTTCAAGAAACTGAAAGTAGGGGAACGGGTACTATGGGATGACAAGTGCCAAGCTGCTTTCGACAAGATCAAGGAAATCCTGTCTGCTCCGCCAGTCCTAATGCCACCTCAACCCGGTTTGCCCCTGTCATTATACCTAACGACGACAGAGACAGCCATGGGGGCTATGCTGGCTCAGACAGTTGACTCCGAGGAACGAGCCATTTATTACATCAGCAAAAAGTTTTTAGAGTATGAATGCAAATATACCATGCTCGAAAAGACGTGTTTGACTCTAGTTTGGGCCACTAAGAAGCTTCGGCACTATATGCTCAGCTAAGAGGTCCATGTGCTATCCAAAATGAACCCAATCAAATACCTCATCGAAAAGCCTATTCTCAATGGCCGAATTTCTAGATGGACTCTAATGCTGGCAGAGTTCGATCTGAAATTTGTGCCATTAAAAGCTATTAAAGGTCGAGTAGTAGCTGAATTTCTCGCCGATAGCCCGGTAACCGAAGAAGGACACACCGACACCTGGTCCTTCCCAGACGAAGATATCTTCCATACCGATACCGAAACATGGGATTTATACTTCGATGGAGCATCCAATTTTCGAGGGTTCGGAGTTGGGATCCTCCTAATCTCGCCAAAAGGAGAGCATACTCCCGTGTCCGTCAAATTAGACTTTGATGTTACCAATAATGCAGCCGAGTACGAGGCATGCATTTACGGGCTACAAGCCGCCGCCAATCTGGGGATCAAAAATCTTCGGGTACATGGTGACTCATCCTTGGTCATTAACCAAGCACTTCAAAAATGGAAGACTCAGAATGCTAATTTCGTGGCCTACCAGGCACGAGTAAGGGATCTCGAGAAACAATTCCAAAGGGTAGAGTACATATACTTGCCCCGAGAAGAAAACCAGTTTGCAGATGCACTCTCAAAATTGGCATCTTTACTGAACATTCCCGATCACGTGACCAGTATGCCGATTTGCGTCGAAAGACGGTCTGAACCGGCATACATTCACGACATTGAAGATATTGAGATAACTGATCCCGAACCATGGTACCAGGCCGTATTAACGTTCCTGACAAACGGAGAATATCCTCCCGGGACAGAAGGCCGGGCCAAGAAAGCCTTACTGAGGCTAGCTACCCATTTCGTCCGTACCGATGACGAACAACTGTACAAAAAGACAGCACAGGGGGCTCTCCTCCTTTGTGTTGACAAGTATAAGGCCGAAAAGGTTATGGCCGAAGTACATGATGGTGAAAACGGCCCACATATGAATGTCCACATGCTGGTCCGGAAAATCATTAGGCTCGGGTATTACTGGAATACTATGGAAGCCGACTGTCAGTTATATGTCAAACATTGTCATAACTGCCAGATCTTCGCCAATGTGCAACACCTGCCGTCATCATTGCTTTATACCATGACGTCGCCTTGGCCATTCTCGACATGGGGTATCGACATAATCGGGAAAATAAATCCCTCTGGTACTGGCGGACACTGTTTCATTTTAGTAGCTATCGACTATTTCACCAAATGGGTTGAAGCTGAATCATATCGCATTCTCAATGCTAAGCATGTCGCCAAGTTTATCCAAAACAAGATAATATGTCGGTATGGCATCCCGCATGAATTTATCAGTGATCACGGGACTCATTTTCAAGCCGAGACTGCGGCCCTGCTGACCAAGTATAAAATTCAAAGGCATACGTCCTCGCCCTATCGTCCCCAAAATAATGGAGCAGTAGAGGCGGCCAATAAAACAATTGTCACCATACTAAAAAAGATGGCTGATAATTACCGGGACTGGCCCGACAAAATACCTTTTGCCCTATGGGGATACCAGACTCAATTCACACCGCAACCGGGGCGACACCGTATTACCTAACTTATGGGATGGAGGCAGTCCAACCAGTTGAACTGGAGGTACCGTCCCTCAGAATTCTGTTAGAAAGTTAATACCCGAAGCTGACTGGGTTCGAGCACGGTATGACTCGTTGGTTCTACTAGACGAACGACGATCTCGTGCCCTCAACAACATTCAAATCTACCAGAAGAGGATCCAACGGGCCTTCAACAAAAGAGTAAGGCCCAGGAACATTAAAGAAGAGGATCTAGTCCTTAAGTCGATTCGAGCTTTATTACCAGTTGACCCAAGGGGAAAATTCAAACCTAATTGGGCTGGGCCATACTTGGTAAAGAAGATCCTATCGGGAGGAGCATTAATGCTGACGGACCTGGACGGGAATGAGTTCGTCAACCCGACCAACCTGGACCAGCTGAAGCGTTACTACCCTTAGCCCTTTCTCTATGTCATTAGCAAATTTTATCAAAATTATTTTTTCAAAAAAGCAAGTCAATGAGCTAGAATTATTTATTCTACTGTCGCAAGCATCTTGAACAAATAGTCTTGGTGTAATTCGAGATTGCAAATCTAATGCGCTTGAACTACGTTTGGTTTGATTCCACTATTTGTGGATACGTAGGCAACCCCTCAAAAGGGTACAACCAGTGCAATCGAGAAAAGACAGGAACGGTTTAATAATATACTTCTTTTATTAATTCATAAAAAATCCCGATAAAATCGGAAAATTACAAAATGCAGGAATCCAAAAATGCAATAAAAAAGGCACACGACAAAACAAAAAAAATAATAATATTCAAATAATAAAACTACGGACTCGGTATTCAGGGCATCTTGCCCTTCCCCTTGTCCTTGGCCTCCTTGGCCGTCCACTGACGACGACGTGGAGGGGAGCGTTCCCGAATCACCACGAGAACCTCCTTAGCTCGGACTCGCTTCTTTGAGCTCGAGTCCTCGATCACTTCGACAGGCTCGAATCGGGCCCTCACAGGCTCAGGAAGCCGGTCGCGTGGGCCTAGTCGGTCCCGGGCCACCAGTCTTGGCTCAAGTCGTCTCTCCAAATCAGTTTGGGGGCTTGGCTGCCCCCGCGTGCTGCTGGCACCGGCCTCATTAGGTCGAGTCTTAGTTTGTGACTTAAGACCCGATTCGAATCGGACTAAAGTAGCAGGAGTGTCTCCCTCGTCGAAGAAACCCCTGTTGTCCTTCACCGTCTCCCGGCGAACCAATTCGAAGGCCTCATCAATCTTCAAAGCTTTGCGAGCCTCCTCGGACTCCTCGGAAGTCCACTTCTGGTAAGCCCGTGAAACCCAAGCGGATTGGCAAGGGCTGGTATGGTCCACGTGGGACGGGTAAACCACCTTTGCAACCATGTGTCGCACATAGCATCCTTCAATTGGAGCGAGACGCTAATGATGGCTTCAGTTTCAAGAATGCGCTGAGATGAACCGAACTGCCTCAGAAGGCGGTCCGGGTAAATATGAACTGTCCAGTCGAGAGACAGAATCACCAGGTAGCGGGCTTGGTCTCTCTTGGCCAATCCAGTCAACTTCGAGAGGAACCACCAAGCGACGGTCCACCTAATCAAAGGACCACCATGGAACACCAGCTCCTCATCCCAATAAGCTCGGTTTATATGATGACTCAAGCTTATACGTCGCCTCCTCGAGCTGATTTGGCTGCTACGGTAATTGGGAATACTCGGAGGGGACTCTATGATCGAGAGACGTTTCGACAACCAAATCTGAAAATATACACGAAATCCGTGAGTAAGTGGTCTGCTACAGCCCACTCGATCGAGTACAGCAGCTGACTCGATCGAGTAAGCCCTCCAAAAATAGGCAGTAGCTCGCTAAGAGTGTCACTTGATCGAGTGACAGGTCCACTCGATCGAGTGACCTACGTACATCAGGAAATTCGTGAAAAAAAAATCGTGGAATGTATACCTGCAGAATACGGGTACTCCCCGTCAGCTGTCGGTCCGGGTCAAGACGCCTAGCATCCAGACCCATGATGATCTCCCCGGTGGCTAGCCAAGCAGGGCTATGACCAGTCTCCATCTGGTCAACCACACCAATCAACCTGATTTGACCCAAGCACGAGTCAACATCCATCATCCCCTCGAAGACATAGCGGTGCAACATGCAAAAGGCAAAAGCCCTACGCCTATGGGCAGCAGTGATCCTCACGTCTTGGAGGTTCATAAACTTGTCAGCCAAGTTGAAAAGGGAAACAATATTTCCCCGCACCATTCGATCTGTCTCGGCATGAGACAGACCCAAGAAGTCCCTCAGCCTCCTTCTTGGATCCGGGTAGAACGGAGGGATAGCAGGACGAGTGATAGGGCTCCAACCACCTATAGTCGCGATCTCCTCAGGGAGAGGACATATTTCTCCTCGCGGGAACGCGAAGACGTGATGGGTAGTATCCCAAAACGCCAGGCAAGCGTCCAAAAAGTGTGAGTCGATTATCATACGTTGAAATGGGAACAGACTGACAATTCCCATCTGAGTCAACTGTACCTTTTCCTCATCCCGAAAGTATTGGGACCAGGCAAAAAGCATTGCTGTCAAATGATCGATGCCCATGACAGAAATTTCGAATTTTCTTGAAAGACTGAGAGGTTTTTGAGGAGAAGAAGGAGAATTTGATTTGGGATGCAAAAGTTGAAGCAGGGAGACCTATAATTATAATAGGAAACCCTAACTATAACCCTAACTACCATGCCTCCTCAGCAAACCTGGGCCCTACGCGCGCGCAGCCCTGATTGCAGTTCAGAACCTAGAACAGGAATCAAGTCGTCCCGAGCTTTCCTAAAAATTTCTAAAAAAATTGTGATAAAAAAAATCTTTCAATTTTTCTTACTTTCAAAAATCAATATCTTATTTTCCCCAGCATGAGTCGGTGTTTTGCCTATGTGTTACATGCAATTTGTTATGTGTCAGCATACAGGTACACCCCTAGACTTCAGAAGCAAGTCTCCGTGCAGCGTAAGTCAATGTTTCCCCCGGAATGCTA